>CM055877.1:21634354-22234354 GCA_029582165.1 Portulaca oleracea | reverse complement strand
TTTTTTTATTATAATTTGACATATAGGTTTGCAGATTTAGAGATTCAAGAAAACATCAGTATTCTAAATTTTTTTCCTACAAATTTCTCTCCTCCCCTCGCCTGTTACTTCTATCTCCTCCCATGTTTTCTCTCCTCCCCTCCCCTGTTTTCCTCCTCTTCTTCTTAATTTAGGCTAGTACAATGTGAATGACAGGAAAAGCTTCTTAATTTGAGTATTGTGTGAACGATAATCATAGTATAGTTTTCAGTAAGTAAATATGACAACACAATTTTAACGACTTTTTCCCCTAATTAGGTTTTCATTATCTCTTCAATACACTATTGATACATCGCAAATTTTGTCTCGGTTTTTCTCATTCTGGATGCAAAACCCACTAGAGGGTGTATGGGTTTTTCCTAGAAATTTGATAAAAACATATATATTGAAAACTATACTATACTGAAAAACAAAAACCTAAACAGGGTTTACTTAGGGCAGGGTGACGCAGGGCAAGCGGGGTAACAGTACCAAGGAGCAATGACGATAGTCGATGGTGGGGTCGTAGCACTCGTAGGTGGCAAGGGTCACGTCGACAGTCGCGGCGAAGTCCGGTGGTGGTCGGCAGTCACGGTTCGAAAGCAGCAGCGAGCGTTCGTCTTTTGTGGTTTGGGCGGCTCGGCGACGACTTCCCGCGACGATCGAGCTGGGTTTCACGGTGGTTGTATGACATCGACCACAGTGGCCCAATCGAGGGTGACACAGATGATCAGCTTCAGTCGTGAGAGAGAGAGAGAGAGAGAGAGAGAGAGAGAGAGAGGGAGGGTGATGGCAAAGGAGAAAACAGGGGCAGAGGATAGAGGATAGAGGCGGTTATGAGGGTTGTACGGTGGTCTCCGGCGTGTCCCAGCGGCGGGGCGCGGTGGTAGATGGATGACATCAGAGAAAAGAGAGGGAGAGGGGGTCAGGCTGGGGTCAGGGTTTTGTCTAGCAAATTAGGGTTTCTAACCTTATAATTATGTATTTATACTAAAATCAAAACAATTAAATAATTTATAATAATAACTAATAATAATTTGCTGTAACTTTTAAATAAAAAATATAAAACCTGATTTTCTAAATAACGATGATGATGATGATAATAATAATAATAATAATAATAATAATAATAATAATAATAATAATAACATAATTCATCCAATAACACATGAAATCACATAAAACACTAATAATTATTAAATATTAATTTTCAATCATTACACCTACGCAAAAAGGTTATGGTCTACTAAGAAGTACCAAAATGTAAATATTTTTTTGGTCAAATGGAGGTTTGATTGATGATAACAGCAATGAGTAATAAAAACACCTCATTGTAATAACTTCTTAAGCCCAACACCACAGAGCAATTTACCCTGCCTTTGAAGGTGGAGGTGTACCTAGTCAGAGTAGGAGGCTCACATGTCTGCCTAATTAAGTTGACACTAGCGTCTAGAGTTACTGATATGTGTTTCGCCCCCTCTCAATCGCGAGTCGAACTTGTCATTTCAAGGTCAGAAGAAAAAGTTATCCTAAAAATCACTTCTCAATATCTTTGGGCTTTGACCAGCTTCATTTTGAGATTTGGGAATACGATCGCTATGGTGGCTACTTGGGGTAGCCCCGAGGCCCTTTCGGGTCTCTAAAGGAAGCAAACTACCCTCGGAATAAATTCTTGTCCAGGGATTTTGTTGAATAAAATTCTCATTAATTTTTGATGTGTTTCTTCTTCTTTAGGTGTAAATGAATGTTTTCTATCCTGAGAGTTAAAGTTCCAAAATGGAATGAAAATGTTTCCTCTTTCAGTTGAGAAATTGTCACCAGTTGATCCTACACTACCAAATGGTCCGCATGTATTCATATTTACTTGTTTTACCATTTCAAAAATTTATAGATCTTTGTTATATTTTTTATTTTCTAATTTAAGGTGGCCTAATTTTTGCAACTATCTTTCTTTAGTTTCTTTTAATATTTTTTCGGTGTCTTTTACCATATAGATTGTCATCACTTCCTAGTGTGATTGTTTCGGGAGCCTTTATTTTTATGTTCTAAATTGTTTTCTTTGTTTGATTTTATCATACTTTCAAAAGAAGTTGTCATTAATTGAATCTAAATTATTGAACTTTTTAAATATTCATTTATCTTTTCAACTTCCTATGCTAGTCTTTTTAATTGATTTTCAACTTCAAAAAAACTCATTTTTAATCTTCATGGTTAAACCGAAATTCGATATCAATTTGGTCTAAATTATCATATCATAAACAAATTATGAATTTCTTAGTTGTTCTCGTCTTCTCTCACTTTCCATAAAATTTTCATGAATTCTTCTTTCTTATTCATAGATATGTAAATCTAGTCGATTTGCATGAAAACAAATTAATTGGTAACTTGAAGAATTATTTTCTTTTAATCTATCTATCCGTTGAATATGCATTTTTTTTTTTGTAAATGTCTAATCATTTGATCCGATGGTTTTTTTTTATTTAAATCAATTATAATATGAGCATGCTCTTCTTTGATTACTTTTAATTCTGCTATATATAGTGCTCCCATTTAAGACTTGTTGGGATTAAATATGCATATAAAATACCTTAATGTAAGTATAATGTTAATTATTTTGTTACTTTTAGCTAAAATCCTTCTACTTTTATTACTCCCTGTTTCCTCTGTCTCAAATAATTTGTACCGATTTGCTTTTTTACCGTCTTCGATCAAGACTTTGACTATAAGTTTTCATATTTGATTTAGCAAAATTTGTAATATTATATTTAAGTAAAAGTATATATAAATATATATATATATATATATATATATATAGGGATATTAGATTCTAATAATCCCTACTATCACAAATTGTATTGCAATAATCCCTACTATCATTTTGGATTCTGGTGGTCCAAAAAAAACTAAAATTGTATTGTAGTGGGACTAAATCGAGTGTATATGCTAAATATCATGGATTTTGTGTTGCATTTGATTCAAAACTTTGTATAACACTTTACAACGATTTTTAATGAATTTACAGCATTTCTCCCAATTTTTTTCAATTGTTTTTCAATTTTTTATGATTTTTTCAATTTTATTCCTTTTAAAAAATCATAATAATTGCTCGGAATCTCAAAAAAATAATTTAAAAAATGTTTTAGTAACTACATTTCGTTACCTATCTAGGGGTAGGAACCAAAAAAAAACAAAAACAATATGGGGTAGGCACGAAAAAAAATAAAAAGAACGTGGTGATGGATTTGGTACCACTACAATACTATTTTATTTTTTTTTGGACCACCAGAATCTAAAATGATAGTAGGGATTATTGTCATACAATTTGTGATAGTAGGGATTATTAGAATCCAATTTCCCTATATATATATATGGAATTGGATTCTAATAATCCCTACTTTTGCAAATTAGATGACAATAATCCTTACTTTCAATTTGTATTCTGGTGGTCAAAAAAAAAATTGTATTGTAGTGGTACCAAATCCATCACCACATTCTTTTTATTTTTTTCATGCCTACCCCATATTGTTTTTATTTTTTTCATTCCTGCCCCCAGATAGGTAATGAAGTATAGTTGGTATAACATTTTTTAAATTATTTTTTTGAGATTCCGAGCAATTACTATGATTTTTTAAAAAGAATAAAATTGAAAAAATCATAAAAAATAGAAAAAAAATTCAAAAAAATTGGAAGAAGTGCTGTAAATTCATTAAAAATCATGGCAAATGGTTATACAAAGTTTTGAATCAAATGCAACACAAAATCTATGATACTTAGGGTATACTCTTGATTTTGTCCCACTACAATACAATTTTTTTTTTGGATCACCAGAATACAAATTGAAAGTAGGAATTATTGCCATACAATTTGCAAAAGTAGGGATTATTAGATATATATATATATATATATATATATATATATATATATATCTACTTTTATGCATTCAAGATCAAGTTTTGTATTAATTGAGTGGTACGAAAAGTCGTCCTCTCTCAAAACCTAAACCTAATCTTGCGCCGCCTGGCGGATGCGTTGTCGGCTCTCCGGTGGTCGCGTTGCTTGGCCATTGATGGCCACCATCCTTGTTGTTCTTTGGGGTCGTTTGTGGCCCTAGTTTCAATCGTGGCCTGTCCCGGGGGCGTTTGCTGTTGGTCTTAGTGGGTGTCGAGCGGCGGAGACGACAGTCTAGGGATGAGGCGATCGAGGTGCTCCCTAGTGGCGGTGAGTTATTGCAGGCTACCAAATCCTCTGGGGTGTTGTGTTGGAAATATTTCAAGAGTATAAGACAATTATATAGCCTAAAGAATAAAGTATATCAAGTATAAGGATCATATATAAGTGAAACAATAAGAATACGATCAAGGTCATATTGAGGGCATAATCTCATCATTAAGACTCTTGATTATCCTTTGACTAGGGTATCCTAAGTGGGTCGTATTCTCCTATAAATAGGAGACATCCTAGGCTATTTGAGACACACCATTTTAAGCTAATCACAACCTCATTCTTGTCTAGACTGCAGCTATACTTGAGTGATTCAAGTGAGAATCTATTTCTTGAGTGTTACAAGTGCTAAGTTTTATCCCTTTGAACATTTACGGTATAGTAAATAGTTCTTAAGGAAAGTGAGTACTAGGCCACGACTCTTAGCGTTATCCAAGCGAGTTTCCATTGTTTTATATACCATTTACTCACTTTCCTCCAACAATCTTAAGAACTATTCAGTAATGGCCTCGCTTCGTGAATTGTCTAGCAATTTCCAAAAACTAGAGCGCTTTGAAGGAGTAGATTTCCGACGTTGGGAAAGCAAGATGCATTTCTTGCTAACGACTCTCAATGTGGCATATGTGCTTAACATTGAGATCTCTCCCAAGGTGAACCAAGGACCTTCGGCCGAGAAGGTGACAATTGAGGAGTCTCCAAAAGAGGATGCAACCGGCAAGATTTCCACGGGAGATGGAAGCAACGATCAAGTAAAGGACAAGGTATCCGTGGAAGATGCGGAGGCTACTCGGCAAAGGCTCAAGATGGAGAATGATGACTACATTTGTAGAGGATGCATTCTCTACGGGATGAGCGACACCCTCTTCGATGTCTATCAACATGTGGAGATGGCAAAGAAGCTTTGGGAGATGCTTGAAGCTAAGTACATGTCGGAAGATGCGTCAAGTAAGAATTTTCTTTTTAGTCAATTCATGAAATTTAAGATGGATGATAATAGGAAAATTCTAAACCAATTCCATGAGATTCAACGTATTTTAAGTAACTTCAAGCAATACAATTTGAACATGGATGAAACCATAATCGTATCCTCTATCATTGACAAGCTACCTTCTTCTTGGAATGAAACTAAAATGGCTCTCATGCACCGGAAAGAGGCTATGTCTCTTGAAAGTTTGGCTAACCATCTTCGGATTGAAGAGGAGTTACGCCTACAAGATGGTACCAAAGAGCAATCTAAGGTCCATATGGTGTAAGAGAATAAGGGAACAAGAATAAGAACAAGAGCGACAACAAAACTAGCAAGGGAATTCAAAAGCCTAAGCAGGTTTGTTGGGAATGTGGCAAACCGGGGCACACAAAGAGAGATTGTTACCAATGGAAAAAGAAGCATTGTCTTTTGAACAAAGATACATCTAAGGGAAAGAGTAAGGAGAAGGAACCAAATTCCTTCGTGGCCATGATTAAGGATCATATTAACATGGTATCCATTGGTTGTAATGATTGGTACATAGACTCGGGTGCGTCAAGACATGTTTGCGTTGACAAGAGTTTATTCAAGACTCTTAAACCGGAGGATGATGGTGTGAAACTCTATATGAGCAATAACCATCCGGTCAAAGTTGAAGGCATTGGGCAAGCGAAACTAATTTTCACTTCCGGTAAATCTTTGCTTTTAAATGATGTGTATTTAGCTCCGGAATGTAAGAATCTTGTATCCGGTTATCTCCTTAGCAAGTTTGGTTTTATGCAAGTTTATGATGGAGATAATTATGTACTTTCCAAGGGTGGGACTTTTGTAGGGAAGGGATATGCTTATGGGGAGATGTTCAAATTAAATGCGAAAAGTAATAAAAATGGCATGATTTCTGCTTATATGCATGTGTCTACTTTGAATAAGTCTTTCCTATGGCATGCTAGATTAGGACATGTGAACTTTTCAAAGTTGAAAGAAATGTCTAATCTTGATTTGATTCCTAAGTTGAATGATGACATAGAAAAGTGTAAAACATGCATGCTTAATAAAATCACCAAAAGCTCATTCTCAAGTGTAAAAAGAACTTCTAAATTGCTTAATTTAATTCATAGTGATTTAGGAGATTTTCATAGTACACCTTCAATAGGTGGTAAGAAGTATTATGTGACATTCATTGATGATTATTCTAGATATTGTCAAGTTTATCTTTTGAATTCTAAAGATGAAACACTTGAAAAGTTTAGAGTTTACAAAACTAGAAGTGAACTTCAATGTGAGACCTTGATTAAAACTTTAAAATCCGATAAGGGAGGGGAATATTATGATCCAAAGTTTTTTCAAGAAACGGGCATTGTTCACGGGACAACCGCTCCGTATACACCACAACAAAATGGGGTTGCGGAAAGGAAAAATAGAACTTTAAAAGAAATGGTGAATTCTATGTTGTCAAACTCCGGTTTAAGTAATGGATTTTGGGGTGAAGCCATGTTAACGGCTTGTTATATTTTGAATAGAGTTCCATTCAAAGGGAATTCTAGTACCCCATATGAGTTATGGAACAAAAGAAAGCCAAGTCTTAAGTATTTTAAGATTTGGGGTTGTAGAGCTATTGTAAGAGTCCCAGAACCTAAGAAAAGAAAATTAGGTGAAAGAGGAATTGAGTGCATCTTTATAGGCTATGCTCAAGATAGCAAAGCTTATAGGTTTTTGGTGGTTGAGCCAAATGAGTACATTTCGTTGAGTACCGTGATGGAATCAATAGATGCAGTTTTTTATGAGACTAGGTTCTCTTCAATTCCTAGACTTAAAGAAATAACTCAAGATATTGTTCCTCTAATTGAGCCTCAAGATGAAAATCATGAGGGTATATCCATACAAGATGATCTTCCAACCCATGAGGTTATTCATGATGAAGAGGATGAAAGTATTGAGTTAAGAAGGAGTAAAAGATCAAGGAAACCAAAAGACTTTGGTTCGGACTTCTATGTTTATTTAGTAGAAGGTTAAAGGGACTCAGTTGAAAGTGAGACCCTATGTATGTACAACATAGATAAGGATCCTAAAACTTTTAAAGAAGCTATGCAATCTCATGATGCTTCTTTGTGGAAAGAAGCGGTACAAGATGAGATTGATTCAATAATGGAAAACAATGTTTGGATATTGGTTGACCTTCCTCCGGGAAGTAAACCAATTACCTCTAAGTGGATCTTTAAAAGGAAAAGGAAAGTAGATGGTACCGTTGAGAGGTATAAAGCTCGATTGGTTGTAAGGGGCTTTACTCAAAAGTATGGTATTGACTACTTTGATACATATGCACTGGTGGCTAGGATAACTTCAATACGTTTATTGTTAGCTTTAGCTACCATCCATAAGCTAGTTATCCATCAAATGGATGTCAAAACGACATTTTTAAATGGAGAACTAGAAGAGGAGGTGTATATGGAACAACCCGAAGAGTTTGTTGTTGAAGGTCAAGAAAAGAAAGTTTGTAAACTTATAAGGTCCTTATATGGACTTAAGCAAGCACCTAAGCAATGGCATCAAAAATTTGATGAAGTAGTGCTTTCAAGTGGTTATAAGATCAATGAATCGGATAAGTGCATATACTCTAAGTTTGAGAATGGAAAAGGGGTGATTATATGCCTATACGTTGATGACATGTTGATCTTCGGGACCGACATGGAACAAGTTAATAAGACCAAAGAATTTCTATCCTCAAAGTTCTCTATGAAGGACATGGATGAAGCGGATGTAATTCTTGGTATTAAGATCATTAGAAATAACGATAAGATAAGTTTGTCTCAAGAGCATTACATTGAAAAAATATTGAATAAGTTTGGAGGTGATAAGTTATATCCAGCAGTAACTCCATATGATTCTAATAAGAAACTAGAGAAAAATTTGGGTTCTCCGGTTAATCAACTTGAGTATGCTAAGTTGATTGGAAGTCTCATGTATGCTATGACAAGTACAAGGCCATACATTGCTTATGCAATTGGCATGTTAAGTAGGTTTACAAGTAATCCTAGTAATATGCATTGGTTTGCAATTCGGAGAGTATTAAGATATTTAGCTGGTACTAAAAGTTATCAACTCACATATAAAGGAGAACCTTCGGTATTAGAAGGATACTCGGACGCGAGTTGGATTAATAAAGGAGATTTCTCCTCTACTAGTGGATGGGTGTTCCTTTTAGGAGGTGGAGCAGTTTCTTGGGGTTCTAAGAAACAAGCTAATATAGCGGACTCCACTATGTCTTCAGAATTAGTGGCATTATATGCTGCTTGTAAGGAAGCGAAATGGTTAAGGAACTTATTATTGGAAATACCGGTTTGGTATAAGCCAATGACTCCTATCTCAATTCATTGTGATAGCAAGTCTACTCTTGATGTAGTATATAGTCATATTTACAATGGCAAGTCAAGGCATATTGGTTTAAGACATGCGTATGTACATCAACTTATAAGAGATGGAGTGGTGACTCTAAGTTATGTCAAATCAAAAGAAAACATAGCCGATTCTTTAACTAAAGGATTGACTAAAGATTTGATAATAAGTACTTCAAAGGGGATGGGTTGTAGCTCAAAGAACTACTAAATCACAACAAAGACTCAACTTTACGAATTGGTATGTCAAATCAACTTTACGAATTGGTATATCACCAATTTCTAAAGTTCAAATGAGTACGGAGTTGTTTAAGTTAGTAGGAAGCATCGATTTTATCCCAAGGTCAAGTGATGCTTAGAATTCTGTAATGGTAAGCGGTTGAGTATTAGTACTCTTAATGGACTTTGTGGAAAGCCTAATTACAGGGGTGGTATAATTACAAAGTCTACCTATGTAAGTGTAATGTGTGGCCGCATAAAGGACCTATGAGCTAAAGTTTCGAAACACTTATGAAGGATAAAGACACAAGGCCGGATAATAGTGTCAAGGTATTTACACTCAAGATTTAAAATATATGTGTGTTATGAGTATAGTTGATCAATATAAATCCAAAGTTCAAAGCTATGTCTACTTTGTGATTTGGATTCAATTTTGGCTCATATACACTAATTGAAAAGTTCAAAGAGTAATCTACTTTTCATTAGGCATATGTTTTATGGATTTTCTGGTGATTACAAGTTAAGGTATATCTCAAATAGCGGGGGTATAAGCTCCCTAAGAAAAGTTATTTCAAGGGTTTTACATACTCTTGAAATAGCGGGGGATTGTTGGAAATATTTCAAGAGTATAAGACAATTATATAGCCTAAAGAATAAAGTATATCAAGTATAAGGATCATATATAAGTGAAACAATAAGAATATGATCAACACGGGTGAAACAGGAAGCAACACAGGTTGTGTTGTCTTCTAGAGAGCAAGGAAATCATTCCTGGGCTCAACACGGGTCGTGTTAGAACAACACGGGTCGTGTTGAATGCTAGGATTGTTTTAAATGTTAACGACTATATGATTTTGTGTAATTAGTGTTTGATATCGTTATTAAGCACGATTATTATGGGATTGCAACAGCTATATGACTTGACTTGGTCAAGGTCATATTAAGGGCATAATCTCATCATTAAGACTCTTGATTATCCTTTGACTAGGGTATCCTAAGTGGGTGGTATCTCCTATAAATAGGAGACATCCTAGGCTATTTGAGACACACCATTCTAAGCTAATCACAACCTCATTCTTGTCTAGACTGCAGCTATACTGGAGTGATTCAAGTGAGAATATATTTCTTGAGTGTTACAAGTGCTAAGTTTTATCCCTTTAAACATTTACGGTATAGTAAATAGTTCTTAAGGAAAGTGAGTACTAGGCCACGACTCTTAGCGTTATCCAAGCGAGTTTTCATTGTTTTATATACCGTTTACTCCCTTTCCTCCAACATGTTGTCTCCCTCGTTTGTGGCCGTGGTGCTCTTTAATGGCGATAGATTTCAGTGGCCAGTCGTTGCTGGGGAGTCGGTATTGGTGGCGGACCTATCTCTAAATGTGGTGGTACAGTTCTACTCAAGTTCATTCGCATAGGTTGCGGTGGTACGCCCACCTTCTAGGGATCTTGGTAAGTCCTTCAATCTTTCATTCTCAATTTGGGGGGAGGGGGTACAGTTTTGGTGAATCTGAGCTCAATTCATTTGAGATGTGTTGAGTTGAAATGTGAGTTCTTCTAATATCTAATCCATTTCTGTTGGTAGTGATGACTTAGATGTGGTTTCTTTGGCTGCCCTTTCTAGGGCTAGTGAAATTTTAACTGTGCTTAAAGAATTTATTGGGCTGAACAAGGTGTCAAATTCTCCTATTCGTGCACCGACTCTAGTTGATTATGTTGAACCTATTATATTTGAGGTGCCTGCATTTAATTGTTCTACCCCTATTGTCCATCCACCTCCATATGATAATGATGTGGGTGGTCGCTTATTTTATGTTTTTATGGAGAATTTGCCTTTTGGTGCTAATTTTGTGTCGTTGAAAACTTTGTTCAAGGATTTAGCAATTTTGTTGATCTCCATATTCTTGGAAAAGAGGGAAAATGGAAAGATGTTTGGTTTGGTTCGTTTCAAGGTTAAGCAGGAGGATTCAAGTGCTATCCATGCTCGTAATGGTAGCTTGTTCAATGGCTCTGTTTTATTTGTTTCTTGGGAGAAATTTAGCAAGAGACAGTGGATGCATCTCTCTTGGAAGAGAGTCTATATCAAGCGAGTTTGTGTCCCGAAAGCTGCACAGACTGTGGAGGTTAAACCTTCACATGGTATGAGTGTTGATTTTGTTGATGTGGTGACGGATAATTTTGCGAGCTCTCAGCTCAATCATGTTGTTTTTCCCTCTGAGGTTCCAACTGGTGACGTTTCGTTGGATTCTGAACAAATTATCTCAAATCCAGTTTGTGATAATGAGGGAATTGACTCTCTGTCGGTTCACTCTGATTATATTGCCCATGTTGATTTTGAAGAGTAATTCTTTAAGGCTTCTAACGTGTTAGCCATGCTACGTCTCGGTCGCTTCCGTAAGATCTAGGGGTCTTGTTAGAAAGAAGGATAATAGGGGTTACTTGAGGTATCTTTGCAGCTTTCTTTTCATAGTTTGAATGACATGACACTCAGAGTGCCAAACTTTGTTGTGGCTCTAGATTCATCCGCAGGGAGCTTGTGGCTACAACAAAGTTGTTTCAAGAAAAATGGCGCAGATGCGTTAAAAAAAAGAAAAAGAAAAAGAAAAAGAAAAATGGTGCAGAGACTCAGAGAGAAAATCGCAACTTCTAAGGATTGATTGTGAATATCTTGTTTAGTTATTTGAGTGGTGATGTTTTTTTGTTGGTTTTTTTTATTGTCATATTTTTATCTTGCTATTTTCTGCGTGTTTAGGGCACTGTTTCAGACTCCTCAACCTTTTGAGGTTTTGAATTATAAAAAAAGTAAAAGTTTCTATTATTAATTTGACAATGATAGTCTTGTATACTAACTTTTTTTTTGACACCGTCTTGTATACTAACTAAATATATAATTTGATAAGGAAAATTGGATTCTAATAATCCATACTTTCATGAATTGGTCAACAATGAATCCTACTATCAATTTGGACTCTGATGGTCCCAGAAAAAAAATTGGATTGTAGTGAGATATCATCGAGAGTATACCCTAAATATCATAGATTTTATGTTGGAATTTAATTCAAAACTTAGTATAACAATTACCACGATTTTTCTACTATTTTTTTTCAATTTTTTAACGATTTTTCACTTTTATTCCTTTAAAAAAATCACAATAATTGTTCGGAGTCTAAAATGAAAATTTTAAAAATTGTTTTAATAAATGTATTTCATTACCTTTCTGGGGGCAAGAATGGAAAAAACAAAAACAATATGGGATATGAATGAAAAAAAAAAGAATGTGGATGTGAATTTGGTATCACTATAATCCAATTTATTTTTTTAGACCATATCGAAATCTAAATTGAAAATAAGGATTATTGTTATACAATTGATGAAAGTAGAAATTGTTAGAATCCAATTCTGTATTTGCTAAATTAATGATCACATTTTAAAATTTTTAATTTCATTAATCAAACGTTTGCAATTTATTTGGGACGGAGGGAGGATTTGCAGAGTTAATTACATTTACCCTATCTGACATATGCGGTAATAATTTTTGCACACCTGACATTTGGGAAATAATTTTCACCCTACCTGACATTTAGTGAAAGTGATTTTTAGTGTTAGAATCCGGTAACTTGTCATCGGAAATGGAAAAATACAATAATACCCCTATATCACTATGTGAAATTACGATGCTGCCCTTTAATTTGAGAAGGAAAAGACTATGTTGGAGAGTAGGAGACAGACATGGTGGTTTGGGAGGGGTTATGTTTTCATTTTTTGTATGGGAGGGGAGGCTGGGGAGAGGAATCAATGGAGTGGTTGAGTTTTAAAATGCCATAATAATTAATATTAAGGGTACAAAAGTCATTTCACATTTAATTGAAAGTTAAAGGAAATAATAACAAGGATATAATGGTCACTTCATATTTATTTTTTTACAGTTTATCGGAAAAGTCAATAAAAAATCAATTATAACATACATGAGGGACTTTAAATTTATGACCACTTAAATGTCAGGTAGGGTGAAAATTATTTCTCAAATGTCGCATGTGCAAAAATTATTACCACATACATCAGGTATGGTAAATGTAATTAACTCGGGATCTGCAGCTCTAGGATCGCGTGAAACTGGGGAGTGTAATTCAATTTTCAAAAAGGGGCGCGTTGTCGTACCAAGTGGAAAGTGTGAAAAGAAGCAACTAAAATGCAGAAGAAACAGACAGATCACCGATCATCATCTTTATCAATGGCAATTTACTGGAAACCTTTTTCAAGTGTCCTCAAACCCTTTCACCAATTTAGTAAATTTTCCCAGTTATGGAGATTTCTCCTCTTGCTTTTCTTCTCATCCCACATTCTCATAATCACTTTCCATCCCTTTTCATTTCACTTCAACGTCACATGGTGACTCATCCTCAATCGGGCAAAGGCAGAATAGCAAGGCAGCAGAAGAGAGAGAGAAACTGAGGTATCAACAATGGCGAGAGGGAAGATTCAGATTAAGAGGATAGAGAATTCGACCAACAGACAAGTCACATATTCGAAAAGACGTAGTGGGTTGTTCAAGAAAGCTAAGGAACTTACTGTTCTCTGTGATGCAACTGTTTCTATCATCATGTTCTTTAGCAATAACAAGCTCCATGAATTCCTCAGTCCTGGGGTTTCGTAAGTTTATTTCTAATTCATCTTTTATTGTTGTTTTTGCTCGATGACTAGTATTTTGGATGGGGATTTTTGTGGGTTGATGGATTTCTGGGGCTCTGAATTTTGCAGCTTGAAGGAGATTTATGATAGGTATCAGGAGATTACAGGGGTTGATTTCTGGGCCACTCACTACCAGGTGATGATGCTATGATATGAGCTATTGAGCTTTTGGGTCATTTTGGTTGTTTCACCTAGTAATGAACTGATTTACTTTCCTTGTATAGGGTTGGGGGAAAAAAGGGAATTGAAGTGTTTGGGTTTAGTTTTAGCTACAAGGGAAATTCTGGGTTGAATGGGATGATTTCCCAGTCACTTGGGATATTGACTTAATTTGTATTATTTTGGTGGTTTCTACTTTTTGATACTGGGTTTTGCTTTAAGCACCAAAAAAGTGCTACTTTATCTATTTTCACAATAGGAAGACAACATACTATTATTATACAGTAGTCTATGGGTGTGATCTCTAAAATTGTTAGCTGGTACTGGATCTCAAAGAGGTTTGTGTTGAATTGCAGAGAATGCAGGAGGAATTGCAGAAATTAAATGAGATACATAAGGGCCTTCAAAGGGATATCAGGTAACAAGAACACTTAGAATACTTATAGAATTGTAATTTTAATAGTTAGTCACCTGCCCTTGTGTTATGACTTATGGTGTGTTCTAATTGGTCTTGCTGGATCTTGTGGAATTTGATAGCCGGAGAATGGGAGATTGTTTGGAGGATTTGAGCTTTGATCAATTGCACTCTCTTGAGCAGGATATGGAGAATGCTGCTCAGTTAATTTGACAGCGCAAGGTGGTCTCTTTGCTATGCTTCTCTGGAACAAATAATTTTATTAAGTAAAACTTTTCTTACATTTGTTGACCAGTTGAACTAACTAACCTTCAATACAATACCTTGGTTTTATGAATTCATGGTGTCTGTAGTCTGAGATACTGTCTTGGGAAGTTTTTGAAAGTGTGCGCTTGCTGATTTGGCCATGTTTATTGTTGGTGATCTTCATCTGTATGTAACAGGGAAGAGATATTGATGCAATCAATTGCCATGTGTTGTTTATATCATTAGCTTGGTTATCTCGCAGTCCCACTTTTTAAAATGTTTTTGTTGTGAATGCCAAGGAATTTAGATTGAATTCTGGTTCAGAAATGTTGACCAATGAAGTTGAAAGATGGACATAATAGTACTAGAAATCGGCATTGTGGTTATATGAATGTAACTTTGAATTGTTCAGAATGGTACCTACTAGCAATTACGATGAGAGAAATTAACTTCACTGAAATCATCTATCTTCTTTGAGGTTTTGAAGTGTGGTTTCAATTCACAAATAATAGTATCATGGTTTCTTGCTATTGTCTATGGTATCCACTGTGGACAAAACTTATGTCGTAAACATTTTGAGGATTACGGTGCATAGTCACCATTACGAAACTTCTTGGACTATAATACTAGCCTTCTGTTTGCATTATCCAGAAAACAATCTGTATTAGTCTTCATTTTGCAGGTCCGAGAGCTTTTATTAGTTAACTAGCTTCGTTGTCACCGTCTTGTAGATTTTCTATTGTGATTCTAGGACAGCTAAAGATGGGTGGACATCACTGGTAATGGTGTAATTTAAACGTTTCAACTGGTCCCAAATTATTTTGACAGGTTAGAGGAAGAGAATTTAGTCATATAGCATTATAAGTGCATCAGTAAAAGTGGTTGTTTACTTAAAAACAGTAGAAAATCTTGCATGACAGCCTTCACTTCAGGGATCCCCAGTGGTTCAAAGCATACAACAGGACATCTTTTCTTGCCCATTGCTTCTAATCCAAATTTCTATCTTCCATATCAGGGAAAAAAAATAACTGCAATATTTGAAGATCAGAAAAATGCAGGGTGGTTTTGTTTGTTTGCTTGTTTTTCTTAGCGTTTTTGGTAAGAAGACTTGTACTTACAACTTTTCCATTCTGAAAATCATTTTGCAGTACAAGGTGATCGGCACGCAGATTGACACGAAAAAGAAAAAGGTTCGGGCATCTCCAAATTTATTGATTATCCATGAACTTGGTTTCAATTGCTACATTGTGTTGTGTGTCTGTTTACACCTATTTCGATGTTGTAGGAACGGAACGAGCGAGAAATCCACAAATGTCTGCTCCAGGGATTTGTAAGCATGCATCCCAATGTTATACCCGAAATGCCAAATTTGCAGGGGAGGGAAGTAATACACATGGATGAATGTCTAACTGTTGGATAATCCTTTTTGTCAGGATGTACCCAAGGAGGAACCACAATATGGGCTGGTAGATAATGGAGACTATGACCATATGATCGGGTATGACATCATTAATGGGTCCAATGTACTGGCTCTACGGTTGCAGCCATGTCCACTTCCGCCCAATGTTCATGCCGGAGGAGGAGGAGCAGGATCAGGATCATGTGTTACTTACACATTGCTTTGAATGCATGCCACTTGATATATATCACACTTGTTTAACGTCGTACCTTATGAACCCAGTTGTGAAATCATGAACTTAGCTTCTAATATATGTGAAACCTAGATATTGCTACATTTTGGATTCGTTTAAGATATGAGTTGGCTATACTTTCGATTGTAGGTTTCGGGTCACTTACAAGAGTTGAGGCTATTTTTTCACTAAAAATCAATAGTATGAAATCTCACCTGGGCGAGGTATGGTGGGGTTAGATGTAGTAGTGTTACTTCTAAGTCCTAAATTTTGCAATTTAGAGAAGTTGGTTCTAATTGGTCTCAATTTAGAAATTGTCTGCTGTTTAGTATTCCACAGAAAAGAAGTATATGAGGTTTGATGAGGCAATTTGATTTAGTCCGGTACAACTAATGAGAATACAGACAAATTGCCAACAATATGTAAAAAAAATATAGTACTTGTGCTTTCAAAAAAGTTATTAGAAGTTTTTAGTTTCCAAAAAAGTTATTAGGTTGGGAGCACCTCTCCTAAGTTTGTGATGAGGCTGAAGGGTCTCAGATTTCCTTGGACTTGATGTTGTGGAAGAGGAATCTCCTTGTTTTTAGGCTTTTGGCTTGGCTTCGGTGTAGGATTGTTCCTGCCTGGATTAAATTCTCGATCATATTCTTGAGGGTCCAAATCACTCGAAGTTGTTCCCTCTGATGTGATGGTACTGGTAGAACTAGTTTGCATCCAAATTCTTGCCCTGATATCGGGCTCTGCCTTGGGCATAAGCAACTAAAGGATGCCTTTTATTGATTAGTCGTTCCAAAGCTCGGGCGTAAGTGGTGTATAGTGGAGCGTAAGTCTCATATTTGAAGGGAGGATTGTCCCCTTTACGTTGTTGGATGGCATTGATCTCAACAATTTTAGGGGAGTTGCTAGTAGCACTTGTTGTTCTCCTGTTGTTGCCGGATCCCTTCCAGCCTGGAGCACTTGCTTTGCATTCAATCCGAGTTTCCAATTTGGTGCAGAGTCTATTAAGGTACTTAAAGTCATCAGCTATACGAGTCTCATGCTGCTACTTGAGAATGTCTTCAAGTCTTAACACAATGGTGGACAACTGCAGCTTGACTGGGAATGGTTTAATGATGCGAGATAACATGAAATGCCATCTCTCGAAGTAAGCCTGGTAAGGCTTATCCTCCCTCTGCTTGAAGGCCATCGAATCTTCTGGAGTTGCCTTCTTCGTTTGAATGAGAGTGTAAGTTGAACAAAAGCCTTATGTAGGCATCCTAATTGGTCCAGGTCTCAATGGGGAAGGTGTAGTACCATCCAAGAGCCTCTCCATTGAAGGTGGAAGGAAAGACAGTAGTGTAGTGTTCTCTATCTCTATGCCCTTGATAGGCATAGTCCTTAAGAACTCCCATACGTGGTGCATAGGGTTATTAGAAGGAGTGAACTTTGGCATGAGCACATCCAACTTTTCAAGAATCTTAGCGAAGGACTGGACAACTGGCTCAAAGGTTGTCAGTTGTCCAACGATAGTAGGAACCTGACTGATTGCTTGTTGAAGTTTTGTGATGTCAGCCTTTAGCTTCTCAGTCTCCGCGCTTTCATAGTTCTCAAGCGTAAAGAGGAAGGACTGGGGGAGTGCCTCAACCTTAGGTTGTGCCTTAGAGGTGCATGCCGAGGATTCTTCATAAGTAAAGGGAATGGATGCTCCCTTATGAGGCTCACTGATGGGGTTTTCCCACGTACACCTTGAGCTTTCTCTTTTATTCAAGTGTGAGCTTAGGAGGTTCAGGAGCAGGGGGGACTTCTTTGTCATCATTAATACTATCTTCGACATTAGGGTCAAATCCTACGTGCTTTCCTATCTTTGACAATGTCTATGATGCCATTCATAGTTGTTGTTGTTGGTCTAGTGTTTGGATTGACAGCCGTCACTTGCGTTGATGAGGTTTTCGTGTTCCTTAGTAGTGTGGTGTACAAGAACCTGCATCCCATCGAACAATGCATCCAAGTCCTTTGATTTCACAGACGCTTGATTACGGACGGAAGAGTTAGGGATTGATGTCCGACATGATGAATTGTAGCTTTCGGCAAGTACTGGTCAGCAGTGGAGAGACATTGGCCAGGTTGGCAGGTTGCGAATTATTCTTCTTGAGACCAGATCACAGATGTGAGCTTAGATTGGGCACCCTATTATAACTGTATGGAAAGTCAAAGGTTTAGGAAAGATACCACGACACTATAACACCGATGCATGTATGGCTTAGTGGACCTATATAGGACTTTTTAACGCAAACTCGATGCGTATATGCTGACTCAAGGTTTTTTTTTTAAAAAAATTTTTTTAACTCACCCTACACGTTGGACTTGCATGATGACCCTATTCCTAGATGATCCTAGGATGGACACAAAGGATTACCTATCAGGCCTCTACTAGGTCGAGTCACAGTTGTTTAAAATCCTTCGGACTCAGGCCTTAGATATAAGTTCAGATAAACTATCCTAAGGGTCAACTCTATGCAGACTTGTCATGAATGCAACACATAGCACAATGTAAGCTCAATTTTGGGTCGATGGTGTTTACACCTCAACCTATTTAGTCAATCGCTTACCTACACCCATCTTGGATAATAAATCTACCTTTTGAAAAACTTTTTCAAAAACCTCCTGATTACTTATTTCTTCGTACATTTGGCTATGAATGTTTTCCCACATTACTCACTCCTCAAAATAAACATGTTCCCCGATCAAAGAGGTGTGTTTTTATTGGTTATGCTCCAAATTATAAAGGCTATCGGTTCTTGACCCATCTACAGGACATGTGTATGTGAGTTGTCACGTCCGATTTCATGAGGATGTTTTACCATACCCTACCCTTCTCCTACCTCCCCTACAATCTCACCTCACATCTCCCATTGACTTTACTGTAACTACATCGCCTATCCAGGCCTCAGCCACTACACCTATCACCCAGCCACCTCTAGCCCAAGACTCCCTCTCCACTTCTACACCCTTGGTCGAACCCACTCTTCCTGCTAACTTCATGAGTCATCCAGTACACTCTCATAAGTCGACCCTCCCTCTCCCTACATCGGCCACCCTCTTGTCTTCTCCCCAACCTGAGGATACCCCCCATCCCTCTCCAACCACCTCCATAGACTCCCCGTCTACCTCTACCTCCAATCAACCCTCACCCCTTCAACCTTCTCCGACTACTTCCTCCCCACCTTCTCTTGCTCAAAGCCATCCCCCTAACCACTATCCCATGCAAACCCGTGCCAAATTTGGCATTGCCAAACCTCGACACATTCTTTCCGTGGTCACCACTGTTTCCTCTAGTGATTCTGACCATGAGCCCACTTGTTATTCAGAGGCCTATAAGCATCCATAATGGAATCAAGCCATGGCAGAAGAGTTCAATGCTCTAGTCCAGAACAATACATGGACCTTGATACCTTACCGCTCTAACATGAATTTGCTCTCTTGTAAGTGGGTTTACAAGAACAAGTTTAATTCTGACGGTAGTCTTGAAAGACGCGAGGCACGCCTTGTCGTTCGAGGCTTCGGACAACAAGAGGGTTTGACTATCATGACACTTGTAGCCCAGTTGTGAAACCCACCACTATTCCTGTGGTCTTCACCATTGCCCTCACCAGAGGATGGGTCATTATTCGCCTTCTTGTTGTCCAATTCCCTATCAAGGACCTTGACGATCTTCATTATTTCCTCGGTGTTCAGGTCCTCTGTACCCTTGACACTCTCTTTTTGACCCAAACCAAATACATTCATGAACTTCTCCACCGCTTCAGCTTCAAATCCTCCAAACCCATCACATTCCTTTACCCACTCGTTCATCGACATAGCCTATGCTGTTAATGTTGTCTCTCAGTTCATGCATGCTCGTACTACTCATTTTGCGGCTGTGTAGCGTATTTTTCGTTATTTATAGGGCACTGCTAACCATGGGTTACTCCTTAAGCGCGCTGCGTCTCTTGATGTTGTTCTTGCATACTCTGATGCTGACTGGGCCGACTGTCCAGATACTTCTCGATCAACTACTGGTTATGCTATCTTCCTTGGTCCAAACCTTGTCTCTTGGCGTTCCAAGAAACAACCTACGGTGTCCAAGTCTTCCACATAAGCTGAATACCATAGAGTCGCCAATACCGTCACAGAAACTTTGTTGATCTGTTATCTCTTAGTAGAATTGGACATCCTTCTTTGCAAAACTGTTACGGTTCTCTGTGACAATATCTCTGCCACTTACATTGCAGCAAACCCAGTTCTACATAATCACAGCAAGCATATCAAGGTTGGTTATCATTTTGTCCATGAACGTGTTTCTCATGATGATTTAATTGTTCGTTATGTTCCTACTCAGTTACAACTGGCCGATTTCTTTACCAAACCTGTTTTAGTCACTCGATTTCTATTTTTAAAATCCAATCTGTCCGTGCATCCGCTTGTACATATTGAGGGGGTGTGATAGAGTAATCTAGAATAATCATGTATTATTGGATATTCTAGGATATATTTGTGTAGAGTTTTCCGGAATATCCCGTATAATTGTACATTGATGTATAAATAAACCCAGGGCCTCTCAACTGAAGTGTGTCCCACACAACATTAAAATTATTTTTCAACAATTTGAGTTTGAAATATAGATGCTACAATGCCCATTTTCACCTACTAAAATTTGAACTTGAGACTCTATACCTAGTCTGACTTTAATATCATATGGAACCATTTCAATCAAAATTTTAAGCTGATAATTGAAAAATGATGATCTTATACTCTAACTGTTTATTCGTTCTCATGCATGATTGCCAACCTTCACACTTGGTATTGCCATTCGACTCCAACTTGTAATCGGATTTGAAGGTCCAACCATAATCGGATTTGAAAACCCACGCCGTCTTCGACGAGTCGAATTTGGTTTTCAAATCCAATACTGTATTTAATCATGTCGAAGTTAGTACGTAGTGGCCAAATCCAATTCGACTCCTGAATTTATTTATTTAATCTTACATGTTTCGAAGCACGCTAGCCAAGGAAGGACAGCGGGGAATGAGAAAGATACATACATCGTCAAGGACTGTATTAGGATGGGCCTTAGTTAGCGGTTAGGCATGCAGGTGGGAACGCATTAATAGATAGCTGAACGTGGGTGCGATCGTCATTCCCCACTAATAGAAGTCGGGGAGAATACTGCTCGTTGGCAGTTGAGACTAACATTGGAACAGCCCGCCGGACCTCATGAAGAAAACGAAAATTGTACTAGTTAGTTGTAAATACAACCGTAATTAAATAATCATGACAAGGAGAAAAAACGTGAACATTTGTTTATTTGTCAATAATTAAAGTCTAATAAGAAAATCCTCAATTATATCAAAACGGACAGGTCACATGAAGGTGACAACTTCTCCTCTGTCAACCCTTAATATGAACCATTTTTTTTCTTTTTTGGGTGCAACCCATGAATATAAACCTTAAGGTTTGTTTGGATGCTTAAGTTAGGGAATTGGGGTGAGGAATACTCAACATAAGCAGCCAGAAATATCCAAAATTAATCAATTGGAAAGGAAGCTAACATAATCAGATCTGATCGGATCAGACGGTCGATATTTGATCATGGGAGTGCTGGAAGTTACGGTGATGGAGGCTCACTGTCATCCCGACCACCACCATTTCTGGGAGTTTTGGCGTATGTCCATTAATCCTTCGGCCTAATTACTTTTTTCCTTCAATTTTTTTTTATATCAAGTGCTTGTTTTTTCTAATTTTTTTATTCTTTTCAATTTTTTAAGTATTATTTTTCTTCATTGTTCTTGACTTGGAGGTACAGCTGAAGCATTCGTCTGTTGTTCCTTCACATATCAAAATACAATTGAAATTCCATTAATCTAGAATCTAGAATAACACTAGCTAGCATAATTTGTGTGCCCTCAAACAAAAATTCATTTTCCAAAATTATCTAGAATTTCTGGAAGATTATTCTAGGTAGACTAACTAGCTAGATGGAGGCTTGCGTGTTGAAAAAGCTCTTGATTTGGGTTTTTACGAACAATAGAATGAGTCTCAAATTATTGTCAAAATCAAATAAAACCTTTTAATAGTGAAAGAGCTGTTTCAATCAAATTATTGTAAAATTTATATCCTTACATTTGCATTGTTGACAACGCTTCCGCGTTGATTATTCTTACCTTGTTCATTTGTTTTTGAGCTTTATCAACGAGAAAAACAGAACCGCAAATGCAAGGATATAATTGTATAATCTGTCTAATTTCAGCGAAATTTTTCTGGAAAAAAATAATTTCATGGCAAATTTTATATGAGAAATATTTTTCTGGAAAATTTTTTTTCTTTTCCCCGATTCTTAAAAGAAAATTTTCCTACCAAAGTGTAGGTAATTGTGAGTTCTCCATAAAGTTTTTCACAAGATCAATCTATATTTATACGTGGAGAAAATAAATCAATCTGTGAAAATTGACCAGTTTCCTGAGATTTTTAATTAACCAAACGCACCCTTAAAAACAAAAATACAACAAAATGTATGTTCAAATTATTTTTTTCCTGTAGTTTTTAGATTTTTTTTAGGGGAATCAATGATTGACAAATCTAGAAATTTTTTATGGTGTCCGATGTATTTAAGAATACTTTTTGATATTTTTCTTATAATTGAAAGTACCATTATTAATTATAATTTCATCATAAAGTTCAAGATAAAAAAGTATTTTATTCACCATTCTTTTATGCTTTTGGTATGCGTTGCGTAACGTTTGCGTTTCGGAAAGTTGCGTTAGGGTGCGTTTGGGAAATAATAATTTGGGGAAACTTTTTTATTTTTAAGGGAAAGATGAATAGTACATTGCGCTAAGGTGCGTTTGGGTTGCGTTAAGGTGCGTTAGGCTTTGTATATTTTGCGTTGCGTTTCGGTGTGTTAACGCACAAAAGAACGGTGCCTTAAGTAGATAAATCACGAGTTGCTATATTTTTGTATATCTTATATCTTGTTAATATTGAGAGAGCAATTAGGAAAAAATGATTAATAAGCTTATTGAAACTTAATTATAACCTTCAAAATTAAATTAAATGGTAATTTGTAGAGATTAGCTATTAAAAATCATATTTATTACCGGAATATATATATATATATATATATATATATATATATATATATATATATATATATATATATATATATATATATATATATATATATATATATAGGAAATTGATTCTAATAATCCTCTTATCAAATTGTATGGCAATAATCACTCTCTATCATTTTGGATTACGGTGGTCAAAAAAAAAAAATTGTAGTAGTACCAAATCCATCACCACATTCTTTTATTTTTCCATGCCTACCCCATATTGTTTTTGTTTTTTTGGTTCCTACCCCTAGATAGGTAACGAAGTGTAGTTACTAAAACATTTTTTAAATTATTTTTTTGAGATTCCGAACAATTATTATGATTTTTTAAAAGGAATAAAATTGAAAAAATCATAAAAAATTGAAAAAAATTGAAAAAAATTGGGAGAAATGCTGTAAATTCATTAAAAATCGTGGTAAAGTGTTATACAAAGTTTTGAATCAAATGCAACACAAAATCTATGATATTTAGCGTATATACTCGATTTTGTCCCACTACAATACAATTTTATTTTTTTTTGGACCACCAGAATCCAAAATGATAGTAGGGATTATTGCCATACAATTTGTGATAGTAGGGATTATTAGAATCCAATATCCCTATATATATATGTGTGTGTGTGTGTATGCGCGCGTGTGGGGGGTGGGGGATATGTCCCAAAATTCATTTTTTTTACTGGCATACGTGGACCCCAATCTTTTACTTGTGGCACCCCCATGGAAAGCATGCAGTTATAATTAGTCTCTGTTCATTTATACGGCCGGTGCGGTGCGGTGAAATTTGAAAAAGTGTGGTGAGTTGTGATTACAATTGTGGTAGGTAGGTTAGGTGAGGATAGAGAATGTGAAAACTGTATGAGAAAAGTGAGGGCAGAGAAAAATGAAGAAATATATTGGTAATGATTATGGTGTGGTGTGGTGAAATGTGGTAGATATTAAAGAGTATAGTGCAGTATGGTACCGGACCGCAACCTACCGCATAAAAGAATGAAGTCTTAATGGTTATGAAGTTTTCAGTTATATAAATAATGCACTTATACAATTATATACCGTTATAAAAAATGAATAAAAAATAAATCATATATATAATTATTGTGTCAGCTATTCTTCCTGTTTTCTTCGCTTCTGACTAACCACACAGACTTGTGTTGGCTCCAATTTCTCACGTGTTGCTCTGGATCGTGCGTCAAGTCTTCCCAAAATCATAATTTAGGCTTCACTCATCAAACCAATAACACACGTATATATGTATATATAAAAATGATTCTTGAAAGAAAAATTATGATATGAATTTACATTACTGGCAAGTTATCTCCTAAAGACAAGTTACTTTATACCAAATTTCTCAAAATGTATTAAACTTGCACTCAGGCAAGGTGAAAACTAGTATTACAATGAAAAAGAAACCTCACATGGCGAAGAGTCACACCAACAACCAAATTATTCTTATATAATTCAACAAGTTGATAAAATTTCACATCGATCACATCTTATTTTTATATTAAAGATTCTTACTAAAATTTGTTTATAAGTATAGAAGCAGCCACTAATTCAACGAGAATACTTGGTCGTGGAATAAGAGAAGCCCTCCTTCCTTTATTAAAAAAAATAAATAAAGTAAATAGCAAGTGGACAGGCTATATGAAGGTGAAGTTTAATTTCTGTAAGTGTCACCCCATAACTATGAACAACCCATAGGCTTGCTTGGTGACTTTGGGTGGAGGGGTGGAAAGGCCAAATTAGGATAAACACCTAGAGATTACATGCTAAATTGGAGACAACAGTTGGTCTAATCAAAGGCCCAATATTCGATCATTGCCATGGGATTGCTCGAGGTTTTGCTCGTCGAGGCTCATGCTCTTCCCAATCGTGATTTCTGGCGTACGTTCATTTAATTCCATTGCATTTGTCATTGGGTCCATCCTTATTTCCATTCTCTTAATCCATTTAAAAGAGCATTTGGTAGGACCGGTAGATAAAATTTTTCTTCCTATGGAAAAGATTTTCCCGGAAAAAATTTCTTTTAGCCACTCCTAAGGGAAATTTTTCCTAGGAAAATAGAGGAAATGGTTGGTCCACAGTGAAATTTTTCCCAAAGATAACCTACATCCAGACATCGACAAAATAAGTCAATCTGAGAAAATTGACCATTTCCCCAGGGTTTTTGACCAACTAGAGTGAGTTTGGTTGGTCAAAAATACCAGGAAAATGATCAATTTTTAGGATTGTCTTAATTTCCCCATATTTGGATGTAAGTTGATTTTGGTAAAAATTTTACTGTGGATCCACCATTTCTTACATTTTTCTAAGGAAAATTTTCCCTTGGGAGGTTAAGAGAAATTTTAACGAGCAAAATTTTTTCCGAGAAAAATTTCCATGTGATTCCTACCAAACGCCCTCTAAGTTGGAATAATGGGTTGACGATCACACACAAAACTCACTAATCTATGAACCCATTGAAGACTACGACATGATCAAATCAATATTTTGTTTGCTATTTCTTTCAAGTGTGTAATAGTTGTAATTTTCTCCAATGCTATCACGGATTTATTTATCTTCTTAATTATTAATGGTTTTAATGATGCAATATAATGATTGATCAGATAAAATGGATTCATATGTTGTGGTACGATACAAAGGTCAAGAGCGCAAGACCAGTGTTGCAAGAGGTTCGCTTCCTAATTATAATTCTGATAGAAGACAAAAAAATTTTAAATAGATTTTTTTCTTTATTTTCTTTGTTTATGGGTTAAATGTTGGTTAATTGAATAAAATTAAACTATTGGATCTACTCCAACCTAGAATAATCATTTCCACAACACATCAACTTAATTACCTTCTACAGTCAGTTTGGCCCTGTTTTAACTTATTCAAAGCTCTATTATTCTAATTTTTATTGTTCGGTAAATAAACGTTTGAAAGTAGCTTATAGAGTTTCCACTAATTATTTCTTGACGTTACCTATATTAACGTCAAATGCAAGATATTAGCGTTTGACATTTTCCTAGCAAGAATACCCTTTTCAATTGCATTGTGTACAGGACAAAAACTCTCTAGCCACTTTAATTATGACTAGTCCTGTGGCCCGTCCTACGGACGAATTAAGACCATGTTCTTTTATAATGTATGATAAATTTATCTTATCTATCATATTTGTAGTTATTTTATCTCTTTTTTTTATATTATTAAAACTTCCTTACCTACTTTACATAATATATATTTAACATTCATATGGTTAATAAATAATGTGACTTATCTTACTCACAATAACTCAGTAAAAATTATGAAATATATATTTAAAAATTCATATACTTAAATGGCGTGACTAATGTCACTTAGATTTCCAATGACTATCCTATTCGCTCACTCTATCCCACATTCCCACCTTCCAACTATCTTACGCTCTAAAAGAACAAAACCCAAGTTTTCAAACTATTAAACTTATTCATGTTTATCTTAGGCCCTGTTCGGTAAAAAGAGCGGATTAAGTAGCGGATAGCTTTTTGGGTAGCAGATAGCTGTTGAGGGAGCGGATAGCTGTTGCAGATGAGCGGATAGCTTATAGCTAGTAAAGTAGCTGTTTGTAAAGAATATGTTCGGTAAAATTAGCGGTTGTAATAGTTAATAAATATAAAAAGACAAAAAATGACATCATTATTATTATTATTATTATTGTTGTTGTTGTTGTTGTTGTTGTACTTTATAGTAAGTTATAATAGCAATATTTGGAATCACATAGCAAAATGCTTTAACTTGGAACTAAACCAAAATAGCACTAAATGAACTAAAAAAATATAAATCACTAATTCATCCACTTTAATTATTATTAATTATATTATTATTATAATTAATATTAATATTAATGTCCTCTCATCTAAACTATACTCCCTCCGTTCTTTTTTATCTGTCATTTGCGGTTTTAAGTGTCAATTTTTAATCAATAATTTCTAATATAAAATTTTTATAAAAAATTATGATATTGTAATTTTTTAATAGCATTTTTTTTTATTATGAATCTAATGACATCAATTTTGTATGATGAATCATTCTACAAATTAAAATATTAACAGTCAAAGTTTTCGCCACAATTCCCTAGGCGACAGATAAATAAAAACGGAGGTAGTAAATGATATCTCATCTAAGCACATGTTAGCACCCATCTAAGTACACAATACAGCAAATTCAGCCACTCAGGTCCTTAATTATTTTCAATGAGTTCATACCATAAAAAAAATAAAAAATGAAACAACAAAGAGAGCAAGAGAGAAGGGGCAATGAAACAACAGAGGGCTTTAGTATAACAATGGCTTGTGTAATACAAGGGAAATCATGAGGGCAAATTGGGAAAGTAAAATCCAAATGGTAGCTTCCCTTTTTTGACGTTATTGACAACAACGTCAAGCATAATAGCGGCAAGCATTGCACAAACGCTATACACTAGTGCCAAAATTAAATTTACCGAACAATTGAAATTTAACAAAGTAGCGTTTTGACCGGAACAAAACGCTAAACGCTAACACAAACGCTGTTGCCGAACATGGCCTTAATCTAATACACCCCGTTCGTATTTTTAATGTCAAAATTGCATGAAATCGAAATACACATGCATGACATGTATTGACGTTAACCAGATATACACACAATATTGATTCAACCCGTCTATCTTAATTGATTGGTCTAAAAACATAATTTTCAATTGATGTTAGAATCGTAGTTATTGTATTCGAGGGTAAAACAATAATTCAAGGGTAAATGTAAGCTACTAAAGCAAGTCGTTTGTTATTATATTGTATTGGATGACAAAATATTAAATTTGAGTGTGAACATAAGTTACAAATCAAACTATTTATTACTATTTTATATTAAGGGCAAAAGTGTAAATTTCATGTGTGAAGACAAGCTACAGGACAAACAAACAGGCAATGTGCTTGTTATTATTAGGGCTGTTCAAAAAACTCGTCCCGAAATACCTGATCCAAAAATTCATTACCCGGTCAAAAATTTCGGGTACCCGAATTTTAAAAAAATTTGATTTTAATCGTACCCAAACCGGAAAAAAACATGTAATCGGTTCAGATACGGGTTGACCCCTGGTCAAAATCGATTACCCGAAATTATAATAATAATAGTAATAATAATAATAATAATAATAATAATAATAATAATAATAAAAGCAAAAGTAGTTGCTTTAATTATAATAGCTAATTACCCGAATTACCCAAAATTAACATGTATTTAGCATAGTGTGACTCACTTTCTTTCAAATAACAATAAAATTAGTGACTTTAATTATAAATTTACAAATTAAAATTAAAAATAATAAAAGTGAAAACTCATAAAATTAGAACTAATTGGGTCTTTTGGTTAATGATATACGATCCGAAACTTACGGGTACGCGAACTTCAGGTACCCGAAACTTTCGGTTACGGTTACGGTTCGAGGGTATGGCCGACCCGAATTTTCGGGTACCCGAAAAATTTATTCAATCAGTTCGAGTATCCCGACCCATGAACACTCCTAATTATTATATTGTATTTGAGGGCAAAAAAATAAATTTATTTATCAACACAAGATAATCAGCAAGTAGGCAGCTAGGGTAGATGCTCAAACAAAATTTCGTCCCCCCCCCCCCAGGCCATAAGCCTCTTTTATATTATAGAGGATAAGATGATCCATACTTTAAAAAACTATGATGTCACCAAGTGAGTGATTTTATTTTATTTTTCAATTTAGTATGTAAAGATTATACATACATATATATATATATATATATATAAAATTTATTTCAAGTTCATTTAAGTCTTTTTTATTTTAAAATAAAATTGTAATTTTTTTAAGAAGGCCAGGTAAATTATTATGTAGTGTTGGGTTTATCCAATACTAAAAATGTGTACATTACCGACCGTTTTTTTCCAACTGGTTTAAAATGGTTGGAAAAAACAACCATATTTGCAACCATTTCATCCTTTTGTCATTTTTCAACTATTTTTTTATCCATTAAAAAAGTGGTTGGTATGTTAAAAGTTACCAACCATTTTTGAAACTATATTTAATATGGTTAGAAAATTGTTAAGAGGCATATAACTCACATTCTTTTGCAACCATTTTACAAACCATATTTTAAAAAGTGTTGAGTGAAATGGTTGAAATTCCAACCGTTTTTAAATGATTAGAACTCCAATTATAACTTTTGGTGGATAAAATAGTCGGAAATTATCAACCATTTTTTTAAAAAATGGTTGAAAGTATTTTCCAGCCAAATGTTTTCATATTGTTGAAAGAGTGATTGAAAAATGATCAACAATCGGATTTCTAACCGTTTTTAAATGAACAATGATTGAAAAAATGGTCGGTATGCAAGGAGTTTTTAGTAGTGATCTAAGTAACTAGAAATAAATATTTATCTATGTGAGGTTTTTTCTCCCTCTAACTCCCATATTTTCATTTATGTGACCCAAACAAAATATTTATAGGAATACCTTTGTAGATCGATAAACCCAAGACCAGGTGATCTTTTCTCAACCAAATTTTATCTTCCATCCTTATCTTCATCTCAAATTATCAAGAAAATATATGAGGAATCTTGGTAAAATTTGTAACTAGAGTTTCCATTAAGTATGGCAATTTCTGTCCAGTTGCACACCAACTAGCCACCCTCCACCTTAGTGACCTTACAACTTGCAAAATCTATTCCTTGTTCTTCTTTTTGTTCTTGAAGATTATTTTGTTTCTCTAATTTTAGAATGACCAAATAATAGCAAATCAAGCAGTTACCGATATGTTCATCTTGTTCTATTTTTGAATTGGCTTGCATCCACTTGTACATTGTTCTCACGATGTTTCCCCTACTCAGTCTTGCTGAATTTTCTCCCAAATCTTCCATGAGAACTCATAGTGAATTAGCACATGATCACTATTTTCTCTATCTTTTTTTTACTTAGGCTCTTATTTTGAACTTCTTAAGCAGTACAATCCATGTCATAATTTCCACTATGGGTGGGCAAACCTTCCTCCAAATAGTTCAAACAATAGAGTAAACCTGAATTCCCCTATATGCAATCTCTTATGCTGTCTCCACTGCCTCTTTCACTTTAAATTGTCCTTCTCCTTCAAAATATAGTCTTTTTTTTTGCTTTGATTGGCAAGATTTAGTTGAGTTTTGCAATTAAGGCTTGCTCCAGCACAATTTCTTGGAGTGTTGATTCTTTGGTCCATGTCAAACATCAACTCCAATTCCCCTTCAAACCATCCTATTTCCCCTACCATATAACCTTTTTGAGATGAAAGCTTGTAAAGCTGCTAGAATCATACTTTTAGGGTCAATTAGTTACAGCAAGGATCCTCCCAAAAGCTCACCTTTAGGCCATCTCCTAATTTGATTTTCATACCTTCATTAAAGGCCATCTAAAGTAGGACCTTCTTCTTCAACAATTTTTTAATATCTCCCTATATACTAGTTGTTCTTGTCTTGTGCCTTGCTGGTGGAATTCCTCCATCCTCATTATATGTTGCCTTGATTGTTTCCTTCTATATAGCGCCCTATTCTCTACAATATGCCACCACCACTTTATTAATAAGCTTGTATTCTTCAGCGTTAATCACTAACACCAAAACCTCCTTTCACCTTTGGTTTTTGAATCACATCCTAGTTGACCAATGCATTTGTTCTTCCACCCTCCTTTCCATCCCAAAAGAACCTTCTCTACATCATAATTATTTCCCTAACCATTGATTTTGGCATTATACACAATGTCATATAGTAGTTAGGAAAACTATTGATCAAAACTTTCAAAAGAACTAACCTACTCCTTTCCTTGACAATGTGTTTGATTTCCAACTTTAGAGCGTCGACTATATTTTCTGGAATATTGGAGTTCAAGCCTTTGTTCTTCTTGTGTTTGAATCCAATGAGAGCCTTATGTATGTCATTGGAAGCTTTGCTACCTTGCAATATAGTTGGTTGGCTACCTAGTGTTTTTTCATCTTTTCCCAAGACTACCATGTTGGACTTATCAAATTTAATAGACAAGCCAGTAAAAGCTTGAAACCTTTTGAGCCCAACTTTAATATTGATCAAATCTTGCTCATTAGCTCTTGAGAAGATCAAAGTATCATCCACAAATTGGTGATAAGAGATCTTGATTTTCTTCCTCCCTACTTCTACACAATGCCAATGGTTTTTCATCAGCCCATTTTCCAACATCTTATTCAACACCTTTGCTACAATCACAAATAGTTAAGGCGATAATGGGTCTCCCTGTGTTAGTCCTCTATTCAACTTGAATGATTTGGTTGGGGCCCCGTTTACAAGGACTGAGATACATTCTAATTGTACACACTTCTTTCTTCTTCCTGTTGCATAGGCAATCTATTGTGCAAGCACAAGAAATGGTTTTAGTAATGCATCTTCTTTCTTCCTCCTCTTTATCCATCCCACCACATTTATCGCGATCAAAGCTCCATCTAAGATTCGTCTCCTCTCAAAATATGTTGTTTCTACTTCTCTAACCAACTTTGGCATGATTTTTCTCATTTTGTTGCATAAGATCATGGAAATGATCTTGTACAAGCTGCCCACTATGCTAATAGGCCTAAATTGTTTACTATAATCTGTTTCACTCTTCTTTGGTACCAATGTTTTCCATGTGACGTTAATTGCCGGTGGTAACTACCCGTCTTGAAAGAACTTTTTAATGACTTAGCAGAAATCTTCTTCTACTATTAGCTAGAGCTTCTTTATGAACCTCATATTGAATATGTCATTCCCATGAGCCTTATCCGGGTTGCATTGACTCAGTGCTTCCTTAATCTCTGTCTTTATTACTGGGGCCTCCAGGCTAGCAACCTTCTCTTCAGATAATTTGTTTAATCCAATTTGTCAATTTTGAACTTCATTCATGTACGTGTTCCTTCTTCTGTCTTCTTTCCTTTGCCTCTTCCCTCTTCTACTTCTTCATCTTGCTTGAATCTTGTTGAGAAAATTCCTCTACTTCATCATGGTCACTAACGATCACTATCCCCAAATCGTCCCCAAAGACAACTACCTTTTTAGCTACCATTTTATCTATGTCTTAGACACTGTCTTTTACACTAGCCTTCTCGACTCTTGTAACTGGGATTTTCGTTGATCTATTGGTATTCTAATCAATTGTTGTCTCTTAAATGTTCACATTCGTTAATTCCTCCACCCTAACCACCAGACTCTTAATTTCCTCGATGTTCTCTGAAAATATCTATTCTCCTTCAGTTTGATTGCTCCTTGATCTTCTAAACTCCTCACCTCTTTGAATTTCTGAGTGATGAGCTTATACTATATCTTGATTCGCCTATTCATCTTCCATTGATATTGATTGTGTCTCTGGAACAATGGCATCCTACTGATTGTTTACCATTAGCTGCTGGACTGATGTGTAAGTGTTGTCACTCAATTGGTTCTCCTTTTCTCTCTCTTTCAATTCTTATGAGCTATGTTCCTTTTGGCTGCTCGTGTCTTGAGATTGTTTCCCCTATGGTCATGGTTCAATTCTCTGATGAAGACCCTATATGAGTTGTCTCCTAGCTTAAGAAATAATTTACTTGACAGAAGTTTATGTTACTTTGCTGAGATCAAGATTCTAATTAAATTAATTCAAACTGGCTAGCTTGCTTCGCGTCTTGTTTAAGGAATAATGTCCCCCGAGGTGCAATACATCAACTAACATTCTCCTTGAAGCATCCTAATGGGGGAACCCTTACTGTCTCTACCCATGTTCTTTGTTCTTGGGTGGTTTCATATTTCGTCCATGTTCTTACCTCGAACTCTATGCTTACCTGTTCTAAGTACTACCATCTTTTACTTCATCCATCTTTTAATTTTACACGCAACTCATTATTTATGTAGTTGCTAGTGTAAAATCTTCTCTAATAATGCGATTAATGAGAGTGAGATCAAGCACTAGTACTGCATTGATCAATAATAGTTAAATTGTTATCCCAAAGCAATCTGTTGTTCTTGGATTTACCTCCCCAATTGCGATGACATGATTTGTAATTAAAAGTAATGTATTACAGGACATGGGGGAAATCCAAAATGGAATGAGAAGCTGAAATTCCAAGCCGAGTATCCAGGCTCAGGACATGACTATAAACTCTATATTAGAATCATGGACAAGGACACCTTCTCTGCTGATGATTTCCTTGGCCAAACTACGTAAGTTTGTTGTTATTGCCTTGGTCTCTATTTCTTTCGTCTAGTCTTTGTGATTTCAAGGTGTCTTGGTATGTTTTGTTTATTTTGAACTGGTCAACCGAATTACGTTTCACTCATTATTGGATTTGGAATTATACACAGACATCTTACACCATATATGCCTATATAATCAATTTGAAAATGACAAGCATCTTTGAATCAACATGAATATTAACCATCTTGAATTACACTTAAATTACTTTCAAAGTCAAATTCATATATATTCAAATAATTAAAAATTATATATTTTACTGGCTAGCGTGAGGGCTTTATAACTAATTAATAAATTATATAACAATTATTACCTATTTATATTTATTTTTTTTAAAAATATTAAATTATGCGTAAGATATAGATTTTCTGTTATGATTAGATTTGATATTTGTTATTGTAGTTGTTGAATGCTATCCACATATACTTGAAAAATTGATAATGAAATAATAAATTATTATTTGAATAATAAATTATGTGTAAGATATACATTTGAATAATTATTATTTGAATCATTTATATTGTAGACAATATCAGATATTTAGTAACCATGCAGACTCAAGGCGGTAATCAAAACATAAGTTTATTATTGATGCTACGTGTTGATGAAAAGGGTTGTTTTGGTAAATAGGATTTATGTTGAAGATCTGTTGTCATTGGGAGCCGAGCATGGGAGCTATGAAATGCGAACAACAAAACACAGAGTGGAAAACTTTGACGGAACCTACTGTGGCAACATTAAAATTGGTGTCAAGTTTATCTCACAAGTATGTCATTTTGCTATCTATTCTCTAATTTTTTTTGGACACACTAAACAGTATGTATGTCTTAATGGTTTTAGTTGCAATAATAACTACTATATCCATCCCTAGTGCCTAATTAAATGTCACCTAAACTACTTTTAAGAGTGCAATGTACTTGGAAAATTTAGTAAAAAAAAAGGACTTGAACAAATATACTCCTTCACATTGAGGAGGAAGAAACATTTTAAGAAGTGAAATAAAATATCTCATTCATTAATAAGGGTAAAATGATTATTTAAATTATTGAAATCTATATCATATATAATGGAAAAGTAGGTGGGCCCACAGAATTCTGCCACCAGAGTGTTTCACGGACATTCGGCCAATGAAAAAGCAGAAAAATCTAATTTTTTTTTCAATTTTCGTTTTTTGTGTTCACTATCCCGGCTTTAGCAGTTGAGTTTCCCTAAACACTGTAAATGAGCAGTTGAGTAATATGTAAATGAGCAGTGCAAGGCCCCACGTTCTCCAATTCCCTAAACACTGTATCCCTTCCTCCGCCATCTCTATCTCTCCCCTCCTCTTTCAATGTATCTGGTTATCCCACGTTTCAATTGAAAACTGAAAACGAACGCCAGATTACTATTTATATTGGTCTCTCCCCACATTTGGCACCCCAATCCAATCCCCCAGATTTTTGTTTCCTTCTCTGCCCAAATGGAGATTTGTCCCATATCCGATCCAACAATGGGGAATGGGAGTCATCGGCGATGGGATATCTCAGGGCGGTGATGTTGTCGTCGGACATGGAGGCGACGACGACATATGGCAGAGTTTTGTAGTCTCCGTCGCCGTCGTGGTGGGGGGGGTTTCGGGAGTGTCGGGGACGGAGCACATGAAGATGCGGGGTTCGAAGTCGGTGGAAGTGGCAGCGGAGGAGGAGGAGGAGGTGAGGTCCGCTGGGAAGATGCCGGAGTTGTGGGTGATGTAATGGAGTTTGAAGAAGAAGTGTTGCCCAAAATGCTTTCATGGGTGGAAACTGGAAAGGTATTTAGAAGAAGATTTATCAGAAACAAAAACACGGTCTCCCACTGTTGTATCAGATGGAAAGCCATAGTTTATCAGGTAATTGACTGCAGATGCAGCATTTGTTTCTACAAGAAAACATGATACACACAAGGTGCAGAGAACCATCTTTTATTATACATCTTCATCTTCTTTATTTGCTCTATGAAGGCAAATATTCAGGTACTGGTGCTAGCTAGAGGAGCCATGAATTAATTAAGCTCACATTGTCTCTCTCTTCGGTTTGAATTCCTAAACGATGGTTCACATTGATCCCAAATTGGTCTCGCCTCTTGCCTCACTCTCTAACCTCGATTTCTTTCTCCTTTTTATATTTCCCTTCAGACTAAGGGTCCAATTACTTATTAAGGTTTATGTGTTGACTGGGCCATGTTGGAAAATCCATGGGAATGTTTTTTTTTTGTTTTTTTTAAAGGCATGGATTTGGACGTAGATTTTGATCTACAAATTATACATATAGATTTTAATAATATGGTTTTTTTGGCCTTTTTAATTTTATTTTTTATGCTTCTGATTTTATTTTCTTATTTTTTTACTTACGCATTAAAATTTTTATTAAAATTGTTAATGTGTTTGTAAATATTTCCAATAAAAGTAATTCTTGATTTTTTACTACATATATTGCAGGATAATTATAACCACATGTTCTATAAATAGAAATACCGGTGACTCACAACGTCATTATACACTACATTTGTTCAACTGTATCGAGGAAAAGAGAGGGTTTTTTTATCATGCAAAATCATAAGGCCTTAGCAACAAACATGTCGAGTCCAAAGTTGTTCAACAAAGAACAACGCCCCAAAATGAAATAGTTGTTCTACCTTAAAAGTTATAATTACATTCACTGCTACTAATAATAACAACAATAATAATCTATATAATACTAATAACAACGCCCCGTGCATCGCATCAGCTTAAAACAATTTATTATGATGTTTTTCATGAACAATTTCATTAATATTTCATTTGGTCTACTTTGTATAGATAGTTACTTATCCATGACTTTATAAAATTCAAAAGTAACTAATTTAGCAAACTCTGTGCATCGCACGGGTTGAGGCCTAGTTGTATATAATTTCAATACAATGCAATAAATTAGCTTAACCAATAGATTTTTTTTTTAAAGTTACAACTTCTTGCATTGAATTTTATGTATGCGTTAGATTTAATCGTAGAGGAAAATCTTCGGATTATTTTTTGATATATTGATGTTAGTTTACGGTTATAAATAATTTGTATAAATTTACTGTAAACAATTGCTCAGAAGTATCTTATGTTTTGCGGAAACTATTTGTTTAGATTATGTTGTAATTATTATTAGAAATTATATTGAGGGTGAGTAATGTTCTTAAGCATCTATTATTTGGAACAATCTCACTAAAACTCATTATATTAATCTGGCGTAAATTGTCAAATTGCTAACCTACCATCATCATTACATGTTCCTTTGCGATTTTCTTCTTATATAAGATCAATTCTTCTTCCCTCTCTAACTTCATATTACAGAAAAAGCAAAGTAGATGGAAGAAGAACATGCTAGACTTATATAAGGAAAAAAACTCCAAGAAACTTTTAATGACGAGTGTAGGTTATTAACATTACAATTTTTGTCGGACTCTGATAATTTTCGGTGAGATTGTCTCCAAATAATATATATTTAAGAGCATTGTTTCCTCGATACAATTTCTACTAATATGGTCTTAAAAAATAGTTTTCACAAAATAGAGGATTCCTTTGACTCTAAGCAATTTTTTACATTTACTGTATATTAACAAGAAGGGCAATGGATGGAGTTTGTCTAATTACTTGGTGTATTGCAGGGAGCAATAGAAGAGGAGGAAGAGGAGATTGGAGGGTGGAAGGAAAGCTACTAAGACTTGTTTAATCTACATTTGCAAGTATATACAGTACATGTGTGATTGTTTGAGAGTCCAGATGTACAAGATAAATACAAATGTGTTACCTCGCTCAACTGTATTATCCATGCAAAGAATCCAACCATATGCTTGAATGATATACACTTAATCCTCTATCGCTATATTGCAAATGCACAGTAAAAGATCACGAGGTCTTGAATTGAGTTGTAATGGGTCTAGGGGTTGTAGGAAAGGAGCGGAAAAAGTTTGGAAATGTTGAGTTAATTGACAGAGACCACCAAACACGTTCTCCAAATGTTTCTCGTATTACAAAGAAGTACAACATTATTCATACCAAAACACAACTACAAAACCGTTGAGTTGCTCTAGACTTTCAAGTGCTTGTTACCCTCACTTTCTTTGATTCATCTAATTCCCCTTTCCTCTTAATTTATTTACGTGAACAACTTCTTTTTTGATTATCTATTTTGTTCAAAATTTTTTATATAAGAAAGAGGAAAGAGAATTTACAACACTACAAGCAAGAGGGGAAACAATTTTCACAAATTAATATGACCACCAACCTAGCATCAAGAATATACCTCAAACACCATTTCAATCCCGCACACAATGAACCACCCCTTAGTCTTGTAGACACCGGATTTTGTACCGAGACAAGTGTACAAATCAAGTACAATAAGAAAAGAGGCTAGAATGAAAGCCAAGCCAATGGGCCTTCCTCAATCAAAAGCTACCGGGCCAAACCACCATAAAAAACCTTCATTTTTCACCCTTTCCGCATACATGTGTCAACCATTTCGAACCCCATTTTTTCCACAAGTCTTGTTGGCCCCATATCTTTTGATGAGATTAAGTAGCCACCATAAGATTTCCGAAGCCTTTTGAATCGCCTCAATCGAAGTCCGGATGAAAGAGTTATGACCGTTCGAAGTTGCACTTAGCCAGTTACAAAGACTAAGCAGCCTACACCAACTCCCAGGCCCACCCAGGAATCTAGCCCAGCAAGCAATTCCGGCCCATAATAAATGCAAAGGCTACTTAGCCTTTGACATTTAAACACCGGTCCATTGCTGACTGCTAAGTCAGCAATCCGTGTGCTTAAATGCCATAGGCCGCTTAGCCTTTGGCATTTTATTTGATTTTTCGCGCCACAATCAGCCCCGCCATCCCTTGATCTCAGCTTTGACGTTTGACACATGATATCATCAAAGGTCAAGCGGCCTACAATCATGCATATGAAGGGCATGATCTTTGGGATGTCGTCCCTCTTCCTTCCATCCTCATCAACTCTCACCCACCTATAAATACCCCACCTCTCCATATCATCATCATCAACTATCATCATCATACTACCAAAACTCTCTTAAGAATCTCTCCATATAATCCATTCTCCATCTCAAACTCTCTCATATAAACACCCCCACTATCACCATACTATCATCCATACACCACTTTTTCTAACCATTCTAACATTTATCCTTTCATCCAAACTCCAAACTGAGACTAACTCAAGGGACCGATCTTCATTTCCATCTTATTCATCATCAAGCAAGGTCTGCTTTTCTTTGCTATTATATTTAATTTGGTAATTTGTGTTTTAATTTCCTTGCTTGTACATTATTTTGTAAAGAAAACCTCATTGTTTTAACGTTGCATGTTCAAGAGCATGACATTGTGAAATCTATTAACCTTCTCCCCGCTCAATTATTTACATTTCAAGTTCGATTTTAGTAAAGTCTATTTTCTAACAGGCGGATTCAGGAATTCTTTAATTCTCGAATTCGTGACCTTGCCCCCGAACTTAGAATTCGGGTTCGTAGACCGGAGTTATCTTTTTTGGTTTGTCGATTTCATTAAATCGACTGGCGTCTCTTTCTTTCTTTTATAATCTATTTTTAATTATTGTAAATACACGTCATTACATAAAAATATTTACTAATGTTTTCTTGCATTCCCATTATGTAAATTTGAGCCTTGGCTAAGAGAAAATGGTCCAGAAAATAACATAGACCGCCTGACCTATGTATTTTCTTCAACCATTTTCGCTTGGGCCGGGGAAGAATAGGCCCAATCATGGGATTGTCGTAGGTCAAGCGGCCTACGACACCCTCTGATCGCCCATGTTCTTCCTCTATGGCCCGGGTTTTTAAATGGGTTAGTGTTAAAGCATTAGTAAAATATTTTTATGTAATTTCGGGTATTTTGATAATATAAAAAAATAGGTTCATAAATGAATAAAGTTTCATCACCTTGAAAATGAATTTAATCAAATAAAAATATCCTTATTTAAGGATTAAGCAACCTTAGTCGGCTCCCGATCATTAAGTAGCGCATCTGAAACCATTTCCCCGAACGGGAATTTTCCGGGTCCTACAAGTTTTTGCAAGGACAAATAAGGACAATTGAAGACCTGCCAAAGGCTAATAGTTGTGGCTTGGTAATTATGAGAATAATGTGGGACTCTCTGTAACTGAGAGGTCTTAGGTTTATATATATGCATCAATCTACAATATACAAGGTGTTCAAGAAAATTCTACGCAGACATCTCATAGAATATTCTATAATACATAATTGTTCTAGAATATTCTATCACGCCCCCTCAATCTGTACGGGCGGATGCACGGACTGATTAGATTTTCAGAACAGATACCCCGTGGCTAGAAGGGATTTGGTAAATATATCGACCAGTTGCAGCTGATTAGGAACATAGTGAACGATCAAGTCACCATGAGAGACTCGTTCACGGATAAAATGATAGTCAACCTTGATAAGCTTGCTACGATTGTAAAACTGGGTCAGCGGCAGTGTAAGTGGCAGAGATGTTGTCACAGAGAACTGTAACTAGTTTGGAGAGAATGATGTCCATTTCTGCTAGGAGATAACAGATCCACAATGTTTTTGTGATAGTATTGGCAATCGTGTTATATTCAGCTTTGGTGGAGGATTTGGACACCGTAGGTTGTTTCTTGGAGCGCCAAGAAACAAGATTTGGACCCAGGAGATGGCATAACCAATCGTTGATCGGGAGGTGACCGGGCCGCAAGCGCACGTACGATGTAGCACGTCAAGGTCGATCCCACAAGGACCCAATCAAGCAACGCAATGAACTAGCCCTCTACTTGATTGCTAAGTTAAACGGGTTTTGGATTTATGAAGGGTTTAGTAGCTAGTTAAGACTAGTAAAGACAAGGAATTAAATCTAAGGTTTTATCAATGGGGAGAAACTTCTAGGGATTGGCTTACCTAGCAACGGGTGTAACAATTAAAACCTATTTTGTGCAATTAATCTTTTAAAGTCGAATCAAGAATTGATAACCGCAAGAATTATACCGCTCTTTCAATGCTTAATAGAATTACTCTAGTTAACCTAACAAACAACTTTCATATGCTTTTCAAGTTAATCAAACTTGAAGGTCTCAAATATTCAGATTATCAAATTGATTCCTTAGTTTACTTGTCTTTTCTCAAATTTTGCAAAACTAGGTAGAAGGGTCGGTAGTCTGATTATTCTAATTCACCTTTCAGTACTTCTAAGACTAATCTCAAATCACAAGCATTCAAGGCCTTACAAATACTCATGCATGAACATGAAGCACACAACCTTCTATTGATTCAAAATAAAATTTCAAGCACAAACTTTGAAAATTCTAATCAAATACCATTGTTTCGGTTTGCAAAAACCCTAGAAAAATGTAATCTACTCAATCATATTCATCGAAACCATGAAATATGTTCCAAACATGATAAACATACCTCAAAACAAAAGGGAATACGAAAAGGATTGAACGAACTACGAAGAGAATTTCGTTGAGTCTTTCGATCCCCAGGTGGAACTTTCTCCGCAAATGCCGCTAGTTTCTTTTCGAATTCTGATTCTTTGCGTCCCTTGATTCGATTTTATATGGCATTTGAAGTGACATAGTGGTACGTCTCAACTCTCCTAAGTCCAGTCTCTTGTACGAGGAATATGGCATAAAGCTCATGCTTGAGCCCACATCATACAGGGCTCGGTCAATGCTCACACTTCTTAAGCCACAAGGAATTATAGCTCCTGGGGTCCTTAAGCTTTGGAGTAAGTTTAGAACCACAGAGCTACACTCCTCACTTAACGCAATTGCCTCACAATCATGAATCTTTCTTTTCCAGGAGAGAATCTCCTTCAGGAACTTGGCATACAAAGGCATTTAAGACAAATCATCAAGAAAAGGGACATTCACATTTAATTTCTTCAACATGCCAAGAAAGTTTCCAAATTGAACGTCAACTTTAGACTTAGCAACTCTTGAGGAAAATAGAGGTGGGGTGTATACACTCTTGGTGGTGATGGAGTAGGTGGTGGAGGGATTTCAGTACCCTCTTGGGTGGTTTCACTCTCTTGATCTTTGTGTTTCTCACCCTCTTTCTCAGCACTCTTGTCACTTAAGACCTCCCCCTGCTTAGCCTGTGTCATGCTTGATCCCTTAATTTGTGTACCACTTCTCAAAACTATGGCAGTACATTGCTACTTAGGGTTAGGCACGGGTTGTCCGAGAAGCATTCCCGAAGGGATAGTGGAAGCACTAGATTAGATAGCGATTTAATTTTCAAGCATTTGGTTGTGGGTGGATAAAAGGTCAACTTCAGTAGCTAAGGCCTTAATCACCGTATCTTGTCTTTGTTGATGCTCAAGTTGCTTTTGTTGAGACAAGATGATAGATTCCATCATAGTCTCTAGGTTGGGCTTTTGAGGGGCTTGGTATGGTTAGGGATGGCAATGGGTAGGGTCTGGGGCGGGTCCAGCTGGACCCAGACCCAGACCCGCCCCAAGCCCGATGGATCCCAAAAACTTGGACCCTGACCCAGACTCGCTGGGTCCATGGGTCCTAGGTCCATAACGGGTCCTTATTGGGTCCAACACTCTTTATGTATTTTTTTTACTAGATTTATCAATTTTTCGGGTTAATTTAATACATACGCAATTGTATAATAATGACTATTCTATTTAAATACACAAATTTTCAACACAATAAAAACATCTAGTTCATTCTACAAGCCTATGAGCAAAATTCCACAAAAAAATATTACAAAAATCATCTACACATCAACTCTAAGAATGCAACTATACAACTTAAAAGACACAAAAAGAAAATCACGAAGTTCATGATTATTGCACTATACAACTCTAAGAATACAAATACATTAGGGTTTTCATTTAATATTGTAAGACCCCGAAAAAAGTGACCCTTTTTCCGTGATGCGCTACTTAAACGATCGGGAGTCGACTAAGGTTGCTCTATCCTTAAATAAGGATATTTTTATTTTTCGAAATTCATTTTTGGGATGGTGAAATTTTATTTATTTTACAAATCCGTTTTTATTATTCAAATATTTGAAATTACACCAAAATATATTAATAATAACCTAAAATCGACCCAAACAATAAGTTCAGGCCCAAAGAAAAGCAGTAGGCGCAAGAGTAGTCAAAACCGCGGGTTTGGCCAAACCTTACTGGGCCGCTGCTTTCTGGGCGAGAGAAAGCTGAAGTAAAACCCGTGCGGGTTTTATTGTTTCCTGGCCCACTTTCTCTCGGTTTTAGCCTTGAATATAATGAATGGGAGATGTTAAGCCATTTTTAATTATTTTAGTGCAAATTCTAATGTTAAATAATTAAACGGATTGTAAAAAAGAATGAAAGAGTCGCCAGTCGATTTAAGGAAACTGACAAACCATAAAAATAATGAAAACAACTCCGGTCTACGAAACCCGATTGTAAGTTCGGGGTAAGGTTATGAATCCGAGAATTATAAGAACTCTCGAATTCTCCTATTAGAAAACAAACTTTACTAAAATCGACATTAAAATGAAAAAGAGCGGGGAGAAGTTCAATTAATTTCGCAAGTTTATATTCATCATCATGCAATATAAAATGAGGTTTTTTATTTACAAAATATGCACAAGGGAAATGAAATATACATTACATGATTAAATAAAAGTAACAACAAGTAAGTGAAGGCTTTTTGATTTAAAAGCCCGAATGCGCCAATCGAAATCTTGACTTTGCCTTGACTTGGTGGATGAAGAGGTGAGTATAGAGATGATGGAAAGGTGATATATGGATAGTGATTTGATGAGAATTTGGTAGAGTGAAGGTAAAGGTGATATGAGTATGGATATAATAGAGAGAGTTTAAGAGAGTGTAGGTAGGATTAGTTGGTGAGAATGGGAGTATAATGGTGGTGGTTTATGAGAGTTGTTGATGATTAGTGAGGGTGAAATGAGGGGTATTTATAGGTGAGTGAGGTGGTGTTTAGGAGGGAAACTCATGGGGGACACATCCCCATGATCATGCCATGCATCACGTAACACCCAAGTCAAGGGCAAAGGTCAAAGCATGTGGGCTAAAATCAAGGGCTTTGCATGGGATTTTGACGCCGGATTCTCAAAGATAAACCCCGCACGGGTTTTATAAATCCTGCACACGGATTGCTGACGTGGACGAGCAGAACGACGCGTTTTGGTCAGAAGATAACCCGCACGGGTTTTGCAGTCTGGGTCGGGGCGCGCCTTGGGCCTGTCTTGGTTCTGGGCCGCTATTCTTGAATAAAACCCGTGCGGGTTTTATTCTTGGTACTGGGGCGCTTTTTATTGTTTTGTTTACTTTTCTCATTGAACCAATGATCCACTTTGGTATCGGCCCGAACGTTTTATTCATACTTTTGACAAGTCGGGATTATATCGGTGCAAATCCCGGTGTCTACAGAGAGCCCCCACTTTGATCGATTCCGAATAGGATGAAGGTCAAAGTAGACTTGATGTCTGTCTTGATGCTGGCGGTGCTCTTTTATATGGCGACCGACTGATGTTGCTGATGATGATGTCGTTGGTAACCTTTAGATGGCAACTATTGGACAACCGGTGCTGGAGGTGTCGTTGGAGACCTTTAAGTGGAATCCGTTTGAACGACTGTGGCTGATGAAGAGGTCGTAGGTAACCTTTAGGTGGTAACCGTTGGACAACAGGTGCTGGAGGTGTCGTTGGGACCTTTAAGTGGAATCTGTTTGAACGACTGTGTTGGCAACATCATTAGAGGCCTTTAGGTGGCAATCGTCGGACGACTGTTGCTGACGGCATCATCGGAGACCTTTAGGTGGCAACCGTTTGACGACTGTCACTGGTGGTGCTCTTTTATGTGGCAACCGGATGATGGCGCTCTTTTATGTGGCAACTGGATGATGGTGCTCTTTTATGCGGCAACTGGATGATGGTGCTCTTTTATACGGCAACTGGATGATGGTGCTCTTTTATGCGGCATCCTGAAAATCATAAGAAAATTAAGTATTAGTTTTCGGAAATGCGAATGGATTCAGATTTTTTTTACTTGAATTTTGGGAACCCTTTGGCCGCAGAAATTTTGGCACATATTGGCATAAAACCCGTGCGGGTTTTATAACCTCTGCTGCGCCATTAAAAGGCTCTAGGCTGCGAGAATGGGCCTATAGGGTGCTCAAAACCCGCGCGGGTTTTGGCTTATTTAATTTTATTTTTCTTTTTTTTTTCTCCTCATGAAGGGAATCTATGGTCGGCCCGGTTCTTGTGTGGATGAGGATGTGCCACGCAGCCTGGTCTCCTCTTTGGGTGGCAAAGTGATGACCTTTGGATTTTCGGCCAATGAAACGCATTTGGTATCTCAAGGCGGGTTCTAGAAACGAGCGGTTCATATTCACTCAACATTTCTATAAATACCAATCCTCATTCTCCTCATTCATTCACATCTTCAACTTCTTCTCATCTCTCTAGCTCCTTTTTCTCTCTCTAGAAAAATTTGCTTTTCTTTGAAGATAATTTGGGTTCTTTAGAAAATGCATCCTAGAGGTCATAGAAATCCTCCTCTTCCTCATGCGGCGGCGTGGCCCCATGAAATGTCTTCAAGGCGCAACTTTATTCCGGGTGCGAACGCCGACCCTTCAGATCTTACTATTCATTCTTGGAAGCATGCTTGGTTTTACCGTTCCCATGGCAAGGTAACTTTCGAAACTTCTCTTTTGATGCTTAGTTTAACAATTGAGCAAGCACGAATTTATTTTTCATGTCTTGTCGATTTTTCATTATTTTAAGCATGCCTTAAAATGATGCGTATGCATGTCTTCATGATGACTTTTTTTTGTTTTATTTACGCATTACAACGGTAACCCAATTTGAAAGACGGACCAAACCCGACCCTAGAAAATCAGTATGAGTTTTATGCATGCTCGGCCCAAAAAACGAAGAAAATGGCCCACTAGGACAGAGAAAACCCGCGCGGGTTTTCTTCCCCATAGATCGCCAAAAAGGACACTGGGCCTGAATGTGCTGCCCATCAGAGAACTAACACCCGTGCGGGCTTTAGTTCTGCTGGGCCGGCTTATTTGGGCCATATTAAGTTGTCTCTTCCTTTTTTTTTGTCTTCTTCGTTTTTTCCAATTTATTTGTCTCGTGGGCCATGGCTGTGAGCCCAGTGTCGGTGCTGGGTCCAACTAGGGCCCGAGTGAATATGCCTTGGTCCAACGTATTAGATGAGTCCCCGAGTTTAACTAGCCCTTTCCGTTTTGCCACTAGGAAGATAACTTGAAAACTCCCAGCGTCCTAAAGGATCCCCTTAAGGTAGCCGACTCATTTCCTGGGGACTTTGTTAGCAACACCTTGACTGCGGCAGGACTCATGCCGTTCTAGAAATGCTTGGTGGCCTGGAAAGGCCATAAATTTCGTGTTATAGGTCGTGCTATAGCGGAAAGGTTTTGGGACACTACCAATTCCTTTCATTTTCTTGTGGGTGAGATGACGATTACCCCCACAGACTTTGTTATGATAACGGATCTTCCTTGGGGCGGGTGTCACGTAGTCTTTGACGCCGAGATTTCGCCGATGGTCTTGGATCTTCTGGGTCTAGTGTCAGCGCGTTTAGGCCAAGGACATGGCCTATCCAACCTCGCCTATGCGCACTTCGAGGCGGCCATCTGCGACGCCAACTTTCAGAATTTGCCCGAGGATCAACGCCGCTTTATCTTCCTGGCGTACGTCATCTCTACCACTCTTTTCGCCAATCGGGGAGATAACATTACTTTGACCTGGTTCCGGAATCTCTTGGACCTGAACGAGGTCCGGAACTTGAATTGGGGCAAAGCTGCGTATGCGAACTTCCTCCTCTGGCTTCGTCGTGGTGTCAGACTGTCACTGGATGATGTTCCAGTTTACCTCCACGAGTCTCACACTCGCTACCAATATGGTCCTTTTTTATGGAAGGTGCTCGAGGTATGTACCCAAGACTCTTCTCTTTGTAGGTTTGCTACTCTTTTGCTATTTCTTTGACTTTATATTCATGCAGTCATGGGCATATGAGTATATTTTGCCTTTGGGTATTCGCTCCAAGAAAAATAAGGCAGTCCCAGCTGCCGAACGCCGGACTACCAAGGGCATTCGAGGGAAGAAATTCCAGTCGGGCAGTCTCGATCGTGTTCATCGCGTGCTGGATGACCTCACCCCAGTATTTCTTTATGCCTAACATCTTTATCTTATTTTTGCCTCCATTCTCGAAATGACTCTCTTTCTTTCACTGGATCAAGTGCATTGGCGTCCATAGGCGGAGTTTGATTTGGGTGGATTGCCAACCCCTTTGCAACAGGTGGAGCACGATACTCGGCTTCGCATCGTGATGGAGGGACCCTCAAGCGTTATATGGTACTTGGGAGAGAGAGCTACGAGGCAAATCCTGGGGGGATATCCCGGCCTTATACCCCAGGATCCTCCAGAGCACATGTTCGAGCCATGGCGCGTCGCTCCAGGTGCCTTGGAAGATTGGATTCGCGGCTAAGACTTTGACAAATTTGTGCATGACGTCCCACAGGAGCAATTTGATGAGGAGTTTCAACGCTACTTGAGCCGTTTAGTGCCCCGAGTGGTAAGTACGCCTCCTTTTTTTTTGCGCTTTTGACTAATTCCTAACCACAAAGTGTGCAGCTGGGGCCTTATGCTAGGGCTGCTGAGGTGGAGGCTCTACCAGCGAGGAGAAGGATTGGCGGTTTCTTGGATGTAGAGACCAACAGTCAATCCTCTGCACTCCAAGAATTCGATCGGAAACCGGTAATTCTTCACTTTTCGTTGCTTCCTTTTATCCCATATGTCTGCTTGTATAACCTTGTTCTCATTATCTTGCAGCCAAGATGGGCCTTCTTCCGACAAATGACCAAAGAGTGGAGTACTATGTTGAAGCACATTGACCGGGCATTCACTGGCTCAGGCAGGTATCGTGGAAATACTGCCGGAAGGGCTGATATGGAGGCCGATGCGGATTCCGTTCCTTGGGAACCACCTCGACGTTCTATTGCAGGAATTCCTCGTACCGAACCCCCACGTCGTTCTTTGGTAAGGGAATATTCTTCCCGGGGCCGACCTTGGGAAGAGGTTGGTGGGTCCTCTCGCCCTCCACTAGCAGTAGTGCCAGAGGGTCATGAAAGGCATCATGGTCGAGGGTCACTACTCAATAGGGTCCCATCATAGTAGATCTGGCAGCAGAGGTCGTCGTCCTATGGAAGAGGACATGGCCCAGATGTCTTTGGAGGAACAAATTGGCCACGGGGGGTCACATCACAGTATTGGGTATGGTGGCGATACCCAGCCTCGTTCCTATTGGGTGGAAGATGCTTCGGAGTCGAGCGCTACCAGCCGGCCTTCTCATCCTCGCCGTACTCCAGCTTCAGTGTGTTCTGCTCGTCGTGGTCAAGAGATTGTGGTGAGGGACCATGATTCAGGTGCATCCGTAGGGTATCCTGGTGGTCAGGCCCTAACGGATGACGTTACCTCATGTCCTGCACCATACGGCGCCTCCTCCTTTGGCTCTGGCTCTTACTCTGCTGGATGGCCAGTCCCAGCTCCTAGAATGGGTCCTTCATGGCCTGCGGGTACGCAAGAGTGGTCTGCACCTCAACACTCTTGGCTAGAAGGATCTACCTCTTCTGGTTGGCCAGCCCCCGATTACAGAACTGGTCCTGTATGGCCTACCCCTTCTGTTGAGTGGCGTGTTCCTAACCATTCATGGCTAGCCGGTTCACATGAGCATTCCATATCATCACCGTCGAGCGTGCATCCTTCTGAAGTTCCCTCGTCTGGGCCACCGCTGACGGCTCCTGGTTCTGACTACTATTCTTGGGATACCTATTTCGACACAACTGGTGCCTCCAACGCTGGGACTTCTCATGCTGGTGCCGACCTGGTCGAAGACAGCGGCGATTCGGGCTCCCTCTGGTGATCAAACTGATGACAAGCAAGACTCTATGCATGTTTAGACTTTTGTTATGCAAGACTAATTTGTACTTTTTTTTGATCTTAATGCAAGATTCTTATGAATTTTATTTCTCATTTTATATGCAAGACTTGGTGAATGCACAATTTTATTTTATTAATGCATTTCTGAACGAATCTCTACATGACGGGATTAATCCCAACTTAATCCCGCTTCCCCAAAAAGAAAAGAAAATAAAAGAAAACAAAAACTTAAGTGTCAGAGTAATCTCGAGCAAAAATTTTAGAACCGAGCATCATTGGGTCAAGATCCGAAACATTAAAAATACATGAACGGGCCAATTTAATTCCAGGGCCCAATTACAACCAGAAACAGGTGGGCCGAGCTGCGGAAAGTGTCGTCAGAAAACCCGCGCGGGCTTTCACTTCAGCAGGCCCTGGGCCTAGGCTTGGACAGGCGCGCGGGTTTTGATTTTATTTTCTCTGGGCATATCAAAACCCGCGCGGGTTTTGATTTTATTTTCTCTTTTTTTTTGCTAGCCGTTGCTGATGGGCTGAAATTATGGGATATGGAGGACAACGGCTATGTGATCGTTGCTGGTTGTCTTCTCCATTTTTGATCATGCATGAAGGTGTAGAAATACCTCATATGATCATCATCACTTCAAAGTCTTCATCACATATTCTCTTAAAAAAATACAAAGAACATCCTCCTGATTCTCATGGCATTCGAGAAGAAACTTGCAACTTGGATGAGCACCTTATCCAATGAAGAGAAGAAAGAGCTCGGAAGATACAAGTTAACAAGTTTGTTGAGTCTTCGACAAGTGAGAATCAATGACGACTTTCTTCGGGCGGCGGAGACTTTTTGGGATCCGAAGATGCATGTCTTCCGCTTTGCTTGGAAAGAGTTATGTCTACTTCCAGAGGAATGGTCCTCAATCCTAGGGAAAAATCACTTTGCTCGGCCGACGTCGTCTCCAATGCCAACCGACATCCCCAAGCAATACAAGGAGCTCTTATGCCTTCCGTCTCGGGTCATCGGAAGCGCAATATTTGGTGAAAAGGTACACTTTCAAACCATTGTTGAATTTTTCAATCGCCTGGTGCTCAAAAAGGGCCTTGGAATGAATGTTGGAATACGGTCCCGTGATACGAGTGCGAGCGCTCGTATTATGTCTTCTCAGCGAGTTCTGCTTCTACCATGGCGGCAAAAGAACCGGACCGATGAACTTGATCCAAATTGTCGAAGACATGTCTCGAGGCTACAATCCCGTGCCTCTAATGTTAGCGGAAACCATGATGGGCTTGGATGATCCGAATCCAGAACATGATTTCCGAGAAAGCCCCCTGCTACTTCAGGTATGTCACTCCTTCTTTCTACTTCTGCTCAATTTCTGTCTCTACTGCCTGTAAAACCCACGCGGGTTTTACAATTTTTTTTCGTTAGTTTGAGATAATTGGCATGCAATCTAACCCTGGCTAACTTTTGGATAGATCTGGTTAATGGAACACTTGGGTCTCATCGAAGAACCCCGGACTTCATCGGCGATGGCAAACTATTGTCAGAGAAAGAGGAAGTACACTGACCTCCGCTCGGTAACAGAATGGATCGCATTCTGAAAGGAGCCTCAGGAGATCTCATGGTGGATCGAATGGTGGCACATTTCTGAATATGTGTCGCATGACTTCCGCAATGTCTATGTGTGTCTTTCCGGCTTGACGCACATGACCTTTTATTTTCCGGCGCGAGTGAAGCGCCAGATGGGTCGTAAGCAGGATATTCCCGAGCTTCTGTGTGAAACTCCCGATCAGCTGAAGCTTCGAAGCTCTTTGATAGAGTTGTGGTTAAATGCTGGGAAAGAAGGCCAACACTTAAAGCCCCTCCGAAGATACACGTCTCTCATATTGCCGATGTTGATTACCATGGATGGTTAATTGCGGTCATTGAATCTCGCCGTGCAGGGGAAGCGAGAAGGAGACAAACATCTGCAAAAGATAGACTGGGTCCTCGTACTTCGGTAAGGACCGCCTTGGCGCAAGAGACTCGGTGAAAGATAGACTTGGTCCGAGAGTGGAGGCACGAAAACCAGGCAGGCGGGCCTATAAGCCCAAGGACAAAGAGAAATCTATTTATGGACCTAGAGACATGGAGACCGACCATGAGACAACTGGCGAAGTAGAGAAAGTGAAGCAAGATTAGAAGATGGATGGGAATGAAGGAACTGAAACTGCTTCGCCATAATAGTCTTTTATTTAATTATGCCTTTTGAATTTTCTTATGTTACAAGCAGTGTACTTGCATTATCAATTAAAAGGAAATATTGTTCACAATTTTTGTGTTCTTGCAAACTTTATTTTCCTTATATACATGAGTATTTATTAAATATATCCCAAGTGTCTAAAATTTGGTTTTCCAGTTGCTTGGTTATATTAAGCATAGTATCGCCTCAGTTGATCTAAATTCGTAGGCTGAATTATATCTTCTCCATCAATGGTAGCAAGCCGAGCTGCTCCTCCTGGAAAAATGTCCTTAATCATGTAAGGACCCTTCCAATTAGGTGCAAACTTTCCCCTCGGATCTTGTATAGGTGCCCTCATCTCCTTAAGCACCAAATCACCTACTTGAAGCGAACAACTTTTCACCTTCTAATTAAAAGCTCGAGTGATCCTACTTTGATATACTTGCACATTATGTAATGCTCTCAATCGCCTTTCATCCATCAACATCAATTCCTCGAACCTTGCCCTAGCCCATTCTGCTTCTGGCAACTGGCTTTCAGCCACTCTCCGTAATGAAGGGATCGCTACTTCAATCGGTAAGACCGCTTCCATCCCATATACCAAGGAATACGGTGTCACTCCCGTAGCAGTGCGTATAGAGGTTCGGTATCTGTTTAGACCCGATTTCGCGTCTAAATACCGCCTAAATCCTTAGGCTTTTGACTTGTCTCGTAGCTCGTTTTAATAACTTTTAATGCGTTTTGGTTATTTTTGTAGTTTCCGAAGGTTTTACTCAAAACTATGCTAAATGGGCTAATTTTACACCAATCTTAGGAATCTCGAGATTCCCTAAGATTTCCCGAGCCCTGGTCGTGTCAAAGGCAGCGGAAACGGAAGCCCTAAAGATAAACTGTGGCCGAGATAGACTGTGGTCACGGTCACCTTGACCGTAGCCACGGTAAGATGGAGCCAAATGCCTAAGGAAGGAGAGTTGCAACCCGAGATGGACCGTGGTCATGGTCAACCTGACCGTAGCCATGGTGAGATCATTGTTACGCCTGAAGCGGTGGCGAACAAGACCATGGCCACGATCTCGATCAGAGCTACAGCGTGCGAAAGAGCGAAAGAGATGTCAACCCTATCGCCACACCAGTCGCGGTGCACGGGTACCGCGTGCCACGCGATGCGCGAAGAGAAATTTTCCTGCCTTACGCAGGACCGTGGCCACGGTCATCTTGACCGTGCCCACGGTCCCCTGCGGGACATGTTTTGTTTGTAGCGTTAAATGATGAGTTTTGAGTAACAACCTGAGTTACTATATATTGTTTTAGGTCATATTAGCAGGGAGAACTTCTTTAATCAGCTTTTATCTACCTTTTATCATACTTCAGCCTTCCTTTATGACATTTTAAGCTTTGGATTAGAGAGTTAGTGAAGATCTTTGCTGAGTTTATTGATTCTTGTATTGGATTTTCTCAAGTTTTATTTCAAGATTGAAGATTATTATCATATTTGGAGCATTGGAGCTTATTTATTAAGAAGTTTTTCCTCTTTGTCATCACCATTAATGAGCATTTCTTAACCTTTCTCTCTTTTACTTCATTGTTTATTTATTAATCTCTGTTTTTGCTATTGTTGTTATTGTTGGTTTTATTGATTGTCTTTTGTTATCTTGTTTATCCTTTTGAGCATGATTAAAGTTGTTGATGTTAGTATCATGTTAGTTAGGATGTTTAGTGGCTAGAACCCTAATGGGTTAGGGAGATATTAAGGGTGTGAATGGGTGATTAGGTTTGGGTTAACAATATTAGTGAGTAACTAGTTAGGAAATCAACTTCCCAATCCTATCCTTCCCTCAAGTGGGATGTATTTGGGTGCGAAAGCATCCTGAATACATCCAATGCTCGTGTTGGAAGGTAGGAATTGGGATAGTTAGTGTTCTAGTTCGCGAAAGCGAATAGAAACTAACTAGGAAATACTGTTTCATCAACTTCCCCGGGTCTGTCTATGGACTTTGGGGAAGTTAATCCGGACTATCCTTGAAAGAGGAAGCCCAGTGGGTATTTTCCAACGGAGTTACCATTTGATTTCCCCTTCTCGTTACTCTCTTGCAGCGAAACCCATTTCCTTATCCCCGTTTGCATCCCGAAAGTCTCCCGACACCCATTGTCTCACCTTTTTGACCGAACCTAGTGTGTTTATGCTGTTTTTACCCCAAAAATCTATCACCCTTTCTTGATCCTAAACCCCACCTAGAGTCGAGTAGTTTTGGCTAAGGCCCCTAGCTCCCTGTGGAAGAACGACGAAACCTAGGTCTCACAAACCGCTTTACAATAATATGGCGCCGTTGCTGGGGAGCAAGCGCCCCTTCTAGTCTTAACTTACTCTACGTGTGTTTGGTTTAGCAGTTTTTCTTTTTACCTTGCTGAGTCGAGTCTAGAGTCCCTAGGGCTATTTACGACGTTTGTTTGTTTAGTGCATGTGCAGGAGAGACCTAATACCTCTTGTTCCTTTTGATCCTGAAATCGAAGCGACTGCACGACACAACAACGCCGCAAACGCCCGTTGGCGTCTTCTCGAGCGACAACAGCGAGAGGCTATGGCAGAACCTCGTACCCTTCTGTCGTTCGCATCACCTTCGATGGGTACGGGAGGCCCTCCTATTGCTTTGCCCGATCTCCCCGAAGGGACTGTCTTTGAGGTCAAGGCGAATTTCCTTCACCTCATCGAGCAATCTAAGTTCCATGGGCTTGACTCGGAGAACCCCATCAACCATATTTCTAACTTCTTGGAGAGATGCGGCATGATTAGAATGCAAGGAATTTCGGAAGAATACATCCATCTTAAGTTCTTCCCGTTTTCTCTCGCGGGGAAAGCTCGAGGGTGGCTTAATAATTGTAACCTGAACACTTTCCGGACTTGGGACGCCCTGAGTCAAGCATTTTTGAGGAGGTTTTTCCCGCCGATGGAGACCGCTCGCCTACGAACGGAGATCATGAACTTTCGACAATAACCGGGCGAGTCTTTATTCGAAGCTTGGGAGAGATACAAAGGGCTTCAACGAGCATGCCCGCACCATAATCTCTTGGCCGCTCTTATTCTACATACTTTCTACGAGGGTCTCTCGATGAATACGAAGCAATCGATCGATAACGCCTCGGGCGGCCTTTTTCTAAGTAAGACCCCCGTCCAAGCCGATGCTCTTTTAGCTCAAATGGCGGAGAATGCTTGCAACTGGGGAAGAAATTCAAGGGAGGTGACAAGCTGTGGTGATAGCGAGAACTTGGGGTATCTTATCAAGGACATGCAAAAGTCAATGCAACAACTTTCTCAGGACATGGCCGAGATGAAGACAACCCAACAACTTAAGCCGATTATGGAGGTTCAATCTTCCATCCCTTCACCTTCGTCCACCTCGGTGTTGCGTTGTGAGATATGTGGGGGAGGACATGCAAATTTCGAGTGCCAAACGAAGTTGGTTTCCAATGAGCAAGCGAATGCTCTATATCAGCAAAACCTCTCCTACCGCAACAATGATCCCGTTCGCCCTCAAGGAAACCCATCCTATGTCCCTCTGGGTTTTCCCTACCCTAACCAAGCCCAAAACCATCCACGTCAAAACCAAAACCGCCCCCATCAACAAGCCCCCCAATACCAAAATCAAGCCTACCATCAAGCTCCTCAATCCTACCAACAACAACCCCCTCCACAAATGAACCAAGAGATGGACTTCATGTAAAGATATCTCAAGAATCAAGAGGCTTTCAATGCCGCCCAATTGAAATAGAATGAGGTTATTCATGCTAGCCAAAGGATGCTTGAGACCCAATTGGCTCAACTTGCCCAACAAGTCTCCAACTTCCAATCTCAATCTTCTTCTTCTTCCAAGGGTCTACCTAGCCAACCCCAACAAAATCCTAAGGGGCACATCAATGCTATCACATTGAGGAGCGGTAAGGAGATCGATGGCCCTAGGATGGTGGTGGAAGATGCCTTGGGTGATAAGGAGGGCGATGTGGTGGATGCTGAGGAAGAGGAGGATTTGATTGAAGAAAGGAGAGTGAGTTAGTCTTGGGCGAGGGAGTTCATGGACTACGAGAGGAAGAATTGGGTTGATCAAGCAAAGAGAGAGAAGAGATGGAGCGAGTGAGAAAAGGGAAAGAGAAAATGGCGGAAGAAGAACCAATCCAAGCCATGGAGAAACCAAAGTGACCGCCGGTGCCTTTTCCAGAGCGGTTGACAAAACCAAAGTCCGATGCAAAATTTTCGAAGTTCATTGAGATGCTTAAGAAGCTTCAAGTTAACATCCCATTTCTTGATGCTATTTCTGAAGTCCCATCCTTCAAGAAACATTTGAAGGAGCTTCTTACGAGTAAGAGGAGAATCCAAGAGAAAGCGACCATTCATTTGACGGCGGATTGTAGTGCCATCATCGATAACAAATCACCGGAAAAGCTAGCTGACCCTGGGAGTTTCTCTATTCCATGCACCATTGGTGATATGAGGATTGGCCGTGCCTTATGTGATCTAGGAGCAAGTGTGAGTGTCATGCCTTACTCAATTTGCGAGAAGTTGAAACTTGATGATCTAGCTCCTACTACAATCAACCTTCAATTGGCCGACCGTTCCGTATGAAGACCCTTGGGGATATTGGAAGATATCCCGGTGCAAGTAGGGCGATTCTTGATCCCTTGTGATTTGTTATCTTGGAGATGGAGGAGGACAACAACATCCCCATTATTTTGGGAAGGTCGTTCCTTGCTACGGCGGGAGCAATTATTGATGTGAAGAATGGAAGTATGTCGTTGAATGTTGGGAATGAAAGTATTATTTTTCAACGTGAGGGGTCTTTGAAAGGTCCTTCATATGGGGACTCATGCTACGCGATTGACATGATGGAATTTCTCGTTGATGAGTATATCGAGGAGTCCCATCTACTTGAGTCCACTTGTGACGACCCCTTGGGTGCATGCTTATTGGAGTCCTTTCAATTTGAGACCGATGGCACCGACATCACTTTCTTCACCAACCTTCTTGACTCTTCACCTATGCACGAGGAAATTATTATCGATGAGCCTATTATGGAGTGCATGGAGATTCAAAATGTGATCTTCAAAGGTATGTCTTCCTCCCAAGTTCAATCTTATATTCCTTTAGATCTTAAACCTTTTCCCCCTTCCCTCCAATATGCTTACTTGGATGATGAAAAATCTTATCCTGTGATTGTGAATGCAAATTTGAATGATTTTGAATTGTCTAAGTTGCTTGATCTGCTTAGGAAGCATAAAGGTGCATTAGGTTATAGGATAGAAGGTTTGAAAGGTTTATCCCTGTCCATTTGCATGCATTCGATTGATTTGCTAGAAGATGCCAAGCCTACTAGGCAACCACAACGTAAATTAAATCCTAACATGCAAGAAGTGGTTAAAAAGAAGGTAGTGAAGTTGCTCGCTGCTGGGATCATCTTCCCCATCGCAAATAGCGAATGGGTAAGCCCGGTCCAGTGTGTGCCGAAAAAGGGTGGAATGACTGTAATTGAAAATGATAAGAAAGAATTGGTAAGTACCCGAATTGTGACTGGTTGGAGAATGTGCATTGATTACCGCCAGCTTCACAAAGTAACGAAGAAGGACCATTTTCCCCTTCCTTTTATTGACCAGATGCTAGAACGGTTGGCGGGTCACTCACATTTTTGCTTCTTAAATGGGTATTCCGGGTTCTTTCAAATCCCAATCCACCCCTCACACCAAGAAAAAACCACCTTCACTTGCCCATACGGGACATTTGCTTACCGTCGCATGCCATTTGGTTTATGTAATGCCCCTGGGACTTTTCAACGTTGTATGATGGCTATTTTTAGCGATTTCATTGAGAAATGCATGGAGGTTTTTATGGATGACTTTTCTGTGTACGGTAATTCTTTTGATGACTGTTTGCTAAACCTGGAAAAAGTATTAACTCGTTGTGAAGAAGTGGATCTAGTACTCAACTGGGAGAAATGCCACTTTATGGTGGAACAAGGTATTGTTTTGGGTCACTTAATCTCTTCAAAGGGCATCGAGGTGGATAAGGCGAAGGTTGAGGTCATAGAGCGCCTACCACCCCCAGTTTCTGTTAAGGGGATGCGTAGCTTCCTTGGCCATGCCGGCTTCTATCGCCGGTTCGTCAAGGATTTTTCGAAAATCGCTCGACCTCTAACCGACCTCTTATGCAAGGATGCTCCTTTCATTTTTACTGATGAGTGTCTTGAGTCGTTTTACAGATTGAAGCAAGCTTTGATTTCTGCCCCGGTGGTTCAACCTCCGGACTGGACACTACCATTTGAGATTATGGCCGACGCAAGTGACTTTGCCATGGGGGCGTGCTTGACCCAAACAGTGGACAAGAAGCCAAGGGTTATCTATTACGCAAGTCATGCGCTTGATAGTGCCCAAAGAAACTACACCACCACGGAAAAGGAACTTTTGGCGATCGTTTTTGCGCTCAACAAATTCCGACAGTACCTTATGCTCTTGAAGCTAGTAGTCTATACGGATCATGCCGCTATCAAATACTTGATGGGAAAGAAGGAGACAAAGCTGAGGCTAATACGATGGGTCTTGCTCATGCAAGAATTTGATTAGGAAATCTGCGACAAGGCGGGCACGAAGAATGTCGTGGTCGATCATCTCTCGAGGATTCTTGTCGACTTGGAAGACACCCAACCGATTGTAGATGCTTTCCCGGACGAGCGACTTTTGGCGATCAACTCTCATCCTTGGTATGCGGATATTGTGAATTATTTGGCAAGCGAAGTGATTCCCCAACACTTGAACCATCACCGAAAGAAGAAATTTCTCCACGACATGAAGCATTATTATTGGGATGATCCCTTCCTTTTCCGGCTTTGCAACGACGGGATGTACCGGCGATGTATTCCCGAGAGTGAAGTGCAATCCGTTTTGATTGATTGTCACGAGTTTCCGGTGGGAGGTCACGGTGGCTCCCAAAAGACGGCGGCGAGGGTTCTACAAGCCGGCTATTGGTGGCCAACTCTTTTTCGTGACGCCAATTTGCATGTCAAGCAATGTGATAGATGTCAAAGATCCGGAAACATCTCCCGGAAAAATGAAGCACCGTTGAATTATACTCTTGAAGTTGAAGTCTTCGATGTGTGGGGGTTAGACTTCATGGGACCTTTCCCGTCATCAAGAGGTTTCCAATACATCCTAGTGGCGGTGGATTATGTCTTAAAATGGGTCGAAGCCATATCGTGCGTGAGGTGCGATGGGAAGTCCGTTTCGAGATTCTTGAAAAAGACCCTATTTCCAAGATTCGGCATTCCAAGGGTCATCATTAGTGATAATGGTTCCCATTTCATTGAGAAGAAGTTCGAGTCTCTTTTGGCAAAGTATGACATCAATCATAAGAAGGGACTACCTTATCATCCACAAACACAAGGTCAAGTGGAGATCTCATACCGTGCCATCAAGGAGATCTTAGAAAAGACGATCAACTCTTCAAGGACAGATTGGGCAGAAAAATTGGATGAAGTTTTGTGGGCATACCGCACCGCCTACATGACAGCGATCGGTACTACTCCCTACCGTCTTGTCTACGGGAAGGCGTGTCACTTTCCCGTGGAGCTTGAGCATAAAACCATGTGGGCAATCAAGAAGTTGAACTTCGATCTTAAGGCGGCCGGAAGTAGTCGGTTATTTCAACTAGAAGAACTTGAGGAGTTGAGGCGTCATGCATATGAGAACAACAAGATCTACAAAGAAAGAACCAAAGCATGGCACGACAAGAGGTTGAACCGACGTGAGTTTGTGGTAGGCGATAGGGTTCTCATCTTCAACTCGAGGCTAAAGTTATTCTCTGGGAAATTGAGATCACGATGGTCCGGTCCGTTTGAAATTGTGAAAATTCTCCCCGCCGGAGTTGTAGAATTGAAGGATGCACAAGGGAAGTGTTTCAAAGCAAACTCATCGAAGCTTAAACCGTACATCATGGGTGAGGATTATGCTGGGACAGTGGTGGTCTATCTCGCGAATTTTGAGGATTGAAAAGCATCGGGATAGGTCGAGCTAGGACCTACAAAAACAAGCACCCGGGAGAGGTATGTCTTACTTCCCCTTCTTTTAGTGTTTTATATCATTTCATTCCATCTTATTTCCTTTCTTTTAGTTTTCATTTTTCCTTAGTGTTCATTGAAAAATTTGAGAAAAAAAGAAAGAAAAGAGAAAAATCAGAAAAAACTGAGAAAAAATAGAAAAGATTGAAAAGAAAAAAAAAATTTCGAGAGTGAAAAGATAATAAAGAGAGGTTCTATGAGGGTCAAGATTTGAATGTGATTTTTGAGTGTTGGGAAAATACCCTTGAGTGATAAATTGAGTGAGAAAGAAAGGGAGTGGATGATAAGAGGGTAGATTTTAGGACTTAACATGTTTTTTCCAAGTTTTGAGCCTTGTAGGTACAGTAGCTGGGCCGAAAGGTACCGTGCGCACGGTCGCTTGGACCATGGCCACGGTCAGGATATGCAAGTCGTTCCTAGTTTTCTCAGGCCGAAGTGGACCGTGGCCATGGTGGTTTAACCGTAGCCACAGTCTCATGGCAGCAAGTTCTTGGAAAAAATTTCTTCCCGAAGGTCACCGTGACCACGGTAGATGTTACCGTACCCACGGTGACTACCCTGCATTTTTCCCCTCTTTTTCCTCAACCCGAGCCACACCGTGCCCACGGTTAGTCGAAAACTGCGGATATGTCGGGGTTTAACTCTCACTTTTCCTCATTTCTCTTTCAATTCCCTCCATTCTCTCACACTCGAAAACCCCCCTAAAACCCTAATACCACAAATTCCCTCCAAGATTTGACAAATCCATCACCAAATTCCTCCACTTCTCTCTAAACCCCTGCGATTTCTTGCCCTAGCCGTGCACTGCTGCGAGTTTTCGCCATTTTCGGTCCTTGTCAAGCAAAATTCTGGGTTCCTTGCTCCTTGTGGGGGTCGAAAACAGCAAGAAAAGTCTTCAACCCAGGTATTCCCCGATTGTTGGTGCATAAATTTTCGATTTTCTTGCAATTTTGGGTTGAATATTGTGCAAATTCTTGTGGGTTTTTGGGTTGAACGAATTGTTTGAGTTGGAGGTGGAATTTTTCGTGAATATTGTTGAGCTTGGGAGTCTTTTGGTGAATTATTGGGTTGAATTTTGTGGATTGGCTGTGCATTCGTGGCTGCTCGGGAATTTTTGGTTGTATTCTTGTGGTGTTTCGTTGTTGTGGTGGTTGTGTGTTGTTTTTTTCAATGCTATCAATGGGTCATGCTAAACGCGCCCGGACCGAACTGGAACCAACCCCCGTCCCATCAACCTCTGCCGAAATTAAAACCCGGTACAAGGGTCAACCGGCCTCAATCATTCAATGCGACCCGAAGGTTAAGGTTAACTTCCGGGACGATATGAACAAGGCGAGGTATGAGAGGCTCAAGAAGCGGAAGATTTGTGCTCCGGACCTCTATCATGAAGAGACGTCCAAGGATATATTTTGTAAACCGAGCATGGATTTCTTCATCAAAACCATGGATTGGGAGGTCTTCGCCACCATCAACGAGCCAATCATCGAACAATCGGTGCTCGAGTTCCTTAGTTCTTTGGTAGTAGAGGAAGACGGTACATCCAACGCCTCTTTCTCGTACATCGTGAACAAAAAGGAGGTTCAATGCACTGTTAAGGATCTTTGCAATGCGTTAGGCCTACCCGAGGACGGTATCTTCTATGGCGAGAGTGTTAACTTTGATGAACAAAAGGCTATGCGAGACCTCACTTGCTGGAGGAGGCGCTATCCCAAGGTTCGAACCCAACGAGCGCAATTTTATTGCCCAAGCAACTCCAAGGCCCGTGATTTTTGTAACCTCAGCGTCCGTATCTTCCACCACATCATCTCAAACTCTGTTTTCGGCCGTGATGTCGGGCGATCAAGCGTCCGGAAAGACGACCTCTTTGTCCTCTACAATATGCCATTAACGGTCACCGAGTCATCACCATTAATGAGCATTTCTTAACCTTTCTCTCTTTTACTTCATTGTTTATTTATTAATCTCTGTTTTTGCTATTGTTGTTATTGTTGGTTTTATTGATTGTCTTTTGTTATCGTATTTATCCTTTTGAGTATGATTAAAGTTGTTGATGTTAGTATCATGTTAGTTAGGATGTTTAGTAGCTAGAACCCTAATGGGTTAGGGAAATATTAAGGGTGTGAATGGGTGATTAGGTTTGGGTTAGCAATATTAGTGAGTAACTAGTTAGGAAATCAACTTCCCAATCCTATCCTTCCCTTAAGTCGGATGTATTTGGGTGCGAAAGCATCCCGAATACATCCAATGCTCGTGTTGGAAGGTAGGAATTGGGATAGTCAGTGTTCTAGTTCGCGAAAGCGAATAGAAACTAACTAGGAAATCCCGTTTCATCAACTTCCCCGGGTCTGTCTATGGACTTTGGGGAAGTTAATCCGGACTATCCTTGAAAGAGGAAGCCCGGTTGGTATTTTCCAACGGAGTTACCATTTGATTTCCCCTTCTCGTTACTCTCTTGTTGCGAAACCCATTTTCTTATCCCCGTTTGCATCCCGAAAGTCTCTCGACACCCATTGTCTCACCTTTTTGACCGAACCTAGTGTGTTTGTGCTGTTTTTACCCCAAACATCTATCACCCTTTCTTGATCCTAAACCCCACCTAGAGTCGAGTAGTTTTGAATAAGGCCCCTAGCTCCCTGTAGAAGAACGACAAAATCGAGGTCTCACAAACCGCTTTACAACAGTATCCCCACAGGGCAAATGCTAATATATCTGGCCAATCTTTGTAAGTGACAACCATCTTCTTGATGATTCCTGACACTGTCTTATTGGCCGCTTCCACAACTCCATTGGCTTGAGGTCGGTATGGCGAAGATCGATGATGCTGAATTTTATAAGTGGCGAGCAAAGTTTCTACTTCCTTCTGAAAATGGCTTCCATTGTCACTAATGATCTCCTGAGGCACTCCATACCGACATATGATGTTTTGAAGGATGAACTTCGCCACGTGCTTGGATGTGAGTTTGGAAAAAGAGGCTGCCTCTACCCATTTAGTGAAGTAATCGATGGCGACTAATATGTACTCATGTCCTCCTGTTCCGGTTGGGTGTATTTTGCCAATGATGTCAATACCCCACACCGAGAATGACCATGGAGATGTCAAAGTAGTTAGGTATGCCGGGGGTTGATGCTATAGGTTGGCATACTCTTGGCATTTGTGGCACTTTCGAACGAACTCTAAACAATCTGCCTCCATAGTAGACCAATAGTATCCGACCCTTTGAATCTTTTTGACCAGCATACATTCATGTGGGGACCACATTCGCCTCCATGTACAGTAGTCATGATCTCCTTGGCGCTCCTAGCATCAACGAATAACAAATTAATGTCCGTAGGTGATTTCTTGTAAAGTCGATCCTGGATCAAGCAGTATTGTGCTGCTAGAGACCTGACCGCTCGCTGTCCTCGAGCATCCAACTCAGCTGGATATTCTCCTTTCCGAAGAAAATTGTATATTTCATGGAACCATTCCTCAGTTTCTTCCTCTTGTGCCTCTAGGTTGCAAACATACGCAGGTTCAGATTGTCGCTCTACTACTACTGGTAACTGGAGCGTGCCTGATGGTATCGATATCATTGAAGACAACTTGGCTAAGGCGCCAACTAACTCATTGTGATCCCTTGAGAGGTACTGGAAGCTGATTTGCTCGAATTGCTCAACAAGTCCCAAGAGCTTCTGTTGATATGCCATAAGGCATTCATTCCGGACCTTCCATGCATTTTTAGCCTGATCAATGATGAGGCTAGAATCTCCAAAAACTTTTATGTGACGTACACCCAGGGTCAATGCAGCTTGTAATCCCTTGATGCATGCTTCGTATTCGGTAGCGTTGTTAGTAGCATCGAAGTCCAACTTTACCGATACAGGGACATGTGCTCCTTCTGGAGAGATTAGTAATATTCCTACTCCGCAACCTATTTGATTGGAAGCTCCGTCGAAATACATTTCCCTTGGTATTTCATCAGTGAAGAATACGTCCTCATCCGGGAACTCCAAGTGAGTGCTTGGAGGTTCCTGTGATGGTGAAGCAGCTAGGAAATCTAAAACAACCCGTCCTTTGATGGATTTATGGGGTAAGTATAGAAGATTGAACTCTGAAAGCATGACCACCCATCGAGCAATGTGATAGTTGATGGTGGGTTGCTCCATGATAAATTTGATGCGATTATTCTCAACTATGACATATACTGTATGTAAAAGCATGTAATGTCTTAACTTCTTGGTGGCCCAAACTAGTGAAAGAGCCATTTTCTCTATGTCGACATATCGACTTTCATAGTCTAAGAACTTCTTGCTCAAGTAGTAGATGGCGCTCTCTTGACTTTTAACCTTCTAAGCTAGCATAGCCCTCATTGCAGAGCTGGTCACGGTAACGTAAAGGAGTAGAGGCTCATCTGGTACTGGCAGCATGAGGACTGGAGGATGTTGCAAATACTCCTTGATCTTATCAAAGGCCACTTGACGTTGATCGTCCCATTCTATTTTGCTTCCTTTCTTAGCCATCATTTATGGTGATGGTGTCTTTTGTCGTTCGTGAATCCTTCGTGAATCCTACGCGTTCTTCTGCTGTGAGTGAGCTACCTAACTTCAACTCCCGAAGTTGTTCTTCTATGCCCACATTTATGGTGATGGTGTCTTCCAACACCACCATTTTATGTTCATTAGAAAATTCTTTTAAAGGTTCATTAAATTCCAGATTATTATTGGCGCAACAATTCAGGGAAGAGGGGAAAGAAGAATCAAAGTAAGCAGAAAGGTTCATCTTATTGAATGCAGAAAGGAATACATCGCCAGAAGACTCAAGACCAGACTCACTTGACTTTAAACCCTTAAAACCTGACTCTATGTCCTTAGGAACAGACTCTCCTATAGATAAAACAAAATTATTCTCCTCAGCATCGACCCACGAGACCGCCTTAACTTCTCCATCTTCAGTAATCATGAGACTTGGATGAAAGCTTGGGTTGGATAGAGCAGCAATAACAGCATCAGCTTCAGACTTCTCCGGGACAGCTTCTTGTCCAAACAACATGCCAAAAATGTTGCTCCCAGCAAGATGAGTCCATTCTAATGGAGGTTGTTTGTCCCGAGCGGGAACAAAGACAGTAGCCATATTAATGGAGCAATCATCGAAGACTTCTAGTCCACCGACTTGAATTTCTTTGTTCTTTAGATAGAATGGCTCAGGGAACCCATAGTAGGGAAGTCATCACCTTCCCTAACAAATTGCCCGTTCAGAGTGAGTGGATAGGGCTTCATCTAGAATAAAGTGGGAGGATTGTCCATCCTCTTTTGTTCAACGATAGCCATCTTTGCGAGCCTGACCTCCTTCTTAGTTGGTTTGTAGCCTAAGCCAAACCTTCCCTTCTTCTTAAAGGTCTTGAACACAGGAGGAATTTTGTTTTTCGGATTCCTTCTTTGCGGCATTCCAGGGAAAGTCTCTTGAGCATAGCATGTACCTTGGGATTTGAGTAGGGATCGAAGTCAAAAGGTGCTTCATCCTGGCTCATCATCGCCACGAGCTCAAAATTGTGGAGTTCTTCGTCCATTGAGTTGTGCTCCACTTCGAGAGTGGACTGTTTAGGAGTGAAAAACAGCATTGATAAACTCTCCCGAGATGGTGATCACCTGACCTTGAACCAACATTTTTACCTTCTGATGTAGGGTGGACGCTATAGCATTACACTCGTGAAGCCACGGACTCCCTAGCAGCAAATTGAAGGAGGCTGAAATGTCTTAGCACCACGAACTCCACATTCCGAGTGATGTTGCCAGTAGTAATGGGCAACACTACAGATCCGACTGATCTCCAGGGTGAATTGTCATAAGCCCTGAGTTGCACACCGTTCTAAGCCAAGTGTTGTTGTTGCACTCCCAACATCTGTGTCGTCCTCCAAGGGCACACATTTACAGCTGAACCATTGTCAACCAGAACCAGTGGGATAATTTTGTTGGAACATTGCTTTGTGAGGTACAAGGCTTTGTTGTGAGATGCTCCTCCTTGAGGCAAATCTTCAATCCCAAAAGTAATCATCTCTTGTTGGGTGGTCACATGAGCAACCAAGGATTCAGAAGTTGTTGTAGGCGATACCGTGAGTGCTGTAAGGACATCCAACATCTTCTGTCTATGTGCATGTGATGTGCATATGAGTTGCCATATGGTGACCACGACCCTAGTCTTTTTGAGTTGAGAAAGAAGAGGGTCTTCAGAAGAAGTCTGATTGTTACTACCAGTCTTGGTGTAGGGTTAGGAATAGCCACTGGGATGGTGGTGTTCCTATGGTTATGGCGGCCAGACCGAGTAAGAAATGCAGCATCATCTGGTTCATCTTTCTCCATCTATTCTGTCTCGGAATTCTCGTGTTCGTCATCCTCGTCACTGTCCCAAATACCATGGATGAATAGACCTTCGGGGAACCCAACTACTTCGGGGACAGGTTGACCCGTTTCTACAATCAAAGTGGAGGGATCGAAACTGAAATCCCCACATAAAATAGCATTTGCATGCTCTGGCATAGGATTACTTTGATTGTTTGGTTTCTTGGCAGCTTTTGGCATTGGCAGCGTCCCTACTCGTGTCATATCTTCTATCTTGTTCCTTAAAGTTCTACATTTCTCAGTGTCATGCCCTCGGTAACGGTGATAGCGGCAAAATTGGTTGGCATCCCAGTTTCTGCCTTTGATCTCCGGCTCTTCCTTCGATAAGGGCAAAACCAGGATACCCTTCTTGACCAGACGGTCGAGAGCCTGAGAGTAAGGAACATCCAATGGCGTATAAGTCTCATATTTTGGTACGTAAGGCCCCTTGCGCTGGATAGAGTTAGTCTCCATAATTTTAGGAGGGTGGCTAGCCGCACTAGTAGCCCTCCTGTTGGAGCTAGACCCCTTCCATCCAAGCGAAGTTGTCTTATCATTGTGCATAGCTTCTAATTGGACACAGATGTCCTTCAAGTAATCAAAGTCTTTAACGACATGATACCCCAAGTGCTTGGATAGGCTACTCTTGAGTCCTTGCTTAAATGTAGATAACTGTAGGCGGAGAGGGATTGTCTCATTGATGTGAGACAACTTTGTATGGCATCTTTCAAAGTAATCCATAAAAGACTCATCATCTCGAGCTTCATGGCGGTTATGTCATCTACTGTAGCTTGTTTCTTTTGGATGCGTGTGTAATGGTGGATGAAAGCTTTGAACAATTCAGTCCAGTTGGCTTTGATTTGGGGTGACAGCGCATGATACCATACCTTTGCTTCTCCATCTAGGGTGGATGGGAAGACGGTAGTGTATAAGTCAACATCAATTCGGTTTAACGGTGCCAGCCTCATGAACTCCTCAACATGTTGAATAGGGTTCTCAGAAGGTTTGAACCTAATGTTTGGCACTTCAACTTTGTCAGCTATCTTCAAAGTCGGTTGAACAGGCAACGGAACCTCCAAGTATTTGTCAGCAAAGGCCGGCACAGAGCTCATTGCTTTGGTGAGGCTTTCTAACTTCTGCTCAAGGGCCTTAACAGCGGGGTCCGTTGTAGGTTTTGACTCTTCAGGTGTGTTAACCTTAGCCTTAGATATCCCTATTCCTCCAGAATTTGAGGATGTCTTGATGATTTCAGGCTCAGATTCATATCCTTGCATTTCTTCATCATCCTCTTCAGCATCCAGCCCTAACTTGGTGTTGATCTTAGTGATGGCCTGCAGCATGCCATCCATCACCTGTTGTTGTTCATTTAGTCTTTTGCTCATCTTCTGCTCCTGCTCTAGGGTATTAGTGAATATAAGACCCTGCATTTTGGTGTAGAGTTCGTCCAAATGCTTCGTGATGTTAGCTTCGGTGCTTTGGATCGGGATCTCTTGGAATTGCTCTCCAGACATGATGCCGTCATTAGTTGTAGATGGATCATAATGTGGGTTCGGAATCAAACGACCAGTTCGCGGATCTAGAATGCGGGCTCGGAGTCGATCACTAATGATGCCTGCATGGAAATTCAGAGTTAGAACACTTGATGTCATACTCTGACTCATACTACCCGATGCATGCATGCCCTAAGAGACCTATATGATCCTAACTGACTCGACACATATATGCTGACACAAGGGACTCACCCACTTTTTGGGAGTGCATGACCTAACCCTATATGGACCTAGGGTTTTTTGATTTTTGGACCCTCAACTTTGGGGGTATTTATTATTTGGTACCATACTTTTCAAAGTTTATTTTTTGGACCATGTACTTTGGGTACCCAAAAAATCTAGCCCAATCTTAAGTTTTACTCCGGCAAAGGGTCAAAATGCACATAAAATTCCCGATTTGCCCTTATCAAATAAAAACATAAAAGGTTTTTGACTTTTGTTAATTTTTAATTTTTTAATTGTTAATTTTTAATTATTTTAATTTTTAAGTTTTTAACTATCATTTTCATTTTAATTTTAATTTTTAATTTTTAATTTTTAATTTCCAAACTATTAATTTTTAAAATTGTAAAATTATAAATTTTTTTAATTTTTTAATCTTTTAATTTAAAATTTAAAATTTTTTGATTTTTTATTTTTGATTTTTGATTTTAATTTTTGAAAATTTTGATTTTTGAATTTTTGAATTTTTGATTTTTTAATATTTAGTTGCTAATTTTTTATAATTTCACATTTTTTAATTTTTAATTGCACATTTTTTTAATTTTTCAAAATTTTAAAATTTTGAAATCTTAAAATTAAAACATTTCAAATTTTAAGTTTATATTTAATTTTTTTATTTTTAAAATTTTTTAACTATTTAAATGTTTTATTATTTTAATTTGTAACTTTTAAAATTTTGAAGTTCTTAATAATTTTTAAATTAAAAAATTTAAAATGTGAGAATTTTGGTAGTAATAAATAAGTGAAGGGAAAAATAAAGAATTAATAAATCAAGGGCAAACTTGGAAGTTCATCATTAATTAAAGGGCAAAGTTGGAAGGAAAAAATAGTCAAACTTAGTTAAGGGCTTTTTTTGACCGGACTGGTGTAATAATGTCCACAATGTCACCGAAGACAAAGTATAGGGTCCAAATAAGAAACTCTGAAAAGTGTGGTATCAAATAATAAATACCCCCAAAGTTGAGGGTCTAAAATCCAAAAACCCCTATGGACCTATGGACAAAACATTATAAAGGGCCGCACAAAGCCAAACATAGCGAGCGAGTCTTAAATCGATAGGTTTAAGTCAGTGTTTCTCAATTCGGATGGGCCCAAACGACGGTCGACCGTTTTAAGGAGAATCTATAACTTGGCCCAATAATTCAGACAGCTCAAGCCATAATGACTATTATGTGGACTAGAATAATGTTCAACAAGACTGACGACCCATTTTTTTTACCTCTTTTTATTTTATTGCATTTCTTTTTTTATTTTAGTCAATGAAAATGGATATTGTCAAGGATTGAATAAAGTCAACAATAAGCGAGTCATAATTAATTTATGGGCCTAATCAACAAATCCAATATGGTTGGGCCTAACAACGGGCCGACCATAAACGCGGCGGATATTAATTAAATCGACAAATTAATTTCTCGAGCTTAGTGGCTATTATGCAATCTAAAACGTTATCCATTAACTTTGTTGGACTTTTTAATTAATTTTTTTTTGGACCTTTGTTAAGAGAATTTCATAAAGGGCCATATAATTTCATGAAAGGCGAGTCAATTTTTATTCGTTAATTAAAATAATCACCCTTTAAGCATAAATGGGCCCTTCCACTTGGGCTATCCATGATGCCTTTTGGGTTAATTATTCCAATTAATAAATAATCATTTTCTCAATCCAATGAATTTTATATGGACTAAAACAAAACCTCTAAACTAGGGTCGACTCTAAAACAAAGAAAAAAGGGAAGGGGTAGCACATAGCACATAGCATACAACATGAAGGATACCCTAAACCAAGGTTCTATGTTCATGGATTTTTCTATGGTTGGATTATATGGTCTACCGCACGTTTTCATCTTCATGCTCTATACCCTTAGGTAAGGAGTGTGAGGTATTACTCAAAGAACTTCAAGGAGGCCTTTTGAGTATAACGCGGGGAGAGGAGAGACCAAATGCTTGGCGATGTAGGGTGCATCACACAAGTAATGGCCTACCCGCTCTCGAGGGAATCACCTAGGTATAACTTAACCGTCACCTTTGTGCTAACGTGTCAAAAGACGTGATTAGTGGCATGGTATGCAAAGGATGCCTAAAAAGAATTATAAAATCACGAAATAAATCAACTTCTCCCTTTTACAATTTCAAATTTATTTGAATTTTTCAAGTTTTACCCTCTTTTTAAGTTTAAGTCCCCAGTGGAGTCGCCAATCTGTGATGCGCTACTTAAACGATCGGGAGCCGACTAAGGTTGCTTAATCCTTAAATAAGGATATTTTTATTTTTCGAAATTCATTTTCGGCATGGTGAAATTTTATTTATTTTACAAATCCGTTTTTATTATTCAAATATTTGAAATTACACCAAAATATATCAATAATAACCTAAAGGCGACCCAAACAATAAGTTCAGGCCCAAAAGAAAACAGCCGGGCCGCCAAGAGTAGTCAAAACCCGCACGGGTTTTGACCGGCCTTGGGCTGGGCCGCCTGCTTTCCTGGGCCAGAGAAAAGGGGCTGGAAACAGTAAAACCCGTGCGGGTTTTATTGTTTCCTGGCCCACTTTCTCTCGGTTTTAGCCTTGAATATAATGAATGGGAGATGTTAAGCCATTTTTAATTATTTTAGTGCAAATTCTAATGTTAAATAATTAAACGGATTGTAAAAAAGAATGAAAGAGTCGCCAGTCGATTTAAGGAAACCGACAAACCATAAAAATAACGAAAGCAACTCCGGTCTACGAAACCAGATTCTAAGTCCGAGGGTAAGGTTACGAATCTGAGAATTATAAGAACTCTCGTATTCGCCTGTTACAAAACAGACTTTACTAAATTCGACATTAAAATGAAAAAGAGCGGGGAGAAGTTTAATTAATTTCGCAAGTTTATATTCATCATCATGCAATATAAAATGAAGTTTTTTATTTACAAAATATGCACAAGTAATTAAGGGAAATGAAATATACATTATATGATTAAATAAAAGTAACAACAAGTAAGTGAAGGCGAACCTTTTTGATTTAGAAGCCCGAATGCGCCGATTGAAATCTTGACTTTGCCTTGACTTGGTGGATGAAGAGGTGAGTATGGAGATGATGGAAAGGTGATATATGGATAGTGATTTGATGAGAATTTGGTAGAGTGAAGGTAGTGGTGATATGAGTATGGATATAATAGAGAGAGTTTAAGAGAGTGTAGGTAGGATTAGTTGGTGAGAATGGGAGTATAATGGTGGTGGTTGATGAGAGTTGTTAATGATTAGTGAGGGTGAAATGAGGGGTATTTATAGGTGAGTGAGGTGGTGTTTAGGAGGGAAATGGAGGGAAAATCATGGGGGACACATCCCCATGATCATGCCATGCAATCACGTAGCACCCAAGTCAAGGGCAAAGGTCAAAGCATGTGGGCTAAAATCAAGGGCTTTGCATGGGATTTTGGCGTCGGATTCTCAAAAATAAACCCCACACGGGTTTTATAAATCCTGCACACGGATTGCTGACGTGGACGAGCAGAACGACGCGTTTTGGCCAGAAGATAACCCGCGCGGGTTTTAAAGTATGGGTCGAGGCGCGCCTTGGGCCTGTCCTGGTTCTGGGCCGCTTTTCTTGAATAAAACCTGTGTGGGTTTTATTCTTGGTACTGGGCCTCTTTTTATTGTTTTGTTTGCTTTGCTCATTGAACCAATGATCCACTTTGGTATCGGCCTGAATGTTTTATTCATACTTTTGATAAGTCAGGATTATATCGGTGCAAATCCCGGTGTCTACAAATATATATATATATATATATATATATATATATATATATATATATATATATATATATATATATATATGGAAATTGGATTCTAATAATCCCTACTATCACAAATTGCATGGCAATAATCCCTACTATCATTTTGGATTCTAGTGGTCCAAAAAAAAATAAAATTGTATTGTAGTGGTACCAAATTTATCACCACATTCTTTTTATTTTTTCCATGCCTACCCCATATTATTTTTTTTGGCTCCTACCCCTAGATAGGTAACGAAGTGTAGTTACTAAAACATTTTTTAAATTATTTTTTTGAGATTCCGAGCAATTATTATGATTTTTTTAAAAGGAATAAAATTGAAAAAATCATAAAAAATTGAAAAAAAAATTGAAAAAAATTGGGAGAAATGCTGTAAATTCATTAAAAATCGTGGTAAAGTGTTATACAAAGTTTTGAATCAAATGCAACACAAAATCTATGATATTTAGCGTATACACTCGATTTTGTCCCACTACAATACAATTTTTTTTTTTTGGACCACCAGAATCCAAAATGATAGTAGGGATTATTGCCATACAATTTGTGATAATAGGGATTATTAGAATCCAATATCCATATATATATATATATATATATATATATATATATATATATATATATATATATATGTATATATATATATATAAATTTGACGGGTCCATGGGTAGGGTCCACGAGTTCGTGTCTAGACCTGGACCCAGACCCGACCCGGACCCAATGGGTCCAATTTTTTTGGACCCAAACCCGCCTAAATTGAGCGGGTCTGGGCCGGGTCCAAAACCCACTGCCATCCCTAGGTATGGTGGTTCTTAAATTTGTCTTTGTTAATTTTGAGCGAGAGGCCTTTGTCCTTGTGAGGGTTGTCCTTGTAGGGGACCCATTTGGTTATTGTTACGATAAGAGAAATTGGAATGATGTTTCCAAACGGGGTTATATGTATTGGAATATGCTCAAAAAGAGGTCTTTGAGTAGGGTTTCCAACAAAGTTGGCTTGGTCAGTTTGGACACTGTTACCCACCCCATTGGGACAATACAAAGTCTCATGCTCAAAACAATGGCAAGCAAACTGAGGGGGAGGGCAAGCATTTGCATTTAACTTCTCCATCTTATCAATGAACGAATCAAGCTTAGCAGACAAAACAACAATGGCATCAACCGAATACTTACCTCCCGTCCTCTTGGAATGGGATCTTGACCACTAGTAGTTGTTCAACGCCATTTGGTTGATCAGATTGTGAGGCTCGTCAATAGTATTGGGCATGATGTTCCCTGCAGTTGCGACAAGGATGGTGGCCCTCAATTGATCATCTACCCCATTGTAACAGGCTTGAATGAGGACCCATGGCTCAAAACCATGTTGGGGGGCGATGGCGAAGCAATTTCTTGAATCTCTCACAAGCCTCATACAAGGTCTCGTCCAGCTCCTGAGCAAAGCTAGAGATTTGATTCCTTAAGCTCGTTAAGTTGCTTGGTGGGAAGTACTTTGCCAAGAAAGCTCCGACAAGTTGATCGAAGGTGCTTAAGGAAATCGCCGGAAGGGAGTCTAGCCACTCCTATGCTCTCTCCTCGAGTGAAAACGAAAACAACCACACCTTGATTGCACCAGGGAGACCATGTAAAGGCGTAGCTCGCACTAAATTGATGAGAGAATTCTTCAACTCGAAGTTGTTCGCCGCCACATTCGATACATTGATGGCTGCGGGAGGGTTGGTGACATACGGAGTCACATATTCACCGAAAGTTCTCCTTTCTTCCTTGGCTAGTTCAAACTCTTGTGCAAGCGTTGTTCCTTGTTTCCTACTAGCTTCTTGCGTCGTTATTGCTTATAATTGCCTTTACTCCGTGCAATTTGTGATTTATCTCAGCCCTGCATTTTCATTTGCTTTCAACATGGCATCTCCATCGCATACACCGCACTAGTCCCAAATTAATCACCATTCTGAAAGACTTAACCATCATGATGACATATTTGACATACTTGAGTCTAAATTAGACCAACTTCTCCGTGCCTTTGATAAGTTACCCATGCATGAACAGCCCAAGTCTCCCCATCCCCTTGTACCTAAGCCAAACCTTATTGTAGGGGGTAGTAACCGTCATAAAAGAGTCTTGAAGAGTCTAATGTTGAGGAAGTTGACCGTGAGTCTCCTCCCCAGTGTAGCCTGGCCCGTCAAAGTCGGAGTAGGTCTGGTCGCTACCATCACCGTTAAACAGATCAAGCACAACAAGAAAAATCCTCTTGGACAACAAAAAATTTTGTTGCCCTTGATCATTTTTTGTTGCCCTTTAACTTTGGGCAACAAAAGTTTTTTGTCACGAGTTTGTTGCAATATGTGCGAAGCCCAAAGTCAAGGCAACAAATTTTTGAGATGTGTTGCACAAGGTACCTTTGTGGGCAACAAAAAGGTTTTGTTGCCTAAGTGAATTTTGGCAACCGAATTTTTTTGTTGCCTAAAACTATTTGCACTTTAAATTAATCTAGTAACCTATTCCTATTTTCCTCAAGGACAACAAACATTTCTATTGCCCAAAACACTAAGGTTTCTTACAATAAATGTCTAATTCATCAAACCAAACTTGAAACACATGTTCTAATTCATTATAGCCACAATACAAAATATTATATTGTCACCATAATCCTATTATCCAAGATATAGTAAATCTGTCACTTAAGCATATATAGTCCTCAAAGACACGGTTATACATAATCCTATTATCTAAGATATACATAAGGTGTGGTAAACATTAAGCTATGACATCTGATGACAACATGAACTAAACCTACGATAAGTAAATCTGTCACCATGCACATAATTCACTTTAATAACAAGTTAACATAGACAAGAATCATATAATTGGAACCCTAATTGAAGAAAACCAATAGCAAACACCAGAAATTCATCACCAAATTGAAGATTGACATAGACATAAATAGGTGAGAAAACAAATTACGTGAGAGAAAGAGAGCTTACAAAAGGAAATGGAAGAAGCAATAGGATTCATGGAGCTCTGACTTAGTTTACAGCAGGGGGAAACTGTATGGTAGAGAATATGTTGTTGGTGGACGCCATCAGAGAGATACCAAGAGAGCAAATCAAATTCTAATCAAGAAGGGAGGTATTGCAGCAGACGAAATATTAACACAATAGAACTTTTGAATTCAGATTCAGCATGAAACAAACCTGAGATTTTGGGAGCCGACCACATAGATTTAGAGAACACAGCGGATTAGGGTTTTGATATGAAGATATTTCTCGATTCTGAGCTTCGCCGGCAAACTAGGAAACAGAAAGTGCGTTCAACGAAGAGGATGGACACCAGAATAGATGCTATTGGAGGAGAAGAGGGAGAGCGAGATATTCCAATCGCAATTGGAGGAGTCTTGCTCGCGCGATCAGAAAAAGCAAGAGAGAGAAAACAGATCCAAAATAAATTAAAATAGTAATGTGGAGGTTCTTGTCAAGGTTACATATGGACCTTAGAAGGGAGGCGGCTCAAATAATAATTTGGAGCAATAGGCTCATAGATGGCGACAAATTTATTTTGTTGCCTCATTTATAATTAATGCAACCAATTTGTTTGTTGCCCTTAATTACTTTTCTTGTTGTGAAGCTAGAAATAGATATGTTGGGCATGATTATGAGGAAAGATATGGTGTAGCCTCCTAGGAAAGTCTGTCAGACATTACTCGTAGGGTTAAGGCGGATGCCCTACCTTTGAAGGCAGGATAGATGCCACCACTTTCTCTTCCTGGATTGTCGCAATGGAAGATTACTTTGATTAGTACAATATGTCTGACATTGAGTGTCTCCGATTTGCTAAGATGAAGCTTGTTGGCCCTTCTAGGAAGTTGTGGCAGTTTGTCACCTCCTAACTTGAGCGTTTAGGTCAACCTCCAATTTTCTATTGGACAGTCATGAAGAACACACTAAAAGAAAAGTACCTCTTCTCCTTCCATAAGGCCAAACTTGTGGACCAAATGCTTGACTTTAACCAGTCTAATTCTAGTGTACTATGTGAATGCTTTTGAGGAGTTGATTCAACGATGTGACTTAGTCGAAGACCCTTCGATAGCCATAGGTAGGTTCATCCATAGTCTCCGCCCTAAACTTAAAAGGGAAGCGACCCTCTCGCCCCTATTCACCTTATATGAATCCTACCATAATGATTTGGAAGTTGAACAACTCAATACGACGTCTGACTCCTAGGTCCTTCGTTCCCATTGTCGATCCCTCGCGCGTTTGTGCCTTCTACAAGCTCCCAACCTTCCAAGACTTTTGGTCATGTGGCCTCTCCTAGGCCTCTTTTAGCATTCCATTCTAGTAGTGCTCAACCCTCTATTAATACCCTAGTTTAATGCTTTAGCTATCGAGAGAAGGGGCACTAAGCCTCCGACTGTCCCTACCGTACCCTTGCCTTAGAACAAGAGCCTCATGAACCTTTAGAGTTCAAGGAGAAATAATTGAGCCTGAGGGATAGATGCTTTGAAGACCTTGTTGATGTTGAGAATAGTCTTCTTCAAGGAGCACATCTAGGGACTTTGAGGTGTCTTATCACTTATCACCAGCCCAGTTGAGAATAATGAATGGAAGCGCACAACAATATTTTACACTCTTGTTAGATGTGGAGAGACCTTGCTGAAAATGGCCATTGATAGTGGTAGTATGATTAATGTTGTTGCAGAATCATCCATCAAACATTGTCACTTACAGCTTCAGCCTCACCCTCGTCCCTTTAAAGAAGCGTTGGTTAATGAGACAAACCTGACAGTTAGACATCGTTGCAAGGTTCCTATATAAAGAATGAGATAATGTGTGATGTTCTTCCTATGGATATTGTCCATGTTCTCTTAGGTCGACCTTGTTATATGATAGGAATGTGACTCTTCATGGTCGGGACAATACCTATAGCTTTCGGTTCCAACATAAGACTATTATCCTTACCCCGCCATGTGTCGTCCTACAGAGTTGATTCCCTCCCCAAGCCCCAAACCATCCCCTACATTGTCTTCTCCGGCTGGGGCTCCCACTCAAGCCCACGGCCACGTTTGCATCCTTCAGCATAGGCCATTTGAAAAGTTGGGTACTTCCAACAAATTGTTTGTGACTGCCCTAGCTAGGGAGTTGTCTACGGATGCTATCTGTTTCCCTAAGTCTCTTCCCATCTATAGTACTATGGGAACACATGTTGGTTATTGATGAAATGCTTGCTGAGTTTTCTATTGTAGTTCCTGATGAGCTTTATAGTGACTTTCCCCCTCTTAAGGATATACAACATGCTATTGACCTAGTACCCGAGTCCTAGCTACCCAATCCCACACTATAGGTTGAACCTCACTGAGTGAATTGAGCTAGCCAAGCAAGTTGAGGACCTATTATCCAAAGGATTTGTCCATCATAGTATGAACCCTGGTGTTGTTCCTGCTATCCTCACTCCCAAGAAAGATAGATCGTGGAGGATGTGTGTTGATAGTTGATTTGTTAACAAAATATTATCAAATATTTGTTCCCCATCCCTCGGTTAGAAGATATACTTGACTGTGTGACAAGTTCTAGTTGGTTCTCTAAGATAGATATCCGTAGAGGTTATCACTAGGTTCAGGCGGTGAGACGAATGGAAAACTTCTTTTAAGGCTCAAGACGAATTGTATGAGTGGATGGCGATGCCCTTAGGGTTATATAATGTTCCTAGAACTTTTATGAGACTTATGAATCACATCGTGCAACCGTTTTTGGGTAAATTCTTTGTTGTCTATTTCGATGACATTTTGGTGTACAACCCTTCTAAGGAGGATCGCCTTGACCATCTTAGTCTCTTGTTCACCACTCTTACGGAGGCAAAGTTGTTGCTAACCACAAAAAGTGCATCTTCTTCCAACCTCAGTTCCTCTTACTAGGGTTTATCATGTCAGCCCAAGGCATCTAAGCATACCCCAAGAAGATTAAAACCATTTAGGATTGGCCCGAACCTAGAACCTTGATCGAAGCTTGGAGTTTCCCTGGTCTTGCCTCCTTTTCTAGGAGATTCATTAGACATTTTAGCTTCATAATAGCCCCCATCATTGACTGTTTAAAGAAGGGACACCATTCCAATGGACTTCTAAGGCGACCATGGCCTTTAGAGAGATCAAAGAGAGAATGATCTCAGCCCTCATTCTTAGTCACCCTGACTTCAACAAGGTTTTGAAGTTGTTTACGATGTGTTGGGGTATGGGATTAGTGAGGTATTGAGTCAGGATGGTTATCCCATAGCGTCTTTTTAGTGAGAAGCTCAATGATTCCAAAAAACAACCAAGTACACCACCTTTGAGAAAGAGTTGTATGCACTGGTCCAATCCCTATGCCACTAGTGATATTACCTCCTCTCTTAGGAGTTTGTGCTATATTCTCATCATGAAGCTCTTAAGTATTGCAAAACCCAAACGCATGTCAACCCCAAACATGAAAGGTGAGTAGAATACATCATTGAGTACTTATTTGTTCTCAAGCATAAGTCAGTTGTTGAAAATAAGGTGGCAGATGCTCTTAGTTGAGTCGATTAATTGTTGCACACAATAAAAGTAGAGGTTCTTAGCTTTGAGAAACTAAAAGATGCATATCCCTCTTGTCCAGAATTTGATGTCATCTTTAGTGACCACGAAGTTGGCGTTCGTAGGAACTACATGGATTTTCTCATCCACGACGGCTACCTCTTTAAGGGTTTTAAGTTATGCATTCCCGACACTTCCTTTCGAGAACTCTTAGTTTGGGAGATACGCATGGGGCATTGCAGAACACTTAGGTAAGGATAGGACTACTTCCCTTGTGGTGGATCGTTTCCACTAGCCATCCCTTAAGAGGGATATATCATGCATTGTGTCTTAGTGTCGTACATGCCAGTTAGCTAAGACAAAGAGGCATAACACGGGTCTATACATAACCCTTCCTATTCCACATGCTCCCTAGAAAGATATTTTCATGAATTTCGTGCTTGGTCTCCCTAGGACAACTCGTGGTCATGAGTCTTTCTTAGACGTGGTCGATATATTCTCTAAGATGGCTCACTTCATTGCATGTAATAAGACAAATGATGCATCATATCCCATGTCGTCAAGCTAGTCTTTCATGAGATTATTAGGTTCCACGGCCTTTCCACGTGTAACACCCCGGATATATAGTTACTTGTGGCTTAAAATGATTCAAATGACTACTTATATCATCGAGGTACACTTTCTTTTAAGGTGGCTCATCCGTTAGGAACTCCTTAGTTAAGCGTGTTTGGTTAGGAGTAGTCTCAATATGGGTGACCTCCTGGGAAATTTTTCCAGGTAGCATGTAAGCGAGAACGAAACACAATGGTAAGACTCGTGCTGATTTGTTGAGATAGTCAGGGATCCTTGAAACGGTTATTGGTAATGTCCACGATTCGGGAGGGGCTTGATCATTACAGATGGTATCACAGTTGACCCGCGACAGTTGCGCCAATGGATGGGAGTTCTATATGGGAAGTTACCTAGCGGGGCAAAGATTCTAGAGTGGTTTGTGGCACAACAACAAGGACATTGTGCACTTAAGTGGCGGTGACTGTAACACCCTGGGAATACAATTAAGTGTGGATTAAGAGGATTGAAATGACTACTTATTTCACAAAGGTGCACCTTCTTTTAGCTCATCCATTGGGACCTATTCAGTTAAGCATGCTTGGCTGGGGGTAGCACCATGATGGGTGACCTCTTGGGAAGTTTTCCCAAGAAGTGTGTGAGCGAGGAAGAACCACGGTGCAAAGACTCGTGGTGATTTGTTGGGCCAGTCAGCAATCGTTGAAGCAATTATTAGTAATGCTTGCGGCCCAGGATCCGAGATGTTACAAATGGTATTAGAGCTGACCTGCAACTGTAAGCTACGTCGTTGTACGGGAGATCCATGGGCAGCCACCTAGCGGGGCAAAGATTCTGAATTGAACTGAGGCAAAACGACGATCTCATACGCTTAAGTGGGGGTGATTGTAACACCCCGGACATATGGTTAAGTATGACTTAACGGGATTAAAATAACCACTTATATCACTAAGGTGCACTTTCTTTTAAGGTGGCTCTTCTGTTGGAACTCCTCAGTTAAGCGTGCTTGGCTAGGAGTAGTCTCGGGATGGGTGACCTCATAGGAAGTTTACTCAGGAAGCATTTTAGCGAGGCCGAAGCACGCCGAAAAGATTGGTGGTAATTTGTAGGGTCAGTCAGCGTTCCTTGAAATAGTTATCGATAATGTCCACGACCTTGGTTGGGTTGGGGAGTTACACCATGTCCATTGTGTCTGATGGAGATGTCAAGTATATGAGCTATTTTTAGAAGAGTTCATGGAATTTGTGTGGCACAACCCTCAAATTTTCTGCTGCCTTCCACCTTCAAACGGAAGGACAACCAAAGGTCATAAGCCGTAGCATAAGGGACCCTCTTCGATGTGTAGTGGGGGAGAAACTGGGTGCATGGAATTTGACCCTAGCTCTAGTTGAGTTTGCATATAACAAAGTTGTCAACCGTACCACAAATAAGAGTCCTTTTGAAGTTGAGCTCCTCGGTATTCTCCTCGGACCCTTGTTGAACTTGTCCCCTTACCAACTGATGCATGTACCTTCCAACTTGCACATACATTTGCACAACATATTCATGATTTGCATGTTGAGATACATCGTAAAATTGCATTTGAGTAATGATGGCTATAAACTTTCGGCTAGCATGTGTCGCTGAGCCGCTATTTTTGAGGGGAGTGACCTTATTATGGCTTGTATTCGGCTTGAACGCCTCTGCAAAACTGCTAACAAAAAACTACGTGCTCGTGCAATGGGAACTTTCTAGATTAGCCGTAAATTGAGATATAATGCCTATGTACTTGACTTACCAAAGAACTTGAATATTAGTCTTGTTTTCAATGTGGATGATCTAACTCTTCACCGGGGTACTTTTGAGCCTCCTTGTTTGCCTTTTGGTGCTTCTGCAGGTACTCAGGTGTCGAAGTTCCCTCCTTCATCACAGTCTCAGCCCCCTCGCGTTGATGTCGTTCTCAACGACGAGTTTGTCTTGTCCTCTCGAGCTGGATTTCATCGTTTCCTCGTGCAATGGTGTGGCCACTCAAGGGCCGATGCCACTTGGATTACAGAGGATGAGTTCCGCGAGCTTGTTCCTGCGCTCTTAGAATGTTGTCTTGAAGACTACTTGCCAGAGTCGAGTTTTTCTCCAGTGGGGGAGTATGATGCACAACGATTCTTTGACAAGACATATTAGGAGGAGTAGGAATTTCATAAATTAAGAATCTTAGTTTAAGTAAATAATATCTTTTCGTTATTAATTACTCCATCCGTTCCATATTAATTGACACTTAAACTATCTTTTTCTGTTCCAAAATAATTGTCACATTCCATTTCCCAATACCTAATTTAATTATTTTACCTTTAATAATTGTATTAACTTTTCAATTTTCCAATCAATAAAACTACTCATACTCACATTCTCTCACTACTCTCACCTTGATATGCGAAAAATACCTTGGAAAATAGTAATATTTAATTACCTAAGTAGTTTTTTTTGGTTAAACATTGGTATATGGAAAATTATGAAATATGACAATTAATTTGGAACGAATGGAGTAATAGTTATCTTAGTTTCTTTCTTGTGTTTTAGCTATTCAACTTTCCCTATTATGTTTGAATTGTAAAGATATTTAATCTCTCATATCCTTTCTAAAGAGACAGACTTCGATAATTATTGAATTAAATTCAGTGAATTCCTTGTGAGTATTCTCTTAATTCTGCATCACAACCACTCTTGTTGACATGAAGATATGTTACATGTCATTTATGCGTTGTTTGTACTCAAATTTTAACATATTACATCTTAAAATGAAAGTTTACTTTGCGAGATCCCTTCTTACCTCAGCGCAATAATTCTAGATGAACAATATTAAAATTTAAACTTGCTATTATATCTCACTTATTAAAGAGGTTTCGACTAAAAATTTAACATAATTATATAATGGATTATTGGACGTTAATAATATCAATTTTGGGTATTAGAGACTAATAATACAAACTATTTTCTTGGAAAAGCAGTACGAACTATCGACTTATTTCCCTCCAACAGTACGCCACCGAGTTGTTATGGTTTTAACTCATTGGAAAGATGACGTTGCTTCATAATGTGTGACGTGGAAGGCGGAGTTTGGTTAGAAAATGTTTACATGGACACTAAGATGTCTTTCATGTTACACATTATGAGTCACACCATCTTTCCGATGAGTTAAAACTGTAACAACTCGGCGGTGTACTGTTGGAGAAAAATAGGTCGATAGTTGGTACTGTTAGTGTCCAAGAAAATAATTTGTATTATTAATATCCAATACCCCCAAAATTGGTGTTATTGACATCCAAAAACCCTATAATAATTGACTTTGTGATGGAACATATTTTACTCGTCCTTTTCCGCCCCTCCCAAATAAAACAGTATTTGAAGTTAATTTGCTAGTACTACATATAAAATGTAGTATTTGGTACACTAATCTTCATCACCCTTAATAATTAATGCTGCTACTAGAAATAAATTGTGCTGAAATTGTCAACTTAACCTATATATTATCAACAAGTATTAATTTTAAATTTGTTGATATATTGAAATAATAATATCTTAACTAGCAGACCCCACATGCATCTATGATAAGATGTACCAACCCGAAGAAAAAAACAGCCTTGATTATTTTGGGCTTTCGTCCTGGCTTCGCCGTACGTAGTTGACAGACCTGACTGGGTCGTAAGTCATAGCTCATAGAAGACGACTTCTCAGTCAATTTTATCCTATGTTGAACATGCTGTATGACACTTATATATATAAGCTTGCTAATTTCAAGGGTTTATCCTGAAAACTTGAATATACACGAGTGCTCAACAGAATATTTTGGTACAGATTTATATCAGAAAAGCCATCCAGAAGGATTAAAGCTCAGAGATCAGAGAAAAGAGAAGCTCGATCAATCAGAGCAGATCAGATATTCAGATCAGATCAGATTAGATTAGATCAACTTGATCATGGGATTACTAGAAGTTTTGGTGGTAGAGGCTCATGATCTTGGCAACCATGATTTTCTTCGTATGTTAATTGCCTTCGTCTCCATTTCTTTCTGCTTTTATTTGTTTTCTTTTCATTTTTCAATTCCTTTGAACAATTATATCTCTTTTTAAGTTTAATCTCATTTTCGCAAAAGAACTAGTATTTCTGTATGGGGCTTGGTTGTTTCCATTTCCAGGTTGTGTCAGATAGTTACAATTACCCACCTACCTAAACCTACACACATATATATATTTTCTTACAGCATCTCAAATAAAAATGGAAGAGTTTGTGAAAATATAATGAAAGGAAAAAAAGGATTATGGACGTTGGGTCTACCTACCTGGATAATTTCAAAACTATGGGAGTTTATGTTCAATTTTATTACTTTTAATGGTCCAAAAGAAAATAAAACTCGCAAATATATGAATCTTATGTTTGTGTTCTTTAAATAAAAAGATTGAACAACGATGATAAAATTAAAGTTGACACATGTACAAGTGACATTTATTTTCATTGCAATAGTTGATAAAATTAAGTTTTAATGAACATAATAGGAATCTTGAATCAATAACCATCTTCAATGTCACTTAATTCACTCTGAAAAATATATTTATACATATTCAAATTATTACAAATATATGTTTCACTGTTTCAAAAAAAAAACAATTGTATAACTCATAAGTCATAAATTATATAAAATTTGTTATTTATTTATATGTTGCAGTGTTCTTCAAGAACACAGCAAAGGTTGAGATGGGAAACAGATTTAGAGAGAAACAGAGAGAAAAGAGAAAGATAGAAATAGAATTAGGGAGAATTTGGGATTGATATTATTCTGATAGTTTCTCAATGAAAACAGTACATTATATATATCTCTCTTCCCTCCTAACTTGAGATTTTAACAAACTCTCATAACAACTCAATAAAAGCTAACAAACTCTTAACTTCCTTAACAAACTGACTCCCCATATCATTCCATTCCCCATGGAAAAACAGCTTTGCCCTCAAAGCAAATCTCAAGCTGAAATATCAAACGTAGGGTACTGCTGAATAAAAGAGTTTGCCCATTCCCAGGTTGCATCTGCAAGAGGGAGATTATCCCACTCAATCAAAAATTGCACTTCAGCTTTGTTTCCTTTTTTCTTGATCCTCCTTTCCAGAATACCTTTGGGCTGTAGAGTTCGATCCCCATCTTCTCCTTGCAACCCTTGAGGAATTTTTGATTGAGTGGGATAATCTCCCTCTTGCAGATGCAACCTGGGAATGGGCAAACTCTTTTATTCAGCAATACCTTACGTTTGATATTTCAGCTTGAGATTTGCTTTGAGGGCAAAGCTGTTTTTCCATGGGGAATGGAATGATATGGGGAGTCAGTTTGTTAAGGAAGTTAAGAGTTTGTTAAATTCTTCTACTGTTTTAGCCCCAAGATCATCATTAAATCTGGTACATATGTCATAAGCAAAGTCTTCCCAAACAATGTGCCTCCTAGACAGACTATAACTGCCAAACCAGATTTCAGTCTTTCCTTGCAAGTACATAGAGGCTAAATCTACTCTTTGATCCTCAGGAATTTTACAAAGAGCAAAGTATTTAATACACTTCTTGATCCACATTCTAGCATTTGACCCATCAAACACAGGAACTTCAACTTTGGGATTAAAATGCAAGGACTTCTTACCCCAACTCCTATCATCTTTACCAGATCTTGGTTGTTTGGAAGTCTCTCCAGATGAACTTCGCTTCGAACCACTAGATTCCTCAGCTGTATGATCCTTTTCAAGTGACTCCAATCGATTTGTTATTTGATCAATCTTCCTCTGTTGATCATCGAACTTCTTAGCTTGATCATCCAATTTTTCCATCAATGACCTCATCATTTCCTCCAGATTTGCCATTGATGTTTGTTTGCCTCTTGTTACCACACCCAGCTTGCTTGCGAAGGCACACCAGAAACGTTGCTCTGATACCAATGTTGCAGTGTTCTTCAAGAACACAGCAAAGGTTGAGATGGGAAACAGATTTAGAGAGAAACAGAGAGAAAAGAGAAAGATAGAGAGAGAATTAGGGAGAATTTGGGATTGATATTATTCTGATAGTTTCTCAATGAAAACAGTACATTATATATATCTCTCTTCCCTCCTAACTTGAGATTTTAACAAACTCTCATAACAACTCAATAAAAGCTAACAAACTCTTAACTTCCTTAACAAACTGACTCCCCATATCATTATATTTTTTCATAAAGCTAGAGTTATGCATAAATTGTACATCCTCTATTATAGTAGATATGATTAGGTTATTTTCCATACATTTTGCCATAATTGATAATAGTGATACTCATTTATGTATTTTAGGCAGTTAAAGATGATTGTTGATTCAAGACACATATCATGGTCCCTATAATTACTAGATCAACGATTCATTTATTGTTAATCTAATCATCATCCTTCCCTTTCATTTTATATTATATATATATATATATATATATATATATATATATATATATATATATATATATATATATATATATATATATATATCATTTCTCAAGAATTATCAAAAAAATTCCCCTAATATTGTAACTCATGTTGCTTTTGAATACCTAAATTTCAAATATGGTGTATGATTTTCTTATTTGGTTAATTGAAGAGAGTTTAGCTAATGATATTGACTTTGTTTTTTTTTTTTTTGGATACATTATCAGATAAGATGGATCCTTATGTGATCGTGCGTTATAAAGGCCAAGAACGCAAGACTAGTGTGGCAAAACGTAAGTGTTCTTGCAATTTTACTTTCACTTATATCCTAAACTACGATTCAAATATTAGGATAATTTCATTTTCCATAATACCGAAAAAGAATTAGTAATAGTTATGATTTAGAACTTAGATGAAAAATTATAAGCGATAGTAGATTTTCTAATTTCAAATTAGAAAATATATTATTAAAAACGTTGCAAGAAATAACACCTACGAACATACTTCCTCCATTCCGTATTGATTATTGTATTTGGAAATTGTACAGTCAATTTTTAAAAATTTTGATCTATCAATTTCTCAAAATATATAATGATTTATTATATAAATAAAATTATTACCATCATATTCATAAACGAAAAATATTATCATAAAAATATAATATTGCAATCATTAATAAAATATTATGCTATAAATTATCATTTAAAAATAACATTAGATACCTTGAAAATCAAATAACTAACCATTAATATGAAACGAAGCGATTATCATTGAAGATTGCAAATAGAATAATTTATTTGATTAGTTGTGTTATTGATTTTAGAAAGAATTAAAAATCAAGAGTAAATTTGCAGGACAAGGTGGGAATCCAAAATGGAATCAAAAGTTGACATTCAAGGCAGAGTATCCGGGGTCAGGAAGTGACTATAAACTCAAGCTTAGAATTATGGACAAGGACACCTTCACTTCCGATGATTTTATTGGTGAACTCACGTAAGTTGCTTACAAATTTTACTATATTTTTTTACTCATATTCTATTAAATTTTCACTTGACAATGTTTTATTTAAAAGTTTTCTTCCTTATGGACACCAATATTTGCCTAGATAAGCTGTTTATAACTGATTTTCTCACCTCTGTTTTACTTTATTTGAGTGGAAAAGACTCATAAGCAATTTCTAAATGCAAAAATTAACAAATACTCCCTCCATCTTTTTATATGTTGTTCACGTTTTTTAATGTCTATTTTTTAATCAATAATTTCTCACATAGTATTTTTTAGAAATATATAATATTATTCTTTTTCAATAGTATTTTTTTATTACAAATGTAATGATATTAAATTTGTTTGATGAATCATTATACAAATTAAGATATTAGCGATAAAAGGTTTTTGACATAATTACCTAGGTGACACTTAAAAAACGTAGGTGTAGAGCTTTTGTGAGACATTTCGAATTCGAATATTGCAAATTAAGTGTTCTACCGGGCCTCCTTTCCATTATCTTTGTCAATTTAATTAATTTGAGAAAATCAAAGCACATTGAAATTGTGATGAAAAGTTTGTAATTCATCCTAATTACCATTAATTATATACAAGAATTTGCATGAGAATTACATTTCATTTGAGGTAATTATCTGATCTCTATTGTAAATGAAACAGGATATACGTGGAGGACTTACTAGCTTTTGGGGTGGAGAAGGGCAGCTATGAAATGAGAACAACCAAGTACAAAGTGGAAGGCTTGGATGGAACTTACCACGGTGACATTAAAGTTGGTGTCAAGTTTATCTCCCAGGTAATTAAACGTATTTCATGATAGTTTTAATGTCGAATTTTCAACAATGAATCTATTGTCAAATTTAGAAGAAATTAAGGTAAAAACATCACAAAAATTGACAAATAAATAATGCAATATATTCATCAATGAAAAGTCATACTAGGTCTATAATGAAAATAATCTAACAAGAATAAATTTATAACATCAACATAAATTCTTAACCTAAAATAGTTAATGATAAATCTGATGAAAAGCTGCTTTAAATGTATAATATTCCTCAAGCTAATAATCGCGTTCTTCGATATATTTGAGTCTTCTTGAATTGTGACGAGCTATAGCGTAACCTTTTTTAGCTGCAAAATTTTATTTGATGGAATCGTATAAACTCCCACTGTAGAATCATCTCAGAAATACATCTCATCGTTATCCCACTCAAATAATTTGCATGCTCCGATTGTCAAATTAGCTTTCTGAGGTTGGAAATTTAATTCTTTCTCAGTCAAGGTGCATAGGTTAAAAATTTCGCATATTCTCAACTAAAAATTAGTTTAGATTATTCTAAGTCATTTACCTAACTATAAATTCAAATATATAATTTGACGGCAAAAACCCGAAAACAAATTATGCAGATATTCATATCTAGATCTATGATTTGGGCACATGTTAATGTTATCATGCACAACCCTTCATTCGAAGATATTTTCCATTATTCATATTAATTCATATTTTGGATACACGACATAAACTCATAAAAGTATGCACTCTTCCAGAAAAATGTAAGTATTAAGTATTAAGTTAATAAAATGTTAAACCAATTTTATTTTAAATTGATAAACAATATGATGAAAAAGGAAATAAATTTAAAATTCAAAGATATTATTGATAATTTATTATTCAAATATATTTATATATTAATTTTTCTTTAAAATGGTACAAATATTTCAGGATGGAGTGACATTAAAACGGAAAGGATGGTTAATAAAAAAAAATTAAATGGAAATAGAAATTAATGGAATTTGTTCATTGGATATTGCAGGGAGAAAACGAACAAGAGGAAGAGGAGTATGGAGGGTGGAACAACAGCAATGATGACTAGTTTTAACTATTTTCAAGTATATAAATTAAATCATTGTTTTATTAATCAAGGCAAAAATTATACATGTATATTTACAAGTAAATGCGTCAATTGTGAGAAGCCAATGTCTACCTTGAACCAGGATTTTTGTGGCCAATTGTAGAGTAATTTTTGTGATTTTGTCAAATGTAAGCAACATTTTTTGTTTAGGATGTGGTTGTTTGGAGTAAAAGTTAATTATGTGAAATGTAAGTGGTGATTCTTTTTCAGGCTGTGTTTGTTTCGAGTAAAAAAGATTTTCCCAATTGGAAAATATGTTTCTATTTTACATTATTTGAGATAAAATAAATGTGAAATTATTTTGAGTGGAAAATTATTTTGCTTCATAGGTGGGAAAGAGCTTTCTTTTTTTTTTTTTTTTGGGCACAAAAAAACATCATAGCTTGCTTCATTAATGTAAAGAATCAGCTACAAGAATATCTATTAGACATGGTGGTGGGCTATCAGCTATAAAAGTATTATGGGTTGACTCAAGATACCACTGGGCCAACTTGTGGGCTGCTTGGTTGCATTCTCCTCTTGCCCAGACAACATCTCGAATATTGCTCTTCTCCCATTCTGCAATAATTTCTCTGACCACCAGTGTTGTCCTTCCTCTTCCCCATTTCCCCGATCTGATTTCGTCAACTCTAACCAAACAATCATTCTCCACTATATATCCCTTCCACCACACCTTTGCGTCGACTGGTTTCTATAGCAAACTGTATTGCTTTCAGTTCCGCCACGTCTAACTCCCAATAATTTTTCCACTTTCGTCCAGCCGCCTAGAGGAAGGCACCAGTGCCGTCTCGAGCTATGCACCCCACTGCTACCATACTCCTTTCCCGGTCACAATCAGCATCACAGTTAGGGGTGTTCATATTCCGATCCGGACCGGTTAACCCAAAAAACCCGGACCAAACCCGGACCGGATGGTAACCAGTCCGGTCTTCAGTCCAAGTATTTTTAGTTTTCAGGTTTCGGTCCGGGTCGGTCTAAACCCGGAAAAACCCAAACCCGGACCGAAAACCCAATTATGATAAAATTTAAATTTTTATACCATAAAATCATATTATTATAGCCTAGAAAGATTAATGATACTTTGAGTCCTAAATTGATATAATATTCACGTAAATGGAAAACAATGATTAAATTTTGGTAAACTTTAATATAATGTATCTTTTTCAACTTATCATTGTCAATTTTTAATATTATATATCATAAATTAGGTCTATTTACAATACCAAAAAAAATCTGCTTCCTAACAATAGACATACATAATTATTTAATTTGTCTATTTACAAATTTTATCAGAAAAATTTCAATAAGATCTTAGTCGGTCCAAACCGGTCTGGGTTGGTCCGGTCCAAATGCTCATCGGGTTGGTCTGGGTTGGGACCGGTTGTTTTCGGTCCGGTCTTTGGTCCAACTTTTTTGCTATTTCGGGTTTCGGTCTGGTCTAATCCGGTCCGGGTTTGACCCAATGAACAGCCCTAATCACAGTTGATTTTAATTCCACCTTCCCAGGCCCGCCAATTTCTTTCCTTTTGTATTTCATTCTCCCTGTTTTCCCGCCATGATTTCTCCATGAAATTCAAACAGGCTTTGGCTGCCCTTTCTCCCACTCCAACCCCATCTATGGCCCTATTGTGAATGCCGAAATCGTTTCGGGCCCACCATATACCTCCCCATTCTCCCCATTTCTCCCCATATTCCATAGTAATACCTCATGACATCCTCGTTCGATAGAGACTGAGTCATGTTCAACACCCATTTCTCCCCATTCTCCCCTTCAATATCCTTCACATTTGGTAAACATAGCGCATCCCAAACCTTTTGTGTCCACTGGCATTCGAAGAAAGTGTGCTTCAGGGATTCTATGCTTTTACCACATATTCCACAGGTTAGGGAATCTATGGCTTTCTTCCGATTTAGATTTGCCTAGGTCGGTAGTATGTTTTGTGCAAACCGCCATATTGTATTCTACACTTTTGGGTGGATCTGCATTTTCCAGACATAGTTCCACACCCTAGGTGTTTCGTTTGAGGATGAGGACATCACTGTTGGACTACACGCCAAATGGTAACCACTTTTCACTGAGTACTCGCCATCCTTCGTGAATATCCATCTTACTTAGTCTGAATGTCGGATTGATGGCAGTGGGATAGTTGTGATGTTCCTCAATGTTTCGTCATCGAACAAGGCCCACAGTGCTTCTTCATTTCACATCACTTCAGTCTTAGAGTATATGAGCTGTTCCACCTTCCACTCTTCCTTCCCATCTGGTGCTTGACCCTGAAAGTGAGTTCCATTGTTGTTGATCCATCTATCTCCCCATATCTTAATGGACGCCCCATCTCCTACCGTCCATCCCACCCCTCAATTCAGAAGATTCCTCCCTTGCAACAGACTTCTCCACACAAAACTTAGTCTGTATCCCTCTTTTGCATTTTGGAGATTCCCTCGAGGGAAGTATCGTGGTTTTAGCACAGATGCAATAAGCAACTCTGGTTCTGTCATGATCCTCCAAGCTTGCATAGCTAGCATTGCTAGATTAAAGTTAGCCATATACCGGAAGCCCATTCCACCTTCCGTCTTCCTGTGGCACATCTTGTTCCAATTCATCTAGTGTATATCCCATTTCTCTAAATCGTCTTTTCACCAAAAATTATTCATCATTCTTCGAACATCATTGTGAAACGATACTAGTAGTTGGAAATGGTCATTGCATACGTTGGAATGGCTCGAACAACAGCTTTCAGCTAGATTTCCCTCCCCGCTTGGGATAAGGATTTTTCTTTCCATCCTTGCATCTTGTGCAACACCCTCTTCTTCAGATCTTCGAAGATAACCTTTTTTTATCTTTCGATTAGCAGCGGTTGTCCCAAATACCTTTTCTGTTCTACTATTTCCTTTATATCAAGAGGTTTGAGCAGCCTGCCCCTCTTCCTCTCATCCACATTTCCACTTAAGAAGATTGTAGATTTTTCGAAGTTCACTTGCTGCCTTGACATCGATTCAAATTGTTGGAGGACATCTTTCAGAGTTTGCACCTCCTCCGCAGTGGCTCTAATGAAGAACATGCTATCGTTCGCAACAGTAAGTGCGAGATTTCCCAAATCCTTAGTGATCGCTGACTAGCCCCACAAATCATCACGAGTCTTTCCAGCGTGCTTCGTCCTCGCTCACATGCTGCCTGGAAAAGCTTCCCAGGAGGTCAACCATCCTGAGACTACTTCCAGCCAAGCACGCTTAACTGAGGAGTTCCCAATGGATGAGCTATATAAAAGAAAGTGCATTTTGGTGATATAAGTAGTCATTTCAATCCTTTTAAGCCACACTTAACCATATACCCAGGGTGTTACAATCACCCCACTAATTAAGCACACAACGTCCTCGTTGTGCCACAATCCATTTTAGAATCTTTGACCCACTAAGTGACTGTCCGTGGATCTCTCGTCCACCAGCGCAACTCACGGTTGCGGGTCGTCTCTCATACCATCTGTAACACCTCGACCCCTCCCGAGATGTGGACATTACTGATAACTGCTTCAAGGATCGCTGACTGAACCCACAAAACACCATGAGTCTTTCCAACGTGCTTCGTCCTCGCTCACAAGCTTCTTGGGAAAACTTCCCAAGAGGTCACCCATCCTGAGCTACTCCCAACCAAGCACGCTTAACTGAAGAGTTCCAACGGATAAGCTACATAAAAGAATATTCACCGTGGTGATATAAGTAGTCATTTCAATCCTTCTAAGCCACACGTAACCATATACCTGGGTGTTACACCAGTGCCTTGAAAAGATTCATGGATTTTAATGCACCCCATATCAACATAGAAGGGTTTCAGGAGCTTCTCCATTTTATCTTCTTTAAGATTTTTGAACTTTTCTATGTACAGCTTTGTCATAGTGGGTATACTTATATAATATATATTTAACTTCTGGAAGGAGTCAATAACTGTCTTTTTTATTTGATTGGGCTCAGTTATGAAGGCTCTCTTAGAGTGTTGGAGTGTTTCTATCTTATTCCTTTTGTGCCTATTAGACCTCAAGTTTTATTGTTTTTCCTATCGTTTTCACCTCTTTTCCTCTATTAACATAATGAATTTATGGATGAATGGGTGATAATTACCTTTATCATTTACATTCATCTCATGTTGGTTATCATCTCAATTCATGGGTATTTTTACCTTACATTGAAGAACACGATTGAGAAAATAAGGCGTAAAGAAGGTGATCAAAAGCGAATACATTGCACAATGTATTTATTTAGTAAAGTCATGCCAAAATGTTGATAATGAATCCATAATACATGAATATAGTAGTCACACACCTGCATGCGTGTTTGGATGTAACTACATAGAAAAATGCTAGAATTTAAGAGTGATGCATGCAACCACGTCATTTGACAAACTCGTGTCATTTGACAGTTTTTATTTTGATTTAGAATGCCAATTTCAGTTTTATGCAGTTTCATTTCCAGTTTTGAGAATGATTACTCTCTAGCCTATCTAGTTTCTAGGGTTAGCTTTCTTTTTCCAATTAAACTAGGCTGGTTATATATTTTAAAAGAAGATTCAACTTTGTTTTCAATTTCATAATCAAGACTAAATTTCTATCCCTTTCTCTTTATTTTTATGTTGATATGCTTGTTTGTTAGATATTGTTTTTGTTTCTTTTTAATTGTATAGTATGTTAGTTTTGAGTTGTTGGGTTGTGATGGAATTATTAGCTATCTGGTTGATTCTAGGCCTAATCTAACTAAATTTTTGCTTGCAATAAAAGTTTTCTCTAATGCTCACCAAATGTTTGATGAAATACTCAAAAGAGTTTTTGTCCATATTTTCATGCGATTTATTTATACTAATAGTGGGGTGCTAGTGTGGGTATAACGAAAAGTTAGAATTGTGACACGAAAATAGTGACAGTTCTCATTAAGTCTAGGATTGCTAATCTTGTAGTTTAATTTGGCTCGCTCCATGATAATAGTTTTTGAGCGTCGAGAGAGGGCTTTGGTGATTCTTAATGGTGCAACCAGCCACTCAATTACTTATATAAATTTGACGGGTTAGGTGATTCATATTGATTCATTTGTTAATTATCGATGTCGCACTTTTAACATTTTTTATCGCTTTTTATATTTAGTAATTTTCTTGACCAATCATCTCATTTCAATTTGCCTAGCTTGAAACACTCCAAGTACTTCTGAGTGCTTGAAACACATCTTCTTGAAGCCACGTCGATAATACTCACAAAAGTATGACAACAAATTTGACGTTGTTGCTGGGGAGTTGTTGCTTCCCAACTTTAGTGCTTGCTTGAGTATTCTCGACTAGGTCTTTAGAAAATCCAAAAAAGATAAAAAAAAAAGGTTAAAAACTAAAAAAATGTCTTCTAACACCACGACCCTTGCCCAACCATGGACATTCCCGAGAACTACTTCAAGGATACGACTAGCCCACAAATCAACAAGAGTCCTTACAGTGTGCTTTGTCCTCGCTGCCACGCTACCTGGAAAAACTTTCTAAGAGGTCATACATCCTAATACTACTCCTGGTCAAGCAACGCTTAACTGGACAATTCTCAAAGGTGCACCTTAGTGATATAAGTTGTCACATTGATCTCTTTTGGTCGAGATTTTTACTACATACTTGGGGTATTACATGTCTACTCCTCATTCCCCTCAGTTTGAGGATATATTGTTTTGCAATTATTTTGACAGAATACATGTTTTTCTTTTTCATTGTGGTTGTTTAGAGAAGTTGGAGATTTTAGATATTGTCTATTCAGGTGTGAAATGTGAACCCGAGCTCTTTTAGAGTAGTAGATCTCTTTTTCTATGAATATTGATGAAACTTGGGATTTACTTGAGTGGTTGGTTGGGGATAGTCGTGTATTTGAGATTAGTTGTGCATACATACCACCCCCTTACATACCTCATGATACCCCTCCTATGTGTACAATTTTGTAATTCATCTTACCTTACTAGTAATTCATGTCCTTATGATACATCTATTGATTCTTATGCTACAACTGCAAACATTATAGAGACCATGAATAAGAACCTTGTTAAGTTTGAAAGTGATAAGAGGGAATTTAATTCATTACACGAGATTAACCTAATTTTATCTACTGATAAAGGTAATGTTTGTCTATGTGATGATGCTTCTTTTATTCCTTTAGAGTCCATACTAGACGAAAAGATTGACCCTCCCTTTACTGTACAATATGTTGCTCATGATAATACTTTTTGTTGTGAGTCAAAAAAGAATAATTCTAAAAAGTGAAAAGAATGGTTGAATATGGTGAGAATTGGGAAAAAAAAACAAATTTAGAGGTAGTGTTGAATTTGAGTCCTCGCAACTAGTTTAGTTGATTGGCATAGCTGTGACATGATGTTGAAGAGAAAGAGAAGTTTCTAAGTGTACACAGGTGGTTGTGTTGAACCACACGCACGTACTCCATTTTTCCATCCTGAAATTGATCGAAACCCAGCATAAGCATGCTTGTCAACTCGCACAGGCATGTCCTACTTCAACATAGGTAGTCGTGCACACTCGCACTACTAGTGCCTAACCCCAAGTTCTAGTATGAGCCTTGCTTCATTCCCCATCTCACTCTCTCAAACCTTAAACCCAAAACTCCATCCACCTTCTCTTTCGTTGCTACCACACCCTCCCTATACTAGCAACTGTGCCAAAATTGTTATCTTACTTTTGGGAGTATCATTGTCATGTCCACAAGGAGTCATGTTTCAATCACGCATAATTGACCAGAGTGTTTCAAGCAACGCAAATTGGAGGGAAGTGATTGATTATGAAAATTACTGTCTGCAACAAGCAATAGTCTAAATTATCTAACCCACCAAAATCTATATAAGCAATTATGAGTGATCAATTATACCATCAAAGCCCGCTAAAACCCTCTCTCGAGGGGCAAAGACTTGTTAAACATTCAAACTTCCTCATGAATTCTTCTAAGATAAAGCTCAAACTTTATAAGCAAGAGAAGTCCCAAGGACCCATAGATGCATCATATGGAGGAGAATATAACATAAAAAATCCAATAAAAGACTAAAATCACTGCAAAAATACATTAGGATAAAAGTGAACATAAGATGATCATTTTATTCTCATTTTTTAATCCAAGGCCTAAGAATGTTTCCCCTATGAGTACCCATCGTTTCAACATGAAAATAAAGAAGAAAAACCTAGTCAAAGTCAATTGAATCCCATGTAAAATAGGCAGAAATGGTCACTTTTAAAGAATAAAACTCACCCAAGTGATCTGGTACTTGTAGATACTGGATTTTGTTGCCAATTTATAAAAGATAATTTGTAACCTTTTTATATTTTTAGTTCCCTGAACATCTAGCCCAATCTAGCTACCTTTAGCCCAAATCGCCACAAACTCAAACCTACTCAAAAATTCTCTCCCAACTTAGTATAACTGGCTGGATATCCTGCACGATCGGCTAATTACCAATAATGTGCTATGGATCAAGCCGATAACCGACATGTTAATAATTTTACACTTTTGACCCAGATCGTAACCGAGCAGTTACTAGGGTGGTCATCTCAAACCTAAACCGAACCTTGAACTGCAAAACCGGTAAAACCAAACCGGCAAAAGCAGTTAACCGAATTACTTTTTGTGTAAAAGTGATTTAGGTTAACCAAACCACTTTTACCGGTGTAGGTTTAGGATTTCTCAAAAACGGTTAATCGCGGTTAAGCGGTTTTAACCCTTCAAAAAAAAAATCTACTGAGTCTGACTGCCTTCTGTGAGTGTGACCGACTGTGCGTGCGTAGCTTCAAATACAATTTGTGAATTTATTTTTTTTATTTTTTTATAATTTTAAGCGGGAAAAAACCCTACTTCTCTCAATTCTCATTGCTATGGACTAAGTATGTGATGGTTTAATGTTGGTCGACCGTTGATGGATATTCATAGTTTCAAAGGCAAGGGCGAGTAGCGAAGTATCGAGATGTGAATTTATTAGCAATATGGTTACAATTACTTCCATAAATGTTATTGTAAATTTCCATTGAAGCGTAACCGTGTATAGAATGCGGACCGAACTGTGTATGTAGAAACTGTGAGGACCTCCAACTTAAGCACTACTGTTGAGGTCCTCAGCACTGTCGTTAGTTTTGTTTGAAAGAACAAAATCACAAATAAATCAGGGAAGTATCCCAGCATATATTATCTCACTATATCTGAATATTATCTAGATGATTCACACTGATTTATACACTTTCTCTTTTAGAAAGGCAATCCCACAAGTTTCCAAATAATTGAAGATTGAAGATCAAGTGAAGATAGGAAAGTATCAATCAACAAGGAAATGGAAGATTAAACGTTGGAGCTGAATGGAGCATCTATAAATAGTCTTGTGCATCCTCCTTGGAGAATTAAGCGATTCCAAGCAAGTAATCGCGGTGTAGGAAATCATGTGAGATTTCTGAGTGTGGCCAATGAGTCCTTGGCGAGTTATGTAACCAGTAAGGTAATTCTGGTGAGGTAACCAAGGACCTTGGTGAGTGTTGTAGCCAAATATGTTGGTGAGGTATTGTGTAGCAAAGCCTTGAAGTGTTAAGACTTTGTGAGGTTAATATCCAATGCAATTCGTCATCCTCTTCTCTACCTCGTCTGTGAGGTCTCCTCTCTCTGTCTCATCTGTGAGGTCTCTGCTATCTGCCTCATTTGTGAAGCCTCGTCTGTGAGGTCTCTTCTCTCTGCCTCATCTGATTGCCTCGTCTGTGAGGCCCCTCCACGCCTTCATCTGCTTCGTCTATGAGGCTCCTCTACAGAACCTCTCTCTGAGTGTTGTGCCATTAATGTTGAATCAAACCTTTTCACCCCTCTCAAGGGTCCCAACAGTGAAAATTTCCGTTTTGGTTTAAGTTTTTTGATTTTAAATGCGGTTTACTTTTTCCAAATTACGGTTTCGATGTTTGGTTTAGGTTTTCAAATTTCAAAAGTGGTTAACCGCATAATGCGGTTTCGGTTTATGTTTTCAAAATCCAAAAACCTCAAAAGCGGTTAATCGTATTGCGGTTAACCGCGGTTGAGGTTAACTGGTTTGAGCCACCCCTAGCAGTTACCCATCTTGCACCTTGAAGCCCTGTTCGTAACCAACCAGTTACCCAAAGTCGTTAATAGATCTTTCGAGGTGTTCCTCCCCACCATAAATACTACCCCTTGAACCATTTGTACGATATTATAGAATTTCCCAGACGTATTGAAAATGATGAAAATCTTCTAGCTTTCCCCTCCCTCCTCTTCTTTTCCTTACTACATGTTTAAGAGAACACAACACAAAGGTTTGACACTATGAGCTCCTACACACTTGATAAGTGATTATTTTATAGTAATTTTTAGGGCTTAAACACATGTGTTTCATGCTCTTTATACCCTAAATTACACGTTTTTATACCAATTTTCTATGATTTCTTCACTTGGTTGCGTGATTAGTACATTTTGTAGGGATCATTGAAAATACACCTAAAAGCATGAAGAATTAGAGGAAAAAGGGAGAAAATGAGAAGAAATTAAAAAGAAAGCTGAAGGAGAAGGAAAATAAAAGGAAGGAATGGCCCAAGATGCAAGGCTCGACCCAAATATTGGGCGGATGATACAGACGTTGCCAGCGTGCGGACACGAAGAACATGCTTTTTAGGCCAGGCGTTGCCAGCGCCTAATGGGACGCTGCCAGCGCCTGGCGCCCTAATCGAGCCTTATAAAAGGTTTCTCCAGCCGGCCGTTCAAGAAGGGGAACATCCAAGGATCGAGGGATCATATTTCAGAGTAGATTTTTAGAGAGCTTTTCAAAAACACTTCTTATTTTCTTTAGAGTTTCTTTCATTAAAGTTTAGTTCTTTAGGATTATTAGTAGTTTGAGATAATTGGAAAGTGATTGAAGAACACGAAGAAGATCGATTTGGGTGACACGAAGAGATCGATTCCACCATTTCAAACACTCGGTTATTTCTATTTTCTTTATGCTTTCTAGTTTTAATTCAGTTTGTCTGATGTTAATTTCTATTGTTATGAGTAGCTAAATACTTTTGTTTGGAGGATAAACTCGATGTCCTTCGATTGATTTTGAATACAATCTCGGTGTGAAGTTATTTTTAATCGTTTAATCTTCATAATTCGTATGTCATAGTAATTTTGTTAACTGGCTTTTTACTTGGTTTAGATTCTTAATATCAAAACGAAAGTTTGTATTTTGAATTGGAAAGACGATGTTTGAATAGGCTAAAAAACAGTTAGAGATAATGGTTTCTTGCTTAGGGTCAATTATAACCAGTTCTTATCTTTGATTAGGTTAAATAGCCATGAAAATAGGTGTTTAGTCTAACCACTGTAACTCACCTCTAATCGAAAGATTGTTGTGCAAGGCCTTAGAAAGGTTATAGACCCCGAATTCTTTTATCACTTTACACCGGGATTGTTGATTAGTTAATTGACCAACTAGAGTGGACTCCTCTGAACTCTTTTAATTATTTGGTTAAATCCTAAAAATTCCTACTTTCTTAGTTTAATTACATGAATCGTTACCACACATCTATTCGATCGACCTAACATCCTTTGTAGTGAACTAGTCTAATGCGTAGTTGAACATAAATCTTTGAGAGAATGACATTTCTATGCTAAACAGACCTGTACACTTGCGGTAGACACCTAACACATTTTAGGGCCTATCAGCACTCACTAAAATGACAATGTCCCTTCTTACCATCACTAGACTTGTTGATGGTAGGCATACTACCTAAACAAAACATAAAACAGTATTTCAAATGGTGAGTCGAACTCGGTACACAAACCCCTATGTAGTTAAATACAACTTTCATAAATCTTGGTGAACGAGTGCATTTCAATTTGTTTTATGAATAATGAGAGAAAGAAGTAATTAAATGTTGTTGCATGATTTTTAGTTGAGTGGTTCCCATACGATCATTGATTTCCCTTCATATGCATGTGTATATCCAGACCAATCGACAATGTTTGCTTGGTAAACACCGATTTACACTGACTATGTTTATTAGCATTTATGTTTTGCATAAACCACCCTATGTTATAGCCTGGCCCACATTATATGTGAATGAAAATGAAGTAGAAAATGTCACTTACACATATTAGGCAAATCACTTTATTAGTAGTTCAAATACTATGAGGATAGGCAAGGGACATGTAGTGTGTGTACCTTGAACTCTTCCCTTTCGTACATAGTGATAATTTTTTATCCAAAAGAATAAAAAGTATCAAAAAATATAAAAGTTGTGTCGACTGTAGAATATTAGGTTCCTCTTATCCAAAAGAATTAAAAAGTGGCACAAAATAGGCATAAATGTTATGCCAATCATAGAAGAAGGCCATTAAGTTCCAAGTAGGTGACAGTTTTTCTAAAGGCATCTCTAGGTTGAGGTGTAAGGAGGTTCAACGTTAAAGATAAATTAAGTCCAAGGTATGTGGGCCCCTCTAAAGTGATTGAGTGAGTTAGTGCATTAGCATACTACCTAGCTTTATCACCCGACCTTGACCTTGGCCCGAGTCATACCTTAGCCTACAAACCAATAAACCTCAATGAAAGCATGACCTACGAGGGACAACCTGTCCCAATCCTAGAGCGTCAAATCAAGCAAATTTGCAATAAAACTATACCCCTCGTCAAAGTTCTTTTGACTCATCATAATACCTCAGAAGTCACTTGGGAAACAAAGGGATGACATGAAACAAAAATATTTGGGGGCGAAACCTACTTTAAGGGGGGTAGGATACTAGGATGTAATACTCCGAAATTTTTAATCTTTTCTTAATTATAATTGTCTTCTAAATAAATTTTAATCATGTTTTTCTTCAAACTATTAAACAACCAAAATAATTTTTCACTAAATTTTAGTAGAAAATATTTCCAAAAAAATTTAATCTTAATAACAGAATTTTAATTTCTCTCAACTATATTCTTGAGTTATCGGCCTTTTGATTTCTACTAAACTCTTGTTAAATAAGAAGTTTCGTAAATTATTTTCATAAATTTTTTAGAAAATTATTTACCTCTCAATTATTTGACATGTGTAGGAATAATATTTTCAGTTTTCTTTGGAAAGTAAAGCAATGAAAGAAAAGCCCCATAATTTGTCAAACATTTCAACCGACAAACCCGCCACTGTAACGTGGTTTTTGTACCCCGGTTTTCATATTGTTCTTCTCGAGGAGCTAGGGGCCTTGGTCATAGAATCTAGGTCAATGGTTGGGTCGAGATTGCTAAGGTAAGGATATCGGTTTAAAGGGGTCACAAAGCGAGAAACAAAGCTAAAGTCGGTCAAGGAAGGGAAATGGGCTTCGGAGGCTTTTCGGGATACAAACGGGGATGAGGAAATGGATTTTGCAACAAGGGAATAATAAGGAGGGAGAATCAAGTGGCAATTCCGTTAGAAAATACCCACCGAGCTTCCTCTTTTGAGGATAGTCCGGATTAACTTCCCCAAAGTCCACCACGGACCCGAAGGGTTAATGAAACGGAATTTCCTAGTTAACCTCCTTCCACTTTCGTGGGCAAGCATTAACTATCCCATCTCCAACCTTCCAACACAAGTGTTGGATGTATTCGGGAGCTTTCGAACCCAAATACATCCCACTTGAGGGAAGGAAAGGAGTGGGAAATTGATTTCCCAACTAATTACTCACTAAAATTGCTAACCCAAACCTAATCACCCATTCAGACCCTTAATTACCCCCTAACCCATAGGGTTTCTAGCCACTAATCATGATAAAAACTAAGCTAACAATATCCAAACCAACGCTAAGCATGATTTCTATCGTCAAACAACCATAAACAAGCAAGATAATCAAAATAGCAAGCAAAGAAATTAAATAACAAGCAAAGTAATTAATAAAAGAGTTAAGGGAAGAGAATACTTATCAAAATGCTATAGATGAACAAGAGAAAGCAATAAAAAGATGATCCAACAATCTCTCAATTGTTTGAATCCCCAAATCTTCAAATACACAAACCCTAGAATAAATCTCTCACTAATCTCTCTCTAATCTCTCTATAAAATCCCTAATTACAAGGCTGGAAAATGTCTAAGTCTCTCTGCTCAAGTCTCCCCCAAGAAATCGTGAAAAAGGGGTATATATACAAGTGGAAACAGTTGGCCAAAACGCGCCATTTCAAGCCGAAACATGCGCAGGAAACAGGGGAGGTCGCAGGTGCCACACCCTGGGCAGCGGGCGCTACCATGCGAAAACCTCCAGGCGATTTTCTCCTTCGATCGACCGTAGGTATCTACTGGCCGCAGCTACGGTCTTCCTCGGCCCAGCTGAGGTAGCGGGTGCCACCAATAGGGTGGCGGGGGCTACCCTCTAGCTTTCTTCCCTTTGTTCCTTCCTTCATTCCAAGGCATGTAACGTCCGCTACGAGGATCGTAGTGGGTGTTACCTCACTAATTGACACCAAAGGTGGGGAAAGTGGTCCCGGGTCAACTGCGCCTCGACTCTCGGTCCGGCTCGGCTCGGGAAGTCACCAAAAATGCTCTAAAATGGCCCGTTTTACCTCGTTTTTGTGTAAAACTTCAAAACCTACAAAATAACCAAAAACATACTAAAAAGCCATGAAAATAAACACGAAACGAGTCAAAAGCCCAAGAATTAAGGCGTTATTTAGACACAAAATTGGGTCTAAACACCCCCCCACACACACACACACTTAAACTTTTGCTCGTCCCGAGCAAAACAAGATAAAAACAAATAAGAAAAACTAAACACCAACTCCTCTGTCGTGGGAGGAAACGAGTGCATTTAGCGTATGCACCAAGCCCTTTGAACCCTTCGGCAGGCCGGGTGGACGAGATGGACTCGTGAGGGTTTGTAGCGGCTCTACCCACAAAAGGCAAAGAAAAAGGAGAGAGGGAAAGTGAAAATAAAACAAAGAAAACAAAGGAAAAGGAAAAAAAGCAGCTTCGCTTGAAAGAATTTTGCAATCTCAATTAGGAAAACGTTATTAATTCTCCAAAAGGAACCGTTTTGAGCATCTCACAAGCACCTATCCCAAGCAAAAGTCAGTCTTTGAGATTTTTCGCTTTCCTACACCCAATGCCAAACGAAACCCCATGTGCAAATGTGCTAGTGGGTTCTAACTGAATCCGAAAGACTCCAAAGACTCACGCCCGAGCTCAAGAACAAACGAAACGAACAAGGAAAGAAAAGAGTTGCCCTTCCCCGCATTTGGTCGCCCTTGGCTTGATGAGGGCCGTAGGTGATGCAAGGAGAGGCTCCACACTTTATTAACGCTTAAACTTTTCTTTTTTATTTAATTAATGGTCGGTATTAGCCTTATTTTCGAGAATCAGAACGGCCCAAAATGGGGTTTACCCTCCCAATACAGTCTTTTCCATACACACCTTCGTCGAGAATTCAATATAGGAGGAGCTTAAGGGGTAATAGCGTCGTACCGCTAATACCGGCCCCGTGTAGGTTGGCTAAGTGTATGGTGGTTGATGTCGTTCAGCCGACACGCCCCACTTAACCGGTTATTTAGCTTTGCTATCTTTCTCTTTCTTTCTTTTGCTTTTGCTTTTAAGAAAAACAAGCTCGGACACAAATCCCTAAAGTCTCCCAGTTTCAACTAGAACGTGAAAAGAATCGGGGATCTCGCTAGACACTCAATGAAAGAAATCTAAGAAGGTAAGTCATGACAATCACCCAAGATAGGGTCGAAAATGCTCAGACCGGTTTCTTTTAAAGAAGATTAAGAACGTCTTCTCAATTTCGACAACAAGATCCAAGAAACAAAGCAAAAACAATGCGAAAACAAAAACCGAAATAAAACTTTTAAGGCTTTCACTCCCTTTTTTTCCCCTTTTTCACACAAATTTTTTTTTCAAATTTTAGGCAAAAACTAAGAAAAACAAAAACCAAAAATCTAGGTGATCTACCCTTGAAATAGAATATCTCCCCCCCCCCCCCCACACACTTAAAATGCCACAATGTCCTCATTGTGGGAAGATGTCACAAGAAAAAAGAGTAGAGACCTACAAAAACAAACAAACAAGAATAACTAGCACATAAAAATGGTGGTGACCCGAGCCCACACGGCTCCAACAGCAATATAATCCCAACACAAACACTCAAAGGGGCTCGCCACCCAAAAGAAAAATCAAGCATGCAACAAGGATCAAGATATATACACGACAAAGAGAGCGGAAAGAGGTTACCTCGAGGTCTTCAATTAAAGAACAAACCCAATCCGCGATCCAGGAAAATATCACACTTGGGTTAGGAATAAACAAGAAAAACATAATAAGTGTGAATGTTCGCATGCATAAAAGAAAAAGAACAAAAACAGAAAAATAAACAAGACACTAGAGACTAAAAACTAAACAAAAGACAAACTATTCACAATATGTACATTGACACTAACTAACCTCAACCCCGAATCTCACTCTTTTGAGGCGGGAATTGAGGGTGAAACATCGCTCATGACCGGCCTAACCAACGATGAAGCAATGAAAGCAAAACAACTCAAACCATGGGGACAACGAACTCAACAAAACCAACTAACAGACACACCTCTCTCCAACTTTCCCGTAAAGCAGCCCCCAACACTTACCTAACACTAACAGTGTAAATAAAATCAAAAAAGAGAATAAAGTGGGAGCGGGGACACTTACAAAATATTGCTCGGATCCTCCCGCGGGAGGATATGTGATGGAGACCATCAAGGAAAACAATCAGCAGCAGCAGCACAAGGAGGAGGAGAACCTGTTGTTTCACACAACTCAGCAGCTAGTCCAGCCCTTCCAGCAGAAACAACAGGCTTTCAAAGCACAACACATACAGCAAGCCACTCAGCAGCCCAAAGTTCCAGCAGGAAGTTCTTAGCATCACCAGCAGCCACCACACCATCAACAGCATCCATCCAGGCTTGTTACACCATTGTAAAGCAAGCCCTGGCATTTGCAGCCACTCAGCCCATCAGCATTGGTCATCCAGACCAATTCCAGTTCCCAGCAGCAACAGTCCAAGCAGCTGACTTTCTCAATGTTGTATCTCTTGATTGAGGAAGTTTCAGCCAATGTTTCCTAGGAGTTTTTGTTCCTTGCCATGTCCTTTTCCAAGTCCCAGCATGATCAAGCATGGCACGAGTAAGATTCAGAGGACAGAACAACCAATCCCAGCAGGGTTGTTTATCAGTTTTTCCAGAACCCCAGTTCTGGGGCTATGTGTTTTGATTTCTGTTCACAGGGGTTGTTTTGGTCTTTCCAGCATGATATTAACCTGTTGAGATTACTTCCAGGTTAGCATTGGCGCGGGAATTACCTCAGTAACTTAGTTTTTACCCCTTAGGAGAGGAAAGCTTCCTATTGGTCTCGTTTGCCACCCTTTTGGCATTTGGTCCAATCAGAGCTTAGCTTAGTAATTTCCTTTTATTTTCATACAGTTTGTACTCGAGATCATTAGAATGTAATCACATGTATTAGTTTCAGGTTTTGTAGCTTAAGATATTCCAGGGAGATTAGGCAGAATGCTTATTCTTAAGCAACTGCTAATCAAACAGATTAACTTTCTTTATATTCTGAAGTTTTCTATCAATGAAGGACATCTCAGTGTTTATTCAATAGTATTCTCGAGTGTCTTAGTACCTCTGAAAGTTTGTGAGTGTCCTATAACTCTCAACCTTGGTTCAATCAGTTCCTGTCATTGGAAATTGGCAAATCCAGCAAGTGTAAACTGAGCTTGATCATCCATGCTTTGGTGTATCTGTAGAGGCATGTGTGTAAGAGTCCCTTGCCCTTGATTGCAGTTGTGGTGTATCTGTATCAACTGTAAGCAAGTCTATCTCTTTTATTCTATTGTTGGGTTGTCTTCTATTCCAGCTTGTTGCTTTCTATCAGTTATTGCAAAGTTCAAACATCCAGCTGTGTGTTTGTGTGACTGTATGGTGTGTTCTAGCTCAACACTCTGATCTTAGTGAGTTAGCATACATCATCTTGGAATCAGAGCATTATGTTCTATCTTGGAGTGTGTTTGCTTGTTTTAGTAAAATGGCCGGAACTAGTAAAACACCACAGGAAGTCTTAGAACAAACCCTGAAAGAGAAGGAAGAAGTAGAACAGAAAGTGAAATTTTTGAGTGAGCAGTTGAATTACTATATGAGATTGCATAGGCATCAGTTGAATAAGGAGACTGATGATGAGATGGAGGAAGGAGAAGGTGAGAATCCTTTCAGTAGGATAGGGAGAGGAGGTCGAGATCCTAGACCTACACCCAGGAGTAGGAGAAGGATAATAAGATCACCTAGAGTCAGTGAGCCTGAGGAAAACAATGAGAGTGAAAGAGAAGTAAGGAGGGGAGATAGGAGGGTTGAGAAACTTGATTTCAAGATTGATATACCTGAGTATGCAGGAGAACTAGACCCTGATGTTTTCCTAGATTGGTTACAGACAGTAGAAAGAGTCTTTGATTTGAAGGAGGTCTCAGAAGAAAACAAGGTGAAGTTAGTATCCTTAAAATTAAAAAAATATACTTCTACTTGGTGGACTAATTTGCAGAGGAGGAGAATGGAGATTGGAGAGGCTAGAGTGAGTACCTGGCTTGAGATGAGGCAGAAGTTGAAGGAGAAGTTCCTTCCAGATAATTACATGAAGGAGAACTACAACAAGTTGCAGCATTTTGTGCAGGGAAACAAGTCAGTAGAAGAGTATACAAAGGAGTTTGAGCACTTGCTTTGGAAGTGTAATATGCAAGAGAATGAAGTGCAAACCTATATCAGGTATCTTGTAGGCTTGAATGAAGGCATCAAGAACATTGTAGAGCTGCAGGTCTATGATTCCCTTGATGAGCTAAGTTCTCTGGCTCATAAAGTGGAACAATAGAAAAATTCTATATCAAAGGACTACAGCAGCAGCAGATATCCAGCCAAGCCTTATGCACCAGCCAAGCCAAACCCTTACAAACCTTCTAATGCCCCACAAAAGACCTATCCACCCCCACTTTCACCTCAAATCAGAAATCCAGCCCCAAGACCCCCACAAAATCAGCCACAAAATTCCCCACAAAGAACCCCAGCCCCTATCAGCAGGTCCTATACAGAGAGAAGATGTTTCAGGTGTCAAGGACTAGGGCACATTGCCTCAGAATGTCCAAACAAGAGAATGGTTACTCTTGCTGAGTACCAAGCAGCTTTGTTTATTGATCCTGAAAATGTGCAGGAAGAAGAACAGGAGTATGCAGAGCATGAACATGACCCTATCTATGATGATGAGGTTATAGAAGAAGGTCCAGATGAGGGAGAAATGCTTGTGATCAGAAGAGTTCTAAGTAGCTCAGCAGCAGAGGAAGCAGAAGAGCAGAGGGAGAACATCTTTCATACAAGATGCACTATTGGAAGGAAAGTATGCTCAGTGATTGTGGACAGTGGAAGTTGTACCAATGCAGCATCCAGCACTATGGTGAAGAAGCTAAGCCTGGCAACCAAGCCCCACCCAGCTCCATATACCATCCAGTGGCTCAGTTCAGGCAAAGGTATCAAAGTTTCTGCTAGATGCCTTGTTGCTTTCTCAATTGGTCAATCATACAAAGATGAGGTTTGGTGTGATATCTTACCTATGGATGCCTGTCATTTGCTTTTGGGTCGACCTTGGTTGTATGATAGATCAGTAAATCACTATGGAAGAGCTAATTCCTATACCCTGACCCTAAATCACAAAAAGATTGTCCTAACTCCCATGAAACCCTCACAGTTAACCAAAAAAACCAAAACCTTGTGTCTTGAACTTAGTCTTGATGTGTTGCTTTTATCTGATCATCATGAGTTTAGCACACAGAAGGACTTGATCCTTTTAGACCTTGAAGAACCCTCAGCACCACAAAATGACCACCCTTTATTCCTACCCTTACTTCAGTAGTTTCAGCATGTATTTCCTGATGAAATGCCACCTGGTTTGTCACCAAAAAGGGATATCTAGCACAAAATTGATTTAGTGCCTGGATCAGTGTTACCTAATAAGCCAGCTTATAGGATGACATCAGCAGATACCAATGAGATACAGAGGCAGGTGGATGAGTTATTGGAGAAGGGAATGATTAGGGAGAGTTTAAGTCCATGTGCAGTCCCAGCCTTGTTAGTGCCTAAGAAAGATGGAAGCCAAAGAATGTGTATTGATTGTAGGGCTATTAACAAGATCACAATCAAGTATCGGTACCCTATACCTAGACTTGAGGATATGTTGGATGAGTTACATGGGTCAGCAGTCTTTTCTAAGATTGATTTAAGGAGTGGATACTACCAGATAAGGATCTATGAGGGAGATGAGTGGAAAACAGCATTTAAGACCAAGGGAGGGTTGTTTGAATGGTTGGTCATACCTTTTGGTTTGACTAATGCCCCATCTACATTCATGAGACTCATGAATCAGGTCCTTAAGCCACTCATAGGCAAGAGTGTTGTGGTATACTTTGATGATATTCTTGTCTATAGCAGGTCTGAACAAGAGCATGTCAATCATTTGCAGGAGGTTTTAACCATTTTAAGCAGGGAGTTATTTGGGAATCTCAAGAAGTGTCACTTCTTTACATCCCAAGTGAACTTCTTGGGGTACATTGTTACAACAGCAGGTATTCAGGTTGATAATGAGAAGATTCAAGCAATCAGGGAGTGGCTTGTGCCCACTTCTATTCATCAAGTCAGGAGCTTCCATGGCCTGGCTTCATTTTACAGGAGATTTGTCAAGAATTTCAGCACCATCCTAGCACCAATGACTGAAGTGGTGAAAGGAAAGTCCTTTATTTGGACATCAGCAGCCTAGAAAGCCTTTGAAGAAGTCAAAGAAAGGCTCACTTCAGCACCAGTTCTAGCACTACCCAACGGCCAAAGTTTTTGAAGTAGAATGTGATGCTTCAGGAGTTGGCATTGGAGCAGTATTGACTCAAGAGGGCAAGCCAGTTGCCTATTTCAGTGAGAAGCTAAATGATGCCAAGAAGAAATACAACACCTATGACAAAGAGTTCTATAACATCATCAGAGCTCTTCAGCACTGGAGGCATTACCTTATTGGAGCAGAGTTCATACTTCACAGTGATCATGAGGCCTTGAAGTTCATTCGAGCGGCATGAAGCTCAACACGGGCATCTTTGCTTGGGTAGAGTATATGCAGCAGTTTGACTTCATGATCCACCATAAATCAGGAGTGCTAAACAAAGGAGCAGATGCATTGAGTAGAAGGTACATGTTGCTTCACATGCTTGATTATAGAATTATTGGTTTTGAGCATTTGAAAGCTTTGTATCAGGATGATGGAGATTTCAAGCAGGTGTACCAGAAGTGTCATCAGCAATCCCAGGGTCTGTACCACATAGACCAGGGATATTTGTTCAATGGAAGCAGGTTATGTGTCCCTAAGAGCAGTTTCAGGGAGTTGTTGATCACAGAAGTCCATGGAGGAAGCTTAGCAGGACATTTTGGAGTTGAGAAGACATTGTTGATGTTGAGAGAGCATTACAGTTGGCCAAAGATGAGGAAGGATGTGGAGCATCTATTGAAGAGGTGCAATGTGTGTCAATTGGCAAAGTCACACAGCCTACCCCAAGGATTGTACACACCATTGCCAGTTCCCAGCAGCCCTTGGGAAGATGTAAGCCTTGACTTCATTGTAGGTTTGCCAAGAACACAGAGAGGGAAGGATTCAATAATGGTGGTGGTTGATAGATTCTCAAAGATGGCACATTTTATACCCTGCCACAACACCTTTGATGCCACCAAAGTTGCTGAATTATTCTTCCAAGAAATTGTTAGATTGCATGGAGTGCCAAGAACAATGGTATCTGACAGGGATACCAAGTTTTTGAGCCATTTTTGGGTCACTCTATGGAAGAAACTGGGCACCCAGCTCAACTACAGCACCACTTGCGACCCACAAACTGATGGTCAGACAGAGGTTACTAATAGAACACTTGGAGTCCTATTGAGAGCACTGATCCACATAAATAAAGCAGGATGGGATACTCTATTGCCCCATGCTGAGTTTGCTTACAACAAAGCACCATCCAAGGCCACAGGCTACTCTCCATTCCAAGTAGTCTATGGTAAAAATCCAATTTCCCCTTTGGATTTAGTTCCACTAACTACTTCTGTCAAATTTAGTTTTGAAGCAGGTAAACGAGCATATCAAATCAAAGAGCTTCATCAGCAAGTGAAGGAGAGAATTGCAAAATATACTGAACAGGTGTATACTTCAGCAAACACGCACAGGAAGAAGGTGACCTTCCAGCCAGGAGACTTAGTTTGGATCCACCTCAAGAAGGACAGGTTTCCCAGCAAGAGAAAAGGCAAGTTGTTGCCAAGAGCAGATGGCCCCTTTGAAGTACTTGAAAGAATTGGAGATAATGCCTACAGACTGGATCTATCTGAAGAATATGGAGGCTCAGCAACATTCAATGTAGCAGACCTTCGACCATACTATCCAGCAGATGAAGACCTTCCAAGTTTGAGAACAAACTTTCCTCAACCTGGGGAGGAAGATGGAGACCATCAAGGAAAACAATCAGCAGCAGCAACACAAGGAGGAGGAGAACCTGTTGTTTCACACAACTCAGCAGCTAGTCCAGCCCTTCCAGCAGAAACAGCAGGCTTTCAAAGCACAGCACATACAGCAAGCCACTCAGCAGCCCAAAGTTCCAGCAGGAAGTTCTTAGCATCACCAGCAGCCACCACACCATCAACAGCATCCATCCAGGCTTGTTACACCATTGTAAAGCAAGCCCTGGCATTTGCATCCACTCAGCCCATCAGCATTGGTCATCCAGACCAATTCCAGTTCCCAGCTGCAACAGTCCAAGCAGCTAACTTTCTCAATGTGGTATCTCTTGATTGAGGAAGTTTCAGCCAATGTTTCCTAGGAGTTTTTGTTCCTTGCCATGTCCTTTTCAAGTCCAAGCCAAGTCCCAGCATGATCAAGCATGGCACGAGTAAGACTCAGAGGACAGAACAACCAATCCCAGCAGGGTTGTTTATCAGTTTTTCCAGAACCCCAGTTCTGGGGCTATGTGTTTTGATTTATGTTCACAGGGGTTGTTTTGGTCTTTCCAGCATGATATTAACCTGTTGAGATTACTTCCAGGTTAGCATTGGTGTGGGAATTACCTCAGTAACTTAGTTTTTACCCCTTAGGAGAGGAAAGCTTCCTATTGGTCCCGTTTGCCACCCTTTTGGCATTTGGTCCAATCAGAGCTTAGCTTAGTAATTTCCTTTTATTTTCTTACAGTTTTTACTCGAGATCATTAGGATGTAATCACATGTATTAGTTTCAGGTTTTGTAGCTTAAGATATTCCAGGGAGATTAGGCAGAATGCTTATGCTTAAGCAACTGCTAATCAAACTGATTAGCTTTCTTTATATTCTGAAGTTTTCTATCAATGAAGGACATCTCAGTGTTTATTCAATAGTATTCTCAAGTGTCTTAGTACCTCTGAAAGTTTGTGAGTGTCCTATAACTCTCAATCTTGGTTCAATCAGTTCCTGTCACTGGAAATTGGCAAATCCAGCAAGTGTAAACTAAGCTTGATCATCCATGCTTTGGTGTATCTGTAGAGGCATGTGTGTAAGAGTCCCTTGCCCTTGATTGCAGTTGTGGTGTATCTGTATCAACTGTAAGCAAGTCTATCTCTTTTATTCTGTTGTTGGGTTGTCTTCTATTCCAGCTTGTTGCTTTCTATCAGTTATTGCAAAGTTCAAGCATCCAGTTGTGTGTTTGTGTGACTGTATGGTGTGTTCTAGCTCAACACTCTGATCTTAGTGAGTTAGCATACATCAATATGGGTGATAAAGAAAGTAAGTGGTATAGTGACGGTTTATGTACGCTGGTGGTGCCGGGGGATTGTTTGCAATGGAGTAGTGATAATACCCCCAGTCACGCCAATACTGGGTTTGTTGTTGAAAGTACTCCTCGTGCCTTTGAAGTGTAGACTGCTGGGCACGTATCAGATCTTGTTGGGTCTCCAACAAGTTGTTTTGACGCTGGAGTATTGTTCGTTGCTCTCGAAGATCAACTCTCATTTGATCGAATTTAGAGTTGAGGTGCTCAAATGAAGCTTCCCATGGATGACTTCTTCTTCCACTAGCTTCACCATGGCCAGTATGCTCTTCTTCTTCCTCCTCATTTTCTTCTTCTTCTCCTTCTTCCTCTTCATTGTCCTCCTCTTCCTCCTCACCACTGGACACATCCGGACCACCCACCTTGCGGTCACTAGGAACCTGACCACAAGACCAGTTGCGTTCCTTAGTGATATCCAAGCATTGCTCGGCATGTTCTGGATCCAAGAGAATCTTCGTTTTGTTGTCATGCCCATGGCAATAGATCGTGGAAGTTGGGTGCTTGGCGAGGATATTCATTTTCTGCAACCGGACTCTGTCGATAGGATCTGGAAGATAGCGCGGGGTCCACTTCTTCAAATATTTCCCGAAACCCTCTTGAACTAGGAAGTGGCAAATAATGTGCCCCATCCCGATAGTAGTGGGTCAGGGTTTCATGCTAATCTCCCGTAAACAGTGTAGAATACAAGATCCGGTGTTGACCCGTTTACCCCTTATGGCATTGTAGATCACACAAAGATCATCCTTTCGAACTTTGGGGCGTCCATCATCTCTCCCAAACACTGAACTAGTCACGATTCTATGGAAGATTCGAACAACTGGATTGCAAAAATCACGCCCCTTAGAATTTCGGGAGCAATGATAGCGTGGTTCTCCATTTCTCGTGCCGAGATTCATTCTCCTCCAAAAAGTTAGGTCCTTCATTGCCTTCTGCTCATCAAAATTCGCGCATCGCTCATAAAATTTCCCATCCTCGGGCAACCCCAACCGTTGGCAAAAACGCTTCAAGGTGCATGTCTTGTCTTTGTTGGCAACCCGGTATTCAAAATGCGCATTCTTCTTGCCATCATTGTGAACCTTCAAAGAGCTTAGAAATTCGAGGATGGGTTGGTCCACAATCGATTCGTCAATCATGATGAATACCTCCCAACTAAGAACACCAATGAGATAATCGAAGCTCGGCTTGCAATGGATGGCTTCGATCGTCGCCGCATCATAAATATCCGGTGTACATATCTTCCGTGCTTGTAGCGTTTCATACCATTGTCTATGCTCTTCATCCCGGAAAGTCACATCCGCATCTGGTTCACACCGAATTCGTGTGGCCGTGTGCGCTCGGTAACGATCCTTTGTGGATGAGGATGGTCCCCGTTGCAATGAAGAAGCTTCCTCGACGCGTGAGCGCTTGCTCCTTCCACTCATGATGAACAAAAGCAAGACTTGGTAGGAATTTCACAAATAACAGTGCCTAAACCATAAAGGTAAACCAAAAATTCGACACAAGCAACACACACGTGAGTTTGAAAAGCTTATGCACAAAATTCACAAGAATTTACCTCAGATCGGAGCACTTGAACGTGTATTCACCAAGGAGGAACGATTTTGCTTGTCAAAATGAACCAAAATTCACAGCCAACATAAAAAGAATACAAAAATAGCACAGAGACAGCTTACTTACAATGCAAGTGCGTGTGGAAATCGACAAACTCTTAGTGCAATCAGTGTATGTGTGCTTTGACAAATGAAGTGCAACAATTAATCGCACAAAACAGTAATGAATTAATCACAGCATATACACACAGAATACCAAAGCATCACACTAAATCAATTTACTGTGTATGTGTGTGTGTGAATCGATAAGGACTATTAATGCAATAAGTGTGTGTGTGTGTGTGTGTGTGTGTGTGTGTGCTTTCAACAGAATCAAGTAAAAATCGACAAATCAAGTAAAATCTGTGTAAAAATCGACAAATCCTAGCCCTAAATTAGCAAGAATCGACAAACGACTCAAATGCAAGAGGAAGAAACGAAATTCACACAATTGATACAAGAAATACCTCCTTTAGCTGTGGAGAACGATTAGTTGAACAATGTCGCACGCTTGGGATGAATCTGGCATAAACTCGAACCCTAGCAGCAGAATTTCGCAGCAGAGGAGAGGGATTAGGGTTTAGGTATGCGAAAATGGAGGGAAGTGAGGGTTAAATTGATGAGTGAGAGGGATTGAAGAGTGTGGGTGAGGGTTTCTCGCAGGTGCTATAGCTGTTAGAGAGAGAGGGAGTCGAGTGAGTGAGAAAAGAAATGGGAAAAATTAGAACAGAATCGGGATTTTAGGGGTGAGAGCGATCGCGGACGATGCAGTCGCGGGCGCGACGTGCTGAAAGTTGGGCGATGGCTGGGCGTTGCTCATGCCACCGTAGGCGCGGTCTTCCTTCACCGCAGCTGCGGTCGTCTCCTGGAGCGTACGCTGCTACTACTGTCACTCTTTCAAAACTCCAAAAGAAATCTGACTCCTAAAAATTCTAACACTTCAACACTCAATTTTTCATACTTCCTCACATTCAATCTAAAATTTTCCAACTCTCAAACTCCCTCCACGCTCATATTCTTTTCAAAACTTCACTCACGCACACTACTTCTTTCACTCAAACTTCAATTTTCTTATTTTTCAACTCCAACTTTTTCTATTTTTCGCCTCATTTTTTTCTTCTTTTTTTTCTACTTTTTCTTTTGAACCTAGAACTAATACCTTAAATTACAAAAGAAAGAAATAAAGAAAAATTAAAAAGACAAGAAAAATAGAAATACCTAAAGAAAAACTAAAAAGAAAAATTAAAAAGAAGAAAAAGAAATAAAATTATAAAAATGCAAAAACTAAAAACTTGAAATGAGAAACTCAAAAATTATGGGGTGCCTCCCATAGAGCGCTAGTTTTAGGTCCCTAGCTTGACCTAAATACTTACTTGATTCTCGGAATCCTCGGGACACAAACCAAAAACATCATCAACCTTTTCCACCAATTCTTCTTCCTCTTTTTCCCATGATTCTTAAAGAGGTTCATGGATGTCATGGGACACTCTTACGGTGGTCTAATCATCCTCCTAGGGAATCCGGGTAACATTTTCATTAGTTTCCTCCAACAACACTTCCTTCTTCTCTTTCAACACTTCCTAGCCTTGTGTATAAACGAAGCTCGCTTCCTCAAGAACTTAGTAGGCCATGAAGATATAGAAGTAGAAAATAACTCCAATTTGGTGTTTGGTGGTTTACTGGGCCTAGGACCTTTGAAAATCAACTCATTGACTTTGTTGCACTCAACATAGGTTTCACTCAAAACAATCTCCTTCCTCCATGGAATGATCTTAAGAGGATGATCATGGTAGATGTCCTCAAACTCACTTGGATTTGGATGCAAAGCCTTTAGATATTTGATTTCTCCCCAATCATCGGACTCAACTTCAAGGAAATACGACCCCTTTTGAGGTTCATCCAAGATGCCTACCACCGCATTGACCTTTAAATGAGATTCTTTGTGGGATTTTACCCTTGAAGGGTCAATGTCAAAAATAATATAATCTCTACCCACATGAAGAGAGAAGCGGCCTCTTTTCACATCTATCATAGCTCCTGCGGTAGCCAAGAAGGGTCGACCAAGAATAATAGGACTTCTCCAATCCTCATCCATCTCTAAAATAACGAAGTCACTAGGGGTATAGAAACTTCCCACTTGAACCGGGATGTCTTCTTGTAACGCCCTGGAAATTTAATTCTAAACATAACAGTCAAAGTTAAACGTTGACTAACACTAACAGCGAAAATCTCTTTTTTTTCTTTTTAATCGGGCGTTACTGCCGTATCCCCGAAGGAATACAAGGCAAGAAAGGAAAAACTAACAACTAATCATTATTTACTTCAATTTAAACAAACGGAAGAAACTTCAAATTCTAAAAACAAAACTCAACATAAACTAATTTCAAGTCTAAACATAACTAAACTTTTATTCTCAAACTACTAACTTCGTCTCCTCACTGCTAGTTCCCATTCCCATCATAGAATGTATCACCTGAAAACAAAACATTTAAAAACATGAGGAGGACTCAATAATGTCTACCCCTAACCGTTAAAACGATTTAAAATTCATTTCAATTCATTTTTGGGGAAGAAGTGAACAAGTCAAATCTTTTCGAAACCAACTTTCTTTCCCAACCAACCAAACCATCTTTCAGAATTATTAAGCGGGCGGACCTTGCTTATTTGGCCCTCGAAGTCAAAGACTTCACAATAATCATATCTCAATATCAATATCAATCTCAATCAAACACAATCCCAATCATACGGATGGCCATCCATTTCACACACGTGCATAAAACTAACCCCGGGGAAGTAGCACCTATCAGGCATCCCTGATCTCTTGACAACCTCCCTGCAGGAACAGATCCTGGTCTATGGAGCATTGCCCGAACAAACAACCATATCAGGGCATCCCCTGATCTCTTGACAACCTCCCTGCAGGAACAGATCCTGGTCTATAGGGCGTTGCCCGAACCCGCATTTACGTCTCATGTGAATTATTAATCAGGTTTAATATCATACCATTTCAACTCAAACAATCCAATCCAATCCAATCCAATCCCAAATTTCAAAAACCATTTCCAAATCACACATAAACAACTGTCCATATTTTTCCAAGATCAAAGAACATATCCAACATCTAAAAACAGAAAGTCAAATTTTCCACCATAAAATCCCTTCGGGATGCAAAATAACTTAAAATCAATCAAAACAATTAAAGTGCACCCCAGCGGGATTTAGGACAGAGACATTACCTGACAATTCTTCTCCTTACTTTAGGACACACTTGAGCTCACTAGATCGAACGGTTTAGAACGCGCCTAGAAATAACAAAATTTCTAAAATTAAAACGTGTCGTACGGAGTTAACGCAATCTAATTTCTTCCTAACCCACCCCTAGGAACACTATAAGGTTCCCATCAATCATAAATTAACATTTTAAACATATCTCACATTATCACAACACTTCCATATGACAATCAATTGAATAATTTACACATAACCACACATTTATTCAAAAGAAAAAAATAACTGGACAGATTGCAACGTCTGGATAAAACGAATCATAACTTAACTTCCCGACATCCTATGGCTACGGTTTTGGACTTTCTGGAAACCTCGGGATGTCTACGAAAACTCTTATGTTGATTTCGAGACCTAAAACACCCCCTAAGATCCTCAAAAACAGCCAATTACAGAACATGTCCAGTTCTGACCTAGGTGCGTTATTTGGGTCGTAACTCAGAATATATACCTCCAAATCCCGATCCGCAAAATTCTTATGAAAGATAACATCCTAAGTTACCTCCAGACCAAACGGTAGAGCTAAATATTAACTACACATTAAATGGTGACCGATATCGTACGATATATAAAGTTTGTCCAAATTGACCGGGTTTTTATTTCGGGATTTTCGATCCTAGTTCTAGCCATACTATCCCGGGACTCCAATTTGAGATTCTAACCAGCCTACTAGGGTCCACTACTTCCCTTTACACCCTCATAGCACAACCAAGGTCGATTTACACATATACCAACATAAATTTGCGACGATAACATATTAATTCTCAATCAAACACATAAACTTAGAATTTATACTAATAATCGAAATAAAAGAAACGAAACATGGACCCCTAAACTTTAAAACACCCAAGAAACCAGCATGGTACTATTTTACCAAAATGAAGACAAATTTAAAAAAAAAAAAAACTTTTACTAAATAAGGAATTTAATAACCCTCCTTAATAACGAGGTAACACACGATATCAATTCAAAATAAAACGATTACTATAAAAAAAGAAAATCAAGACTTTATTTATCAAGCGAAATTTAATTTGCAAAAACGACCAAGAAGACTTAGGAGACACCCTTTGTAAAGGTATAATTTAGTAATAATTATAAACTAATGTTTTTAACTCCGAACTCTCAAAATTTACTCAAGCTTTGTAAAATAAATTTGAGAAATGCAACTTTAATAAACTTTATAACCAGAAATAATACTCATATTATACACAAGCATAACAAATTTATTCTCACGAAATAACTCTAATCAAACCCTACACCTAATTCATTCACAACACACAACATAAATCATATTTCCTACAAATGAACAACTAGTAATAAAATTATAGTCATAGAATATCATGCATAGTACAAAAACATAAACACACATTACTATAACATATGTTAGGAGTAGTAAACCTTGTATTTCCAATTTGTTCACAATTTTATTTCTTTGTTTTCTTTTATCTTGTTTCTTGTTTTTGTTAGGGAGGTTGGTTATATATAACCTACCTCTCCCCCTTGTATTTCTTGAGTTGAGATAATCAATAACACCATTTCTCTAATCTCTCTCCCTCTTCTCTCTTTAGTTTCCCCAAATTGGGTGAAACTTAACATGGTATCAGAGCGGGTTTTTTTTTGTGTCTGTTTTCATCTTCTTCCTCTTCCCCTGTAAGATTGAGATTGTTTACCGTTCCAGGCAAGGCAACGTGTACACCCTGGAAACCCTTGTTCTCTTCGTCAAGCACCGCCATATCAAGCAGCCTGAGTACATCAAGAGTGATGGAGGTCCTCCATTAGAACCAGCATTAGGAGCAGCAACGGCCTCACCAACATCAGCATTGAGGCAATCATCAACCACATCAAACACTGACATCCAAGAGTGCTTTATGATGGTCCAACAAGTCATGAGGTCGTCCAACAACAGCAACATCATCACCAACAGTAGCAGCCAACCAGTGAGGCTATTTCTCAATTCCATATCTTTGGATTTAGGTCCTCACCAGTGCTTTGAAGACTTCACTCTAGAGCTGTTGAGGACTTTCTAGCTCAGTGAAGATGTTTGCCAATTCTGGGGTCTTCTATGAAGACATCACTTCTGGAACTGTTGAGGATATTCCAGTTCTATGAGGTGATCCTGCATTGAGGTCCTCCATGAAGACTCACTTCCGAGCTGTTGAGGCCATTTTCAGCTTGTGAGGTGATATAACCGTTTGTAATAAAGAAAACGCGTTTGTTAGAGTTTATTTAATTTTATTTTGATGTTATCCAGTTTGTAATGAGGTTTAATTAGCTTACTAAGTTAGTTAAGTAGCTTAATGCGTAATTAGGGAGTTTCTTGAGAAAGGGGAAACCCTTAATCATCCAGCTCAACCCTAGCTTTATATAGTTTGTAATCGGCAGCTTGAGGTCATTATCTATCAGTGAAATTAATAGCATTTTGAGTGTCTTGATTGAGCCTCTTGTTTGTGAGTGACGTCAAACTCTCATCTCTGGTTAATTCTACTACAGTAGCAAGGATTTGGCAATCCTTGTGGTGGGTGTAGAGCTTGACAATCTCGATGGTGGTGTGTCTGTATCCATTGAGGTCATCCAGTCCATTGCCCTTGAAGTTCTAGCTGTGGTGTGCCTGTATCAGCTCGAGCCTCAAGACTATCTTCGGTTACTGTTTGATTGTAAGTTTGTTCATCCGTTCATCCATTTGTTCAGTAGTAAGTTTGTTCTAGCTGTGGTGTGCCTGTTTGATTGTAAGCTGTGGTGTGCCTGTATCATTTCATCATCATCCATTCATCCATTTGTTCATTGGTGTTCATACTCTGTTTTGGAGGAGGTTGTAATTGATTTTCTGTGTGAGGTGTGTTTTGGGTGTTTTTGTATTTGATTCTCTGTTTTGAGGCCAGAATTGTGTGTTGGTGTGTTAATGTGGTGTACTGTGAGGTCAATACTCTGATCTTAGGGCCCTTGCATACATCAAAGAGCGCCACCAATCAAGGGGTTTCTACTGTCACCTTCGTTGATCGGAAGCCCCTTCTCGACTACTTGGAGGGTCGCTCCTCTTCTCAGCTATCGTTTCCTCTCTGTCAAACAGATCTTTAAAGAAGCTGGTGTACCAATTGAATGGGAACGTCTTGAATCAGTACAACCCTGATATTATTGATTTTGGCCAATACCCTCTCTCCGTCCACTTTCCTCATCGCAGAGAAACCACCCAATCATTCATTCAATCGCCATTGTTGATCTCTCTTTCTCTTAGATCCAATCTGCCAAAATGTCTTCTACATTCAACGGCGATGAAACCGCTCCTTTCTTCGGCTTCCTCGGCGCCGCTGCCACCCTCGTCTTCTCCTGTATGGGAGCTGCGCATGGGACGGCCAAGAGTGGTGTTGGTGTGGCGTCGATGGATGTGATGAGGCCTGAGTTGGTGATGAAGTCCACTGTTCCCGTTGTTATGGCTGATCTTTGGATGATGAAAGAGTATGGTGTCCAGGAGTTGGGGTGTGAGTGATTGTTTTCGGTTCGTGGCAGTAAGATTTGAGTTGTTGCTGTAGCAAATGCCACTTATTGATGGCTTTCAAATGTGTGTTTTTCCTCTTTTCTTTTTTTTTGTCCGATCAACCAGGAAAGTCTCTATTAGGCCATTGTGTTCGCCGGAGACAATTTCAATACCTGGAAAAAGTTCGGCATTTATCTTTCTTTCGTCATTAGACTCCATAAAGTTCTTCCGTATCTACGTCCATATCATCCAGAGTTGTGGTGATGGCAAGGAAGCTGTTAAAGTTAAAATTCAAGATTTCCATTGTGGCAAATTGGAGTTTTGACACCCTCCAATTTGAGGGGGGTGTTAGGAGTAGTAAATCTTGTATTTCCAATTTGGTCACAATTTTATTTCTTTGTTTTCTTTTATCTTGTTTCTTGTTTTTGTTAGGGAGGTTGGTTATATATAACCTACCTCTCCCCCTTGTATTTCTTGAGTTGAGATAATCAATAACACCATTTCTCTAATCTCTCTTCCTCTTCTCTCTTTAGTTTCCCCAAATTGGGTGAAACTTAACAACATAAACTTACAGATTATTCAATTAATGTTTCCCTAAACTAATCTAAGTCACCTATCACAAATCACCTAGGTCACCATAATTCGCATACTTTTAATATCAACAAAATTTTACTTTGATATCAAAACTGACACTTAATGAAACTAAGCAAGGTATTAATGTAAGCATGTAATTAGCATAAACTCATATTGTAGTAATTAACATATAAGTAACCAGAACCATAATCATAAAAATAGTAATAATATAAATAAGGAAACATGCAAAAACGATTTATGGTTTAGGGATGTACAGTACTGGGCAAGACAAGCAGCAGGACGGGCGGACGATCGGGCTCCGGTGACGTAGGCGGTGGCAGAAGGTGTCTGGAAGGTCGTCGGGCGGTGGGTAGTCGTCGGGAAGCGGCGATGTTGGCCGGAATCGAGGCAAACAATAGCACAGCAGCAGCGGTATAGCGGTTTCGCGACTGGGCAGCGCGCGACAGCCTCCGGCAAGAGCGACGAAGGTGCTCGGTGGTCGCCTGGTGTCCGAGAGTCGACGGGGATCGTTGGTGGTGGCCGGGCAGTGGCGATGGTGGCGCACGGCGACGCGGACGACGGTGAGAGAGAGAGGAACGGAGGGAAGGAAATAGAGAGAGAAAGAGGGCGCGGTGGTTGATGCGGTGGTCGGAGTAGTTACTGGGGGTTGTTTTCGGCGAGACGGAGGTGGCGGCGGTTACAAGCGGTGGTTGATGGTGGCTGGGCAGTTCTTGGCTCCACGGCAGAAGAGAGACGAGAGGAAGACAAAGTAGGGATTTAAGGTTTGATAATTAGGAGGGTTAATTAAGATTAATTAGTGAAAAATAAACTACTTAATTTAGCTAAAACATAACTTGGGAAAGAAGAACAATTATAACCGGCCACTAAAAAATAGCCTAGGAAAATATGATTTTTAATTTTTGAAAATAAAAGTAATAATAATAATAATAATAATACAAAAAATCACATAATTAACTAGATAAAATTAACACATATAATCATACCATATTAATCACATAAAATTACCAAATTACCCATATTTCCACGCACATTAGAAAATTACTAAAATACCCTTTTTAGTCTCTCTACGGTCCTACGAGCTCAAGCGTTATCAGAAATAATCGTCGGTAAAATCTCAATATTTAACAGAGTCAAACTTAATTACTAACGACGTAACGGTCATTCGAATTTTTCGGGGTTTACATCATTACCCCCTTAAAAGAAGTTTCGTCCTCGAAAATTAAACTCATACCTTGCGGCTTTTCAAATGGAACTAACGGTAACTCTAACGAAAATCTTGGGGTTTTACATCATTACCCTCTTCAAAAGAGTTTCGTCCTCGAAACTCAACATACCATAAGCGAAGGAACTAGAATTTAACCATGCTATAGCATACGAGGGGAAGAGAGATGAGTACCAGTCACAACATTGTCCAAATTGTCTGCTTCCTTACCCCGCATTAGGTATTCATCCTCCCTGGTTGCGTGGGGCCTAATATTGCTGACGAGCTTGGTGTTGATTGCTTGACCTATCCCGGTTCGCCTGGTTCCCATTGGGGCTATCTCGATTCTGGTGTTGTTGCCTTGGGTTCCTGTTGTAGCCTCCTTGGTCCTGGTATGTCGAGGGTGGAGCTCCTTGATCGTTGGCCCCTCCATGGTTGGGTCCTTCTGGTGCCAGAAAAGGGCAGTCTCTCACCAAATGGTGTGGATTGCCACATCGGTAGCAGCTTGCCTTCCAATTACTTTTGCAATCCCTGGCGAGATGGCCTGACCTGCCACAAGCTCTACAAAACAAGTCAGGTGGAGGTGCTCGTCATTGGTTACTCTGCCAGTTGTTATGGTGGCTTCTCTTGTTCGGGTACATTGGAGTAGGGTCAGAGCGGGAAGGTTCCTTCCTCTTGTTGCCTTGCTTGTTCAGATGTGCCTCCCGGGCTATAGCCACTCTCTCAATGTTGAGGCCACGTCCAGCATCTCTTCATATGATGAAAAGGATCGTGCAGTCATACGGTCCTGAATATCGAAGTTCAAGCCACTCGCAAAGCGGTTCATCATCAACACTTCGTTGGCGACAAATGCCAGCGTGAAACGAGACAACTCCACAAACTTGGCGGAGTATTGTAGCACTAATCCATTTCCTTTTTCCAACTCCAAGAATTCTTTCTCCTTAGCTTTCTGGAGTGCCATGGGATAGAAACGATTCTTCAGCATTTCTTTGAACCGGTTCCAGTTGAACCCTGGTTCATGTTGTCGTTCCTTCATACTCATCCACCAAATGTCAGCCTCTCCTGTTAGGTGGTAGGCTGCAAATCCAACTTTTCATTCCTCATGGCAGGGGAGAGCGTCGGATTTCTTCTCGATGTCCCGTATCCATTCTTCAAACACCTTGGGGTCAGCTACCCCGGAGTAAATGGGAGGGTTGAGGTTGTTAAACTCCTTGAATAAGGAGGCTTCGTTACGTTGTTCTTCCTCGGTTCAACCCGTTGTTCCGACATCCGTTGGAAGTGCTCGGTCTGTCGAGCCATCATCTCCAGCATCATAAGTTGTGTCAAATCGGGAACTACCGGCGGGGTGTCTCCATTCGTGGCGGCTCATGCAGTTGTCGTCTCTTGAAGTTCTACAATTTGTTGTCTCAACTCGTCGCTAGTTAGGAGAGCCCTACCTTGAGGCTCATTAGATCTGGTCCCGTCGTCTTGAGTCATCCTGGAGTTAGAAGAATCAACCTTATTCTCCTTGTACTAACGAGTTTCTATCCTAATAGTTCGAGTACAACAAAACGTTCACAAGACCACTTGATAATAAACAGAGTAAATAAGCACTTAAAATTCATAAACAAATAGGGAAGCAAAACATACCCCATACCCCATCCTGCACTCACACTCCGAACGTAGCTTCCTAAGCTCTAACTAAAACCTAATAGATACTTAGGAGCTACCAGAGCTCTGACACCATTCTGTAACGCCCTGGAAATTTAATTCTAAACTTAATGATCAAAGTCAAACGTTGACTAACACGAACAGCGAAAGTCTCTTTTTTTTCTTTTTAATCGGGCGTTATTGTCGTATCCCCGAAGGAATACAAGGCAAGAAAGGAAAAACTAACAACTAATCATTATTTACTTCAATTTAAACAAACGGAAGAAACTTCAAATTCTAAAAACAAAACACAACATAAACTAATTTCAAGTCTAAACATAACTAAACTTTTATTCTCAAGCTACTAACTTCATCGTCCTCACTGCTAGTTCCCATTCCCATCATAGAATGCATCACCTGAAAACAAAACATTTTAAAACATGAGGAGGACTCAATAATGTCTACCCTTAACTGTTAAAACAATTTAAAATCCATTTCAATTCATTTTTGGGGAAGAAGTGAACAAGTCAAATCTTTTCGAAACCAACTTTCTTTCCCAACCAACCAAACTATCTTTCAGAATTATTAAGCGAGCGGACCTTGCTTATTTGGCCCTCGAAGTCAAAGACTTCACAATAATCATATCTCAATATCAATATCAATCTCAATCAAACACAATCTCAATCATACCGATGGCCATCCATTTCACACACGTGCATAAAACTAACCCCGGGGAAGTAGCACCTATCAGGCATCCCTGATCTCCGACAACCTCCCTGCAGGAACAGATCCTGGTCTATGGAGCATTGCCTGAACAAACAACCATATCGGGGCATCCCCTGATCTCTTGACAACCTCCCTGTAGGTACAGATCCTGGTCTATCAGGCGTTGCCCGAACCCACATTTATGTCTCATATGAATTATTAATCAGGTTTAATATCATACCATTTCAACTCAAACAATCCAATCCAATCCAATCCAATCCAATCCCAAATTTCAAAAACCATTTCCAAATCACACATAAACGACTGTCCATATTTTTCCAAGATCAAAGAACATATCCAACATCTAAAAACAGATAATCAAATTTTCCACCATAAAATCCCTTCAGGATGCAAAATGCAAAATAACTTAAAATCAATCAAAACAATTAAAGTGCACCCTAGCGGGATTTAGGACATAGACATTACCTGACAATTCTTCTCCTTACTTCAGGACAAACTTGAGCTCACTAGATCGAACGGTTTAGAAAGCGCCTAGAAATAACGAAATTTCTAAAATTAAAATGTGTCGTACGGAGTTAACGCAATCTAATTTCTTCCTAACCCACCCCTAGGAACACTATAAGGTTCCCATCAATCTTAAATTAACATTTTAAACATATCTCACATTATCAAACTATCACATATCACAACACTTCCATATGACAATCAATTGAATAATTTACACATAACCACACATTTATTCAAAAGAAAAAAATAACTGGACAAATTGCAACGTCTGGATAAAACGAATCATAACTTAACTTCTCGACATCCTATGGCTACGGTTTTGGACTTTCTGGAAACCTCGGGATGTTTACTAAAACTCTTATGTTGATTTAGAGACCTAAAACACCCCACTAAGATCCTCAAAAACAGCCAATTACAGAACCTATCCAGTTCAGACATAGGTGCGTTATTTGGGTCGTAACTCAAAATATATACTTCCAAATCTCGATCCGTAAAACTCCTATGAAAGCTAACATCCTAAGGTACCTCCAGACCAAACGGTAGAGCTAAATATTAACTACACATTAAATGGTGACCGATATCGTACGATATATAAAGTCTGTGCAAACTGACCGGGTGTTTATTTCGGGATTTTCGATCCTAGTTCTAGCCATACTATCCCGGGACTCCAATTTGAGATTCTAACCAGCCTAATAGGGTCCACTACTTCCCTTTACACCCTCATAGCACAACCAAGGTCGATTTACACATATACCAACATAAATTTGCGACGATAACATATTAATTCTCAATCAAACACATAAACTTAGAATTTATACTAATAATCGAAATAAAAGAAACGAAACATGGACCCCTAAACTTTAAAACACCCAAGAAACCAGCATGGTACTATTTTACCAAAATGAAGACAAATTAAAAAAAACTTTTACTAAATAAGGAATTTGATAACCCTCCTTAATAACGAGGTAACACACGATATCAATTCAAAATAAAACGATTACTATAAAAAAAGAAAATCAAGACTTTATTTATCAAGCGGAATTTAATTTGCAAAAACGACCAAGAAGACTTAGGAGACACCCTTTGTAAAGGTATAATTTAGTAATAATTATAAACTAATGTTTTTAACTCCGAACTCTCAAAATTTACTCAAGTTTTGTAAAATAAATTTGAGAAATGCAACTTTAATAAACTTTATAACCAGAAATAATACTCATATTATACACAAGCATAACAAATTTATTCTCACGAAATAACTCTAATCAAACCCTACACCTAATTCATTCACAACACACAACATAAATCATATTTCCTACATATGAACAACTAGTAATAAAATTATAGTCATAGAATATCATGCATAATACAAAAACATAAACACACATTACTATAACATAAACTTACAGATTATTCAATTAATGTTTCCCTAAACTAATCTAAGTCACCTATCACAAATCACCTAGGTCACCATAATTCGCATACTTTTAATATCAACAAAATTTTACTTTGATATCAAAACTCACACTTAATGAAACTAAGCAAGGTGTAAATGTAAGCATGTAATTAGCATAAACTCATATTGTAGTAATTAACATATAAGTAACCAGAACCATAATCATAAAAATAGTAATAATATTAATAAGGAAACATGCAAAAACGATTTAGGGTTTAGGGATGTACAGTAGTGGGCAAGATAAGCAGCAGGACGGGCGGACGTTCGGGCTCCGGTGACGTAGGCGATGGCAGAGGGTGTCTGGGTGGTCGTTGGGCGGTGGGTAGTCGTCGGGAAGCGGCGATGGTGGCCGGAATCGAGGCAAACAATAGCACAGCAGCAGCGGTACAGCGGTTTTGCAGCTGGGCAGCGCGCGACAGCCTCCGGCAAGAGCGACGACGGTGCTCGGTGGTCGCCTGGTGTCCGGGAGTCGACGGGGATCGTTGGTGGTTGCCGGGCGGCGGCGATGGTGGCGCACGGCGACGCGGACGGCGGTGAGAGAGAGAGGAATGGAGGGAAGGAAATAGAGAGAGAAAGAGGGCGCAATGGTTGATGCGATGGTCGGAGCAGTTACTGGGGGTGGTTTCCGGCGAGACGGAGGTGGCGGCGGTTACAAGCGGTGGTCGATGGTGGCTGGGCAGTTCTTAGCTCCACGGCAGAAGAGAGACGAGAGGAAGACAGAGTAGGGATTTAGGGTTTGATAATTAGGAGGGTTAATTAAGATTAATTAGTGAAAAATAAACTACTTAATTTAGCTAAAACATAACTTGGGAAAGAAGCACAATTATAACCGGCCACTAAAAAATAGCCTAGGAAAATATGATTTTTAATTTTTGAAAATAAAAGTAATAATAATAATAATACAAAAAATCACATAATTAACTAGATAAATTAACACATATAATCATACCATATTAATCACATAAAATTACCAAATTACCCTTATTTCCACGCACATTAAAAAATTACTAAAATTCCCTTTTTAGTCTCTCAACGGTCCTACGAGCTCAAGCGTTATCAGAAATAATCGTCGGTAAAATCTCAATATTTAACGGAGACAAACTTAATTACTAACGACGTAACGGTCAACGCATTCGAATTTTTCGGGGTTTTACACTTCTATATTCCCACGGGCTTCCTAACACTTCGGTCCGCAAGTTGCAAGTTGCAAGTTGATAGCTGTAGGGGTCAAGTCATCAAGGTTCAACTTCTTACATATAGAGTGTGACATGACACTCACACTTGCCCCCAAGTCACATAATGCATTATCAATCCTCATATCACCAATTAAGCATGGAATAGAGAAACTACCGGGATCGGCTAGTTTCTCGGGAGTCTTGCTTACCATGATAGCACTGCAACTAACCGTGACATGAACGGTCAATTGACTCCTTGATTCTTCTCTTGTTTTTCAAGAGGTCATTGAGTTGTTTCTTAAATGAAGGGACCTCCGACATGGCATCTAGAAATGGTATATTAACTTGAAGTTTCTTCATCATTAAAATAAACTTGGAGAATTTATCTTCATTCTTGTGTTGAACCAATCTTCCGGGAAATGGAATTGGTGGTCTATATGGTTTCAATTGCCCCATGGGTTGATCAAGATCATTCTCCTTCACAATCTCCTTGGGTTTCACCAAATCTTGTTTCTCCTCATCATTAGGCTTCTCCATCACAACATCATCCTCTTTCACCTCATCAACGGATTGCTCAACCTCCATATCTCCTCTCTCAATTATATTTTCATCATCTCCCTCATTCTCTCTAAAAGGTTCCTCCTCTACCAACTTGGGTCCCTCAACTTCTTTTCCACTATGCAAAGTAATAGCATTCACCTCCACCTCTTGAACATGTTGAGGTTGGATAGGCATAGATTGAGGTTGGTTGACTTGAGCTATTTTAAGTTTGAGACTTCGGATGTAAGTTCGATCTTTCTCTTGATTCTCCATGATTTTCTTAAGCATCAACTCAATCGAGGATTCTTGGAGTGGTGAAGAAATTTGAGGTTGTGGAATCTCTTTTTGGGTTTGATGGAAGGATTCTTCTTGAATAGATGAGTGATGTTCATGGGGTTGAGAAGTAGAAGGGTGATGGTTTGTGATGTGATAAGGATCTTGGTTGTCGTGGGGAGAATGGATAGCATTCACTTGCACTAATTGTTGAATTTTTGCACATTGTTGGGTAGGGTATGGACCATAGCAAAACTCACAAGTATGAACATTTGGAGTAGAAGTGGATGCAAAGGATTGCATTGCTTGGGCAATTCTCAACTGATTTGAAATCTCCACATTCGACTTCTCCTTTTGCATTTCACAAACTGTGGACAAAAGAAACTTTATGATCGGGTTATCCTCCAAAAGATTGCCTCCGTCTCCTGAACTTTGGCCACTCCCCCAATGAGGGGCGTGTTGTGATAGCTCATGTCAGAAAATATTGGCCTTTTCCACGGTCTTCTTCAAAAACATCCCTCCGGACGCATTATCAATAGATTCTCTAAGAGGATCACGGAGCCCATGATAGAAATGTTGAAGCAACATCCAATCTGGTAAATTATGATGAGGGCACTGTCGTTGAAGACTCTTAAATCTCCCCCAAGCGTCGAAAAGACTTTCTCCCGAACCTTGCTTGAAACTCAAAATTTCTGCTCGAAGTCGGTGTGTCTCCTCCGCCGGAAAGAAACGGTGAAGAAAATCTCCTTTGAGTGCTTCCCAAGAAGAATAAAAACCAGGTGGATATGTTTGTAGCCATATCTTCGCTTTCCCTGTAAGAGTGAGAGGAAAGAATTTCAACTTCAAATATTCTGATGATATCCTTGGAATTTATCAATATGAGCAACGGGACTTTCAGCAGCATCGTCCCTATGAAACAGGTTTCTTTCGAAGACTTCAAGTAAGTGCGTAAACTCGGACACAGCATTGGGTGGTAATGGTGGTAATGTGATAGGACTGCCTCCCGTACCCAATGATGGAACGACATATGATAGAAGGGTACGAGGTGAACCAGCTTGAGCTTCACCCATTAAAAATCGAAGACTCCTACAAGAAATGAAGAAGCATCAAATTCATTTGGATTGACATAAACTGATTTCTAGCGTGAAAGCAAACTCAAATAACCAAAAACCAAGAAACTAAAACTAGGGGAGTTGGATCCCCGGCAACGGCGCCATTTTGTGTAACGTGGTTTTTATACCCCGTTTTTTATATCGTTCTTCTCGAGGAGCTAGGGGCCTTGGTCATAGAATCTAGGTCAATGGTCGGGTCGAGATTGCTAAGCCAAGGATATTGGTTTGAAGGGGTCACAAAGCGAGAAACAAAGCTAAAGTTGGTCAAGGAAGGGAAATGGGCTTCGGAGGCTTTTTGGGATGTAAACGGGGATGAGGAAATGGGTTTTGCAACAAGGGAACAATAAGGAGGGAGAATCAAGTGGCAATTCCATTAGAAAATACTCACCGAGCTTCCTCTTTCGAGGATAGTCCGGATTAACTTCCCCAAAGTCCACCTGAAACGGAATTTCCTAGTTAACCTCCTTCCACTTTCATGGGTGAGCATTAACTATCCCATCTCCAACCTTCCAACACAAGTGTTGGATGTATTCGGGAGCTTTCGAACCCAAATACATCCCACTTAAAGGAAGGAAAGGAGTGGGAAATTGATTTCCCAACTAATTACTCACTAAAATTGCTAACCCAAACCTAATCACCCATTCACACCCTTAATTACCCCCTAACCCATAGGGTGTCTAGCCACTAATCATGATAAAAATTAAGCTAACAACATCCAAACCAACCCTAAGCATGATTTCTATCATCAAACAACCATAAACAAGCAAGATAATCAAAATAGCAAGCAAAGAAATTAAAGAACAAGCAAAGTAATTAATAAAAGAGTTAAGGGAAGATAATACTTATCAAAATTCTGTAGATGAACAAGAGAAAGCAATAAAAAGATGATCCAACAATCTCTCAGTTGTTTGAATCCCCAAATCTTCAAATACACAAACCCTAGAATAAATCTCTCACTAATCTCTCTCTAATCTCTCTCTAAAATCCCTAATTACAAGGCTGGAAAATGTCTAAGTCTCTCTGCTCAAGTCTCCCCCAAGAAATCGTGAAAAATGGGTATATATACAAGTGGAAATAGTTGGCCAAAACGCGCCGTTTCAAGCCGAAACATACGCAGGAAATAGGGGAGGTCGCGGGTGCCACACCCTGGGTAGCGGGCGCTACCATGCGAAAACCTCCAGGCGATTTTCTCCTTCGATCGACCGTAGGCACGGTATCCAGTGACCGCAGGTACGGTCTTCCTCGGCCCAGCTGAGGTAGCGGGTGCCACCAATAGGGTGGCGGGGGCTACCCTCTAGCTTTCTTCCCTTTGTTCCTTCCTTCATTCCAAGGCATGTAACGCCCGCTACGAGGATCGTAGTGGGTGTTACCTCACTAATTGACACCAAAGGTGGGGAAAGTGGTCCCAGGTCAACTCCGCCTCGACTCTCGGTCCGGCTCGGCTCGGGAAATCACCAAAAATGCTCCAAAATGGCCCGTTTTACCTCGTTTTTGTGTAGAACCTCAAAACCTACAAAATAACCAAAAACATACTAAAAAGCCATGAAAATAAACACGAAACGAGTCAAAAGCCCAAGAATTAAGGCGTTATTTAAACACAAAATTGGGTCTAAACACCCACCCTTCCTCTTCTTCATCTTTGTTTCTTTTTCTCCCTCCTCAAGCATCAATGAATCTAGAACCCCCACCATTTTTATACAAACACCTTGTAATCTCTCCTTACAACCAAATATATATTGACCAAAATTCATCAAGAATCCTTATAAATTCTTTTACCACCAAGGCAAATCAAAACCATCACATATCATAGATCACCATCGTCCCCTCTTCATCATCTTCTTCGATCCACTTGTCCACCGCCGTTACCACCACTCACCGCCACCAACTTCACCATTACTGCCACCCAACCACCTTCTAACACCAAAGACCCCATCTTTGACCCACTGTAACCATCCATCAATCCAAATCATATTAAAATCAAACCCAAACCAAATCAATAATCATCTCCCTCTCTTTACTCCAATGTCTCATACCCACATTTCTAACACATCATAATTTATCAATCTAGGTTAAACTTACTAATTTTAATAATGTTATCCAATCCTGAGGCTAGATAAGCTCCATGGATCTATGGTGTCCTCCAAGATTGATCTTCAGAGTGGTTATCACCAAATCCAAATTACAGAGTACATGAAGAAGGGAATCTTAGTTTCGACTCCTAAGGCTCGGCTGGCCTTCGAAGCTCTTAAAGAGAAATTGTCTGGTGCTCCAGTTTTGCCCCTTCGCAACTTCGATCAGCTATTTATGGTAGAGTGCGATGCTTGTGGTGTCAACATCAAGGCGGTGTTGATGTAGGATAGGTGGCCAATTGCTTACTTTAGTGTGAAACTCAGTGGGTCTCGGCAACTATAGCACCTATGATAAGGAATTTTATGCCACGGTGAGAAGCCTTGATCATTGGTTTCATTACTTGAGACCTAAGAAATTTTGCTACACTTAGATCATGAAGCTTTAAAATACCTAAGTGGGCGACACAAGTTGAGTAAAAGTATGCCAAACAAGTGGAGTTTCTTCAATGGGTTTTTGGCTGGGGAAAATTCGTACTGAGGGCCTTGTGATTGAGAATAATCCAAAGTGATTTTTTGGCTGGTGGCAGTCTATACTTCTTCATTATTTTCTCGTAACATCCCAGATTGAAACTCTGGCACCAGAATGTTGAAGTGGCAACTGGAGCACGTGCCTTTTTAATTAAAAGCATGCCACGACAATTTTTTTTAAAATTTTATTGTATCGTTTAACTTACATTATTCACCTTATGCTTATATGATGGGGGAAAAACATTAGCAATGAATTAAAAACATGTCACGTCAATTTTTTTAAAATTATATTTTATCGTTTTAACGATAAATAGAATTAAAAAAATTACGTGGCATGCTTTTAATTAAAAGGGCACGTGCTCTCGTCGCCACATCAGCATTCCAGTGCCGGAATTTCAATCTGGGATGCTACGAGAAAATAATGAATAAGTATAGACTGCCACCAGCCAAAAAGTCACTTTGGATTATTCTCGATCACAAGGCCCTCGGTATGGATTTTTCCCAGCCAAAAACCCTTCTTCAATCCTTCAACTTTGTTGAAAGCACAAGAATGGGACCTCAAATGTGGTGGCTAACGCGTTGTCAAGGAGGTATGCATTGTCGTCTTTGGTTGAAGCCAAAGTCTTGGGATTCTCTTGCCTCCATGAGTACTATAAGGAGGACCTCGACCTTGCTCCCTACTATCATGAGGGATCTCCTTCCAAGCCCCCATATGTGTGACAAGATGGCTTCTTGTTTCAAGGCAACAAATTGTGTGTACCAAAGAGTCCCATGAGAAAATACTTGGTGCAAGAAATGCATGGTCTTGGATTGGTGAGATATTTCGGGATCAACAAAACATTGGATATGTTGAAGGAGCACTTCTATTAGTCGGGCATGGCATGGAACGTGCATGATGTGGCATCCCGTTGTGTGGCTTGTCACTAAACCAATAGTCAATTCCTTCAAGGCTTATATACTCCCATCCTCGTTCTCCATCCTCCTTGGCAGGATGTGAGTATGGATTTCATAATGGCTCTATCGAGGACCGTTTAGGGTAAGGATGCGATCTTGGTGAAGGTAGATTGGTTCTCAAAGATAACCCACTTCATACCGTTCACCAAGTCCGACAACGCCAACCACGTTGCTCATCTCTACTTCTAGGAGATTTTTCACCTCCATGGCATTCCCCGAAGCATTGTGTTAGATAGGGATTTGAAGTTCATTGGTCATTTTTGGAGAGTATTATGGACGCTCATAGGGACGAAGTTTCTCTTCCGCATATCCTACCACCCTCAAACCTACGGTCAAACTGAGGTGGTGAATAGGATGGTAGACACCTTGCTACAAGGCATCATCAAACCCAATATTCAAGAGTTGGACTTGAGGCTCCCTTTCGTTGTGTTCGCTTACAACAAAGTTATATCCCATGCCACCTGGGTGTCACCCTTCGAAGCTTTGTATGGCTTGAACCCTCTCACTCCCATGACCTCGTTCCACTCTCCGTTGAGGTAAGGATAAGTGTCGAAGCTAATGTTAAAGCCCAGAAAATGAAGAAACTGCATTGACAAATGAGGGCTTGCATCTAAAAGAATAACGAGCTATACAAAGACCGCTTCAACAAGCACTGCAAGGCCGGCTGCTTTAAGTTGGGTGATCTGTATGGCTTTATTTTCGCAAAGAAAGGTTACCCTCTAAAGAAGGAACAGATTGATGTCGGGGGGGGGGGGGGGAGGGACCTTTCTAAGTGTTGGTCTTATAGGTCACGATCGTGACCTACCCCGGCCAGGGTAGCCTAGTCATTGGTCACAATCGTTACCTCTCAAGGTCACGTCCATGACCTATCGGGCTTCGGGGTCTTTCTTGCGATTTCGTGGAGGTCACGGTCGTGTCCTCCCAGTTTCAAGGTGTTTTTAGGGTTTAAGCCCTCCTTGTATATACACCAATATATCCCAATGTAACAATAACTTTAGACATATTTTGAATGAAGCTTCTTGGTATTTACAAATCATTCCCCAAATCTCATTCTTCTTTATCCATTAACAATGGTGGTGAGTGTGAGTGTCTTCTTTATGGATGATTAGTGGCTTGACCTTTCCATCATCTTGGTGAAGATCATCTTGGAGTTTCAAGTGGTGTTGGTGGTTCCCTTTATACATCATTTGTGATTCATAGTTCAATCTTGGTGAGTAATCTTTATAGGTTGATCATATCTTCTTGCATTTTTATTTATTGTTGATTTATTAAGTTAAAAACAATCAATTTCTAGGGATCGAGTTCTTGTGAGTTCTACTCGGTGTTTGTGTTTGTGGCTAAGATTTTTGGATCCTTAGGCTATCATCCTTCTCTATTTAGTTCCCCGTAATCCCTCATGGATCATTGCCTCACTTCCTAATTTTATCATTGCATCTAACATTTGATTCATGTATAGAAGAAAACCTAGAAGGGGGTTTTTGAGTTCCGGTTTAAATTTTCCAAGTTAGCAGCGATATCATTGAGCTACGCAATTGTGCTCTACTTTGATCCAACGTGGGAAAACTAAGTCTTCAAAGTATGACTCATGGCTAACTCATTAACAAATTAGTAACCAACTCCCTTGCTAGAATATGGAAATTCCGAGCCTTTGGTTCCACAAACACAACAATTATAGCCACCACAAGACACAATTCGAGCCTCATAATATCGACAATGACCGTTATAACACTCACCATTCACCTGCTTTGCCTAACACTTAGCCGAAAACCTCTTTTTTCTTAAAGTTGAAAGTTGAGTGAAGAGTGGTAAGGAGAGTGTTGTTGACTGGTGGATAGTTACATTCAAGATGAGAAAAGTTAGCATACAAATGAATGAGTAACAAGATTATTTCATTCATAAGGTGAGAAGTTTTAACATCATTTCAAAGATTCCGATGTAAAATCACCCCATAGTCAACCCCACCCATTTAATTAAAACTTAAGATCCTCAAAATATATATAAATAACATTATCCCCTTCAAATAAGTTTTTTAAAACACATAACATCTCTCAATAATTTTTTTGTATAAACTTTGAGTACATTTTTTTGTTTTGTTGTGCTATGTTACAAGCTCACGTGACTTAGCGCGGCGCTTTACAAAAATCAGAACGAACGGAAATTCGAAATCCCGTGCCGTCGTTCTCGGCATACTCTTTCTTCTTTCCGTTTCGAAACCCATCCCGCGAAAACTAGAGAGAGAAAGAGAAAGAGAAAGAGGTGGATAGAGAATGGCAGCGGCAGGTACTGCGACTCCTTGGAGTACCCAAGATGACTTTTTACTCAAGAACGCCATTGAGGTAATTCTCACTTGCTCATTCCTTATATATTTGTTTTTTCAAGGAAATTGAAATAGGTTTGCTTTTAATTTCGATGCTCATGATTGAAAAATTTGAGGCATTGGTGTGTTTGGTGATATGAAATTGCACCGAAAATCTTAGTTTTCTTTTGACAAAATTTAAGGTCCTTATTTCTCGACGTCGTTTGAAGGTTTTCTTGGAATTTCATTTTGTAGTTGTGATTGAGAAATTTGTTGTTTTGTTATTGAAATTCAAGAGCCTTCAGGAATCGTGTGTTAGACTGTTAGGGTTTAGGGTTTTAGGCAGAGTGTGATTGATGGTCAGAATTTCAAGGGTGATCAATCTGTGGACACTGTTTGCAGTAAGTAGCGATCAGTATTCAGTAGCCAGTAGGCATGGTCGGGTTGGCAATTGGTTCGATTTATTGCTCACTAATTTCATAACTAAAGCCTATCTACTGGAATTAGTCTTTCAGCATGCTGTAATTTGCACGGCGCGCTGTATTTGAATCTCCCCAAACTCTGCGTAGCGGGCTATGTTGCTCTGACTCAGGTACGGGTGTCTCCACCGGACACATATCCATGGGTATGGACACAATTTTTTTTGCTTTTGTAGAACTTGGGGACATGGCCTTGTATTTGGACACGGGTACGGGGACACGGATATGGGCACACACGCAATTTTTATAATAAGTTAAATCCTTAAAAAGTTCATAATCATTGTTCATAAAACAATAATAACAACTTAGATAAAGTCAAACAGAAAATTAAACAGTAAACTTATAGAGTTCATCCATACAACAATCAAAATTTCCCTAGTTAGCATAAGTTTATTCACTCTAGATCATCCTTCAAATAACCACTTAAAGTTATGGATCATCCAAGGACAACTCAGAAGTGTCTGATTGCTAAAGTGGGTGTCGGGCACATATCTTGTGTCCATGTCCATGTCATGTCGTGTCAGACACGAGTACGGCTACTATTTCGAAGAGTCGGAGTATCAGAGATAGCGGGTTACACTCCATGAGTTGTTGCACCTGCTAAACAACAATTTGGCATATGTAATACTTTAGGAAATTGGATTATAATAATCGCTACTTTTGGCAATTAGACGATAACAATTACTACTTTGTTTTTGGACGCAAGTAGTCCAAAAAAAAAAAGAAATTATATTTTTTTGGACCGTAACGGGTGTATACCCTAATTATCGTGGATTTTGACTTGCGTTTGCTCCAAAACATAGTACGACACTTCCCCACGGTTTTTAGTGAATTTACAACGTTAGTCCCAAAATTTTCAATTTTCTTTTCTAAATTTTTATGATTTTCCCCTTTTATTCCTTAAAAATATCATAATAATTGTTTGGATTCTCAAAAACAAAATTCTCTTAGTAACTGGACTTCATAACCTTTTTGGAGGCATGAATGTAAAAAAATTAGAAAAGTCTGAAAATTTAAAAAACCTCAAAGTGAAAATATGTAGGTAGATTTGGCACCAAAAGAATACATTTCTTTTTTGGGACCACCGGCGTACAAAAACAAAGTAGGCATTATGATCATCCAATTGCCAAAAGTAGGGATTATTAGAATCCAATTTTCATAATACTTTTGTACTTAGGTCTTTACTTTCTTCTTCTTGCTTAACTGTTATCTATGGCATATAGATTATGCAACAAAGACGGGGTTATCAGTCTGAAAGTTAGTTGTTGAATCCAATGTTTGTTAGCTGAAATCTGAAACATCATAGGAATATATGCAAAACCTGCCAGCTGGGTGCTGGTGTACTGTTTTCAGTTGTTTTGGATTGGTTCCTCCATAATTTTTGTTTGTTTTCGTAGTAGTGGATTCAAGGCCAATTAGGAGTAATGTCGCTTAGAATGAAAATGAAAATATGCAATGTCATTTTCATTGATTAGACTCAGATTCTAACCTGTATGTCTTGTAATGTCAGACCTGAAACCATACATTTGGAAACTTTCTGAGATTAGTTGGTTACATGCTCAAGAGAAACTTATTGGTTCAATTGATGATGGACCTAAACCTGGCACTTCTGAACCCAGAGTTACATTGAGCTGGTTTTGGTCTCATATTTGCCTGAGCTGAAGCCGAGACGATCAGCATGTTAGCCAAGTCTTTAATATGAATTGGCTACAAGGATATATGTTATGCTGGTTACTGTACTAATTTTAGCTTGACATGCAAGTTTTTGTTAATACAACATGAGCTATTTATCCATTCTTCATGGTTATTGCGATGGTTTTTGGTAAGGAATTTTGGACGCTAATATACTGAACTTTTTGGGTATTGGATAATAACACTGAACTTTGACCTTGGTCAATAATGCACTGTACTTTAGGGGGTGTTGGACAATTATGCACCCGGAAAGATTTTGATGGTGGCTAACTCGGTGGTGATCCTACGTGGCAGGCTGACCACGTAGGATCGCCACTGAGTCAGCCACCGCCAGAATTGTTCCAGGTGCATTATTGTCCAACACCCCCCAAAGTTTAGTGTCTTATCGTCCAAAGTCAAAGTTTAATGTATTATTGTCCAATACCCCAAAAGTTCAGTATATTAACGTCCAAAAACCCTTTTGGTAAAGTGCAATTTTGCTCTCCATGTTGACTCAGAGTTCTTGATCTTCAACATTTTTCAGCTGTAAAATGAAAAGGGATACAACTGATAATAGTTCTCATCTTCAAAAAATTGTCAAATTTTCCTTTGATAGATGCCTCTGTTATTTTGCAGAAATTGCTTTCTCTGTAAGTAAATGGTCTAATATAAGATCATAGAGTGAGAGAATAACGTTGGGTGATGCTCCTTTAAATATAAGCCGATTTCAATTCTTCCAAACCTTGATCCAAAACAAGGGGTAGCAAGTATGGCACCTGGTATAGTGTTTATTATTGACAATTTTTGGGGTCTCATTTTCAGGATGGTGCTTCCTTGGAATCACTTGCTAAGGGTGCAGTTCAATTCTCTCGTCGATTTACCATTACAGAGTTGCAGGATAGGTGGCATTCTCTTCTCTATGATCTAAATACCTCTATAGAAGCTTCAGTGCGAATGGCAGAGATTGAGCATTCCACAATTAAGCGTACCTCAAAATTGAAGAGAACTGACCAATCAAAATTAAAGGAAGATAATCGTCGCACTGGAAAGAGGAAAGCTGATAGCATCCGTAAATGCTACCATGCCTTGCGGAAGAGAATGTGCAAGTCACTTAACCCAGACAATATCAACTTTCTCAGTGATATTATTAGTCAAATTGAAACTCCTGGTTTGAGGGACATGGTTGGGGGTCAAATAACAAACCATTTGGAATTTCAAGATGCTGGTTTTGACGATCTGAATGTTTTTCCTCAGGTGGCGAGGAATAATGCTATGCTGTGTGATGCTAATGAATTTCTAAATGAGCATCCAAACAGACTTGAAGACTCTATTGAGCAAGATAGAATTCAAAATGAAATCCTTCTAGGTAGTAGCATGGCTATGCCCGGAAATTGTACAAGACTAGTGAAGATGGATCCATCAAAGGAACTGCAAGATGGTCATTACATTTTTCAATCTGTCATGGTCACCAACGTGTCTAATGGAAAAGCAGTAGTCTCCCCTGATTTCAGAGGAGATAATATATTGAATGCTCCTTGTGCTGATGGCGAAACTTCATTCTACCCTGCGCATTATGCATCCACATCACCCGCAGTGCTTGATTGGAAAAAAATTGGGGCTGTTTCAGGTCAAGAATTGTCAGATGATGCCAACATCACAGGAAACAATGTCCTGACAGTGGATCCATTCAGCATCAACAATGTTGGTGGTGCTGGTGATGGAATATCTGAATATAATGTTCTTAACATGGAAGACAATCACATGTCACGTAATGAAATGAAAAATTCAACAGACTATACAGAGGATTACTTTGTGGATTTTGATGAGACTCTTTTTGACTTTATTAATGATGAGGAGGAGCTGGAAGATACTATTGAACATTTATTGAACTCACCTGATGATGCTAATGATGAAATGCCAAGCATTCCTGTGACAGATCCAGCTTTGCTAGTTGCATATCCTGATACGGTCGGTACAGATCCAGAGGATAAGATTATTGTTGGAGACAATCATTTGAGCAAACGTGCACATACTTTGGAGAATCAAGCTCCAACATCGTCATCAATCGTCAGTCTTCAACTTCCAGATTATTGTGGTGGCGTTGTTTGCTGCCTGTTGAATACCGAGGATCCAGAAATTCCTTGTAATGATCATATCATTTTTCCTAGTAAGCCTTGCGCAACATTGGCCCATAGAAGAAGGCAAAGTGCCTCTAATACTGCAGTGCGGTCTAGTAAGGATGATGATGCAAAAAAAGTTGGTCAAGAAGGCACATTGGCATTGGGGCGAAAACAATTTGGGGATTCTAATCTAGCTTCTCGTATGCGAGGTCCAGGAATCCAATTGAACCATGAAGTTAATGAGGTTGGGATCGAATTTGAGACACCTGAAGTTGAATTGCTGAATTTTGCAAAGAGTCCTAGTAGCAACATTGAAAGGCCATGTCGTAGTGGTCTTGCTATGAAGAAGGAATATTCAGAGCTTTCCCCAGTTCGACAATCTGATCATCGCATCATTGATAAGTCACGTCGTGTTTCAGATTCAGGCCTTGTACTGCCTGTTGCTGGTGAAACTTATCCGGAAGGCCAGCCGATGGCAACTGCTGGAGATCAGGCTTGTTATACTGCAGATCTTACGAAGACAGAACCCGGAGGAGAACAACTGTTATCATATGGATCTGAGGAACAGTATTCTGACAGTGTTACTGACATTCCTTCTTTTTCTGAAGTTGAAGCAATGGTACTTCTAGTAATGTGCTATTGCCAATTTTACTGTGGCAATTGCGTGTGCAAATGCTTCTCTGATCACTCGAATTATTGCTGCAGGTACTTGATATGGACTTAGAGCCTGATGATGATGATTCTTTCGGTTATTGGGATGGTAACTTACTCATTGCCTCGGTCCATCGCTTCTCTGTTTGTTTTGGTGGACATTTCGCTGCTTGTATTGCCTTTCAGCGAATTCTGATTACAGTCATTTGTGCTGCTTAGCATTTTCTTAGTGCGTTGGTAATTTATGTGTTCTAGGATAGCACTATGTCATCGTGAAGGATGTGGTGATAGACAGCATGCAAAGGACCTTGATGTCTCTTTATCCTTATATTTGGATGTCATTGTTGAAGAGCCCTATGGGTCTCTTGGAATTTGCCTCTCTACAAACAGTGATGTTTGTCGAGGTAAGACTGCCTACATGTGGATTTCCCAAGACTCCTTGAAAGTGGGTCCTAAACTGGGAATTGTTACTGTTGCAAGGCCTTCTGAATCGGGGTTACTGTGTCCCCTCTGGACCTAGTATAGCATGAAAATTTTGAGCATCCAAGCAGACCAAGCTGAAGGAATCTTACTTGTTCTTGCTTTCTGATTTTGAGGCAATTGAGATACATGTCCCTTCATGACATTGTCTGGGGCTCTTTGAGAGCAGGCCTCCCAGTGACATGCATCTGGGTTATCCTTCTTTTTCCTTTTTGTTTTGAAAAGAAAACGGGGTGGGAGGGCCTTGACAGTTTGTACCTTTTTACCTATTTTGGGAGTGAATTTATATGGAGGAGTTCGTTGAGAAATTTTTCTTACAGAAGTAAGGTTGTCACTTGCCTACATACAGTTATAGTCTAGATCTCCATAAATCTTTACTCAAGCAGGATCCACATAGGCAGTCATTTTTGTTGTAACCTATGTGCAAGACGAGACCATGATTGCTTGTTTGATAATTTATCTATATTATTTAAATCTGGTTTGGTCTTTACGTTGCTTCAATTTTTCAGTTCATCTTGACGAGGTTCTTGTGAGGAAAATCATTAGGCTGGAACAGATTGCTCATTCCGACATGCAGAGAGACATGGCAAAACATAGAGCGATAGCAATTTTGTATAACCTACATTCAAAGTACTACATTAAAAAATCCGAGGTACTTGAGCTGTGAGGTTCTTGTTGTTGAATGTCGTCATTTATAACATGCTTTTTACTCTTGGTGTCTGGCTGTTTGCTTTCTGTACTACTTTGACTAGTTGACTGCTATAACCTGCTTGAATTGGTTAGGTCTCGTTAGGAAGAGGCTCTAATGGAGTTCGTGTTGATATCGACTTGGAAAGGGAAGGATACGTGAGCTCAATTTCTAGGCAGCAGGCAAGTTTTTCAGTTAATAATGTCTTGTAGTTTTGGTGACTCTTATCATTTGGGCCTTCAATTCTTTAATCATTCCAGCGCAATTCAGTTGCTTGGTTCAGTTCTCTCATCAAACACATTCAAATCCGAAGTCATACCCGGGACTCTTTCCTTTTCTTCTTTTTTCTTTTTTTTTTGGGGGGGGGAGGGGGGGGTTGGTTGAGATTTTGCAGCCTTCTGGATTAATGAAACACTTTTCTGTAAATCCTAGACTTAAAACTGCTGATTAACTCTTTTATGCAGAAAAAGATGCAAACAATATCTGTGTGGAGACTTTCCCTTTTTCCTTATAGTCCATAAGTGAATGTGCGCCCTCGTGCCAAAGCATTAATAAAGACAGGCATAATTCCTGCTATAAAAATGGGCACTGAAGAACTTATCGTAATCTCATATTACACTACTTTGGCATGGGAGCTTAAAAAACTCTGGATTTTAAATGTTGCTTTCTGTAATAGTACACTGGAGCATACTCTGTCATTGTGCCCAATTTGAACACTTGTTGTACATATATGGAGGATAACTTGGGACATGGGTGTCAGACATGGATATAGATCCAATTTTCTGACTTGTCAAGTCTTGAAAATCAGGACCCAGGGATGCTGCAAACTTATACATGGATATGAAGACTTTTGATTTTACATGTGAAAGTTGTATTTTCAAATTGATCTTTTCTAGAGTCTTTCATTGATTGTCAGTTTTCTACCGATCCAATAGCTACATGCTGCAAGTAGGTCTGGCAAATGGGTCGTTGAGGTCGGGTACAAGTTGGATTGATGTTCTGTTTTGATATGGGTTCGGTTCAATTGAAGTTTGGATGCTGGTCAGTTTCGGTTCAACCATGATCAGGTCGAGTACGGGTTTAGTTTGTTTGAAGTTTGGGTAGAGTCTACTTCAGATGTGCTACATTGGCTTAGGTTTGGGTTGGGTATGGATCAGCTATGATTGATTTCTCCTCTCTTTCTCTCTCCCTCTCTCTCTCTCAATTCAGGCAATAATAAAGATGGACAAAGATGGAACTTTTTACATGATGAATCTTGGCAAGCGCACAATCTATGTCGATGACAAGAAGAAAGTTCAGGATCAATCCGTCAGGCTCCACTCAAATTGCTTGATTCAGGTACTTAACTGCAGTATGTTCATAGGACTTAATTATAAGTTGCATTATTCATATTAACCACTTCCCATGTTGGTATGTGATGTTCCTCAACACCAGAAAAATAAGTCTGCGCGGTGTGGACAATATTCTTTAACACTGTCCTGGTTAAGTAGTTGCTTGGCACCACCACCCCCTGAAAATGTACTGTGTGATCGATCGTTCAGCTGATTGCCCACCTTGGCATCACCACCCCCTAAAAGCATTACAAACTAATTCTCTCAATAATATCATTTAAATGTCGGAGGGATATCTCACAGGCTTACAACGACATTAGAATACCACATGCACCCTTGCAGACACTTTTACCAGATGGCACTGGTGAATTCCTATCAGCAGAAATTCTGATGACACTGGTTCTTTTCTGCAGATTCGGGAAATTTGGTTCATCTTTGATTATTTGACAGACAGCAAGCTTGTGAAGCAATTTCTGGGCAATAATGCTTAAAGCCACAAGAGGTGGTCTTTCAGGTGCACATATGAGAACATCTAGGGTTTAAGCTTATTGCATCTAACCTGATAGGGGATTAGCAGGTCTAACCGTGATGTTTAGTACTAACCTAGGCTTGTAAATTGAATTATACTGCTGTAAGCTTGGTTAGAGAAGGGTTGCCCACCTGGGTTTGGTGGTTCAGGTCGAATTCTTGGCTCTGTTGTTAATAGTCGTCGTTCTATTTTACATCTGATGTATATATGGTCATATATTATACATATACATAACAAGTAATATCAGAATGGTATTTAGTCCCAACATGGCAAGAAAGCTATTTAAGGATCTTCCTACTTTGCAAAAGATTTTACTAAAGCGTGATCACATTAGATTGAAGATTCACTATTCTATAGTCTCATTCAGATTTTTGTAGTTTTGACAGTAATAAGTTGTGCATGTGCCCCCCTGTTTTTTTTTTTTTAAAAAAAAAATAAATAAATTCAATATTTACCTACTTGCTGTTCCACACGAAGAAAAGAAGAATGCAAGCATCTAGCCGCTGTGTGTTACTCCCTCCGTTCCATATCAATTGTCGTATTTGGAAATCGTGCGGTCAAATTTCAAAGATTTTAATTATAAATTTCTCAATATATACAATGAGTTGCTATATAAAAATTACTACCATTAGATTCGTAACGAAAAATACTATCATAAAAGTATAATATTGCAATTTTAATGATATATTATGTATGAAATTATCAATCAAAAAGTGACATTAAAGACTGTCAAAGTCAAAACTATGACAATTAATATGGGAAAATTGAAGTCTAATAATCTCTACTTTTGCAAATTGGATGACAATAATCCCAACTTTAAATTTGTATTCTGGTGGTCCAAAAAAAATAATATTGTATTGTAGTAGTACCAAATCCATCACCACATTCTTTTTATTTTTTTCATGCCTACCCCATATTGTTTTTGTTTTTTCGTTCTTGCCCCCAGATAGGTAATGAAGTGTAGTTACTAAAACATTTTTTAAATTATTTTTTTGAGATTCCGAGCAATTATTATGATTTTTTAAAAGGAATAAAATTTAAAAAAAATCATAAGAAATTGAAAAAAATTGAAAAAAATTGAAAAAAATTGGGAGAAATGTTGTAAATTCATTAAAAATCTTGGTAATATGTTATACAAAATTTTGAATCAAATGCAACACAAAATCTATGATATTAGGGTATACTCTCGATTATGTCCCACTATAATACAATTTTATTTTTTTGGGACCATCAGAATACAAATTGAAAGTAGGGATTATTGCCATCCAATTTGCAAAAGTAGGGATTATTAGAATCCATTTTCCTATATATATATATATATATATATATATATATATATATATATATATATATATTTCTTTTTTTTTGGAAAATTGGTGAGACTTTCCATACTAAAACCAAAGTATACAAAACACTCCAGGCATACCCGGAGGGGCTACAAATGTTAGCCCAAAAACAACCAAAATCAAAACCTGTTGATCTAAACGAAACAAATCAAAGCAAAGCTTAATCACTAAGCCTAAACTTTACATCATTTATAGCAAAACTGCAAACACCCTCAAAACTTCTTTCCATATCCTGGAACACCCTGAAGTTGCGCTCAAACCAAGTATGATATATTATAGATGTCACACCCAAGCAAATCTTGTTCCTCATCTTCTTTGGAAGCTCAAGACAAACTTGTAGCCAATTACACCAATCCATATTAAACTCAAAGAGATTAAACAAAACATATGAACCAATCTTCTGAGTATACTCACACCCAAAGAATAAATGTGATACTGATTCTTCTTCCTTCATGCATAAAGGACATCTGTTCGCCAAAGCGTAACCAAATCTATTCAATCTTTCTTGCGTCATTAGCCTGCCATGGATCGACAACCAAGCAATAAAAGAGAATTTCTGTACTTTGAGACCATTCCAAATAAAAGAAAACCATTCAACCTTTTCACCATGATCCTTAAGGAATACATATCCATCAAATATAGAATAAGGTTTATGTTTTCCAATAAGGTCACGAAACTGGGGTGCAAGATTATCTCGAACTTGGATAAGTCTTCTCCAATACCAACTGTTATTTTGCTTGATTGTACAATCCCAAATATTCTGTTTATTAAGATACAAGTGATGAACCCACTTGACCCACAGTGACTCCTTGTCAGAAATAAGTTGCCAAACCAGTTTGCCTAGAGCAGCTGAATTCTAGGCATGAGGATCTCTTAAATTCAGACCACCTTCAGTTTTGGAGAGACAACAAATTGACCATGCAATGGGAGGAGCTTTCCTATTCTGTTGGCCCCATAAAAAAGATCTACACAACTTTACAATATTTTCAATCACGCTTTGAGGAATGATGAATATTTGTGACCAATAAGTATGTATAGCCATGAGAATGCTATTGACTACCTAATATTACAAAATTCTACTTTGACACCAAAACTCACACTTAATATAAACAAAGTAGAGTATTAACCCTAAGCATGTAATTAGCATAAAAACTCAGCTTATAACTCAATAATACACCCTAAAATTGAACCCAGATCCAATACGAAACAAAATAAGAAAAAGGAATAGGTTAAGGGTTTACGTAAATGGGGCAAGGCAGAACGGTGGACATCAGGCAGGATTCCGGCGACGTCGGCGGCAGCGGAGTGCGTTTGGGTTTCGTCTGACGGTGGAGCAACGTCGATCGGGTCATAGCGGTGATCGGACGAACACAGCAGCGACAATCGCAGCAGCAGCGATTTTCTTGCTTCTGGGCATGTGCAGTGACGTCCGGCGACTGCGAGAGCGGTCCTTGGTGGTTGCCTAGTGTCCGGGAGTCGATGGTGATTGTCAGCGACGGCTGGGCAGCGGTGGTGATGGCGCACGGCGAGGCAATCAGAGGGAGAGAGAGAAGGACGAGGGAGAGGGAAAAAGAGAGAGAAAGGGTGCGGTGGTTGCAGCGGTGGTTGGAGATGGTTGTTGGAGGCGATTTTCGGCGAGGTTGTGGCGGCGACGGTTGCAGGTGGTGGCGTAGTGGTTGACTGGGGTGGGAAGGTTACTCAGCGAGAGGGAGGAGAGGGGAGAGATTAGGGTTTTAGGGTTTATTAATCAAAAAATTACTCGGAGGTACCCCAATATTTGGGGAAACTATTTTTCGGTACCCCAACTTTTCAAAACTCATTTTGAGGTACCCTTACTTTTTAGGTCAGTAATTATTTGGTGCTTTTCCAGTCATCAATTTTATTAAGTGACCGAAATACCCTTATTCTTCTTCTTTAAGGGTATTTCTTAAAAAATGGAAGATAAGGGTATTTCGGTCACTTAACCAAATTGATAATTGAAAAAGCACCTCATAATTTCTAACTCAAAAAGTAAGGTACCCCAAAATGAGTTTTGAAAAGTTGGGGTACCTAAAAACATTTCACCAAAAGTTAGGGTACCTCCGAGTAATTTTTTTGATTATTAATGATATTACTATTTAACTTAGTCAAAACTAAACATCCTAACTTGGAGAGGAGGAACCACCAACCGGCAACCTAAAATAGCAAATAGGAAAAATATGATTTTTCATTTATGAAAATAATAATAATACTAATAGTTATAATAATAATGATAATAATACTAAGAAAAACACATAATTAACTAGATAAAAACTAACACATAATCATCAATAATTAACATATAAATTACCAACATACCCCTATTCCCATGCATAACCATGCACGTAGAAAAGACTATACTACCCTTGATAACCCTTCGACGGTCGTCCTACGAGCTCAAGTGTTAACAATTTAAACACAAAATAATTAACGGACATAACAGTAATTATAATTGGATTTTCCGGTTGGTTTAGGTAGGGCGGCCGGCCTAATACGGGCACATGTACAAGCAATATGCCTAACTGCATCCAAAAGTTACGATGAATATGCATGATGCTATATGAAATATTTATATGCTACCCTAAGTGAAGTTTTGATGAGTAATGTACCTCCGTGTGTAAAAGGTTCCGGATGAGTACTGTCCTATGTTAACTCTCCTCTTAAGTGGAACTTGACAAGGACCTGTATAACTTACCACTGGTTCCAGATGAGTCTATGGAGACCTACATTGAGTACCTTTTCCTACTAATGTTGATGTGTCCTTAAGAATAATGACACCCCCTTGAGGCATTGAAGTTTCAGACCCAGGTCCTTTAAGGAAATCTGCCAAACGACCCCCCTTAGATCTACTTCAACACCAAATGTCAAGGGTTCTTTAAATTCGGGAACCCCATAAACTGTAGGATTCACTTTATAGCTAATAGGGGATATTTACAATGCGCGCATGAGGAGTGGATAATGAGAGATCCATATCACCGCCTGGGTATAGAACCAAACGCAGGGGTTTCACTAAGACCATGAGCTCAATTAGCCCTCTTCCCGCAACTCATGAGATAGGAGTTTGGGGGTAGTGATAGAAGATACCGGGGAGCTCGAGCCTTTGAATCGAGATTTTTGACCTTGTCTTTATCATTAAATTTTCTAGTTATTTCGTATGCTTGATATAACCCTTATGGTTGGTCCAATTACCTCATATGATGTCGTTAGCATCAAGTAGGAAGATAACTTAGACTCTTGTAGATACTGGGTATTTGAGCGTAGTTCTGTAAAATATAAGATAAACAATAAAGAGAAGGAGCCAAGTCAAGACACTTGCATGTATGCACTTTACATGCACAAGATCACACATGCATCATCACATGTGAATGACCCAACCTAAAGAAAGCACAATTTTACGTATAAAAAATGTTGAAACCTTAGCCATGCATGCCATGCATGAGCTACGTAAAATATACATGATAAAAGCTATAAGAAGTCTCATGTTTGAATCCTCACAAAGGCATCAATTCTCTCAAAGACTCAAGACATGCATACACTGTCCAAGTGTGAACAAGGCATTTTGCACATGCACATGCACATTTCACAAAGAGCACCGTCCAAGAATGCATGGACGAAGTCAAGATACACTCTCCCTTTCTCGAAGGCCGATAGGACTTAAAGCTTTTCACACTCAGATTCATCCTCTTTATGTTGCCGACCACACAAACCAACATGGTATACTCCCTTAAGACCGATAGGACTTTAAGTCGATGATTCATATGTGGGATACATTCATGAATTTACATCCTCCCCATGAGCACCCTAGAGCCTATAAATACTGCCTAAACTCGAAGCCAAAGACATAACATCATTCCCTCTCATATCCTCTCTACACTCTTCATTCTTTCTTTCACTTCACTTTCACTTTTAATCTCAACTCTACTATCTTTCATCCTTAATCTCTACTCCATTCTTACTGTCATTATCTTCATTTGTTTACCCTCTTGCATTCCTAACACCTATCCCTACATAATCTCTACATAATCCTATCACAAAAACACCATCAAAATTCCACAAAAGAGCCTTTTTTTGTTTTTTACCCTTTTCCATCTACTTTGCCTATCCTAAACTTTGGTTCGAGTTGGCATTTTCAAAGGAGTGTTCAAGGCTTCAAATCAAGCATCTTCAAGAGTCAAATTCAAGTATTCAAGAAAAGCTTTTATATATATATATATATATATATATATATATATATATATATATATATATATATATATATATATATACACTAGTCTTGTCATAATAGTAGTAATCATATCATAATCCAATAAATGACAACAATAAAAGATAGCAAAAGATAAATAGTCATATAGTTGATTAGTCTTAACTCTTAAGCCAATAAATGACAACAGACCACAGACATTGTTGGATGATACTTTGCTAGCAAAAGATCAATAGTGACATAAGTACATTTCGATGGAAAAGCTGGGGACATCCAAAACAAATCCAACACAATCTTTTCTGTGCCATTTTAATTCAAATGAAAGACAAATTAAAATTCAAAAATTAAAATTTCCCACATTCAAAAATGGGAGTGCTGAAAATTTAGACAGTTGGAGATTTAAAGGGCAAAAGAAGGGAGATCTGTTTTGTACCTTCCAGCTCTTCCAGAAGAATTGAAGCAAATGATGGCAGACACCTGGACTTCGATGGTTGCGTATGCTTACATAAATGTAGAAACCATGTACAAATTTCATGCGACAACCACCATTTCCCATTCATTTGGAGTAACTTAAGCTATTGGAAACAAAGTGAATCATTGGAAGGTACTGCAGAGGATGCAATGGATCTAAGGGAGGCATGGGTTCTCTACAATATTTTACAACGTTCTTCTAGTACCGACTGTGATCGAATGCTTTCTCCACCTGCATTAAGCAAAAAAAGAATCCCCAAATTATCATACTAAAAATAATTGAAAATGACCCAACACGGATCTTGTTGACCCAAATCCAATCAAAATGACATGACTGCTAGTGCAAAATAGGATGGAATGAGGACACAGCAAATTATATCATAGCTAGAGCTAGTTTGAGGGACCTTTGCTGGCTAAATCCATCCGTAAACCTAGACTCTAGTAACCTTCCTAACCAAACCGTCAAGACAACACCCAAACGTTATCTCGATTCCCTTCCAGCTTAGTTTCTCCCAAACTGGTGGAAGCTTTCTATTTCTATTAGGCACTCCACTGGCCTGTCAGTGTTAGTCTTTCTACCTGTAGTAGACCCTTCCCTCCTGAAACCAAGCAAGAGAAACATTGGGTAGCCAACACTGGTTTACTGTTTGTTAGGAAGAATTGTATTTATATAAAAGTTAAAAGTTAAAACAAGAAACAAACAGTATGTTTTTTTAGATAGGAAAAATACAAATAGTATGCAACTTCAATAAGGAAAGTTTAAAAAGAGAGAAATTAGAAGGTTGAAACTCAATACAATCAATATAATTCAGCCAAAGGCAATACCTTAAATAGTTATTTTTTAATTTAATTTAACTTTATGAATTAGCAAAGAGCCATTAAATTCAAGGATGTAACTATGTAAGTCTATAAAATGAAATACTTTGGCAACCAAGACTCCATATATCCTTTACTGCCTACAGTCCAACGTTTAGGATTTATTCACCTACTCCGCCTCATGAAGTCAGAAGAGTTGAAGTTTTAACATAAACAGTAATGAAAGGATCAGCTTGACAAACTTTTACGTTGTTTCTTTCTCCCCAATCACCACCCTCCCAGAAGCCTGAAGCCCGTCCCTTGAGGATAATGAGCTTTGTACACATTTCAAATCCACTTTGACATAGAGTTGAGGAATTGAGGTTCGTATGGTTGGCCCAACACAATTACAGGGCACAACTTTACAATTAGCAGCCTGGTAGCTACATCTAAAATAGGAGCAACAACCTGTCTAGCCTACATATCAAAGAAAAAGTTATACTTCACATCTTGAAAAATAATTAGATAGAGCTTGCTATAAAAAAATTAACTAAAGCAAGTGCTATAACAGAAACTTCACCTCTATTCAAGTCCTAACTCCTAACCTCTGAGTTAATGCTATGCTATTTTCTCTTCACAAGATCAGTAAGTAAGCCGTCCTTCATTGTTGCAAAAGAAAATATAGGATTACTCAAAATAAGGCGTAATCGCCAAGACATAAAGAAAAACATCAAGTTACTGCAAACACTACCTCAATTATCTTTACAACATTTTGAAGCCTACGAGCCACTGGATCCATTCCACTAATATGTGCGACATTCAATACTAAGCTGGAATCCATCTGTCAAAGACGATATCTTTAAATCAGTGGAGTAAAAAAATATTTGCAATTCAAAAAAATCATGTGATTCCAAACATTTAGATTTTGATTCAGTCAGCATAATGAGTCTCTAGACGATTTTTTTTTTTTACAACAGTAAAGAAAGATGTTTGCGACCTCTTTAGAATGTAATGCAATTTACAAAATTTGAGTGGGAGAAACAGACAATAGAAATAAAGTCCCAGTGCTGCAAAATCCACCTATGGCTTACTTGCTAATTGGCATTCAAAACATAAGTCAAAGACAATTCTAGCATAAGGAGAAATTTTCTTTCATGGCTATAGTAAAAGAGCAATTCCTTACATCAAAGTAAGTTTCAATGCTCGGAGATGAAAAAGAACCAAGTTTGATAGAAGAAAAGAATCTATAAATCACCTGCAACCCCATACTTGTGCAAGAAAGTAGTCGTCATTGATGCATCCTGATGCTAGGTTAGTTCTTGAGGCTTTGGTGTTCAATAAACAATGTTCCTGCAAGAATAAACACAAAGATATGATACTGTGACAATTGAATGATAACCATATTATTACATGATGTTATAAACTACCATAGCAAAGATGGCTTTAGGGAATATATTAGAAATCAGAAGCGCAGAAAAAATAGCGAAAAATAAGGCAATTCGTCTTTTCACCATCGGGCAGAATAGAAGTATCAAAACAAGTCCAACAACACATCAAATAATGGTCAACATCAATGCTGAGTGAAGTCTCTGTTTTTTCATATATTTTGGGACTTTAGAGAAACAAATCGTCAAAGACAATTCTTGAAGGTTGCATAGTGAAATATACCTTGCAAATCCATAATGACATTGACCAACTGGTTTTTTAGAGCCTTCAGAAACTTAAGATATCCTTTTACTCCCACTTTTTTTTTTGTTGTTTCATCTTGTAACTTCTGCATAACAAACATGAGAATGAGAAAGTACAAAAAACAAGTGTTCAATATAAAGCCTCAATTCAAACCATAACATATCATATTAGGTAAGACTAATCTTTACAAATCTTTATTATAGATGCACTACTTTGCAAAACCCAATGTGTCCTGAGTTCGGGAAACTAAATATCCATTAGAATTTGAAATCAAATAAAAGCAACAAAACTGTGAATTTGATACCATCAAATACCATCCCTACAAAACAGGCGGTCATTGCTCAATTTTCATTGACGAATAAATGGCGACCTTTCGATCAGTATTTTCCATTAGAAGCAATAATTATATACAAAAGACTAACAAGACCCACATATACAAAATTGGCCACTCATCGTAACTTGATCGCTACTTATCCCTGAATCAGCATTATCAACAAAAGCTCACTCTTGGATATCAGGAAGTTATACTAATAGTGGACATGTCACCCAAGCAAAAACCATAAACAATCCCACAGCACGATGTTAACACTGTTTCAGAAGAATCCTAACCTCATTCTGAAGCTCAGAAAGTGAGGTCATGCTGGTATTTGAGTCCATTTTTTGGGTATCGGTATCAGTCGTAAGATGTGCTAGATTTTGCATGAATGTGGCAGCTTTTTCCTCCCAAGCTACTGTGCAGTTGGTGGGTAATTGACGCCGCCTTCCATACACACCTTCAATGGCAAGTAGCTCAAGTTAGGGCAGCTTAGTGCAATGTGTCAGTACTCAGTAGTAAAATGGTTTTGTTTGTTACAATTGGTAGATCACAACCCAAGATCAGGGAGGGAATTCAAAGGAATGTCACCTAGGAATAGAGTATGTTCTTTTTTTTCTGGTTATGTATACATACTCTCACTTGCAAATGTTGTCCCCATAGGAGTTTGTTTTTGGTTGTTGGGATGTCTTTTCTAGACTGTTAAAATGCCTTTTCTTCAGCTATCGATATAAACTTTACACAGGGATGCCTTTTCCTTGGCTAGTGATATGTAATTTTCAAAGCAACTCATTTTTGTAAAAGCTCCTCGACACTTTTCTTAACCTTTTCATGATGGGTATGTGTTTGGATATTTATACACCTCCTTAGTATGTAATTAACATTTGGATGGCCACGAGTCTACCATCTACAATGTTTTTGGCAATAACGGTACGTTCACCTTACTCATTGATACGATTCAATACTTCTAATTAGTAATTACAACTTAACAATCATAATCATCAGGTAATATTGCTTGAAATCAGTAATTACTACTCAATACTTGACATTTCACAATACCTCCATACTTATCCAAATCAGTGATAAAATGCACCATTAGGGTCCCAAAATTGCCAAATCCCACAGACAAAAAATGACATTTGCAGCTATTGAGCTACATTATCAAGAGAGAAAATTTGTTGGGCTTTAGACATGGCTTGAACTCTAGAGAATGTTAATACCAAATCATACAAGCACATGACTCAAATAATTTACAAACAGTAAAGCCATATAATATAGAGTATGAAACATATATATCAGCAATAGCAAGTGTGGAAGAAAAACACAAATTGAACCAAATTCATCCATAATTTACCAAATTCTCGTGGCAAACAACTCTTCAGGTCATGAACATAGTTAATGGCAATATAGCGACAGAATTCGACACGCATGAACCAAATCAGCAATGAAGACCATATATATACATGGATTACGAATTCTGATATGTCCAGGTTGATGATTGAGCGAATAAGGAACCAACTAAACCCCTCGAATAGACTTAAGAGAAAGAATGGGGCATTAAACAAACAAGCTCGGCAAAGTCTGATTGTTTGCAGCATCTGAAAATGTTGTGGATGGTGCGTTAACTTTGTGAAGCAAGAATGACTGACATGCATGAACAAAATCAGCAAAAACACCATATTGCATACCTGGATTGTGAATTCATATTTGTTTAGGATGATGATCGAGCCTCTAGTTAAGTCGCATGAACATACTGGATCCTGCTAAACATTCAAAGCCCAAATTCATTAAATCAAACCCTATACTGGATTAAATTTGATATTTGTATAATTTAATTGATTAAATCAGACAATATCATACCTTGAATACTAATTCTAAGCTTTAGGTTGAATTCTTGGTTGCAGTTATAATAGAAATCAGTACCTTCAGCACGCTAATGAAATGAGAAGAAGAAAGAGTGCAGAAGTTGCCTGGGATTAGAGCAGGAATGAGAGTAGAGCAACAAAGAGAAAGACAGTAGAGGACGGTTGTAAGAAGACCGAAAGATAGTATTACGACTGGCAAATAAAAGGAAAAATGAAATGAATAATGACATCATAAGGGGCAAAAATGGAAATTAAAAAGTTGGCCAATCCATAGCTTATTTTCTTTTTATATGCGTATATATATATATATATATATATATATGTATGTATGTATGTATGTATGTGTGTGTGTGTCTATATATTATATATATATATATATATATATATATTATATATACAAGGGAATTGATCCAGTAGGAAGAAAGATACGGGAGAAAGGTAGGAAGAAGCGTTTTGGAACGTACAAATCTAATCCAATGGTTGATAATAAAACCACCTTCATACTTCATGAATCAACTAGTGGTTTTCGAAAAAAATAAATAAAATCAATTTGGTAAATATAATTAGCAAGAATCATGCATGGAATTAGAGAGAGACATTTCCTTCCCCAAATTGTAGGGATTATATTATCCAAATTTAACTCCATTATCATCAAAAACTAAAGAAAAACAGAGAATTATCAAATTGTAGGGATTATATTTACTCCAACACATAATCGTTGCTTCTCACATTCCATGACCATACTCCCTAATATCTATGACCACACTCTCATAAGTCAAAATTATATCAATGTTATCGAGATATATCTGTGACGACACTCCCTAATATCCATGATCATACTCCATTATATAAATATGATATGAGTATTTGCGTACAAGCAGTTAACTTTTGTAGGTCTTGGAAAAATATAAATTTCCTAATATCCATAACCACTAATATCACACCATGAAGACACTATTCATAGAATATGACCATAGTGCATTCAGAGTGTGGACAAATATATACAGAGTGTGGAAAATTTATTTTGTAGTGTGTTAGGTATATCTATTGAATATGACCATAATGTGTTCAACGTGTGGAAAAATTTATGGGATAAATTTATGCAGTGTGTGGTCATGAATATTAGTGACTGTGGTGTTCTATATAATGTGACAATAAAGATATGATTTGATTTAGGGAGGTGTGGTCATGTATATAGGGGAGTGTGGTCCTTGATATAATTTTGATTTATGGGAATGTGATCATGAATATTAGAAAGTGTGGTCATGAAGTGTGAGAAGCAACAATGGCATTGGGTGAAACAGACTCACGACAAAATCGTTATAGAATGTTGACTTATGTTTTTTAATTGTTTTTTTTGTTTTTTTTGTTTTTGATAGTAATTGAGTTCAATTTGAATAACTCAATCCCTATAATTTAGGAAAGTAAATCTCCCTCTCATCCCATGCATGATTCTAGCTCACCATATCTACTTAAGTGATTTTATTTATTTATTTATTTATTTATTTATTGTAAGATCTGAGAGTTTTATTAAGAGTAATTACCTTGGTTAAAGGTCTAATATGGGTTAGTTACTTATTTACAGGATTAATAATGAACTTTCTGTTTGATGTGATTATATTTATATTTATATTTATTTATTTATCCGAACTAGAATTTTATTAGAGGAGCCGACTTATTGATTGGTGGACTTGTTATATTATTGGTAATTACGTTATTGACTGGGAAAGGAAGGGAATAAGAGAAGGGGGTTATTATTTGGATTGAGATGCATTTAATAAAAAAAAAAGCTCATTTTTTCTTTGTCGCCCTTAAATTACTAGCGTCGCCCAATTTTATGCATAATATTTCCTAAACTACCCCTCCACTCCCTCACCCACGTACCCTCATTCTCACTTACTCCCTCTCTCACTAACATCTCTCATCTCTCAGCCCCTCCCCCCGCCACCCTGCTACCCCCCCTAGCCACCTTGCCTCCGCCACTCCAACCACCGACTAACCCTCACCGCCATTCACGGATGCCCAGCCCTCACTGCCGCTGACGGACGCCTAGCCCCACCCCATCCACTGAGCCTCCCCATCTCCCTCAATCTCAATTCTGTTGAACCCCTTCCCCAAGGCAGCCACCTGCCGCCTTGCCGCATCCGCCGGAAGTCGAAGGACACCAAGCCGAACCACTGGGACGAAGAAGCACCGACCTTCGTCCAAACGCCAGCCAGATAACAATGGTCCAGAAAAGGTAATTTTTTTTGTTATTCTTGATTGATTTTGAATTTCTAAGTTCTAAAACTCAAATTAGTAGGTTTTGATTGTTTTTATTATGAATGGGGATTGGATTTGGGGGGTAAATTTAGGAAAAGTTGCCGAAAAAGTCACGATCGACACCCAGACGTCGAGAGATGGCGCCTCGACCAAAGCCGTGACGCCACCGGAGGACGTCCCGGCCAACGCCCAGACACCATCTGGTGGCGTCACAGCCTTGGCTGAGACGCTACCAGATGGTGTCTAGGCCTTGGCCAGGACGTCCTCTTGTGGCGTCACGGCCTTGGCCGAGGCGCCATTTCTCAGCGTTTGGGTCTCCTTGGCCTCGTAAATATTTTTGTTGAAATTATTAAAAATAATTTGAATAATATTAATATTTATTGTTTTAAAACAGTAAAAAACTTAATTTAATTAATATGAAAAATTAATTTAATGAGGTTGTTAGAGAAATCAATTATGAATTTTATGTTGTTGCCGATTACGGGAAGGAGTTGTCTGTGCTGCTTGAAGCCAGCAAGGAGCCCTACAAGTGACACTGCGTACCTTCTTGAAAGGTACCATCGTCATACATTCTAGTGTCTGTCCTTTTATATAAATTTGTGTGACTTTGTATTCCTGTTTCTTGCTGTTTGAAATAGCATTGAATGCCAAGGCTATTCTTCTGCTACCTATGACATACTGTGTTCTCCAATTGTTTGCCTGGTCTCTTTGGAGCATACCGGGCTGGGGCTCGAGCCTCGGGATCCATGGTTTCCAAGTCTAACCTCACCCCCACCAAAGAATACGAAGAAATCAACTCCAAGATCGGGTGTGGAGTGCACCTCAAAGTGGAACCGGGACCCCAGAGCCATGAGTTGATCGGCATCGGTTGTGGCATCCACTTCAAATGGGACCCCGGACCATGGGAGTGGAGCTACGGGTCCTTATCGGGACCTACTTCGGGCCTTTAAAAGGGTTCGGAGTCATTTGGAAATAATAAGCGGAAAAGGGTCAACGTGGGTTGTCGGAATCGACACGCCTTCACGCTTTGGGTCATAACTCCTTCAATATAACTCTGATTGGTCTCAAATTTTGGGAGCTTAAAGTACACACTGAGGGTTTTCCATCGATATCTTACGGGCCTAAAACGGAGTTCGGATGAAGAAGTTATGCGCGTTTGAAGTCGGCAGGGAAAAGCTGCCCAGAACACAGACTCGCCCGAGCCACTGGACGGCTCGCCCGAGCCAGTCTTCTGTCCAAGCTGGTCGTGCCCGCGAAGTAGTGGGTAGCGCCCGCAACGCGTGTGACAGGTTAACGGCTTGCCCAAGTCAGCGCCAGACTTGCCAGAGCCGCCCGTCTGGCCGACACCTTTCGGCCGCTGCGACTCCACCGGCCGCCGCTATCGCTCTTGCCATTGCCGCCGCTCGAAAGCTACCAGCCGAGCTCGCCAAGCCGATCTCCTTTTCTGCCAATTTTACCTGCCAAAACGACTGTGTTTTGGGCTTTAGTCATTTTTGTATAAATACTCGTGGTCTTCATTTTTTTGGGAGATTTGAATGATATTGAATGCTTTGCTTGAGAGCTCTCTCTGGCCACTCCTCCCAGAATCTTGTTTACTTTATCCAATCTTTATTTGGTGGTGTTCAAGTCATTTCTTTAGTGATTAATAGTGGTTTATCCTAATTAATCATGGTGGAATGTTAGGCCAAGGTTGTGGACTCTCCTAGCCAAGGTCATATGCAAATGCTACCGAACCCAAGCTCGGTTTTCCTTAGACTTTCCTCCGAAAACTCAAGCTCCATTCATCCCACCACGACGGTAATGTTCCATCTGGTATCAGAGCTTTGGTTTTGCATTTAGCTTGAGTTGTTCATTGTTCTTGCTAGTGTTGTTTTCTAATGTTGGGTTTTGTGAGTTGTATGCTATTATTGGTGTTCCCCAACCCCATTGATATCAAAGTGTGTTGGAAAATATTGTATTGTGTTTGTATTTGTTGGATTTGTAGCTATTTGGTGCTTTGAAAAGGAGTTGGAAAATAGTGCACGCAAGGTGTTCGATGAAATGTCTGAGTGGAAAAAACACAAAGAACCCTTAGCCAAACACTACCCGGCTACAAAAGAACCCCCAAACTCCACAAAATACCCCAAACACAAACCGTCCCTCACCTTTTCTCTCGGTATGGACGACGAAGCTCGCTCCGAACGAGAGGAATCGAGCCACGGGGGTAGCCCTGAACTTCGGGCTATCGAGAACCGACTCTCCACCCATGACGAATGGTTCTCCACCATTGATCGTACCCTTAATACCATTGTGACGCGGTTGGACAACCTCGCCCTAGAGCGTCAAGTTCAATCCCGGAATGAGCGCCGGAGACGTGGCCAAAGCCCTATCCGTCCTCCTCCTTCCTACGAGTCGAGTGGTGATGATAGAGGCTCATTTCGACGCCATCGTCGATGGGAAGCGGTTGAGAAGCCTCCACGGAATGAATTCCATGATATTCAAGCCGCGCTTCCAAAATTCAATGGCTTCACCGGCCCGGACGACTATCTTGAATGGGTCCAAATCCTGGAGAGGAATATTGAAACTAAGGGGTATGTCGATGAGCATGCCTTCAAGATTGCTCGATCGAAACTCACCGGGATTGCATCCATTTGGTTTGACAATGTCAAGGTACAACGAGCTAAAGAGGGTCGAGCAAAGGTCACTTCATGGGCCCGGCTTAAGAGATTGATGAATCGACGATTCTTGCCTAACACTTACAAGCGAGAGGTCCACTATGAGTCCATTTCATCACTTGATGGGCATGGAGTAGTTAAGCAAGCAAAAGTCGATCACATGCCCAACGAGGGAGCCTCCATTCATCCTTGTATGGCTTCCGAAACCATTGTTGAATCTCCATGTCAAGAGGTGGATGAGAACATTGATCTTGCCCTTCCTCTTATCCTTGTTGATGAAGCCCAAGAAGAAGCTCCTTTGGTTATACCATTGCCACCAACTAAGGAATCAAACATCAATGGAGATGACTCACCATCCCTTCCACTCATTGGCACTCGGACTCTTCTCCATGAGAAGAATGAGGTAATTTCAAACTCACCTATGAAGTTCAATGAGTCTTGCTTGGATGTTGGATGTAGCGACATAAAGTCTTTGAGTGAGTCATGCATGATCTTTGGGAGATATTGGTTGTTTGATGAAGTTTGTTGGCGTGATAAGTTATATGATGAGTTTGTGATGTCCACAATTGAAAAGTCTCTATATTTTGAGTGGCATGCTAGGAATCTTGGTGTCCTTTTGCTATGTAGTGGCGAATTTGGGATTGGTGATGCCATGATTCTAGTTCCTCCCATGTTAATGAGCTCATCGTGTGTGTCATCCCTCAGTATGAACTCTTTGAATGGGTCATACATGTTATTTGGTCGTCATTGGTTGTTCAAGAAGTCTATTGGGATGTCGAATCTGTCTTTGTTCATTACACTCCTGATGTTTTCACTACCCCGAGGCCATGTTGATGCTTTTATGGCCCTCGTTTGGTGCTTTCTACAACGTGTCCGTCCTATGCCTTTGAAACCACCGTTAACCCACAAAAACAAAACCTGGGTTGGAAGTGAGTTGAGAAACCTCCTCTTGAGCGAAATATGGGATGAGTGTGCTCTTGGTCATGGCGAGCGGTCCACAGCTTTGTCTTTACCGAGTGGCAAGCTTAGTGATCTTGAGCGTCCCTTAACTCCACAAAAATTTCCTCCTTCCGTCCTTTGTCCTTCACCCCCAAGCCTCTTCAAGGATTTCTATCTCTTCAAGCATGGTGGAGTTCCCAGCGTGATTATGATCGGATTGTTGGAGGGTTCAAGCAATGGGTGGCTGAGCTCTGGAATGTGCCTTCCTTTTAACTCCCAAGAGTTGAGGGCAACTCTTTTTCAAGAAGGGGAGTATGGAGCGTACCGGGCTGGGGCTCGAGCCTTGGGATCCACGGTTTCGAAGTCTAACCTCACCCCCACCAAAGAATACGAAGAAATCAACTCCAAGGTCGGGTGTGGAGTGCACCTCAAAGTGGAACCAGGACCCTGGAGTCGTTAGTTGATCGGCATCGGTTGTGGCATCCACTTCAAATGGGACCTCGGACCATGGGAGTGGAGCTACGAGTCCTTATCGGGATCTACTTCGGGCCTTTAAAAGGGTTTGGAGTCATTCGGAAAGAACAAGCGGAAAAGGGTCAACATGGGTTGTCGAAATCGACGCGACTTCACGCTTTGGGTCATAACTCCTTCAATATAACTCTGATTGGTCTCAAATTTTGGGAGCTTAAAGTACACACTGAGAATTTTCCATCGATATCTTACGGGCCTAAAACGGAGTTCGGATGAAGAAGTTATGCGCGTTTGAAGTCGGCAGGGAAAAGCGATCTTACATCGCCGAGCTGGTCGCGCCCGCGACGTAGTGGGTAGCGCCCGCGACGTAGTGGGTAGCGCCCGCGACGTCTGTGACAGGTTAACGGCTTGCCCGAGTCAGCGCCAGACTCGCCCGAGCCGCCCGTCTGGCCGACACCTTCGCGCCCGCGAAGATGCCGTGGCGCTGCGACCCACCGGCCGCCGCTATCGCTGTTGCGATGAGCAAGCTCGCCGAAGCATTCCGGCTCACCCGAGCCGATCTCCTTTTCTGTCGATTTTGCCTGCCAAAACGACTGTGTTTGGGCTTTAGTCATTTTTGTATAAATACTCGTGGTCTTCATTTTTTTGGGAGATTTGAATGATATTGAATGCTTTGCTTGAGAGTTCTCTCTAGCATCTCCTCCCAAAATCTTGTTTACTTTATCCAATCTTTATTTGGTGGTTTTCAAGTCATTTCTTTAATGATTAATAGTGGTTTAGCCTAATTAATCATGGTGGAATGTTAGGCCAAGGTTGTGGACTCTCCTAGCCAAGGTCATATGCAAACCCTACCGAACCGAAGCTCGGTTTTCCTTAGACTTTCCTCCGAAAAGTCAAGCTTCATTCATCCCACCACGACGGTAATGCTCCACTCTTGGTTACAAATGTGTGGACATTCAGAGTCTGAACCATTAGGAGTAGAGGCTTGTTAACTTCTGAAGATCATAGGGATGAGTAGTTCAGAATTTCATTTACTTTTACAACTTCCTTTTCTCTGTTGTTGACATTAGGTAGCCTCTCTTCTTATAGCTCCATGTGATTCTGTGTTGATGTTGTATGCCTGATAGCAAAGCAAAGCTTGACATAAATTGATACTCCCTGTTTTTGTGTTCTTTTCGTAGTTAGTCAAGCCCTATGGTCAGTTGGCTTCATTTTTTGGGAGCGGTAAGTGTACATACAGAATACCTAGGCTGTGATAGGTGATAAGGGTACATGTCTGATGCATTCTCTTATATTTTCCTCTTATCCAATTGTAGAGTCATTTTGCTGGAAAATATGAAATGTATTGGGTATGGCAGCTAATGAAACTTTAGTCTTTTCAGTAATTGTGGCAACTGTCTTCTCTACACCAGTGTTAGTTTCGGATACTAAGTCAGGCTTGGCTGTTGGTTATCCTGGGGGTCCTGAAGATGGTTTGTACTCTCGCAGCCTTGCATCAACCTTGGAGAAGCTATGTGTTTGGGAGAAGAAACTATACAAGGATGTTAATTGTTAGGTTTAGTAGTGACCAAGGCATATGGCTTCTGTACGAGATGAACATGGGTGGTCATATACCAATGGAGGTGCATAATGGCGTGCTCGACCTAATGGACCAGTGGTGCAAGCACATGCATATTCAAGCCCCACCTCGCCTGCCACCAGATGATGATGAGGAGTGATTTCATTGTTTTATGGTGTTTGTTGGACAATTTTAATATGCCGATGACTTAATGTAATGTTTGTAATTTAGGGTTTAGGGTTTATGTACTGGATATGTGTTTACCGTATTTAGGTATTACGACCAACTGTTCATTTATGCTTATGTTCACGTTAATTTTTAATATATGTCATAATAAGAATAATCAACACCATCTTCCCCAAAATTCTAGCAAAACCTACATTCAGATTTTTCAAAAAATAAACCCGAAATTTTTCATCATAACACAATAATAATCAAATATAAACTTATTATTTTTAAACTAGGCTAATAATTAAACAATGATAACAAAATTAAACAATTTATGCAAATAAGTATGGTAATTTGAAAAACATTTAAATGCCTGAGAAAAGCGCCTAACCACGGACGAAACACCAACGAAAAGCCCCTGAACCATGGCCCAAACGCACTAAGAAGGCGTCTGGACCAAGGTTCAAACGCATTCTGAAGGTGTATGGACCTTGGTTCGAACACCCCCAAAAAGCGTTCGAACCTTGGTCCAGACGCCCTCCTAGGGCGTTCCTGCCATGGTTCGGGCGCTTTTTTTAAGCGTTCTGTACTTGTGTTTCAAACTTTGTTTTCAAAAATTTAATCGACAAATAAATAATAAAATTTACATATTCTTTGTCAAACGATCTTCCATTACTCATTTTGAAGAGATTAGTGAGTGAGATTGAGATAATTTAGAGAGAGTGATAGAGAATTTAGAGAGAGAAAGAGTGATGGAAGTTGAGAGAAAATGTGAGGAAGGTAAGGGGCAGAGAGGGAAATTTTGTGACAAAATGGGGCGATGCCAATGAAATTGAGGGAGACAAAGAGCAATGCCCAAAAAAAGGGGGATTGGAAATTAGGAAGTTATTTGGAGTGAGATAAAATTGATAAAGGAAAAGGGATTTATTTTCCCCCTCTCTCTTGGTATCAAGCGGCAAAAAGGAAAAAAGGGGGCAAGCCCCTCCTTTTCCCCCTTCGCATAACAGAGACACAGAGAGAGAAAGAAAGAGAGAGAGAGAGAGAGAGAGAGAGAGAGAGAGAGAGAGTGAGCGGCGGTGGAAGCGGCGCCGCCTTGGTGGCTGTCGCCGGCTGCCGACACGCAGGGAAGGGACGGGGCCGGGTGACTTCTTCTCCACCCCTTCGCGCGACACACATAGAGAGAGAAAGAGGGGAGGGGGTCGGTGTTGATGGAGGTAGCGGCGCCGGTTGCTTTTACCGGTGGTGGTGGCTCAGTAAAGGACATCGGTGGCGCCGGTGATGACCCAGGTAGTCGACCTCGATGGCAGCGGCGAAGGCCACGGGGGTTGGGTGCACGAGACAAAGAAAGGGCAGGAGGTGGTTCGAATTAGGGCTTGGAGCGGTTTTTCCGGGCTAGTCCAACGTGTTTGGGGTGGTCTGATGCCTCTCAACCAACTCTAGCCCAATTGGAGACCCTAACCGTTCAATCGAGAGTCAAAGTGGGTAATCTTTGTCCCTCTTAATAACTATTAAGTTTCAGGTTTAGTTTACATATTTTGAATATTGAATTTATGTCTGGAATTATTAATCGTGTTGCGATGGTTGGATTGATATATGGAACCAAGTTGGAAGTTGGTCGGTATTTGGGTTGAACATTGAGCGTCGAGGTTTGTTTGTGGGACGGTGTATGTGAGTAGGGAGCCTGGGTTGAACTGTGAAATTGAAATGTTTTGGGTTGAATGATTAATAGTATGTGGAGCTTTTAATTATTTTATTTGTTACTTCGGTTATGCTATATACGAATATTCATTTGAGTTATGGCCTAATTGGCCCTTATATATATGAAAATGTGTGTACCGTATTAGAATGGATGGGTTATGTTTAAAATGATGTTGATTTGATGATTATATGGAAATTATGCATATATGAATCGTGGATGAGATTTTATGCATAAGGAATGAGATTTTATGCATAAGGTTGAGTTATATGTGAATTTAAGTCTCTATGTACATATTTATATCTCGTTTATTATGGACTTGTGTAATTGAAAGGTGTTTATATGATTTTTGATTCAAAAGAAAGGATTTCAAGTGAATATTTTAGGGTGTGTTGAAAAGCATTTGCGTTTCCAAGTCGTTAATACTTATTAAATGGATTTAGCGTAATTAAAGAAAACTTAATTGAGTTATTCGAGCTTTTGGATTTCCAAACAGGGAAAAAGGTTGGAAAATTGGCCAGTTGAGCTATTTTAATTTGAATGAAAGGTATACTTCTATTTTATATACATTTATATACGATTTGGAAAGCTATTTGGATGAGAAGTGTATGGTATGGAATTGTTATGCGATTTACGAGTTTGAAATGGTTTTTGGGCTATGTGTATTGCAGTAGGTACTGTGGACTAATTGGAAAGCCGGAGTTACACCTGTAAGGGGAATTGAATCGGCTATTGGAAAGCCGGAGTTACACCTGCAAAGGGGAACTGAATCAGCTAAGTGTATAAAGTCCATTGACGTTAGAACTCCTGTGAAGTCAAACTAATTGTCTTAAGGGGGAACCGGCCCCGATTGGAGAGTGCTGAAAGTACCTTACGCCCATGGTACTGATATTTTCGTACAATGAAAAGAAGGAAAGATTATATGAAACTGTTGGTTTATTGAAACGGTATATTATGGTTATGGAAAGATGGAAAAAAGAAATTTGAATAACTTTTAATACCTGTTTCCAAGTGCGTGAGTTATTCTTTATATGTTAAAAGTGTTATGTTTCTTATTTAGAATGGTTTTGAAAGGTTTGGAGGTATGAATGGTATTCTACTTGAGAATTGCTAGTTTTTGAATGTCGTTTACTACGTTCAAACTAAGTTTCGAAAAGAGCCTCGTGATTTAAATAAAAAGCTATTATGTTATTAATGATTTATATACATGTGATATTTAAAGCTCTTTGAGTGTGTCCTTTATTTAGATTGATGCATTGCATGGGAATCCTGTCTTAGTTGGTTACTTTGAAGGCTATATGGAATGTACGAGTCACTGAGGAGACCCTTATGTTGGTAGAGGATGTATATTGAGTTGGTTGCGATCTACTAGAACACTAGGGTGCCTGAGATGCTCTTCTAATTGCTTCCTGATTGTTTTCATGACTGAAAGATTATCCCTTTCCTCAGTAGTTGATTTGGAAGATATGAGAGTGTTTAATTACCTCACAGGAGATATAAATGCTTGAATTGAAACCTTATACGTAGTCTCCTACTTGATAAGTTATGAAGTGGCCAAGAGATGCATTTACATTTTGATTATACTTGGGTGAATGTTGAATAAAGTTGACTTCTATAGCAGGTGACTTTAATCTTAATGGTTGTTCCAGGGTACATGTTACCCACTGAGCTGTGGTTTGCTCATACCCTCTTTCCCTCCCCTTTACAGGTCGACATGAAGACCAGGAGCTGATCAGTTATTTAGAGGCTGAAGCATTCCCAGTTGTTTATGTATATAGGGAGTAGTTGTTTTGTAATTTAAATTATATTGTAAATGTTTTGGTATGCCTGGGTTGTTTGATGCATTTAGATTGTAATCCGAGCGTGTGGCTCGTGATATGCTCCGGCGTGTGGCCGTTGAGTTCTATTTTGGTTTTGTTTGTTTATTTCAGGATTGTAAGGCGTTAAACCTGGGAAACGTCCATATTACAAAGAGAACACTGCCGGATTTTCCCTAGGAAATTTTGGAAGTTAATTTCTAAGTTTCTTTTTACCTTTCTCAACCCTAATTAGGTTGAGATTAACCTTAACAGCCCCTATTAGGGAGCGGGCTGTTACATTTATTTATTTTTTTGCTAAAACCACTAGCTGATTTATGGGGAATGAAAGTGGTTTTATTATTAGTCATTGGATCATATTTGTATGCCCTAAATTGCTTCTTCTTACATTTCTACCGTATCTTTTTTCCTACTGGATTCACTTCATATATACAATTATATATATAATTCAACGTTAAAGTGATGTTTTACAGATAATAGTAAAGCAAATGTGATAGAGAACAAGTCATAGAAAAATATTATTATAAATATTTTAAGAATAAGCTAAGAAATAAAATAAAATAAAACTTTACAGAGAAAACTTAAAAAATCAACATTACCATATAAAATCCTAATCGTAAAAATAAATTTAAAATTACATGGTTTATAAATATAATTTTTATTTTCTAGTGAATCTCCATTTAAAACTTAAATATTTTTATATCTTAATTTAAATAAAAGAAATCTAGTGAAATTTTTTTTCTACTTTAATTGATGGTAGTGACATTTTGAATTTTTGGGAAAATTGAGTGATCGTTTTTGACATTTTTAGAATGTTGAGTGATATTTTTGTCCCATCAATAATATTTTTTATTAATTTGAAAAGTTGAATGACTTTTTTGATTGAGTACTGATCTTACCGTTTGAAAAAAGAATTAAAAAAAAAGAAAATGAGAACAGCGTTAAACGAAGCTGTGGAATTTTACGCAGCTGTCGGTGGTGCGCTGAAAGCTCAAGTTTCTCTGTCAGTCAGCCCGGCCCCACAAACCCCCCCCCCCCATCCCTCCACGGTATTATTATTCATGAGCATCATCAACTGAGACCCCGTAACGACGTGTTTAATTAAACAATTAATTGTAAATCAAATTACATTTAGCCTTACTGTTAATACCTTATTAATTACTCCGTATTTCAGTGGAAACAAAAACAGCTCAATATTACACAACAATGATTACAGAGTTGTCAGTACAAATTGCTACTGCTACCCAAATTAATATACTCAGAACCATCCTGGGGCACAAATCGACCCCCCCTCCTCTCTCTCTCTCCTCCTTTTCCCCCCTGTTTCTTTGCTTCTCTCACTTCGTTCGATTCATTCATAGATTCTTCGACACCTTGTTGGCTAAGCAACCCATCAAATCTGATGCTTGAAGGAGAAGCTGCTTCCTCATTTTCTCAATCTCTCCCAAGGTCTGTCGTTTTCTTTCCTTTTCTGAATTGAATTGACGTCGGCCGCCATTTATGATGTTCTTAATTCTTCTGATCTTGTTGCTTTAGTTTGCTTGGATACTAGTGTTGTTCTTCAGATTTAGTGTCTTGTTGAATCGGCATTTCTTATCTAGTGTGGATCTTTAGCTAATTAATGACTAGTATGAATGGATGTCAATACTGTATCTTACTCTACTCGATCTGTCTAGGTTTGGATCATTTGAATGGATTTGTTGTTTGATTCGCATTCATTTCGTGTTCAATTTCTAATGCTTCTGCAATTTTGGCTATTTTTGCTGAAATCAAGCTAAACTTGCTTGTAATTGACGTTTTCACCAATTTTTAAGTAGAATTTAATTGAATAAATAATGAGGATCTGAAATTGATAGAATTTTGTGGCATTGGTGGAGTTAATGCCTAAATGGTTGCAATTGCTGCTCTATGCAGGAGGCCTCTATGCATGTAAACTGAATTGAAAAGATTGAACCTCTGTACAGGGGAAAATAATTGGAAGACCGATCTGCTTTTGTTCCTTAAAGCCCTGTAAAGATGGCAGCTGCAATTTCTTGGAGGTATTCTGGAAGCAACGGCAATGGGCATCCTCCAACTGATCCGGTAATTCTTAGTCTGTGATCGGTATGCTTACTGATAGGAAGTCCAGATTGACTTTGTGCTTGCATGGTCATTATATTTGCTGTTTGTTGGCCCATGCGTCTCACAGTCTTCTTATTTGGTGTTGTTCCATTTGATGAAAATGAAGTAGCAAGTTAACATGATATATAATACGCACAAGAGTATCTCGGAATGAATTTGATTGTGGATTAGCTTGTGGCTCAAGAATACAAAGATGAATATGAGCTTCTTTAGTTGCTTTAGGCAAGGAGTCAACAATGCATTAAACATGTTTGCCTTCTGGAGTCTAGATAATGGATTCAGTTGGTCAACAATCAACATCCTAAAGGAAGCAAATCATGATCGGACTTGGGTGATCCTGAGGATAGCAACTAGGGTGCTATAGGCATAAAGTGATCCATTGATTAAGTTATGAAGGGGTCAGCATTGATAAATGATTTTGTCATAGGAGTTAAGGGCATTTTGATGGTACAATGCAATAAGGGCGTTGCCAATATATGTCTAGAGTGGAAAGTGTTTCTTCAATGGATACATTTGAATTAGAAAATGAGGATTCTTCCATCCTGATGTTGTATGCAGAGTAGCAGCCTATGACTTTCATAACAAAAAGGAATTATCCTTTTCTTCTGGAGTCATTCATTTAACAATCCATTTATGTCTTAAAACATTTGATTTGTTGATGCTGAATTGCTGACTGATTTACTGTATGTATCTTGTCAACTACTAATGAGTCTACAATTCTGTTGCAGGAAAGAAATGGCGATGTCAAACTTCACGATTCAGAACCTCCAACTCCACAATCCATTGCCAAGATGTCTTTGAGGTCAGTTGCTTGCTTTCTATGCGATACATGTTCTGGGAGTTCATTTGAGTGTGTGAAAAGAAAGTTCTGTGCCTTGTGAATTCTGACCTGTTGACCAAAAAGGATGATACGGAGGATATGTTGGCTATTTGCCGCTTTGAGAGCGACTGGCTTTGTGGAACGTGTTCATGTATCTCTCACTATTGTATGTTCAATTGTTCATAATGAGGAATAATTTTTGAAAGTAAATGTCTAGTCGTTTGGATAAGATGGGTGACCGATGTATTATCCCCTCCTTTCAGTAAAGGCATTTGTAGCAATTTCCTTGCATGGGTGCAACTATACCTTGTACCCATTTGGTTTCTCTTGGAATTTCAAAGTCACTGCTAACTGCATCGATGCCTTACTGAAATTAGTCATTTTCAACATCTAGTCCATTCTTGTAAGATGAATTGTTTTCAAGGATTTCTTTCTGAGTAGGAACTGATACAAAAACCTTTGGAAGAGATAATAAATTTGAAGTAGCAGCTGTTGATAGAGGCTATAGCTACAGCATTCAATTACTTATACACTGATCTGAATGTGCAGAGACCGGACAACAAGCATGGAAGATCCAGATGGCACATTAGCAAGTGTTGCCCAATGTATTGAGCAGTTGAGGCGCAGCTCTTCATCTGTGCAAGAGAAAGAGTATTCCCTAAAACAATTGCTTGACCTTATTGAGACTCGTGAGAATGCATTGAGTGCTGTAGGATCTCACTCACAGGCTGTTCCTGTGCTTGTTTCACTTTTGAGATCTGGGTCACTCACAGTCAAGTTACAAGCTGCTCGTGTTTTAGGGTCTCTCTGCAAGGAGAATGAACTCCGTGTGAAGGTTCTGCTAGGAGGTTGCATTCCGCCTCTCCTTGGGCTACTCAGGTCCAGCTCATCTGATGGTCAGATCGCAGCTGCAAAGGCTTTATATGCAGTTTCCCAAGGTGATGCTAGGGATCATGTTGGTTCAAAAATTTTTTCTACAGAAGGAGTTGTACCAGTGCTTTGGGGACAGCTGGAGAAGGGACTGGATGCTGGTAATGTGGTTGATGAGCTACTTACTGGGGCACTGAGAAATCTGTCTGGAAGCACTGAGGGATTTTGGCCAGCAACAGTCAAATCAGGAGGTGTGGATATACTTGTAAAATTGTTGAAAACTGGGCAGCCTGGCACACAAGCAAATGTTTGCTTTCTTCTTGCTCGGATGCTGATGGAGGATGCATCTATCTGTGCTACTGTTTTGGCTGGTGATGCAGTGAAACTGTTGCTGAAGTTGTTGGGAGCTGGTAACGAAGCACATGTCAGAGCAGAAGCTGCTGATGCTCTCAAGTCTCTTTCTGCCCAGAGCAAAGAGGCAAGGAAAGAGATAACTAACAATAATGGCATACCAGCTCTGATAAATGCTACAATTGCCCCTTCAAAAGAATATATGCAGGGTGAGCACGCGCAAGCATTGCAGGAGAATGCAATGTGTGCTCTAGCAAACATATCTGGTGGACTGTCTTCTGTTATCTCAAGCCTTGGAAGAAGTCTCGAGTCTTGCACTTCACCATCACAGATTGCTGATACTCTGGGGGCTCTGGCTTCGGCTCTTATGATATATGACCATGAAGCTGAGTCTAATAGAGCCTCAGACCCTCAGCTCGTTGAGCAAACATTGATTAAACAGTTTAAGCCCCGATTACCATTGCTGATTCAGGAGCGAACGATAGAAGCTCTTGCTAGCTTGTATGGAAATTCAATACTTTCGAAAAAGCTTGTAAATGCTGAAGCAAAACGATTGCTGGTTGGTTTAATCACGATGGCTACAAATGAAGCTCAAGATGAGCTGATAAAATCTCTTCTGAAAATTTGTGAGGATGGAGATAGTCTCTGGCATGCCCTGCAAGGGCGCGATGGTGTTCAGTTACTGATATCACTTCTTGGATTGTCATCAGAACAGCAACAGGAATGTGCTGTTGCATTGCTTTCACTCCTATCTAATGAGAATGATGAGAGTAAATGGGCTATTACTGCAGCTGGTGGAATACCGCCTCTGGTCCAGATTCTGGAGACTGGGTCTTCAAAAGCAAAGGAAGATTCTGCAACTATTTTAGGAAACCTGTGTAATCACAGTGAAGATATAAGAGCATGTGTTGAAAGTGCTGATGCTGTGCCTGCTTTACTGTGGTTACTGAAGAATGGAAGCTTGAGCGGGAAAGAGATCGCAGCAAAAACATTGCATCATCTAATCCATAAATCAGATACTGCTACTATAAGCCAACTCACTGCGCTTTTAATTAGTGATCTTCCTGAATCTAAAATTCATGTTTTAGATGCATTGAAAAGTATGTTGTCTGTAGTACCCCTCAGTGACATACTGCGGGAAGGTGGTGCAGCAAATGATGCAATGGAGACGATAATTAAGATATTAAATTCCTCAAAGGTGGAAACCCAAGCTAAATCCGCCTTCACTCTGGCTGGAATTTTCCAGCTGAGGAAAGACTTGCGTGAAAGCACAATTGCTGTTAAAACTCTTCGGTCCGTCTCAAAGCTGCTGAATTCAGATTTGGAAAATATCGTTGCAGCAGCCTCGTCATGTCTTGCTGCAGTCTTTCTTTCTGTAAGAGAGAATCCTGATGTGGGTTCTATTGGAAAGGATAGTTTTCCGCGGCTAGTTATTCTGGCAAATTCTTCTGCTCTTGAAGTCGCAGAGCAGGCAATATGTGCTGTTGCTAACCTTCTGCTAGACAATGAACTCTCAGAGAAAGCTTCACCTGAAGAAGTTATTTTACCCGCCACAAAGGTTTTGCGTGAGGGCACACTTTCTGGCAAGACTCATGCTGCTGCAGCCATTGCTCGCCTTCTCCATTGCCGCACAATTAATGATGCTCTAAGTGATTGTGTGAATCGTGCTGGTACTGTGCTTTCGTTAGTTTCTTTGTTGGAGTTAGCTAATGATGGATCCCTTGCAAGATCTGAAGCACTAGATGCACTCGCATATATGTCAAGGTCAGGAATCCCTGGTGGAAAAGCCAAACCATCTTGGGCAGTTCTAGCTGAATCTCCAAGCCACATCACCCCAATAGTTTCATGCATAGCTGATGGAACTCCGGCTTTGCAGGATAAAGCTATTGAAATTTTGTGTAGGCTTTGCCGTGATCAGCTAGTTGCATTGGGGGAAATCATTTGTAGTTCCTCTGGCTGTATTGCATCAATTTCTAGAAGAGTTGTTAGTTCAAAGGCCACCAATGTCAAGGTTGGAGGTGCTGCGCTCCTTACATGTGTGGCCAGGGTTAGTTATCAGAGAGTTCTGGAGGATTTAAGTGACTCAAGCCTATGTGCCTATCTAATTCAGGCTCTGGTTGAACTCCTTACTTCCTCTCAAGCATCTTCAGAGAGTGACGAGGCTGTTGAGGAAGATGCTGTAAGCATCTGTTTGCATTGGAGCATGGAAGAGGCCGGGAATATTGAATCAACTCACACTACAAGGGTTGTGTCTGGGATCAATATTGCTGTTTGGTTACTCTCTGTCCTTGCCTCTCATGATGAGAAAAGTAAACTTGCTATGATGGAAGCTGAAGCAATTGAACTACTCACCGAGAAGATTTCTCATGCTCAGGTATTCTTGATTACTTCACATGGTCTGCTTTTACCATGTTTGTTTGGAGTGTTATCTCGTTATGATAATCAATCTGTGTATAATTGAATTTTGAATTTCAAAGCTATGCTTATGAATCTGCCAGTTAAATATTACTTGTTGAAAGCGACAGAGGAAACCTGCTTGGGTAGAAGACCCTTGATGAATGTTTTTCTGTTTTTGCTGCAGATTGACTTGACTGAAGACAGTAGGATATGGGTTTATGCTCTATTGCTTGCTGTTCTGTTCCAAGATAGAGAGATCATACGAGCAAATGCCAGCATGAAATCGATTCCGGTTCTTTCAAATTTATTGAGGTCGGAGGAGCCAGCAAACAGATACTTTGCAGCTCAAGCATTGGCCAGTCTTGTATGTAATGGTAGCAGGGGAACCCTTCTATCTGTTGCGAACTCTGGCTCACCTGGTGGGCTTATCACTTTGCTTGGCTGTGCTGATGAAGATATATACGATCTTTTGAAATTGTCGGAGGAGTTCTCTTTAGTTAATTATCCTGAACAAGTGGCTCTTGAGAGATTGTTCAGAGTCGAGGACATTAGGGTTGGAGCTACGTCCCGCAAAGCAATACCTGCCCTTGTGGACCTCCTTAAACCGATTCCCGACCGCCCAGGAGCTCCGTTCCTGGCTCTTGGGCTTCTGACCCAACTTGCGAAAGACTGTCCCTCCAATAAGATGGTGATGGTAGAGTCAGGGGCACTTGAAGCAGTGACCAAGTATCTTTCGCTTGGTCCCCAAGATGCAACTGAGGAAGCAGCCACAGATCTGCTAGGCCTTTTGTTTAGTAGTCCTGAAATATGCAGGCATGAATCCGCGTTTGGTGCTGTGACTCAGCTTGTAGCAGTCTTACGCTTAGGTGGAAGAGGTGCGCGGTTCAGTGCTGCCAAAGCATTAGAAAATTTGTTTTCTGCGGACCATGTAAGGAACGCAGAAACTGCTCGACAAGCTGTGCTTCCATTGGTGGAGGTTCTGAATAGTGGCTTGGAACGAGAGCAGCATGCTGCTATTGCTGCACTGGTCAGGCTATTGAGTGAGAATCCTTCAAGAGCCCAAGCTGTGGCTGATGTTGAAATGAATGCAGTGGATGTGCTATGCAAGATTCTTTCATCAAATTCTTCAATGGAGCTGAAGGGTGATGCTGCCGAGCTGTGCTCTGTTCTCTTTGCAAATACCAGAATCAGGTCCACTGTAGCAGCAGCTCGTTGCGTTGAGCCACTTGTCTCTCTTCTAGTCACTGAGTATACTCCTGCTCAGCATTCAGTTGTACGTGCTCTAGATCGACTCTTGGATGATGAGCAATTAGCTGAATTAGTGTCTGCACATGGTGCAGTTATTCCTCTTGTTGGGCTTCTATATGGCAGAAACTACTTGCTTCATGATGCTGTGTCCAGAGCTCTGGTGAAGTTGGGAAAAGATAGGCCTTCCTGTAAGATGGAAATGGTGAAAGCCGGAGTTATTGAAAGCATACTTGATATACTACATGAAGCGCCTGATTTTCTATCGGCTGCTTTTGCTGAATTGCTCCGAATATTGACAAATAATGCCACTATTGCAAAAGGGCCATCAGCTGCGAAGGTTGTTGAGCCTCTTTTCATGTTGCTATCACGACCAGACTTTGGCCCTGATGGACAACACAGTGCTCTGCAGGTGCTTGTCAATATCTTAGAGCATTCACAATGTCGTGCTGACTACACCCTAAGCTCTCATCAGGCAATTGAACCTCTTATACCTTTGCTGGACTCTCATATTCCAGCGGTCCAACAACTAGCTGCTGAGCTACTATCTCATTTATTACTGGAGGAAAACTTGCAGAAGGATCCCTTGACACAGCAGGTCATTGGTCCACTTATTAGAGCTCTAGGATCTGGTATGCACATTCTACAGCAGAGGGCAATAAAAGCTCTTGTCAGCATTGCACTCATCTGGCCAAATGAAATTGCAAAAGAGGGTGGTGTCATTGAGCTCTCGAAGGTGATATTACAAGCGGATCCTTCACTTCCTCATGCTTTGTGGGAATCTGCAGCTTCTGTTTTGTCTTGCATTTTGCAATTCAGTTCTGAATTTTATTTGGAAGTCCCCGTTGCTGTGCTCGTAAGGTTGCTTCATTCTGGTTCAGAAAGCACAGTAGTTGGAGCACTGAATGCTCTTCTGGTATTGGAAAGTGATGATTCAACAAGTGCTGAAGCAATGGCTGAAAGTGGTGCTATAGAAGCTCTCTTGGAGCTTCTTAGATGTCATCAGTGTGAGGATACTGCTGCAAGATTGCTGGAAGTGTTGCTGAACAATGTGAAAATCAGAGAATCAAAAGCTAGCAGGACTGCCATTTTACCTTTGTCTCAGTACCTTTTGGACCCACAAACACAAGGTCAGCAAGCAAGATTGCTGGCTACACTCGCTCTGGGTGATCTTTTCCAGAATGAAGCCCTTGCTCGATGTGCTGATGCTGTTTCAGCATGTCGTGCCCTGGTTAATTTGCTTGAAGACCAGCCCACTGAGGAAATGAAAGTGGTGGCTATTTGTGCTTTGCAGAACCTTGTGATGTATAGTCGATCGAACAAAAGAGCAGTGGCTGAAGCTGGTGGAGTTCAGGTTATACTTGATCTAATTAGTTCAAGTGATCCAGAAACTTCGGTGCAAGCAGCAATGTTTATTAAACTTCTGTTCTCCAACAATACTATCCAGGAGTATGCTTCCAGTGAAACCGTCAGGGCCATAACTGGTAAACTTCTTGACCTCTTCATGAAAATTGCTATACTAGTACATATATCTTGCTGGTGTAACAATATTTGATGGGCTCCTCCTGTAAACTTGATCAAGTTACTTTTCCTGAACCGTGGCTTACATGGAAGGCTATTTATGTTTTGGAACTAATTAGGGCTCTGCTAGGACTCCTATGAGGCTGATACTCCATGTCCATGATATAACCCCTTTACAGTATTCTGATCGAGACACTGAGACACCTGAGTGTTGTGCTCAGTTGTGCATGTTTTAGTGGTGGGCGTGGCTATGATTTTTTATTCATGACCAACACTGCTGATAGGAAATGTGGGTCGGCTCTCTTCGCTGTTCTGATCGTGGTCTTCCACGTCAGTGTCTTTTAAGGAAATTGGCTTACAGCTACAGCCCCCTTAGCTCTGGCTGGTCCTGGGTTGAAGACCCAGGACCCTTTTATTAGCTTTAACCGCCCTCCTTATTAGGGTTCATTTGCTTTTGCAATTATTGTTCTGTTGTCAAACAACTATTTTGGTCTTGCAGCTGCTATTGAAAAGGACTTGTGGGCAACTGGAACTGTAAACGAGGAGTACCTGAAAGCCTTGAACTCTCTTTTTGGCAACTTCCCACGTTTACGAGCTACTGAGCCTGCCACTCTCAGTATACCACACCTTGTGACCTCTCTTAAAACGGGCTCAGAGGCAACTCAAGAAGCTGCCTTAGATGCGTTATTTCTTTTGAGACAAGCTTGGACTGCTTGCCCTGCTGAAGTCTCTCGTGCTCAGTCAATAGCTGCTGCAGATGCAATTCCTCTGCTGCAGTATCTGATCCAATCTGGTCCACCACGTTTCCAGGAGAAAGCTGAATTTCTGTTGCAGTGTTTGCCAGGAACCCTCACAGTGATAATCAAGCGTGGAAACAACATGAGGCAATCAGTTGGAAACCCCAGTGTTTACTGTAAGCTTACGCTGGGAAATACACCCCCCAGACAGACAAAGGTATGCGACTTCTTGATTTTCTCAACCTTTATTCAGTGTGTCCCACTTCACCACTTTGCCTGTGGGTAGAGATGGAAGAGTTAGCTGCTCTACCACTGAGGTTTCGGAAATGCCGCTCTATCTAAAGGAGATAGAATTAAAGGTTTTGGAAATGATATTTCCAGCAGATCCTTGATTAGAAAGGGTTCAATAGCTTGGTTGGCCACTATGGAATAAGGTTTAGTGAGGCTTTTGTTTTGGTTGCTTGTCGTCTCTAAAACAAAATTCATAAATCATTAATGGCACTTTGAAAATGGTGGTTAGCTGTTTTTTTCAAATGTCATATCTGAATTGTGCGCACTTGGCAGGCGATAAATTTTGTTTTCATTGCGTCTAAACCTAATAGCTAAGGGCGTATATATATATATGGCTTGTCATATCATGATTCTTGTTTTTCATAGCATTGATTGGCTCTACTGTTGTACTAGTCTGTATGGGTCACTGGATTCTGAATACTATGTGAACAAGTTACCTCCAGGTTGCATACTTGCATGGGATGACATACCTACCTTTATCTCTAGTTAACCATTACACTAGATTTCAAAGGCACTCTTGAGTAAGTCATCCCATTGTTTCTTGTCAGTTGAGGAAGGATGACAGGTGCCGGGTGACTAAATTGAGTTTCTGTTGTGCCCATTTTGTTTGAGTCTGATATTTTCTGAAATTAATCCTTGTTTTACCAGATTGTGTCAACTGGCCCTACCCCAGAGTGGGACGAGAGCTTCACATGGTCATTTGAGTCTCCACCAAAGGGCCAGAAGCTTCATATATCTTGCAAGAACAAGAGTAAAGTAGGAAAGGTAAAGTGACTATGTTTAGTGGAAGATATATTAACATGATGTAATCTAAACCGGAGGTGTGCCTGGTTTCTTACCCCACTTTTCTTATGCTTTGGCAGAGTTCATTTGGTAAGGTTACAATCCAGATTGATCGAGTAGTGATGCTAGGAGCTGTTGCTGGAGAATACACATTGCTGCCTGAAAGCAAGAGCGGGCCTTCAAGAAATCTGGAAATAGAATTTCAATGGTCAAACAAATAGTGAGCCAGTACATTTCCAACAATTGAATTTTGAAAGCAGGAAGAAATTTTTCCTTGTCCATTTAAGTGTCCAGTGTAGTGTTTGAAGATTGTCTTGGATGGCAAAGGGGGTGTCAAAAGTGACCATTTCTGCCATTCGCCTGCTGTTCATTTTCATCCCTGCCATGATTGTCTTGTCATGTTGTTGTACATAGAGTTGCAAAGGATTTTATTTTTGTACTGTACACATGAGTTTATTTCACAGATATTTATTCGTGTATTCTTTTGTAATATGAGATGGAAAAGCATTTAGTAATAATGCAACGTTCTGATCTGCGGAATTTTTTTAATTTAATTTGTGGATACAATTGTTTTTACTTTGATAATGGAAATTTCTGAGTCAGCTCCTTACACAAAATCTTTGCCAGTATACAATGTTGAAAAAAAATGGCAAAACATTTGAAAGATTGAAATAGGAACAGAAAAGGTGAAATATTAATCAAGGCTGTGATACAGGCACTCCCTATTTATATCACATGGTATTTTTAAGGTTCCAATCGCTCTGGAGGAAGAAACAAAATATGTGCTAGGTTCTGGTGTGGCACAAAGGCAGATAAAAAGACTAAAAGAGTATACACTGGAATGCTTGACACACATTTTGCAAACCAAAGTTTTTGGGAGGGGGTGTGGTTCCATAGACTCGGATGTCTTCAATGATGCGTTATTTGCTAAGCATGGATGCTGGCTATTATACTATTACTCAATGAGTCATCTTCATTAAAAGTCATGAAGGCAAAATTCTATAGGAGCAATGGCTTTCTTGACTCCATATTCTTTAGAGAGGTACGTGGGAAATTACTTACATTACAAACCTTTAGTTACCTTATCTATTTATAGTTACTTTTCTTACATTGCTTGAAATATCTTACACATAATATATATTTAAAAATTTACATATTTAAGTGATATGGGCAGATGTGACTGATGTGATTTATCTTATACTACCTTTCCTACTAACATTTACACAACTTTACTTACTTTACCTACTTTACTTATTTACATCTTTCTTTCCTCTCTGAAGAATTAAAGAGGTATCGGGCCCTTTTTCCACCTTACTCAACCAAGCAAAGAAATTGTCGAGGATCAAGGGTATAGTGATTCAATTCTCTTTGGGATTAGGGTTATCTTTGTCTTGTTTGGTCATACTTTGGGTTGACCACGAGACCCCTAAAGTAGTGCTCTGTTTCGATGCTAATAAGTGGGATTATGTCGACTTTGTATCACTAATCACAAGGGTGGAGTAGGTGCTTGAGTTTGAGCATGGAGAAGAGAAGCAAATAAGAGAGGAAAGGTTTCCAGTCAGCCACAATCGTGCCACCCCCAAAGCAGCCCAATAATCTTGGCAAGGCATGGCGCCTGATCGTGCAACATCCCTCCTGATCGTGCGACCCTTTCCAGGAGCCTTGACACGATCGTGCTGGAAAGTTGCACGATTATGTCGATTGTGCAAGCTAGGTCAACTTCAAGAGTTCTAGGAGAATTTCGAAGATGACACGATCTTACTGTCCATTGGCACAATCGTTCCATTTCTGCATCTTGTGGATTTTAGCTAGTTGGGTGCCACGCCCCGAAAATTCAATTAGGAAAAAGTCAAACATTGACTGACGTTAACAGTGGAAGTCTCACTTTAATCGGGCGTTACTGTCGTATCCTCGAAGGAATACAAGGCAAGAATGAAAAAACTAAGAAATGGTAACTGCTTACTTTAATTTAACAAACGGAAGAAAACTTCAAATTCTAGAGACAACATAAACCAACATTAACTAACTTCAATTCTAACATTTAACTAAAATTTATTTTCAGAACTTCTAACTTTCAACATTCATCCCAGTGGGGATTGTGGACATAGAAATTACCTGAATGTCTTCACTTTGCTTTACTTCACTTCACTTCAATGAACACACTTGAGCTCATTGAAAAGAGATTGTCTAGATCGTGCCTAAAAACATAATAATTTCTATAATCAATAACGTGCTCTCGAAGTTAGTATACACTACCATCTACCAAACCCCACCCTAGGAACACTATATGATTCCCAACATTCAAGAAATAACACATTTGAACTACACATCACATTCACATTATTGAAACACATTTATCACAAATGAAAAATTGGACTGATTACTATACTCTTATTGTAAAGCCCATAATTCAACTTCTCAACATCCCACAGACCTGATTTTAAACTTTCTGGAAACATCAGAGTGTCTATTAAAACTTTCATGTTAACTCCGAGAATGAAAAGACATTCGACGGGTCCCAAACACATGCAACAGTCAAATTGGTCCAGTTCTAACCTAGGTCGGGTAATTGGGTCATAACTTGAATTATACACCTCAAAAGCCCATTCCATAAAATTCCTATGATAGTTGACACCCTAGAGAACTTTCATACCAAACGGTTAGGTTAAAATCCGACTACACAATTTGTGGTGGATTTTCTAACACGAGACAATGAATCTATCCCGTTACCGGTTTATCTTTATTTGGTATTTTCAACCTAAACTCTAATCAACCAACCCCGAGACTCTAACTTGAGCCTCAAATCAGCTAACCAAGGTAAAAGACACCCCTTTCATGCTCCTAATATAATCAAGACCAATCACAACTTCAACTAGCACAAATTTTCAAATAACCGTTATTAATTCCCAATCAAAACGTAATCCTAAAACATAAACTAATAACCAAAATAAAACCATACTTTTGGACAATAAAACACCATTAAAACATGAAAACTCAACAAAGGTCTAGATGCTGCCACTTATAAACCAAATTAAACAGTTTTACCTAAAGAAATCACCATAACAACGTAATAATAATACAAGTACGTAATAACAACATAATAATAATGTAAATACGTAAAGTTCGAAACTTTACTAAACATAATACTTTATAAACTTTATAAAAACAACAAAAGGATTTTAAAACACTTTTTAAGTAATTACAACATTCTTTTTACATATGAAATGAATAATAAATCTAATACTTAATAATACATAAAATAAAACTAAATTTACACAATTCACTTATGAATATGAAATCATTTGAGATTTATCAAAGAACATGCTTAATTTATCAAATCAACATGCATCGTAACTCAATCAAAAACACTATAGTAAAATTGAACAATTAAAACTGTAGAAATCTAAACCCTAATTTATTTTATCACTTCATGCATATAATCAATTCTTAATCTCTTTCAAAACAAGTCTAAGCACACTAACTCTTCAACCATAATCACACAAAATATTCACATGTTAAAACAAGGAATAACAATATTAATGATAATAACATTGAACTAAAACTTCACAATTACAAATAACCCTAATTCCTTTCATTAATTCATGCATACAACCAATACTAAAAGATTATAACCATGTGTACACATACAATTTATACAACCATATTCACAAACATCAAAACAACAACAACAACAACAAGAAGTCAACAACAATCAGATTTTTGCATGAAAATACAATAACATCAATAATACAACACTAGGGTTAAGGTTTACATAGAGGGTTTGACTTGGTTAGCAATGAGGCGGCGACTGTGACGGTGGGTGTAATAACCCGACTCTAACCCAACATAATTAAGTTAATTAATTGGTTTAATTAACCAAATCACGCATTTAAATTCAGTTAACCATTTGTGTTTTCGCAGGACTCGAGCAGAGCAACGACTGTTATACATCGGCTTAGTATCTTATATATATATGTATATAAAGTACTTATGTGACAATTTTAGTTACTCAAAATTACTCTCGGGTTACCTACCTGGCTAAGTTTTATCAGGTCGACGGATGCGTTGACATTATTAATAGTAATAATAATAATATTACTATCATAGCTATTTATTCTTTAGTTTATTTAAAGTTTCAATTTATTGCACCTTCTCATTTTATTTAAAGCCTCCCTCGTGTTATTTTAATTTTCTGAACTGCATTCCGATACTTTACATTAGTATTATAGAGTTTTAATGGGAACAAAATTATCCAGATGGGAGGAATTGTTATTGATATTAAGTGAGTTGGGCCTAAGTATTTTAGAACCGAACTACCCTTCACTTTAGTTCCAAGCATCCAAACGTCACTAGAAACCAAAGTACTAAGGTTCTCTCCCTTCTCCTCTCGCTACTCGCCGGACAGTCGCCGGAGCGCCACCCAGCCGGACGTCGACGGCGGGACCTCCAGCCCGCGACCAAGTCATCTCCTTTTCTTCTCGCTCTGTTTCACCTGGGTTTCTCTGCCTTGCCTCGACCCCTCTCTGTCTTCTTCTTCACCAGCCACCAGCCAGCTACTGCGAGCCGCAGGCGGCGACCATAGCCCTGCCGGCTTCCATCGCCACCATCGCTCAACCCCATCATCTCTTGGTTCTCCTTTCTTCTTCCCTTTATTTAAGGTAAACCCTAATTCTCCCAACTCAGAATGTCAAGTTTTAATTTTGTAATTTGTTGATTCTCTTGGTTAAGTTTGATATTAAGTATGATACTATGTCAAGTTATCAATTTGGGTTATATTGGATGTATTTTGAGTATGAATTGGTGATAAAAGTTGTGAACTTTTAGTGTATAATTGTTGAATTGGGTTGATTGGGGTAGATTGGGCTTTGCATGGTATTTTTATGACTTAAGATACTATTAAAATGGAGGTGAGTTGCTGGATTAAAAGGCATGAAGGAAGGTTATTATTAAATGAATGAAAGTGATGAAAATTGGGTATAAAAGACGAATCAAGTGAGAAAGAGAGATGAATAATTTTGTTTCATGGTTAATTGGTGTGTGCATGTCATTTTTAGGTACTTGAATGTCCTCAAATTAGTGATCTTGTTGCTGGAGTTATACTATTTGAAATATAATTGTTGTTTACGACCCACAGAGTGGTATAAATTATAGGTGAATGGAGTGAATTATAGAAATTACTACTTGGGGTTGTTGAATTAAGTTGTTTCAATTTATAATGAGCTTTTAGAGTAGAATGTTGCTGCGTTGGGATTAATTTTCCTAAGCAAGTTAGTTATTTTTATAACGTAAGGCGTAAACATAAGCCCATTGACAAGTAAAGTTCCGATATTGTCAAAATTAGAGTTAAGTCTTGTGTTTAAACCTTACTGGGATAATAGGTATATTTTGTGGCTAAAATAATTATGTGGATTAGTAGTCTCAAGGTGTAGCTTTCACACGGTTTTGGAATTTCGGGATTCCGACGAGTATAACCCAAGTTATGGTGTTTTTAATCGGGGTGTCGTGCGTATATACGATTTTGGGGCAGTGGGTTTGTGACCATTTTTAAGGTATCAAGGAGGCCTTATTAGCCTAAGTATTCAACATAAGAGTTATAGTACGTCCCGCTAGCTTTCCGGAATGGGGTCTTATGGATTCATTGGATGTTAGAGTGAAAAGTTATGACTCGCCAAAGTAAGGCTCCCAATAATGTCAAAGCAGAATTTTAGTTCGCCAAGCCTTTTTCAGCGCCAATTTCTAGGGGCTTCCAACCTTTTCTGAATTTATGGTCAGCATGAAATTTATAGATCGCCCTTCAAGCATTCCATAGACTACTAGCACATGTTCATACGATATATATTCTTTAAGTTATGAGTTCCCAAAGTTCCCTTCCTGAATTTCTCACTCTTTTAATTAAAGGTAAACTTTCATTAAGTTATTAAAAGAATTCCTCCTTACCAAGAATCCAAGTTAATTTGCTTTAGTGTTCTTATGTCAAGTGTGATCCAAGAGGTCGTTGCTGCTCCCTGTTCGAGTCCAGTCAGGCTTTTCAAGTCGTTTATTTGCGGTTAATTTGTGAAGGTATGCATATTGCCTGTACCCTTCTTAAACTCTTTTATTTGAGTTTACTGACCAAGTGTAATGATATTGAAATTGAGTAAGATTTACTTGTTTTATCACGTAACTATGGCCCCGACCCATTGTTAATTGTGCCATTGAGCACTCCCACAATAAATACCTGACCTACTATCAACCCATCCGGTTCTCCCGATCGGTCCGGGTATGCGCATACGGAGGCTTAGACCTATGATCGCAAAGCAGGGGACCATTAAAGATAATAATACAACAAGCATGTTTATTGTTGTTCATTGTTGTTTATTGTTTTATGGTTTTACTGTTTTATTGTTTGCAAAATGAATTGAAATGCGCGAAATAAAATAAATTGCCTAAGTTTATTTTACTGTCCAGGGGTATGTGTATTGAGTTTTCACTTATTTGCAAATTGTTTTATGTTTTGTTTTAGGTGGTGCCTTTAAGATTAAGGCGAATAAGGCATGCTCCGATAAAGAAATCAGTTAAGCAATAAAGGGGATATGGTTGACATACTTATTTATGAGGGTTTGAGGTGGAGGTGATTCCTCTATTTGCTTGTGTAAATTATAAGTGATTTAAGGTTTTGTATGGAAAGTTAAGGTTATGTATGTTGTTCAAAACTCCTTTTTGGGATTGTTGTGTATTGTTTAGAGTCATACATATATGGTCGGTGTTTAGTTGTGATTGATAAGCCTTGTCCATATTTCTGGACGGCGGTAATACCTTCGAATTATATTTTCGCTGCGCTAATCATTGGGTTATGAGTTGTTTAGTGATAATTCAGTGATTATGAATCTGGGGGTGTTACAATTATGGTATCAGAGCAGAGATTCTGGAGTTGTGAGTTATTTAGGGCATGAATAAGGGAAGACATAGTGTGTATGAATTATCGTCCTTGGGAAGTGAATTATTACCTTTATGGATGATGGAGTTGGGTATATTTGGAGTACAAAGGTCAATTATAAATAAAGAATTGGTGTTGTTCCAATTTGTAAAGTTGAGTATTTGTTATGATTAGCAGAACCTTGAGCTACACTTAAACCCATCCCCTTTGAAGTACGTTGTTCGATCTCGTTCTGAGCCGAATTTTATATCTTTTATAGGGAGTCTTGCTTGTTTTAGCCTGAGTTTTATATATTAGATATGATGATTTCGTGTTTTGTAGGAAAATAAAGAGTTAGAAGGAAATCAAACTTAATTGAGGATTTTTAGGGAATCCCAAGCGTTTTCCCGAGCCAACCCAAGTCGACCCGAGTCAGCTCGAGCCGACCCGAGTCAAACCGGGTTGAAAATCGAGGCGAGATCAACCCGGGAGCCCTTTGTCAATTTTTGGTGCAAAACAGGGGCATAGCACCTGCTACATCGTCTGTAGCGGCCGCTACAGTCCATGGGAAAACAACAAGGTAAGGTGGCAGCCGAGCATCACGCCCGCTACGCCAGTGGTCGCGCCCGCGACAAGCTTTGGCAAGAAGAAGAGCTGCGTGCGGACAGAACCAGGTCGCGCTCGCGACCAAGAGTTTCACGCACGCGACGGACGATGAACGAGAGACGATGGAGGCTGGTAGTGGAGCGTTGCGCCCGCGACGACTCCAGTCGCGCCCGCAACCTGCCATTTCTGCGGAAGCTCTGCGCGTGTCTGCGGGAGTTAATTCTAGGGTTTTGGGGATTTTTCTTTCCTTCTATAAATACCCACATACATTCAACATTGTAATTATCTTAGTCTTTATTCAATTAGCTATTTTTAGGAGTAGGATTAGAGTAGATTTAGATTTAATTGCTTTCTTTAATCTTGCTTTAATCCTTTAATTGTTCTTCAAGTCTTCTTCATTGCTCTTCAAGTTTTCTTCATTTCTCTTGCATTTTGTACTCAATCTCTTTCAAGTAAATTCCCATTGAAGTTTTACAAAGCTTTCTCTCTCTCTCTCTCTCTCTCTCTCTCTCTCTCTCTCTCTCTCTCTCTCTCTTTGGTTGCCATTGATGTTTGATTTCAAAGTTTTCTAGTTCAAATTACACCCAATCCACTTTTAGTGAGGAGGAGGATCAAGGGTCACAAATTCTGCTTCCTAGTGAGGATTTGGGGATCCTTGGTAATCCAATTCATATTTTCTTGTTTGTTCGGGGGAAAATCCAGGTGAAGATTGAAGAATTAGTGAAGATTTTCGGTCATTGAAGGTATAATTTCTTGCCCCAATTTCATTGATAATTCTAGTTCCTCTTTAATTGCTTTATTTGATTTCATGCTTTTATTGCTTTCTTGAATCCATGTCTAGATTAGTTTAATAGCTTTATTTACATAATTTACTGGTTCCCACACTGAGAAAATCCGAACACAAACTGTTTTCCTCGTCAAGCCTAACACCCATCCCCGTGGATTCGACAACCCTAACCTCACAAAAACCCAAAAATACCGCAAACAAACAATGGCGCCGTTGCCGGGGATGGCGTTATTTTGTAGATTAGGTTATTGGTTTGTGTGTATATAGTTTATTGCTTTCCTGATTTTTCCAGAAAAATGTAGTCAAAAAAATTGAATATCGAAAAAGAAAAAAAAAACAAAAAAAAGGAAGTATGGCTAGTCCCCAATTTCCCCAATTTGAGCATGAAATATTTTGGAGGTATTTTGCTAGATTGCTTGACTATAGTGCTCAATGTGAATTGTATGGTATCTTTTATGATACATTGGATATGTTGGGAATTGTGAATGAGGGTGTGAATTATGAGACCCGAAACCTCTTAGATTATTACCACTACAAAAAAGCATCACTTGTGCCACGGTAAAATTCGTGGCACAAGTTTGAAATTCCCGTGGCAAAACCATCTTGCCACGGGTTTTCTACAAATTAGCCCCGTGGCACAAGTGACCGTGGCAAGGGTGTAGCCACAGGAAATTTACTACCGTGGCTAAATGAAAAATCGTAGCCACGGGAGCTCCCGTGGCAAGCACTGTCCTTTGCCACAGGAAGACCCGTGGCAATCACTTTTCTTGCCACGTGTAGTCCCGTGGCAATCACTTTTCTCGCCACATGAAGTCCCGTGGCAACCAATTTTCTTGCCACATGAAGTCCCGTGGCAATCACTTTTCTCGCCACATGAAGGCTCGTGGCAATCACTTTTCTTGCCACGTAAATTCCTGTGGCAATCACTTTTTGGGCCATGTTGAGGCCTATGGCAAGTACACGTCTAGCCACGAGGACTTCCATGGCAATATACCTTTTAAAGAAACCAACATCCTTGGCAAGTTTGCTTCTAGTCATAAGAGTTGGTAGGGTTATCCTTATACTATAACAATATCTGTGGCAAATGTTACAATTAGCATACATTGTACAATACATTACAATAATTAATATTGTATTACTTGATAACATATATAATATAACTAAGAAATGTAATAATTGTCTCATAAAAAAAAAAAAAGAAATGATACATATTTATATATAGTATCAAAAGATATTTCACAATATACTTGAATTTTTTTTTTCAAAAAAAGTCACATTAATACCTAACACAAAAATCAATTAGCTAAGCAAAGTTGATAAAATAAATCCGCACTACTAGCAACCCAATAACTAATAAGTCTTCATCAAGTTGAACTATCTCTAAAAACTTTGCTTGACTTCAATTTTTGCATGATCTGCAAGATGACGAATTGTTTTCCTGGAAAAAAGAGAACATGAAAAATAACAACAATAACATTATTCAAAAAATTGAAAAACACAAATAGTAAGTCACAAGAGTTTTAGTTAAGAATCTTAAAACTTGTTTAAGAATACTTGTTTAAGAAGAATGGACTGCAGTACAAGAAAGTGACACTGCCTTATTTTAGAAAAGTGTATAGATTTTAGTTGTTGCTTCATAGTCTGCCATTAAGAGCACATAAATCAAAATGTGCAACATGGATATGGGATCCTGCTAAAGCTTGCACATTTTTGGTTTTTGCTACTTATTTGACAGAATGCTTATCAAAGATTATAATCCAAATTCATCTAGACAAGATAAAACTATAGTCTCCGTATTCCATGCAAACAAAGAAAACATGAAATACAGATAAGGGTTATGCCTTTAATTACTACAACACATCATCCAAATAAAGACAATCAAACTAATAATAAATCCATAATGATAACTTATGACAATGAAAGAGTAAAAGAGGGGTGGTGTTATGCAGTTACTTTATTCAACAATCCACCACTTAATGAAAATAACTGGCATCCAAAACCACACTCGAGACGGGAACAATAAATAAATTAAGTCGTATTCTTTGTAAGGAGGGAGTCTCCTAATTAACTTAATGAAAGTTAATTTTAATTATAAGATTGGAGAATTTTTGGGACTTCGCAGTAAATTTGCGGAAGGCATAACATTCTCTATAGACCTTTAAAAATTTCATAAGAGGACTTTTCGGAAAGCTAAAAATGTGTTCTACAACTCTCCAGTTAAGAGTTATGGTCAAAAATAAGTGTAAAAGCTTGAAAAATGGCAAAAGAAGAGGGCTGGTTCCGCATACTTTTAACTTCGGCAATGAAATTTCGAGGACTCATAATTTAAGATTTATACATCGTATACTCGAGGGCGAGTAGTCTATGGAAAGCTTGAAACATATACTACAACTCTTATGTTGACCACAAATTCAGAAAAGGTTTGGAATACACTGGAAATTGGCTTTGAAAAAGGCTCAGTGAATTAAAATTCTGGTTTGACATGATTGGGAGCCTTAGTTTGGCGGGTCATAACTTTTCACTCCAACATCCGATGAACGCATAAAACCCCATTCTGGAAAGCTTGCGGAGCATATTATAACTTTTATGTTGAATACCTATGCTAATAAGACCCTATTGATACCTTAAAATGCTCAAGAACCTGCTGTTCAAGAAAACGCACATAACCGGGTGCTCATTTTAAATTCACTATAACTTGAATTATACAAATCGAAACCACGAAATTCAAAATCCGTATGGAAACTGTTTCTTAAGGCTATTATTCCTAAATAAAATTGGTCATGAAACATTCCAATTGTTCCAAAGACACCAAACATAAGCCCTAAAAACATAACTTGATCTTTTGAAACTCTCTTTGATACCCATTACAATTTCTAATGTCTTAACCTACCAAACAAGCTTATTCCTTATTGACCAGGTGATGTTATAGACTCTGTCTTCTGAAGTTTGAATGGACAACATCCATATATAGAGAATTATTGACTATTAAGGAGTGTAATAGTATCCAAGATGCATTTAGAGAATAAGGGAATTTTAAAAATAAAGGAGTTCCCAAAGTAATGAATCATTGAACCAAAAGAGCATATACCTTGATCCAAAATATCCTTAGTATTGTATGGTCCATGTAGTGTACCAATCCAATGATGCATGGCGATTGGTGAGTTCATAGTATGATCTACACGACTATAAAGTGGCCATTTCATGTTCATAGTAATTAGGCATTGTTCTAGGCAGTAATATAGTGGATCATTCACCTCCCATTCTTGTAATTCAATTGGATTAAGAATAATAAAACTCTTGAAGGTGCACTAAATTGACCACAACAGATCAAACCCAACAATATCTCAATTCTCTCCACTTAGCTTAATTAAACACCATTATTTTTCACATGTAAACAAAATTAGCATCCAAACTTAAACTCCCCCTATTCAATAGAGTTATGGCATGAACACAACAAGCACTTAACCATCTATCCGAACAACTTAATCCAACATTTATAAACACAAAATTCATCTCAAATTCACATCCAAAACCACCAAAACTTAATATCCAGATAAACTTCACAATCGCTAGCTAAAATTGAGTGAAGAAACATCAAATTTTGTTATACAAAGAATAAACTCAGCCATGGAAAAAGAAAAAATGAGTTAGGGTTTGCCTTGAAAAAGAGGGAAGAAGGGAGGATGAACAAGGGAAATGGTGGGGCTAGTGCCGTCGATGGTCCCGACGCCCTCACTGGCGGCGGCGACGGCCGTTTTCGACGGCTGATTGCCAGCATGAAGAGGAGACAGTGGCGGAAGACAGGAGGCAATACATTGAAAACAAAAGCAACACGGGAGGAGAATGGTCGTCTGGGATAGCGTTTTCCGGTTAGAGGCCGCGATGACCGCCAACGTCAGATGGCGGGGTGGCTGCTGGCGGTTGCAGAGACAGGCGGCAGAGATTGAGAGAGACAGAGGAAGAGCACCGTTCCTCTTTTGTTTTCTAGTGTGTGTGTCTGGTGAGTTGTTGGTAATTGAAAAGGTCAATTGGGAAAAGTAACTGCAACCAAAAGAACCCCAAGGCCCACATCAAACTAATGTAAATACTAAGAAAGGCCTGCGATTTTCACAAATAAATATAGTCGGTAAATATTTACCAAAATTTATTGAAAATTGTCGAAAATTATCAAAAATTATTACAAAAATTTACCGAAATGTACCAAAATACACAATTTATATTCGAGCAAATTTCAAATATTATTTAACATTTTTGCTATTTTAATATTTTATTTTTTAAAATATTTTATTTTAATAATTAAATTATAATTTTTTATATTCTTTTGTGGAATATAATTTTTTATATTATTTATTTTGATAATAACTTTTATACTTATATTTATTTATAAATTTATGTTTAAAAGTAACGAGTGAATTTGCAGACCACATTAGATGAATTCGATATGAAAGGGGTTGAGAATAAGGACATACTCCCCCATTCTTTTTTATCTGTCGTTTACGGTTTTCAGTGTCAATTTTTAATCAATAATTTCTAATATAAATGTTTTGCAAAAAAATATAATATTATACTCTTTTAATAGTATTTTTTTTTATTACGAATCTAATGACATCAATTTTGTATGATAAATAATTGTATAAATTAAAATATTAATAGTCAAAGTTTTGAAATAATTTTCAAGGACGACTAATAAAACCAAACAGAGGGAGTACTAGGGCAGTGGACACAATCTAGGGTAGTGGACACGGTCTTGGCAGTGTTTCGAAATTTTGAATAAGCAAATCCTGCTTGTTTTGCATTATGAGTTCTTCTCGTCTGCTGGCTGGGCTACTCATCCTTTTTTTTTTTTATTTTTTATGAATACTCCTCCTTTTTCAAAACAAAACTCTATTGTTTTTATGTTTTTGAGAAATTAAAAAGCGCTTGATTATTTTTAAAAATATAGAAAATTATTTATACAATATCAATGGATTTTTTGAGTAAAAAACTATGTTATTCATCCGTGTATTTACTTTTACCGTCTTTCCATTCGTATATATATTTTCCGCAGCTATAGGTAGTATATCAATGAATTTCATATAGGGATGACAATGGATCGGACGTGGGTACCTCCCACCCCCGCTCTGATTACTAATCGGAGGTGGAGGTCCATCTCAAAATCCGATTAATCGGAGGGGGGGGGGGGAGTGGGAGGACCTCCACATCCTATTATGAAATTGGAGGTGCAGGTACTCAGACTATAATCGGAGGTCCAATGAATTAGCTTTTGTAGTATTTATTTTTTAAAAGTTTTAAAAAAAAATTGATAACATTTTTGTCGTAATTTAATATATCATACTTCTAAAAAAAATAAAACTCAACAATAAACCTAATATCTTTACATAACCAAGATTACATAACACAACAGACATAATATATGTCAAGGAAAGACTACCAACCATCAAAATTGGCAACACGCCCTTGTTGCTTTACGTCGCCCCCCTTTTACTAATGTCGCCCCCTCAAAAGACGTTTTTGCCCTTAATATATTTCAACCACCTTCTCTCTAACTCACATCCTCTCACTCTCCTCTCACTCTCCTCTCAAATTCTCTCTCTAGAATTTTGATTTGTTTTTGAAATTTAACCTAAAATGTCAATAGAAGGTGGTAATTCAAGTGAAGAACAAGAGGTTAGTTTGTAAATTTTAATTCTAAAAAAAAATTAAGACGAAAAATTTTTCCGGAAAAATTGAGGCTGCCGCGCCTAGATCCCGGCGGAGCCGCGGCTCTGCCGTGCGAAACGTGCCGCCTGGCGGCAAATTCCATTTTATCCGGAAAAAATTTTCGTCTTAATATTTTTTTTAAAATTTTTATAAAATGTTAATATTATTGTTTATGTAAAAAATATTATTTATTTATTTATGTTAATATTATTAAGGTAATAAATGTCGTTAATTATAATTGTTATGTAAATTTTGTTAAAACATATTATTATAAATAAGTTGTTTAGAAGTATTGTTATTATTATTATATTATGCTAATTATTATTGTTAATATTGTTATTTAAATAAAATTTTTATTAATATAATTAATGTTATTAATTATAATTTTTATGTTAATTATGTTTAAATTATGTTAATTAATATTATTAATACAAGTTGTTTATAAGTGTTGTTGATATTATTAACAATATTAGTAAATGTTGTTAAAAGTATTATTTATTTATTTAAAATAATATCATTATGGTAAATAATGTTGTTAATTGTTATTATTATGTTAATTATGTTACAATTTTTTATTTTTTTATAATATTATTATTATGATAATTAATATTAGAATTGTATGTTATTTATTAATGTTGAAGCTACTAACATTATTATTACGAATTAGTATCCCAGTTATTATTAGTATATTAATAATAATTGTTTTTATTGTTTGAAGGTTTTTTTGGAGGACTTTGGCGGGGACGGCGTTGATTACTCCTCCCATTTTGTAACGCAAAATGTGTTCGAGAGTATTGAAGCATTGCAAGAATGGGCCAATGGAGTAGCTGCGGCAATCGGTTTTAGGTTTGTACGGGCTTCGTACAAGAGAAAAGATGCCGATAGTCCGTTAAGGTGTTATTTGAAGTGTTGGAGGTACGGAAAGTATCGTGGCAAATTGAACGATCTAGATGATGCGGCTCGTCGGAGTACGTCAACGAAGGCGTGCCAATGTAAATTCGCCATTGTTGCGTGGACTCGCAACGAAACGGAATGGCGAGTTAGAGTGTGCGACGGTGACCGGGGGAAGCACAATCATGCCTTCATCGTGTACGAGGAAGGGCATCGCCACAGACATCCATTAACCTCAAATGAAAGAACATGTCCAGGATATGACCAACACGGGGTGCACACCGGCGACGATACAAACGTCGTTGAAGATTAGGTTCCCCGCCTCTACGATAAACGTGAAGCAAGTATACAACGAGCGGGCAAAGATGCGCACTGAGGAATTGGATGGTAGGACGGCTGCGGGACAATGCTTGCGCATGGCGAAACTCGGCGGGTACGTCTCTTTTGTCGATTATGATGACGATGGCGAGCTTCGTCAGGTTTTTTTATGTCATCCTTACTCGTTGAAGTTGCTACGTACGTACCCAAATGTCATTCTCATTGATACAACGTACAAGACTAACAAGGCAAAGTGGCCTTTATGTGAGCTCGTAGGCATGACACCGACAAACCGCAACTTCCAGATTGCTTACTCGTTCATGCGGGACGAGAAGATGGAATCTTATGAGTGGCTATTGTGGAGAGTGTATGAATTGTTGGGTACCGATGTAATTCTATCCGTGTTTGTGACGGACAAGCAGGATGCTTTGTTGGGGGCTGTTGCCAGGGTTTACCCAAATGTGCATCAACTTTTGTGCGTGTGGCATATTGCGAATGATGTGGAGAATAAAGTGAACGCCCCATCGGGGCAAGAAGCTCGGACTCGCTTCATTTCGCATCATTTCGAACGGCATTGTACATTCAAGACTATTGGAGATTTCAAGGTCAAGTGGAAAGAGGTTGTTAACGCGCGTGGATCGGGCAAAACAAACCGATAGTTGATTATCTTACGGGGACGTGGCTGAGTCATAAAGAAAAATTTGTTTGTGCTTGGACCGATAATGTACCTCATATGGGGAACACAGCCACTTCAAGAGTTGAGAGCCAGCATTCATCACTAAAGTATTATATCGGCAGTTCCAGAGGCACCTTCGATCGTGTTTGCGAAGATTCACTTTCACTTGGAGAATCAACATACGGAGATTAAGAGGGAGCTTGAACTATCAAGGAGCACGCACAGGCAATTAGGTCGATCTCATTTCTTTAAGAATTTGCTCGGAAGAGTATCTCATCACGCATTGGACCTTATGTCGTATGAGCTCAATAAGATGCTGGCGATGAGGTATGAAAATGAATGCTACTTATGCGATCACCTGGTGTCGAGAACCCACCTCCTCCCGTGCGCGTGTTCTATGATGGAAGTTTACGCATCCGAGAGCCAATTCCGACACGGATAAATATGTTTTGGAGACAATCGCTGATTGGCGATGGTGAAACCGCATGCTCAAATGATATTCCACTGTGCAGACTTAGAACAATTTGAGGAACTAGCTAACCAGTTCGGAGAGTGACCCAGCGGTTATGCGACACGTAAACAAAGGTCCTCAATGGAAAGTTGAATCCCGGCGAGTATATTCACGATCCGCAGACAAGCCCCCACGGCCCGCAGATCAAGACTTCAAAATCAACGCGACGCAATCCCGGTGCGTTTGAGTACGGACGATCATCGGACGGGTAGCAAGACAACGCATTTAATCGAAGGAAAAAGGGAACCGATTCTTCATCGGTTGGGATGGGGTCAACAGTTTGTGTATATTTATAGCACTTGTTTGGTTTTAATAATGACTATATATTGTTGTTTATAACTTAAGTTAATATGATTCGCAGTATCAACCGGATGCGCCAAGATCCGTTCCGCTCGAGGACGCTTTGCACATTTCATTCTCGCCATACGTCATTGGATGGACGGATGTGGTAGCCGATGGCAACCGGGGTTCGTATGCCGAGGCGAGTTACGGGGATCGGGAAAAGTGGTCAATCGCTAGGTTCTCAATGAGCACCGAGTTGCGCGAGTGAAAATGCATATGTTATCGCTGCTTTTCTAACAAAGGAGATGTTCCTTGAGACACACGCAAGGATTCACGGCCACTTGGTGGCCACCCCGCACGAACATTGGATGTCGGCTCAAATGACTTATTTCCAGTGCGGCGATGAATATGATGTGGATCTTCTTGTCAACACCTCCCGTCCACGATCGCATAACCGAACTATACATATCAATATTACCCATAAGAGGAGGGCCTAGACTTACGGCACCTGCGAAAGTTCAGGGAATTGTGCGATACAATAACCACTTCATGCTTATCCATTTACAGGATGACTGCCCTCTACCGCCGATTCATATTGGATGGCGAGCAGCTAGAGACATAACTGTTCAAGGTTGGGATGAGCCTTTCCAGGCTCGTATTGATAGATGGCAGGCTATTAGGGCCGCTCAACGCCAATGATTGTTGTAGTTGTACCGTTGTATATATATGAATTGCTGATTATATTTATATTGAAAATGATGCATTTAATTGAAACGTTATCGGCAAACATAACATAAATTGTCGCTTAGTTTAGGGTACAATAAAAACACAATAAAAACACAAATTAAAAAACTAAACGCAGAATCAGTTAACTAGTTCAACACAAATTAACACTAAGTTTAAGGTACAATAAAAACAATGAAATTAAACAACACAATCTACTCCTCCTCATCATCGTCTTCCGCCTGGGGGACTTCAATATGCATCTGATGGCACCAACGCCCGTGCAAATCGACCATCTCATCGTACCAAGCACGATTAATTGTCGCTGTCTCATCGTCTGCTTGGAACTGATGCCTCCCTCGTTGAACTAATGATGCCCATGTATAGGCCCACTTTTATAAAAAAAATACAAAATAATGCGGTCAGACCAGTAAAAAATAAAACAAAAAATAAAACACAAAATATTTAATTATGATGAGGGTTTAAGTGTACCTGTTCGTGTGTCGGAAGGTCCTCGACTGTCGATTGGCTTGCGGAGGCATTGTTATTCAAAAATTTGTGTGAATGTGCCGCATACCAGTCGTCGTAAGCGACATTCGATTCCCACGGCACTTGTTTCGTGCGGGGCACATCACGCACTGACATTTTGTTGTATATGGGAAACCCCGCTCAGTCAGCGCTGACGTTAGCATCCACGAATTCCAATTTGTAGGGGCCCTTCGCCGGTCGGTCAGCGCTCTTTGGGACTGATAATCGCCGTGGGATATGTTGTAGGTGCCCTAATCGCCAACGACGCGATCGGGCGTACTGAAACGTGATGTCGTATGCACGAATGCCTCCATCAGACAACGCCCCGCTACATGACTTGTACGGGCAGACCGTGACGGGCCCAACTCACACGATCCGGCCAACGCATCCAAGGAGGCCTCAATCGCCGAGGCGCCGCCCCGAACTTCGCGGGCGGATGGGGACCACCCGCCGCCCGAGGCCCATTAACCGCCGCCCGCGCGTGTGGCCTAAAATCAGGAAAGTACTCGTAGATCCAGGCCTGCAGCAGGGTCAAACACCCGGCCATCTTGGCTGTCCCGCCCCGCCGCCATCCCTAATCGGGCGTAAAGGAACGCCAAGGTCACCGTCCCCCAAGCAATGCGATCAACGATAACATCAGTGCTAGGCCACGGATGCGGCCTAATTCTATCCCTCGATTTGTCCACGAGGATAGTGTTTCCGAGCATGCTCAACAACCACGCCCGTATCCTATGGGGAATGGGAAAACTGGTCGATAAACTAATCGACCTCAAATGGGAGTCAGCTATGCCACCCTTATCATAAATGCTATCAGCCTTCAGCTCCGCCATTCCTTTTTCAAAAATCACGGGCACGTACTGGTTAACGACTTCCCGAGGAAGTCCTTCAGGCATCAAGCCATCAACTGCAAGACCCAATATATGTTGCACATCATGCAACATGATCGTCATTTCACCAAAGGGAAGGTGAAATGTGTTTGTGTCGGGTGCCACCTCTCAACGAACGCCGAGATCAACGTCGAGTCGATGTGGTCGACATCAACTCCACAAATTGGTTATTTGGATTCTTCCCAGCGACCGCATTCAGTTCCAACTTGTCGGTAATCGACCACAACTCCTCAACGCATTCTTCTTCGTCAAGCAATCAAGGACAACACGAGGCGAACGCTCGCGACCCTCCCATATTACCCGAGCAATGTGACCTCCAAAGCTCGGTATTAATGAGGGAATTGCAGGTCCCCCGGGAACGTTACCACCAATCTTCCAGGAATTGTCGCCGCTTCGCTTCCTCTCGATATTCGCATCGACCAGCGTCACCAAGAGCGTAATCGCTTCCCGCCACCGCCGACCGGGCAAACTTCCTTGAATCCCTCATCGGCATGAAACCTGATGGCCTGTAACCTGGCCCAGTAGTCGTAAAATTGGCGATGGAGGTCGGGATCATCTGCATCTCGGGCTCCCCTGTCTCATCGTCCCCCGAATCCGATGTTGTAGAGCCGCTAGACTCATCCATGGCCTGGTTGAGATGGTCAACGAAATCTCGCGTTGCCTGAATACCCGTGTCCTCGGGCTGGCCCCCCGCTGCATCACCTGCATCTGTACCACGACCAGCACGGCGAGTTGACGCAGTCACATTGCGTCTGTGGGGGTCCCCAGACTCACCCCCCCTCCAACCACTCACAAGTCGATTCGCCCGGTCCAGAAACCCTCGACCCTTGCCTTTCCCTACCATTTTAGATCACCTGCAAAATGAAGACATACATAACATAATAATCATTTAAGTCGCAAGAATATGCGCAAATGGGTTAACGTGTGTTGGTTAACTAAGTCGTGTCACGAGGCAAGAGGATCATGTTATTGTCCAAGGAGAGTGTGTTGTTTAACTGTTAATCTATGGTTGAAAAAGACTTTCGTCAGCCGTACCGACTTCTCGTTTAATTGTTTGGTTCCCAAAAAATAACGCACTGTCAGCAGTGAAATTGCGCGAGGTCTACAGTGCTCTGGGAGTTAGAAGCATATCAGATTCGATACAATGTAATGTTTCTATTGTAGCACAGTGGGCAACAAGATAAGGCGGATCGAAAAGAATCTAGTAGTGAAGGGTCTAATACAAATCGTGTTGGGCTTTCTTGCATGTAAGATTCACAGGTCCATCTATGCAGTGAATTTGCATCATCGTTCAATGCTTTGATGAACCTATGAATCTTACATGCAAGAAAGTCCAACACGATTTGTACCAGACCCTTCACTACTAGCTTCTCTTTCAGATCCGCCTTATCTTGTTGCCTCACCAGGCTGCACAATAGAAACATTGCATTGTACCGAATCTGAGACACTTCTAACTCCCAGAGCACTGCAGACCTCGCTCAATTTCACCGCCGATAAGCTACTTTTTGGGAACCAAACAAATAAACAAGAGTTGATGCGGGGCATTGATTAACCTTCTCAACCATACATTATCAGATTACAACACACACTCTCCTTGGACACTAATATGACCCAAAACTCAACCTCTTTATTTGACGTATACAACTAACATACTATAACTATATATTAACATAATTATTATCCTAACCTACCATCACAAAATAACCTATCCACTTACGTATCAACTGGTTGTTGAGTACCTAAGTTATTAAATGGATGTGACATAACTATTATGTCATCATTGGAGTTATGAGTACATAAATTGACAATTAAGTTGGATTATGAATAAATTACCCATACCAACTATATACGCCAACTTACTTACAAATAACAACCAAAATCATCCAAACTCAACATCCTTCTAACACAACTACATATAAACTATTCGGAATATACACTAACCCGTAAACTTAGCCCTACATCACAATTACGATTTTTTTCTAAGACAATTAATCACTAACATTAACACATGCTTAATCACTAAATAATATTAACGCATCAAATATTAACAACGAATCAATATCACTGATATTAATCACTACTAATTGTCATATTAACACATGCTTAACATTAATATTAATATTAACAATATTAATTTTCATAACACAATATTAATAATATTAATACAATTAATCACTAATAATTATCAAATTAACACATAATTAACTATAATATTCATAATAACAATATTAATAATTATCATATTTAATAATAACAATATTAACTTTAATAAATATAATATTTAATTTTTATTTATTATTTAACAATAATCTAATAACAATTATTAACAATAATAATATTAATAACAATTATTATCAATAATAATATTAATAAAAATAACAATAAAAATATTAATAAACATAACAATAACAATATTAATAAATATAACAATAATAACAATTAATATTAATTTTATTAATATTAAAACAAAAAAACGGAAAAAAAAAAAAAATGACAATTTGCGACGCATGCGCCGTCGTTGCGGCACCCAGATCCCGGCATGGCCGCGGCCGTGCCGGGATCTAGGCGCCGCACCGGCGGCGGCTTGTCGTACTCGGCACTGGTCCGGATGGCTTTTTTTATTTTTTTTTTCGTTTTTTCGGACGAAATTTAAATTTACAAAATATAAAACCATAAATTCAAATTACAAATTCGAAACATACCTCAAATTCGTCGATTAAATCCCGGTATGAGGGTGGTTTGTAGTGGTTGATGGTTGAGAGCGTTTTTTAGAGAGATAAACTAGAGAGATAGTGGAGAGTGAAGTTATGAGGTTCAAGGGCATGGGTTGGAAATATTATGCGAAAGGTGGGCGACAATAGTAAAAAGGGGGACGACGAAAAGCAAGCGGGTTTTCCTTTAAGGGGAAAAAAAACTAAGCTTCATATATATTCTCCACTCAATTCTCAAATTCAGTCATATTATGAGTTTTCATATTATTTAATACATTTATTATTATTCTAATCAGACTTAATCAGATTGGAGGTAGTCGCCTCCATATCCGCTCCGATCCAGTTATAATCAAAGATGCGTGCATTTAATCAGATTCAAATACAAATTTCTTTTTATCAAATTTAGATTGGATTTTTCTGCTTCGCATCGGAGCGGGTTCGCTTCGGAATCGGATATGACGACCATCCGTAATTTAATCGGATTCGCTTCGCATGTAATTGCCACGAGTGATGTTTTCCCGTGGCATATATACTTTTTTGCCACATGAGTTATAGTCTGTGGCATATTATTGTCATAGGTTATATTTTCCTGTGGCATAAGTATTTTTTTGCCACAGAAATTCTAGTCTATGGCATGTTATTGCCACGGGTGATATTTTCCCGTGGCATAAGTACATTTTTTGCCACAGGTGATATTTTCCCGTGGCATAAGTACTTTTTTTACCACGGGAGTTGTAGTTCGTGGCATATTTTTTAACATCAAATGCATTATAAAATTCCCCGTGGCAAGACTAATGAATTGCCACGATTTTAGATTTCCCGTGGCATAATTCGTGGCACAAGTGATGATTTTTTGTAGTGTACGGGTTTGCCGCTTTAGGGGAAGAAAAAGCATGAGAATTACTTGAATGGTTGTCTAGGGATTCTTATGAATTTAAGCAACAAAGTGTTAGTCCTAGCTTCCAATCTCCTTATGCACCACCCTCCGGGACCGAAACTGAATAGTCATGTGATTATCCCATGTATTTTGATGGTCAATCTTATGGTAGGGATTATGTAGAGAACTCTTATGATCCTCCCCAATGTGATGTTGTTGAGTCTCATCCTTTGTGCTTATTTTGTGATTCGCCGTGCCATAGTTCTTCTTGTTTGCAAGTTGAGATGCGTGTGAAATTGAATGAATGCATGCAAGAATTTGAACACATGTTTAAAACTTGGGTAGAAGCTTTTTCTTCACAAATGGTTGATTCGAATGTAGAAGTAGATCATTCGTCATCTTTGAGTCCTGAAATGCGTGTTGATTCTTCTTTGTATGATTATGATGAGGATGATGACTACTATAACGGACCTAATTTTGCATGCCGGCTTAGCGATTCCTTAGCTCTAGCTGCACCTAGTGAGCATGAGGAACATGGTTATTTTGTGTGTGATGATGAAGAACTTGATGAAAACATGTTAGATGATGAACCATTGTCCACACCATTGTCCATGCTTTTGTGTGAAGAAAAGGTTGAGTCTGATGAATGCCATGGTGTTTATGATGTAATTGAACATGATCTTGCTGAGAGTGAAATTGAATCTTTTGTAATTGAATGTGTGTTGGAAACCGAATTGTTCACTTTCATTGAGGATCATTGCATTAGTGAGCCATTCATTACCCTTTCATGTGGATCCATTAATGTGGAATCTTGTGATGATGAGCTTGAGTCTTTGGGGAATGATCCTAATTGTTTGAACTTGGTTTGTGATAATGATGCTTTTGATGATGATATGCTTATTGAGTCATTCAAGATGGGTTATGACCCGGAACCTTCCACTTTCACTTTCGATGTTGATTTGAATGATGCACATTTGTCTTATGATACTGATAGTTCTTCTGATGAGTCTGATATTGATGAAGATGAAGATGTGCCTGTTTGTGATGTTGGGAGTGTCATGATGTGGTCTAACCCTATGTTTTCCTTATCACCCATTGATGATTATGATGATTATTTGGATGAAAGTTATGATTTGGAATCGATGTTAAATGAAAATTGCATGCATATTGAGTTTGAATCATTGTTGACGTCCAAGTCTTTGCATGAGCATGTTCAGGAATGTGTTATATTGCCCCCTCCTGTTGATTTGTATACCTAATCTCCATTTACGAGTCAATGGGAGGAATCATTTTTCATGTCTCCTTTTAAGGTGCCTAGGAAAGTTGTGGACATTCGTGCATTCCATCATTTCTATGACTTTTCTAAGGCATTCGATAAACTGTTGAGAGCACTAATGTTTGTTGATGTAATTTTGAAATGGTGCTCTTATCTACACCGTTCTGAGATGCATTCACGGATGTATGACTTGTTACTCCGGGCGTTGAATGGTTCTGACTTGGTGGCCGACGTCTTGAGGTGAGATGGAGTGGCTGAGGTTCCATGGATAGTTTGATTATTCTGAGATTTCATTGTTTGGGTATGCTTAGTATCCAACCAGGCAATGTCGTTCCCTTTCTTGTAAATAAAGTTAGTAAGTTAGTTTTCTTTTCTTCTTTTGTTTTCTTTTGGTGTGTTTTTTTTTCTTTCCTTTTGGGAGTACTTGCTTACCTTACTTCTGTTTTCATTTGAGGACATGACAACCTCTTGTATGATAGTGGGAGGGTAGTATACATTCCGGCTTTTAAGTCTTAGAAAAAAAAGAAAAAGAAAAAAAGAGTGAGATTCATCTTGTAAATATTTTTGTTTTTCTTTAGTTCTTTAGTTAGTAGTGTCTTGTATATACTTTTATTTTTCTTTTAATCTTGCATGCCAAGTTCTAAGCATTTAGGTAGTTTAAATTGTATATCCTCACCTTATGCTTGGTGCTTTTGGGTCGTGGATCGAGTTGAATTTAATTAAAGATTTTGAGGTAACCTCCTTCCACCCTCTCTTTGAGTGTATATATTTTTGATCCATGTTGCATGCTTGGTTTTTCCTTATGGGTGGCGAACCCTTTGAGTGTGAATGTTGGGATTATCTTGTTGTTGGAGCCGTGTGGGCTGAGGTCGACATCGCTTTTTATGTGTTAAGTGTTTTGTATATATGTTTTTCTTGGTTTTTTTACCTTACTTGTGACACCCTTCTCACGATGGAAACATTGTGATGTTTTGTGTTGGAGTGAGGATGATATTTTCCATGTTCATGGGTAGACAACCTAGTTTTTTGCTTTTATTTTCTTAGTTTTTGTCTAAAATATGAAAATCTTTTCATAACAAAGGAGAAAAAAGGGAGTGAAAAACCTTTTAAAGTTTTCGTTCTTTTTCTTTTGTTTTTGCTTGGTTTCTAGGAAACGTGTAGTCAAGGCTTAGAAGACTTTCTTAATCTCCTTGAAAGCAACCCGTATGAGCATTATTGTCCCTAGTTTAAGTATTGTCATGACTTACTTATGTAGATTCCCTTCATTAAATGCTTAATAAAGATCCTTGATTCTTTCACGTTCTTCTTAAAATTGTGAGACTTAGTAGATCATTTCCGAGCTTGTTGAAAAGTGAAAGTTAATTAAATTAATTAAATCAGAAACTGTAATGTTAAGTTAGTCTATCTACATGGGTTGGTATGAGCGGCGCGGCGCTCTAACCCCTTAAGCACTTCGTTTTCGTAACGATGAGGTGTATGGAGTAGCCCATGTTGGGAGGGTAAACCCCGTTATGGGCTGTTCAATTCCCGAAAAAACTAACACCAATCTCGTTGAGCTAAATTATAAAGCCCAACACCAAAAAGAATCGTAATAAATGTGAAGTCTTTCCTTGCGTCTCCTGCGGCCCTCACCAAGCCAAGGGCGACACAAGCGAGGGGGGACGACACTTAAATAATTTTTGCTTTGGAACAAGCTTGGATTGTGGTTTGCTATAGATCAATAAGAATCGAGTAGAGTAACACTTGCACTCGAGCACATAGGATCTTGTTTTGTAGGAGATGTTGGGAATCGAAAACTTTAAAGATTGGCAATATCTTGAGTTAGGTGATTTGATGTGCTCATAATGGTTCCTTTTGGTTGATTAGTATTGTTTTCTTAGTGGCGATTGCATGATTCCTTGAGGAAAACGACTTTTCTTTTCTTTTCAAACTTGTTTTGTGTTTCACTTTCCCTCTCTCCTTTTCTTTGGCTTTTGTCGGTATAGCTTCTATAAACCCTCACGAGACCTTCCTCGTCCACTTGGGTGCCAAGGGGTTTAAAGTGCTTGATCCATGTGCTAAATGCATCCGCGATTCTTGCGAAAGTGAGTTCAGCATTTTAGTTTCTTTTTCTCCGTCTTTAACTTTATTTTTAGTTTGCTCGGGGCGAGCAAACCCTTTTATTGGGGTGTTGTTCAGTCTCGTTTCGAGCCGAATTTTATATCTTTTATAGGGAGTCCTGCTTGTTTTAGCCCCGGTTTTATATATGAGATATGATGATTTCGTGTTTTGTAGGAAAATAAATAGTTAGAAGGAAATCAGGCTTAATTGAGGCTTTTTAGGGAATCCCGAGCGATTTCCCGAGCCAACCCGAGTCAACCCAAGCCGACCCGAGTCAACCCAAGTCAAATCGGGCCGAGAATCGAGGCGAGACCAACCCGGGATCCCTTTGTCAATTTTTGGTGCAAAACAGGGGTGTAGCACCCGCTACATCGTCTGTAGCCGGCACTACAGCCCATGGGAAAACAACAAGGCAAGGTGGTAGCCGAGCGTCAAGCCTTACACCCATCCCTGTCAAGCCTAACACCAACGCAAACCGATTTCCTCGTCAAGCTTAACACCCATCCCCGTGAATTTGACAACCCCAACCTCACAAAAACCCAAAAATACCGCAATCGAACATACGTTTTATCAAATCATTAGATAATGCTTTGGTTAAAGGATCCGCCAAGTTTTCTTTTGATTTGATAAACCTTGAAGTTACTACTCCATCTTTGATTAGTTGATGTATATAAGCATGTCTTAAACCAATGTGCCTTGACTTACCATTGTAGATATGGCTATATACAACATCAAGAGTATTCTTGCTCTCACAATGAATTGTAATAGGAGCCATTGACTTATGCCAAATAGGTATTTCCAATAATAATTTCCTTAACCATTCTATTTCCTTATGCATGCAACATACAATGCCCCTAATTCCGGAGCCATAGTGGAGTATGCTATATTAGCTTGTTTCATGGTTCCCCTAGAAATCACTTCCCGTCCTAACAGGAACACCAATTCAGTAGTAGAAGTATAATATTCTTTATTAATCCAACTCGTATCCAAATAATCTTCTAGTACCGAAGGTTCTCCTTTACAAGTAAGTTGTTAAGTTTTAGTACTGGCTAGATATTTTAATACTCTTCGAATAGCAAACCAATGCATATTGCTCGGATTACTTGTGTATCAACTTAACTTGCCAATTGCGTGAGCAATATCTGGCCTTGTACTTGTCATAGCTAGACCTGGCAATCGGATGGATCGGATCGGATTCGGATCGGATTAGCTCGGATTCCGGTTTTTCGGATCGGCCGTACTCTAGTTCGGATTCGGATTCGGATTGGATGGGGTTCAGGTTCGGATTGACTCGGATGTGTTTTGTCGGGTTCGGATCGGATTCGGACTGGGTTTAATCGGATCGTAATGGTCGGGTGGGATTCGGGTTCGGATTGACTGGGACGGGTTTTTGTCGGGTTCGGATTGACTCGGATGGGTTGTGTCGGGTTCGGATCGGAATATGACCGGTTTTGATCGGATCAGGATCTTCTGGTTATAGTTGGATTGGGTGGGCTTCGGGTTCGGATTTACTCGGATGGGTTTTGTCGGGTTTGGATCGCATTAGGACTAGGTTTGATCGGATCGAGATCTTCGGGTTGTTTTCGGATCGAACCAAAGTCGGATCTAAGTTTATAATATTGGGTAAACAATCTAAACATGTCATATACACCGAAGTAATGAAATTAGTCTATAACTTTATGCCAATTATACTGACCTTGTTTGAAAAATTTGTAATTTAGATATATAGTGGTTGTGGATTGGCGGAATGTTTCGAATACACGTCTACTAAGCTCTAAATTCAGAATTCAAAAATCAAAATATATAATTTATAAGTTAAAGGTAATCATCACAATTTACAAAAATCCAACTTAAAAGTAAAGTTGAATTATATAATTTATAAATTATAATGGTACCGGACATTTTTTATTCTAATTGGTCGAATTATAATCGGGTCGGCTTAGTTTGGTTCTATTTCGGGTCAAATGTGCGTTGAGCCGGGTGAAACTCCGTTCGGGCAATTTTTGAATTCGGGTTAAATCAAATTTGACTCGGGTCGGATGCAACTTGAATAAGATAAAATTCGGTTCGGGCAATTTTCGGATTCGGGTTACATCGGATTTGGCTTGGCTCGAGTCAGATAAAATTCAGTTCGGGCAAATTCGGATTCCGGTTAACTCAGATTTGGCAATGCTCGGGTCGTGTTCAGATCGGATCAAATTATTTCGGATGTGGGTCGAGTCAGGTGAAAATAAGTTCGGGCAATTTCGGATTCGGGTTAACTCGGATTTGACAATGCTCGGGTCGGGTTCGGATTAGGTCGGATTATTTCGGATCTCTTTCTTATTCGGTAAAATTCGGGTTGAGCTTCGGATCGGATTCGGGGTCGGATTATCTCCGGGTTTGGATCAAGGCCGGATCATCCATTTCGGTGTCGGGTCGGATCGGATTCGGATTCAGATTTTTCGGATCGGATTTCGGATCTCGGATCAGCTTTGCCAGGTCTAGTCATAGCATACATGAGACTTCCTATCACCTTAGCATATTCAAGTTTATCAACTGGAGAACCCATGTTCTTCTCTAGTTTCTTACTTGGATCGTAAGGTGTGCTTACTAGAGCTATATTCTTACCTTCGAACTTGTCTAAAATTTTCTCAATATAATGCTCTTAAGATAAACTTATTCCATCATTATTTCTAATGATCTTAATACCAAGAATTGCATTTTCTTCACCCATGTCCTTCATAGAAAACTTAGAGGATAGAAATTCTTTGGTCTTATTAACTTGTTCCATGTTGGTCCCAAAAATCAACATGTCATAAACGTATAGGTATATAATTACTCCTTTACCATTCTCAAACTTATTGTATATGCATTTATCTGATTCACTTATCTTATATCCACTTGAAAGCACTACTTCATCAAATATTGATGCCATTGCTTAGGTGCTTGTTTAAATCCATACAAAGACCTTATAAGTTTACAAACTTTCTTCTTGTGACCTTCAACAACAAATCCTTCGGATTGTTCCATATACACCTCCTCTTCCAGTTCTCCATTTAAAACTGTTGTCTTGACATCCATTTGATGGAGTACTAGCTTATGGATACTAGGAATTGAAGAGAACCTAGTATCATCAAAAATTGCATCTATTGATTCCAAACGGTATTCACCGATATGTACTTATTTGGCTCAACCACCAAAAACCTATAGGCTTTGCTATCTTGAGCATAGCCTATAAAGATGCACTCAATTACTCTTTCACTTAATTTTCTTTTCTTAGGTTCCGGGACCCTTACAACGACCCTATAACCCCAAATCTTAAAATACATTAGATTTGGTTTTCTTTTGTTCCATAACTCAAATGGGGTACTAAAATTCCCTTTAACTGGAACTCTATTTAAAATATAACAAGCCGTTAACATAGCTTCACCCCAAAATCCATTACTTAAACTGGAGTTAAACAACATAGAATTCACCATTTCTTTTAAAGTTCTATTTTTCCTTTCCGCAACCCCATTTTGTTGTGGGGTATACGGGGCGGTTGTCTCATGTACAATCCCCGCTTCTTGGAAAAACTTTGGATCATAAAAATTCCTCTCCTCTATCCATCTTAAAATTTTAATCAAGGTCTCACATTGTAGCTCACTTCTAGTTTTGTAAAGTTTAAACTTCTTAAGTGTTTCACCTTTAGAACTCAAATGATAAACTTGACAAAATCTAGAATAATCATCAATGATTGTCACATAATACTTCTTACCACCCTTAGAAGGCGTACTATGAAAATCACCTAAATCACTATGAATTAAATCAAGCAACTTAGAAGTCATATTTATACTTGAGAATGAACATTTAGTAATTTTGTTAAGCATGCATGTCGTACACTTTTCTATGTCATCATTCAACACAGGAATCAAATCAAGATTGGAAATTTCCTTCAACATTTTAAAGTTCACATGTCCTAATCTAGCATGCCATAGGAAAGAATTATTCAAACTAGACACATGCACATAAGTAGAAATCATGCCATCTTTATTACTTTTAGCACTCAATTTAAATATTTCTCCATAAGCATATCCATTCCCCATAAATGTCCCTACCTTGGAAGTAAATAGTTATCTCCATCACAAACTCACATAAAACCAAACTTGCTAAGGAGATAAGCGGATACAATATTCTTACAACATTCCGGAGCTAAATACACATCATTCAAAACCAAAGATTTTCCGGAAATGAAAACAAGTTCCACTTGCCCAATGCCTTCAACTTTGACCGGATGGTTGTTGCCAATGTAGAGTTTCACACCATCATCGACCGGTTTGAGAGTCTTGAATAAACTCTTGTCAATGCAAACATGCCTTGACGCGCCCAAGTCTAACCAATGGAGACCATATTGATATGATCCTTAATCATAGCTACAAAGGAATTGGGCTCCTTATCCTTGCTCTTGCCTTTAGATGTGTCTTTGTTCAAAAGACCATGCTTCTTTTTCCATTGGTAACACTCTCTCTTTGTGTGCTCCGGTTTGCCACATTCCTAACAAACTTGCTTAGGCTTTTAAACTCCCTTGCTAGTTTTGTTGTGGCTCTTATTCTTATTTTTGTTTCCCTTATTCTCTTGCACCATATGGACCATAGAATGCTCTTCGGTACCAACTTGTAGGCGTAACTCTTCTTCAATCCGAAGATGGTTAGCCAAATCCCTAAGAGACGTAGCCTCTTTTTGGTGCATGAGTGTCCTTTTAGTCTCATTCTAAGAAGAAGGTTGTTTTTCAATGATAGAAGACAAGATTATAGACGCATCTACGTTTAAATTGTGTTGCTTAAAGTTACTCAAAATACGTTGAATCTCATGAAATTGATCTAGAATTTTCCTATTATCATCCATCTTTAGTCTTTGCCGAGTAGCCTCCGCATCTTCCATAAACGTCTTGTCTTTACTTTGTTCCTTGCCTTTATCTTCATCCATGGAAGTCTTGTTGGGTTAATCCATAGGAGGATCCTCGGTTGATGATGCTTGTGTCTTCTCGGTTGAAGGGGCTTGAGTTACCTTGGGAGAAATCTCAAAGTTAAGCACATAGGCCAAATTGGGAGTAGTAAGCAAGAAATGCATCTTGCTTTGCTAACACCGAAAATCCAATCCTTTGAAGCGTTCTAGCTTTTGGAAATTGTCTAGACATATTACGAAGCGAGGCAATACTAAATAGTTCTTAAGATTGTTGGAGGAAAGGGACTATAAGGTATAAAAACAATGAAAACTCGCTTTGGATATTGCTAAGAGTTGTTGACTAAACTCACTTTCCTTAAGAACTATTTACTATACTGTAAATGTTCAAAGGGATAAAACTTAGCACTTAACACACTCAAGAAAAAAATGTTTGTCACTTGAATCACTCAAACATGGCAGCAGTCTAGACAAGAATGAGAAGATGTGATTATCGAATGGTGTACTCAAATTGTTGAGAATGTCTCCTATTTATAGGCGATTTCTCACCCCTCTTCATACCCTTGGTTTAATGACTTAATTAGGGTCGTTAATGAGAATTATAACCTTGACTAAGTCAATTGACCATGTGGTATAATGAGGATATAGCTGTTGGAGATTTATATCTGATATAATATCGATATTGAAACTTAATGCTTGAAGATTATATAGCCATTGGCATTAAAACTGGATTCTGGCACTCAACATAGTCCGTGTTGGCCGTACCACAGTCCGTGTTGAAGCAACACGATCCGTGTTGCCTTAACACGACCCGTGATGGTCTCATATATGCACATGTTGACTATATTCTTTGTATGTACCTTATATATGACCTTTATACTTGTACCATATGATTTCTTATGCTATATAATCTTCTTATACTCTTAAAATAATCCCAACACGAGGCGACAAAGAATGAGAGAGAGAGAGAGAGCAAAAGAGAGAGGGGAAAATGCAGGTGGTGGTTGGGGGGTGGGTTGCGGCGACTCAGATTGTGGTCGACGACGACGTTGGCGGCATAGCTGGCCAAGGCAGTAGGCGGACGACAGAGAGAGGGAGAGAGAAGAGTGAGAGAGTTAGGGTTATGGTTATAGTATTTAGGGTTTATTTTATCATTAACTATTTATACTAATCACAAAGGACAATAAAATAAAAACAAAATATAATAAATAAAATCTTCAACTAATAATAGTAATAGGAAAATTACTTAAATTTTTAATTTTCTAAATTAATAATAGACACTTAACTAAATAAAAGAAAAACATATAATTTCATCCAATATTATCGCATAAAATTACTAAATTACCCCTACTCTCATGCAACGTTCCCATGCAATGTTGATGATCACACCCCGTTGAATATAGAAGAAGGATGTTGTACTTATTTCTGTCATTAATATTAACAAAAAAACAATTCTCTCTATTTTTTTTAAAAATAACTTTATATTCGTTGCATTAACTTATTTCTGTCATTAATATTATTATAGAGATTGTCAGATGACTTTTTTTCATCACTTGAGGATGATTGCTGCTGAAAGTGAAAGAGAAGATGAATTTGAAGATATTGATGGCCGAAATGATGATGAATGTCCCATCAATCATGATAACAATGTTGATTATCATGGGAAATGATAGCATATTTCTTGGTAGAAGTCACTTGTTGCTGTTGCAATAATCTTGATCATGGAAAAACTATTACCAACAGAAAATTCACTTATATCAACACATTGGTCCTGTTGGTAAAAGTCATATTTCTTGTAGTGTTCTAAAACCCATTCGAGGTCTCTTGTTGCTATTCAATCCGATTGTTTTGTTGTTTGATGAGTGCTCGCTACCTAGCGGTGTGCTCCTCAACTTTCTTCCCTTGTTGCAAGGTAGCAAAGATGATCAACCCTTCCACCTTATTCAATTTCTCCTCTAAGTACTTAGCCAATGCAGAGTTGACCTGGTCATCGCCGTGGCTCTCATTTGCAGACATGTTGAACTGTAGACGGCGAGAAGCTTTGGGTTTAGGTGTCGGTGGGATGTTGCTCGGGTTGCAAACTAAACAGTCTGACGGTCTTGGAATCCAAGGTACACTATGGTCTCCTATTATGACTGAGGAAAACAAACACACAACTCAGAGTTTGACCATAACAGTGACAAACCCAACCCGATGTATGCATGACCTAATCGATCTATATGAAACTACCTAAAACGGGAGACCAACATGCTTACTCGAGGAAAAGACTCACCCGGGACACGGGTTTGTATGACCCAACTCTACATGATCCTAAGACAACAAAACATTATAAAGGGCCGAATAAAGTCAAACACAACGAACCAATCATAAGTTAGAAAACACAAGTTAGTGTTTCCTAATTTGCCTGGGCTCAAACCACAAGCCGACCGTTTTAAGGAGAATCCGTAACTTGGACCAACGAACTCAGACTAACTCAAGCTACACTGGCTATTACTCGGACTAGAATAATGTTCAACATGACAGATGGTCTACACGTTCTACATTTTTTTATTTATTTATTTACTCGAGGAAAATAGATATTGTAAAGGATTGAATAAAACCAACAATAAGCAAGTTATAGCTAATTTATGGACTTAATTGCCTAATCCAATATGGTTAGGCTTGGCAATAGACCAACCATAAGTATGATGGATTCAATAATTAATTCGATAAATTAATTAGCTCAAACCGAGTGATTATTATACAGTCTAAGACATCATCCACTATCTTTGTTTTGATTTTTAGTCAGATTTTAGACCTTTTGTTAGGAGAATATTATAAAGGGCCACATAGGATCATCCAAGGCAAGTTGAGTTCATTTTATGAACTGGGATAATCAACCTTTATATGTAAATGTGCCCAACCACCGGGTTACCATAATATTTGATATCAATTAACCTAATTGGTAAACATGTCTCTTCTCATCCCAACGATCAGTTACATGGACAAAAACAATACCTCTAAACTAGGGTCGACTCTTTACAACATAAAGAAAACACTCATTCACATAACATACAACATGAAAGGGGTAACCTAAACCAAGGCTCTATGTACAAAGGGTTTATTACCTGGATAAAGGCTTATCGACTCATGCCTCGCCCCGGTGCATTCTCGTTGTATAATTTCTACTTGAATGTGTGGGGTGTTGCTTAATTGGAGGCTCGAGTGAAGACCTCGTAGAGTGATGCATGAGTGGATGGGGTGACTAAGGCTCAAATCGGTGTAAATGCACCATTCTGTGTATAGTCAGTCAGGCATCCCATGGGTTATATTTTTTTGTGGTTAAAAAGAAAACCTAAACCGCCACTTTTAGTGCACCAAGACAAAATACATGGTAAAGGAGTAGCCCGGTATATGCAAAACATTTATGCCTAAAAAGAATGATTAATAACGTAAAGTTAACATTTATTTTCCTTCCAAAAGTTTTAAACACACTAAACTTTTTTCAAGTTTTACCCACTTTTAGAAAACTCCCCAGTGGAGTCGCCAAAAATCATATGGACATTTTTTCTCGTTGTTCAGACTTCTAAACACCCGGGGACGGGGGATTTGTGCTGGGATTAACTTTTTAAAACTCTTTAAGGATTATTCACACATTTCATGAATAATAGTTGTAAAATTACTTTCCTTTACTTGGTGCATCCCATTAATCATTAAATTAAACTTTTAGGAGTGAACATCCACTTGTTCCGACTCCTTTAAGATTAATTCAATTTGTTCACGTGATGTTATGCTTTGAAGAAAGCAATTTAGGCAACCATTATTTAGAAACATATAAATTCACCCTAAAGTTGAATGGGTACATTGTAAAACCATCTTAAACACAGTTTAGGCAATCTCGATGTGTTTTGGTTTGAAAAGGAGTCGTCACCCGACTTTTTGAGAGAAAAGCTAAGAAAAACAAGAAACACTCCACCTACGAAACTAAGAAGTGGATTCGGGGGTAAGGTTGTGAACTCGAAAGGTAGAAACCTTTTGAGTTCGCCTCTCACAAAAGGAAAGACTCTACTAAAAGTTATAAAGCGTGTTTTTAATGAAGTTTAGATGGGTGATAAATAAGAACTTTACATGACTATTTCATTCAACATGCAAAAGAGATGAAAGAGGTACAACATATACACATTATTTACATAAAAAAGAAACACATAAAAAGCTTACATTGTGACTTTAGGGAAGAAGCCTTGCATAGCCATTGTAGAATCTCCTTTGAATGCTTATAATCACCGTCTTGAAGATGCTAAAGTAGTGCCAAAAGTATGGATTTACAGGTTATGAGAAAAAGTGTTGAAAAAGGATTCTTTTTGTTGTTTTGGGATAGTATGAAGGTAGGCTTTTTGTGATGTTTTGTGAGGTTTATGTAGGGATAATAGTAGATGGAATAGGGATAGAGATTAAGGATTTAGAAGAGGGTAAAAGGATGAAGATTATGGTGATAGGATTAAAGATGGAGATAATATGATAGAAATTAGAATGAGAGAGTAAGAGAATGAGCGAATGAGAAGTGAGAGTAAAAGTGAGTGAATGAGTGAGGGAGAAATGAGAGAATGAGTTGGTGAGTTTGGCTTTAAGAGAGGTAGTATTTCTAGGTTAAGGGGAGGCTTCAAGATACATGAACATAGATGCATCAATCACATTTGTAATCAATATCTCTTAATCTGCTCAGACTTCAACGTGGTCAAGAGAATGCATGTGGTGGGCGGTAGCACGAGGATGAATACACCTAGTGTGAACGACTTAAAGGACGATCAGGCTTAAGGCTGAGGGGGAGGATGAATCTATCCTTGTCCATGCATCCCTTGGTCGATAAGTGTGAAAGGATTGGGTTCGAAGATAGGCTGTTCACACCTTAGACGATGGAAGCTTATTTGAGCAAAAATGCGTGCTTGTGAGGTTTTGAACTTGAGACCTCTTGCATGTGTTTTACGTAGCCTTTGCATGGCTTGCATGGAGCCCTTTCTTTATGTATAAAGTGTTGCATGCAATCAACTAAACCTTCACATATGATAATGCATGTGTTTTGATGCAAGCTTGTGCATGTAACGTGCATGCAATAATAAGTTTATCGATTCAGTTTCTTTCCTTTTGCTTGTTTATTCACATTTATATTCATATGCTCAAATACCCGGTGTATACAGGGGGCTGCACGATCATGTCGATTGTGCAAACTAGACCAACTTCAAGAATTCTTGGGAGAATTTTGAAGATGACACGATCGTTCTATCCATTGGAACAATCTTGCCATTTCTGCATCTTGGGGCTTTTCAGCTGAATGGGTATGAAATCGACGATGGCACGATCGTGTCGCCTATGTTTTTGGGTTGGCTTAAAATTTTCTATTTTCTCTTTGATATCCTTAATCCCCCATGTAATAATCTAAGTACCCCCATTAATGTACAATTAATTGCCCCTAATTTAGGTTAGTTTAGATTGGTGAATCCTAGCCCTTGGATGTAATCTTTTGGGTTAATTTTAGCCCTTGTATTTGAGTTGTATCTTTTGAAATGCCCCGGCCAAAAAAAAAGGTTCCTATTAGTATTATTACTTATTTAGTTAAACCCGGTTATAATTTTTAAAGGAGACTCTAACATTAAACCCGAGCCTCTCAATTTATTTATACACGCTTCCTTGAAAATTTATTCAATGTGTCCCATCGATAGCCAGAGAGAACGAGATGATTGAGGAAGGAAGAGCGATTTCATCCGTAAAGAACCCTAAAGGTTAGTTTTTTTACCTCAATTTCCTCACGTAATCCTTGTGTTGTTATAGGCTTAGCCAATCAATTATTGGATTTTGGTTATAGCGTCTATAGCTTTTACAACTGCAGTTAAAAAAATTGAGATTAGTATATATTTAGGGCCAAGTTAATAACATTATACAAGTGAGTAAGTATTATACGTTTATGATGTGAGTGGAGGATTCAATATGGTGGATTAGGTGCATAGATGAGAATAAGGGAATTGTTGCTTTTAACTATAAAGCATGACGATGATGATGTTGATTTGGTAACATGAGATGATGATGATATTGCCAAATATCATGCTAAAGTTGTTGTGGAAATTAGGAAAAGAAACAAAAATATTTCAACGACATGTACAACATTGGTAGCTTCTTGTTGTTTTTATTTATTGAATATTCTTAGTAAAGTAGAAAAGACACTCTGCCTTGATTTTTATGCAGATTGTTGTGAATTGTTGTGCTGTGAGGTTTCTAATATGCTAAGAAGAACAAATGCACCAAACATTATTAATTACTATTTCATAAAAAAAAAAAAACATCACAACAAGAAAGATTTACTTACCAAACGCAAAATACAACAACTTCAACAAAATGATAACTATGACCGACTCATAACAACAAATGTAATTTAATTTAGAAAAATAACAAACATTAAGGGTAATAACACCACCAACATCCTATCAGAAAAAAAGACCGCCAACATACCAAGACAGAACAATAAGTGAATGACATTTCCGAAAATGAATTTAGTTAAGTAGCATAAAATTCAAAAATTTTATCCAGTGCCATTGCTAGTTTGCAGGGACACTATGTTGTTATTTGGGATTTTAATCAGGTGGAGGATGTGTCTCAAAAAGCAGGTGGGTCCTCAGTTATCAGGGGGGAGGCGCAGTTTTGGGAATGGAAAGATTCTTTGGATTTGCTTGATGTTCCTTTCACGGGGATGTCCTACACTTGGACAAACAAACGACTTGGTGAAGAGAGTATTTGGGAACAATTGGATAGGGCCTATGCCTCATCTGCCTGGTTGGAGGCTTTTCCTAGCTCTGTTGTACATAATTTTCTTATTCTTTTCTTTGATCATTCGCTTATCGCCCTTCATATTAAAGGGGCTTCAATAGTCAGAAGAACGTCTTTCAGACTTGATCCTTGAATTACTAAACTGGATCGTATTTTTGGAAGGGCTAGGTATATTGTTGACCTTTCTTCACATCAATGGGTGTACCTCTTTCAAGTGTGTTAAATGGTTGAGTATGGTAAGGCAGATGGGGAGGAGGTTGATTTTTGATTTAAAAGAGGAAAAGCGACAATAAACCTCTACTACCATGAATGAGTTCCAAGACCTTCAAGACTGCTTGGAAAATTTGGCATGACAAACTCAACTCTTGCGCAGGCGGTCCAAAAGGAGAGGGATGTGGAGGAGATGATTAAAGTTGTTCATGATTTTTGGGTGCATAAGAGCAAAATGAAATGGGTTGGTTTAGGGGATCAGCACACTGCCTTTTTCTTTGGACAAATCAAGATGAGGCAGTCTTATAATAAAATAAACTGTTTGAGGATGAGAAATGGGCTAGTTTCATTTAGGGAAGAGGATTTTATCGAGGAATTTTTTGAGGAGTTCTCTGGGCTGTTTCATCCCAGTTTGACGTTGTCTTCTATTAGACAAAGGATGATGGGCCAAGTTGTGGGGGATATACGCAAGGCCTTATCTGAAGCGGACAAGATCTTCCTCATGAAGCCCTTTACAAGGAGGGACGTTGAAAGGGTTGTGCAGCAACTGAAACCAGGGAAGAGTCCAGGTCTGGATGGCATTCCCCAAGAATTTTTTAAGAATTGTTGGGATTTGGTGGGGGATCAGGTGATTGAAACAGTGCTGGAGGCAGTGAACGATGGAAAATTTGTGGGGGAGATTAATAATACCAATATCTTCCTTCTGAAGAAGAAGCCTGAGGCACAACATGTAAGTGAATTCCAACCTATAAGTTTGTGCAATGTAATATATAGGATAATTGCTAAATGTCTGACGGGAAAGTTAAGATTTGTCATGAACTCCTTAGTCTCTGAAAGTTAATCAACTTTTGTTTCTGGGAGGCTAAATGATGGAGACCATCCAGCAAGTCTAGCAGCAGCTCAAGCATCATCAGTAAGTTCAGACCAGGAGGGGGAGGATGATTCAGCCACAACAACAGCTCGAGCAACTTCTACATCATCTTCATCACCTAAGGAGGTTCAAGCAGCAGCTTCAGCACCAACATTGCCAAGCCTTGCTGAACCAAACTCAGCAGCTGTTGGAGCATTTCTAGCAGAAACAGCAGGCTTCCAATCTCAGCAGCAGTTTAAGGAGTCCACAGCAGCCACTCGTCCACCAACAACCTCCATCCAGGCTTGCTACACCTTGGTAAGGTAAGTCCTGGCCAACACAGCCACTCATGCGACCAACATTGGCCACCTAGGTCAATTCCAATTCCCAGCACAAACAGTCCAAGCATGCATCTTTCTCAATTTTGTATCTTGGAATTGAGTGAGATTCAGCAAAGGTTCCCGAGGAGTTTTTTGTTCCTTAACATCCATTTTCCAAGGACAAGTCAGGTCCCAGCATGTTTAAGCATGACATCATTAAGTTGCAGGCACCAGAACAGACAATCCCAAAATGATTGTTTGTTATCAGTTTTTCTAGAACCTCAGTTCTGAGGCTAAGTTATTTAGTTCAGCTACAATGAGGGTTATTTAGGTCTTTTCCTACCTTCCTTAAGTTGTTGAGATTACATCCAACTTAGGAAAGGCTAGGGAAAGTTACTATAGTAACTTAATTTTACCCTCTCAGCTAGGAAAGGTTCTGATTGGCCAGAATTGCCAACCTTTGGGGTTTTGGTCCAATCAAAAGCTAGCATTGTTTTCCTTTTATTTGCAAATGTATCCGGATTGTATTAGCTAGAATAGGATGTAATATGATGTATTTGGTTACGTTCAGTAGCTAGATTAGAAGGGAGATTAGCAGGTTACTTTAATTAAGTGCCTCTAGTCAAACTGTTTAGGATTAGCTATATATAGTGATGTATTCAGCAGCTAGGAAAACTAATCAATGATATTTTCAATAGCATTGTAAGTGCCTTAGTTGAGCCTCTCGTTTGTGAGGGTCAGCAAACTCTCATTTTGTTGAATCTACTTTAGTATCCAGGAGTTGGCAACCTGGTGGTGCATATAGAGCTTACTTGCTTCAGTGATGGTGTGCTTGTATCTGCTGAGGTAACTAAGTCCTTGCCCTTGTGTTTATCCTGTGGTGTGCCTGTATCAGAGTGAACACAAGCCTATCCTTTTAATTCTTTGTTGGGTTGTCATCTATTCCAGCTAATTGCATTCAATCAGCTTTGTTTAAAGCCATCAGCAGTGAGTGTGTTTCTGTGTGGTGTAATGTAAGTTCAATACCCTGATCTTTGTGAGCTTGCATACATCACTAAAGGAGGATAATATCCATGTGGTGCATGAAGTCTTGTATTTTTTGGCGAACAAGAGGACCGGGAAGCATTATGCGGCTTTGAAGATTGACATGAGCAAAGCATATGATAGGATCCAATTGGATTTCTTGGAAGCGGTGTGTTCGGTCTCGTCCCAAGCCGAATTTTATCTCTTTTATGGGGTGTTTGTGCGTATTTTAGCCCTTTGTATATATTAGATGTGATAATTTTGTGTTTTGTAGGAAAATAAGGAGTTAGAAGAAGTTTGGGTTTAATTGAGGGTTTTTAGGGAATTCCCGAGCGATTTCCCGAGTCAAACCAAGTCAACCCGAGCCGAGACCTGAGACGAAACCGACTCGGAACTCCATTTCCATGTTGGCGTAGAAAACAGGGCAGGAAGGCAGACTATTGTCACGCCCGTGACACATAGAAGTTCGCCCGTGAAGAAATGCTGAAGCACGCTAAGCAGCGGACACAGATGAGCTTCGCGCCCGCGACCTCAGCTGTCGCGTCCGCGACCTATTGCTGAGAGGCGGAGAGTGTTGCAGACAGAAGGGCAACTCGCCCGTGAGGCTGGGTGACTCGCTGAGTCGTGTTCCTGCCGCGCCCGCGACCGACAGGGTAGCGACCGCTACCCCTGCTGAATGCTGACGGATGGGCTGCGGACAGACGCTGGACTTGCCCGCGACAGTTGCCGACTCGCCCGAGTCACTATCGGAGCTGCGGAAATGCTGCGCGCCTGCTGCGGAACTTAATTTAGGTTTTGGGTTTCGTTTCTCCTTCTTCTATGAATACCAAATGTAATTCAGACCTAATTAGCTTAGTTTTTATCTTTAGCTTAGCTTTTATTTAAGTTTTAGGAGTAGGATTAGATTAGATTTAATTGCTTTCTTTAATTGTTCTTCAAGTTTTTTCCATTGTTCTTCAAGCTTTCTTCAAGTTTTCTTGCAATTGGTATTAAACTCTTCTTTCAAGCATTCTCATTGAAGTTTTACAAGCTTTCTCTCTTTCTCTCTCTTTCTCTAATCTCCATTGTTGGCTTGATTTCAAAGCTTTCTAGGGTTAGCCACATCAAATCCATTTTTAGTGGGGAGGAGGGTCAAGGGTTACCAATTCTATTTCGCAGTGAGAATTTGGGGATCCTTGGTAATCCAATCAACAATTTCTTATTTGTTCGTGGGAAATTCAAGTGAAGATTTAGTGCTTTGGTCATCGAAGGTATAATTCTTGTCCCTAATTTCATTATTCATGCTTTTTATTGCTTTCCTATTTCTAGCTTTTTAATTGCTTTCATCTTTATTGCTTTCTTTGATTCATGCCTAGGCTAGATTTAATTTCTTTATTTACATAATTTATCGCTTTCCACATTGTGAAAAACCCAAAACACAAACCGATTTCCCAAATTAAGCCTAAACACCCATCCTCGTGGACTGCAACCCTTACCTAAAAACCACAAAAATTACAACCACAAAGAAAGCAAGAACAAACAAGAAGATGAATTTCTAGATTAGGCTATTGGTTTGTGTGTAAATTGCAAGAACAAACAATCATGTGAATACCCCGTGTATGTTAATGATCAATCTTATAGTGGGGATTATATGGAAAACTGTTATGATCTTTCCCAATGTGCCGATGTTGAGTCTCATTCCATGTGCTTCTTGTGTGCTTCTTGTTTGAAAGCTAAAATGGCTACCTTTGAAGCGGAAGGGGAAAAATTATGTGCGACAATGAATGAGTGCATACGTGCATTGTTTCCTGAATTAAATCATAGGGTAGAAACTCCTTCACAAATGGTTGATTTGAACGTTGTAGTAGATCATTCATCGTCTTTTGGTCCTGAAATGCATGTTGAGTCTTCTGTGTATAAGGAGGATGATGACTACTATATATGACCGACCATGCCTTGGACTACTTAGTGATTCCTTAGTTCTAGCCCCACTCAGTGAGCATGAGGAACATGATGATTCTGTGTGTGATGATAGAAATTGAATACATGCTTGATGATGAACCAATGTCCACACCATTGTCCATGCCTGTAAGTGAAGAAAAGGTTGAGTTTATAGAATGCCATGATGCCTGTGATGTAATTGCGCATGATCCTTTTGAGAGTGAAATTGAATCTTTTGTGATTGAATGTGTGCTTGATGCCGATTTATTCACTTTCATTGACAATCATTACATGTGTGAGTCCATTGATGTGCATTCTTGTGATGATGAGTTTAATTCTTTGGGAAATGATCGTGATTGTTTGAACTTGGTCGTTGACGATGATGCTTTTGATGATGACATGCTTTATGAGTCATTCACGATGAGTTATGACCCGCAGCCTTCCACTTTCACTTTTGTCATTGTTTTGAATGATGCACCTTTGTCTTTTGATGTTGACAGTTCTTCTAGTGACTCTGATATTGATGAAGATGAAGATGTGCCTGTGTGTGAAGTTGGGAGTGTTATGATGTGGTCTAACCCTGCCTTTTCCTTATCACTCATTGATGATTATGATTATCATTTGGATGAAAGTTGTGATTTAGAATCTTTGATTGATGAAAATTGCATGGATATTAAGTTTGAACCATTGTTTGCACCCAAGTGTTCACATGAGCATGTTCAGGAATGTGTTGTATTGTTCCCTCCTGTTGATTTGTATACCCATTCTCCATTTACGAGTCAACGGGAGGACCCATTTGTCATGTCTTCTTTCACTATGCCTAGGAAAGTCCTGTATATTCATGCATTTCATCATTTCTATGACTTTTCTAAGGCATTTGATAAATTGTTAAGGGCACTAATGTTTGTTTATGTGCCATTGCGAGTGTGCCCTTACCTACACCATTCTGAGATGCATGAGAGGATGTATGATTTGTTACTCCGGGCGTTGAATGGTTCTGACTTGTTTCCCTATATCGTGAGGTGAGAAGGAGTGAGCTTATTGGTAAGAAGCCTTTTAGGTAATATCCTTCCTCACCTATTTTGTACAGTTAGTGAGTAGTCCTTCTTCTCTTCTTTTATTTTCTTTTCGTGTGTGTCTTTTTCTTTTATTTTGGGATGCTTACTTACCTACTTTTGTTTCCATTTGAGGACACGACAACCTCTTTGTGTTGGAGTGGGAGGGTAGTTTGCATTCCGGTTTTTGAGTTTAAGAAAAGAATAAAAAAAGAGTGAGAGTCGTTTTGTAAATATTTTAATCTCTTAATTCTTTAGTTCTTAGAGTCTTGTATAGTTTGTTTTTCTTTCTGATCTTGCATGTGAACCATCACAAATAGTATGCTTTTCTTGTTTATTTCTAACCTATGGTGTGATGTTCGTTGGATCGCGGATTGAGTGCTTTTAATTGAAGATTTTGAGGTAACCTCTTTCCACCCTCTCTTGAGTGTATATATCTTGATCAATGTTGCATGCTTGATTTTTTCTTTTGGGTGGCGAACCCCTTGAGTGTGAATGTTGGGATTATCTTGTTGTTGGAGCCGTGTGAGCTCGGGTCGCCACCGCTTTTTATGTTATAAGTGTTTTGTATATATGTTTTTCTTGGTTTTCTATCTTATTTATGACACCCTTCTCACGATGGAGACATTGTGATGTCTTGTGTTGGAGTGAGGGTGGTATTTTCCATTTGTCATGGGTAGATCACCTAGTTTTTGAGTCTTTTGTTTTCGTTTTTCGTAGTTTGTGTTTAAAAGTTTGAAAATGTTTGTGTGAAAAAGGAGAAAAAAGGGAGTGAAATCCTTAAAAGTTTTCGTTTTCGTTTTGTTTTTGTTTTTGCTTCGTTTCTTTGACTCTGTTGTCAAAATTGGGAAGTCGTTCTTAATCTTCTTTAAAAGAAATCGGTTTGAGCATTTTTGACCCTACCTTGGGTGAATGTCATGACTCATTTAATTAGATTCCCTTCATTGAGTGTCTACTGAGGTCCCTGATTCTTTTCACGTTCTAGTTGAAACTGGGAGACTTTGGGAACTCACATTCGAGATTGTTATCTAAAAAGGAAGAAAAAGAAAGAAAAAAAGAGCAAAAGAAAAGAAGAAAACGAAAAAAGAAGTCTAATAAATGAATTAATTGGTTCGTGTCGGTCGAACGACACTAACCAACATAAAGTTAGTCGACCTACATGGGTCCGGTATTAGCGGTACGACGTTGATACCCCTTAAACCTCCTTCTATTATCGCTTGCGAGAAAGAGGTGTATGGAAAAGCCTATGTTGGCAGGGTAAACCCCGTTTATAGGCCGTTCAATTCCCGAAAAGCTAACCCGACTATAATTAAGCTTAATCGAAAATGTTGAAAAACCCAGCCTAAAAAGAAAGAAAGTTAAGTGCTAATAAAGTGAGGGGCCTTTCCTTGCATCACCTGCCACCCTCACCAAGCCAAGGGCGACCAAATGCGGGGGAGGGCAACTCTTTGCTAATTTTGTTTGTTTCTAAATGAGCTTGGGTGTGAGTTTTTGGGGTCGGTCGGAATCAGTTAGAACCCACCAAGCACTACGCACATGGGATTTAGCTTTACATGAGGTGTAGGGGATCGAAAACCTATAAGAATTGCAATTGCTTGAGTTAGGTGTATTTGAGAATGCTCATAACGGTTCCTTTTGGAGGATTAGTATCGTTTTCTTGATTGCGATTGCATGATTCTTGAAACAAGCGGCTTTTCTTTTCTTTCCTTTAAAACTTGTTTTGTTTTTCACTTTCGCTCTCTCCTTTTCTTGGGCTTTTGTGGGTATAGTTGCTATAAACCCTCACGAGACCTACCTCGTCCATCGGGCTACCGGGGGGTTTAATGGGCTTAATGCATATGCTAAATGCATCTGCGATTCCTGCGAAAGTGAGTTAGGGTTTTTAGTTTCTTTTTCTAGTCCTTATCTTTATTTTTAGTTTGCTCGGGGTGATAAACCCTTGTGTTGGAGTGTTGTTCGGTCTCGTCCCGAGCCGAATTTTATCTCTTTTATGGGGTGTTTGTGCATATTTTAGCCCTTTGTATATATTAGATGTGATAATTTTGTGTTTTGTAGGAAAATAAGGAGTTAGAAGAAGTTTGGGGTTAATTGAGGGTTTTTAGGGAATCCCGAGCGATTTCCCGTGTCAAACCAAGTCAACCCGAGCCGAGACCCGAGACGAAACCGACCCGGGAACTCCATTTCCATGTTGGCGTAGAAAACAGGGTAGGAAGGCAGACTATTGTCACGCCCGTGACACATAGCTCGCCCGTGAAGAAATGCTAAAGCACGCCAAGCAGCGGACACAGCTGAGCGTCGCGCTCGCGACCTATTGCTGAGAGGCGGAGAGTGTTGCGGACAGAAGGGCAACTCGCCCGTGACGCTAGGTGACTCGCCTAAGTCGTTTCCTGTCGCGCCGCGACCGACAAGGGTAGCGGGCTGCTGAATGCTGACGGATGGGTTGCGATGAGACTGGACTCGTCACTTCTGATTGCCGACTACCGAGTCACTATCGAGTCATGCGAAATGCCTTGCTTCTGGAACTTAATTTAGGTTTTGGGTTTCGTTTCTCCTTCTTCTATAAATACCAAGTGTAATTCAGACCTAATTAGCTTAGTTTTTATCTTTAGCTTAGCTTTTATTTAAATTTTAGGAGTAGGATTAGATTAGATTTAATTGCTTTCTTTAATTGTTCTTCAAGTTTTCTCCATTGTTCTTCAAGCTTTCTTCAAGTTTTCTTACAATTGGTATTAAACTCTTCTTTCAAGCATTCTCATTGAGTTTTACAAGCTTTTCTCTCTTTCTCTCTTTCTCTCTCTCTCTCTAATCTCCATTGTTGACTTGATTTCAAAGCTTTCTAGGGTTAGCCACATCAAATCCATTTTTAGTGGGGAGGAGGATCAAGGTTTACCAATTCTATTTCCTAGTGAGAATTTGGGGATCTTTGGTAATCCAATCAACAATTTCTTGTTTGTTCGGGGAAAATTCAAGTGAAGATTTAGTGCTTTGGTCATCGAAGGTATAATTATTGTCCCTAATTTCATTATTCATGCTTTTTATTGCTTTCCTATTTCTAGCTTTTTAATTGCTTTCATCTTTATTGCTTTCTTAGATTCATGCCTAGGCTAGATTTAATTGCTTTATTTACATAATTTACCGCTTTCCGCATTGTGAAAAACCCGAAACCCAAACCGATTTCCCAAATCAAGCCTAAACACCCATCCTCGTGGACCGACAACCCTTACCTAAAAACCACAAAAATTACATTAAAAAAGAAAGCAAGAACAAACAAGAAGATGGATTTCTGTTCGGTCAGAGATTTTAGGGTAAAAATTATGGTTGTCGAATCCAACAGGGATGGTGTAAGGTTTTCAGGAAATTGGTTTGGTAAGGGTTTCAAATTGCAGGAAGTAGTAAATAATTAAACTAAACTAATTATGAATTGAAAACAATAACAAGAAATCAAAACCTAACTAAAGAAACTAAACTAGAAAACAAGAGTATAATCAAGAAAGCCATTAAAAACATTCAAGACGAGGAATGTAAAAACTGAATTTAATACTGAAATTAAGGAAACGAAATTATACCTAGGATGCATTATGATAATCTTGAATCTTGAAATCTTGAATCTTTAATCATGGATCTTCTCCCGAACAAACACGAAAACGCGTGATTCGAATTACTAAGACTGTTCGAATCCTCACTTGAAGGGAGAATTCGAGGAACCTTAATCCTCCTCTTCACTAAAAATCAGATTTTTGGTGTGGAACTATCCTAATGAAATCAAAAGACAAAAAGAGGAGACAAGAACTTGAAGAAAAGAATTACATTGATCTTGGAAGAATGTAACTTACAATCAAAGGTTTAAAGAAAACTTAAAGAAACTAAGAACTAAGCCATTAAAATAAACCTAAGTAAAAACTCGAAATAAAACTAAGAAAAACTAAAAAGAGATAAAGTTAAGATACTCTCTAATGAAATATCATATGGTTTATATAGAAAAAAATTAGGTAAAAGAAAATAATAAAACCCTTAGCACAGCGTCGTAAAATTCCGGAACTAGGCCTTCTGTCGCGGGCGCTACATATAGGGTTGCGGGCGCGACCCTTCGCTGGGCATTAGCCGCTGCTTCTCGTTCAGATCGTCCCTGCGGGCGAGACACCATTCGTCACGGGCGCCACCATTTTCTCGAAAATTTTTCTCACCATCGTTGCTGGTGTGACAGGGGACTTCTAAGGTGTGACTCTCTTCTGGGTACATAGTCGCAAGCGCGACTTCAAAGTAACGGGCGCGACGCTTGTTTGCTTGGCTGTGGCAGGCACTACACTAGCTGTAGCGGGTGCCACCTTGAACTGCCCAACTTTCGCGGGCGCTACGCCCCTTGTGGCGGGTGCTATGCCTGTGATGTTGGGCTATATTGGCTGTTTTGGTTCGATTTTCCATCTAAATCTCGATTTTTCTAGAAAAACACAAAATCATCGTAGCGATTATATAATTAAGGAGCAAAAACAAGCAAAACACCTTATAAAATGACATAAATTCAGCTCGAAACGAGACCGAACAACACTCCCACACAAGGGTTTGCTCGCCCCAAGCAAACAAAGACGAAAAAAGAAAAAGAAACTAACTACCCTAACTCATTTTCGTAGGAATCACGGTTGCTTTTAGCTGTAGGACCAGGAAAATCGTCTCCGTTTAGGGGTGTCGGTTTCGGATGCGCTACTTAAACGATCGGGAGCCGACTAAGGTTGCTTAATCCTTAAATAAGGATATTTTTATTTTCGAAATTCGTTTTCAAGGTTATAGAACTTTATTTATTTACAAATCCGTTTTTTATTATTGAAATTATTCGAAATTGCACAAAGTATTTTAACAATGATTTAATCTCGGCCCAAGAATCAATTTCAAGCCCAAAGAGGAACAAGTGGGTCACCAGAGAGAAAGTGGGTTGAAATAAATAAAACTCGCCTGGGTTTAATTAATGTCTAGTATGTTTCTCTACGGGGCTAACCTAGAATTGATGAAGGGCATGAATTACATCATTTTCATAAATTATTTTATGCATAAACGAGCGTTTTAAATAATTAAATGGATTCATAAAATGTTAAAGAGTCACCAGCCGATTTAAGGAAATCCACAAACCGTAAAAGTAATAAAAAGTGACTCCGGTCTACGAACCCGATTGCTAGATTCGGGGGTAAGGTTACAAATTCGAGAGTTGTAAGAACTCTCGAATCTGCTTATTAGGAAACAGACTCTACTAAAATCGACATTGAAAAGAAAGAGAGCGAGGAGAAGTTTGGTTAATTTCATGAAGTCATTATTCAAAACATGCAAGATTAAAACAATGATGTATAAGTAAAGGAATTAAAGAATGGATTACATGAATAATACAACAATAACAATAACAAAAGTGAACCTCGTTTGATATGGGTTGGCCGAATGCAATGATCGAGTTCCTTGACTTAGCCCCGACTTTGATCTCGGATGGAATGATGAAGATATGGATGCTTTTAGAGAATAGTATAGGAGTGGTGTGAAGATTATAATGAGAGTGGTTATGATAATATTTGGGGATAAGAATGAATGTAGTGGAAAGAATTTAAGAGAGTTTTGGTAGGATAATAGTGATAGTTGATGAAATGAGGGTGAAATGGAGGGGGATTTATAGGTGAGGGAGTGACAGGTTTGGAGGGAAAATACGGGAAACATACCCCTAAGATCATGTCATCTCAGATCAAAACCCAGGCAGGTTATAAGGGGTCAATGGGATTGTCAATGCACGTGGGGCTATGATCATGGGATTGCATGGAAATTTAGCGGCAGAAAATAAAACCCAGGCAGGTTATATCATAGCATAGCACGAATCGCTGATGTGGCCAAAACGATGACGCGCCGCTGCTGAGTATAAAACCCAGGTGGGTTATACTGTTTCTGGGCTGAGGCACCCGCTGGGCCCGCTTATGTGTGGGCTGCCTTCCGACATATTGGCGAGTTTTTTCGCGCTTCAAGTTGTTGACGTTTTGGGCCCACTGACTCATTTAGTGTTTGGCCCAAATGACTTGCTGATCTTGATAGGTCGGGTTCACGCCGGTACAAATTCTGGTGTCTACAGAGAGCCTCCACTTTGATCGAGTACGAATAGGACGAAGGTCAAAGTAGTCCAAGGATATGACTTTGGATTGCAAAGCCTGGAATGATGCTTGGAAGCTGAATTCTGCATCGTAGTTGTGGGCGGTATGCGCCTCTTTGGGGATGATCTCGAGCAAGAATGATGCTCTACCTTACTGTTGATGACAACGACCTTTTATGTGGTAGCTGGACGATGGTGGTCCGTTTTAGCGATGTCCAGAGGACAACAACCTTTTTTGCGGTAGCTGGATGATTGTGGTCTCTTTTAGCGGAGACCGGAAGGCAGCAACCTTATATGCGGCAGTTGGATGATGATGGTCCCTTTTAGCAGCGACTGGAGGGTAGGAACCTTTTATGCGGTAGCTAGATGATGGTGGTCCCTTTTAGCGGCGACCGGAGGGCAGCAACCTTTTATGCGGCAGTTGGATGATGGTTGTCCCTTTTAGCGCTGACCGGAGGGCAGCAGCCTTTTATACGCCAGTTGGATGGCGGTGGTCCCTTTTAGCGGAAACCGGTCGACAACAACCTTTTATGCGGCAGCTGGATAATGGTGGTCCCTTTTAGCGGCGACCAGAGAGCAACAACCTTTTATGCGGCAGCTAGATGATGGTGGTCCCTTTTAGCAGCGACCGGAGGGCAGCAACCTTTTATGCAGCAGTTGCATGACGGTGGTCCCTTTTTGCGACGACCGGAGGACATCAACCTTTTATGCGGCAGCTGGATGATGGTTGTCGCTTTTAAGGGCGACCAAAGGGCAACAACCTTTTATGCGGCGGCTGGATAATGGTGGTCCCTTTTAGCGGCGACCGAAAGGTAGCAACCTTTTCTGCGGCAGCTGGATGATGACAGTCCCTTTTAGCGGCGACCTGGTATCTGTGATGACTCCCTGCATGGAAACCGAAGTAGAACGTCCGATCATTTTGAACAATGGTTGGAGATATAGAGAATTACCTGTCAGGCAGATTGATGCCCAACAGATTTTCCCGAGGCAGATCGGATTTTCCCGAGCAGTTGATGTTGCCAAAAGAATTTTCCCGAGTCGGATCGTATTTTCCCGATGTTGATGCCCAACAGATTTTCCCGAGGCGAATCAAATTTTCTCGATGTTGATGATGGTGCCCAACGGATTTTCCCCAAACGAATCGGATTTTCCCGATGTCGTTGACTCTGAATGCTGCGATTGCGCCGAGCTCTGCCGGCGGCTCTGGATAATGGCAATTTGATGGTAAGGAACATTTTTTCCTTAAATTTTGCATCAGGCGCATAGGTGCCAAGATTTTACTGTGAGGAATGGATTCTTCAATTTGTGCGATCGTTGATCCGTACTAGTCAAGTGAAGATTTTGTCCTTCGTGTCGGACATGCGCCATTCGTGTCTGGCTGATGATGCATGACTTGACTGGATGCAAACTTGTCCAGAAAGATTTGGATTAGAGATTGCTCTAATCTTGCTCTCAGTGATTGGAAACCATGTCGACCGGTCTGATTGAGATAGTGTATGGGCTTAAACAGCCCCCAGTGTTGCATTCTGGAGCAGCAATGTGGCACTTCCTTGCTTCTTTTTTTTTTTTTTTCCAGATATGCGGGAATGCATGCAACTAGTCTACTAAACTCTTGCACAAACAATGCAATTTTGTTTTGTTTTTGACACAAGCATTCATGCACTTATGCATTTATGCGCGATTATCGACTTTATGTACGACAAACTGACTCGATACACAACAGACTGGCATGATGCATGACAGACTAACTCAATGTATGGCAAACTGACTCAATACATGACAGACCGACTCAATGCACAACAGACTTACTCAATGCATCACATACTGACTCAATGCACAATAGACTGACCCAATGCAAGATAGGCTGACTTGATGCATGACAAACTGACTTGATGAATGACTAATTGACTTGATGCCTGAAAAATTGACACAATGTACGACCAGTGACTCTATGAGGCCCTGACACGACTTATAGATGCAATGCAAACCTATTATGCTTAGACAAGATACACACATGATACTTTTATGCATCTATACATGCAATGCATGCAGACAACCCCCCGACTTTATATTTAGACAAAGATTATCTCGGACAATGATTTTCTAAGACAAAGCTTTCCTAAGACAATGCTTTCCTAAAACCATGACTCCCTAAGACAATGCTTTCTAAGGATCAAGGCCACTCGTGGGGAATTTCAAGAAAATTTAGGATGAGTAATGTTTCGATCCACGGGACAAGGAACAATGATGGAGGCAAAAGGCCTCAAGGATGCGTTTCTTGAATGATCATGTAAATGACCTTGATTGTATGCTGATGTATGACAAGCCCCCGGTTTGGCGTAGACTTTTGATGACACTACAGTGATTTGGAGAGCACCTTGGAGATTTGCGAGCCCCCAGTTTCGTCTGGATATAATGCACGGAGACCATGTAATAGGAGGAGGCATAGTCCTTAGAAGTGAGTCCCAAACTCTCCTTTTGCCCAACTTGCCCAAGGGGTTTCCAAGTTAGCCCCTCTTTCTTTTTTTTCTATTTTTCTTTTTCTATTTTTTTCATCTTCTTTTTTCTTTTCTCTCTCTCTCTCTCTCTCTCTCTCTCTCTCTCTCTCTCTCTCTCTTCCTCTCTCTCTCTTTTTTTTTTTGATGAGACCACTATTAGGACGTCTATGAAATTGCAGATGCAGGACCTTGTAGGATATGGAGTAAGTGTCCCTCTTTGAAGTTATGTCTTGAACAATGTTACAAAGGTAGTGCGAGCCCCCAGTTTAGAGTCGCTTGTTTTTGAGTCAGTTCATGATCATGTGGTTGCTAGTTAGCCGTTGATATATGATGTGGAAGAATTTTGCTCTGGCTAAGAAGTAAGCCACACAGAGCCTCACACTTGCATTAATGGATGAGCTAAAAAAGTCTTCAAAGGTTGAGATGGGATGAAAAGGGTAAAAAGGGTTGGAAGATGTTTAGGAAAAGAGATGGTGGACGATGGTTTTATTAATGAATGGGATGTGGAGACACTTAAGACTGATCGTATCTTGAAAGGGAGAAGAGATGGTCAAATGGGATAGACATCATCTCTTGAGAAAGGGTTGAAAGGGATGGTATATGAGGCTTTATTGATGAATGAGATAGGGAGACACTCAAGAATGATCGCGTCTGGAAGAGATGGTCAAATGGGATATACATCATCTCCTGTGAAAAGGTTGTATCATAGTTATGGAATGATGTTCAAGTCTGACGGAAGGAAGATGGAGGGTTGATGATGATGAAATCTAGGGTTTACTCTCCTTTTTCCTAACCTGCTTGACAGGTTTTCAGGCTAGCCTCTCTTATTCTCTCACTCTCCTTTTGCCTAGCTTGGGATTCCAAGCTAGCCTATCTTGTTGTTTTTTTTTTCTTCTCTCAAAGACCAACATTTTGAGGACAAAGGATGCTCCTTGTAACGGTCGGGCCTCAAAGAGGTTTTCCTACGTATCCAAGGTGGAATCAAGCAAGTCGTAGTTCTTTAAGCACAACTTTGATGGGTAGTGCCTCGAGGAAGGCTTAACGGTTCGAAAAGATGGTTATGAACGTTTCACGGTTCATATGCCGGATGATGGTTGTCCCTTTTAGCGGCGACCGGAGGGCAACAACCTTTTATGCGGCTGTTGGATGACGGTGGTCCCTTTTTGCAACGACCGGAGGACATCAACCTTTTATGCGGCAGCTGGATGTTGGTTGTCGCTTTTAGGGGCGACCAGAGGGCAGCAACCTTTTATGCGGCAGCTGGATAATGGTGGTCCCTTTTAGCGGCGACCAGAGGGCGGCAACCTTTTCTGCGGCAGCTGGATGATGGCAGTCCCTTTTAGCGGCGACCTGGTGTCTATGATGACTTCCGGCAGATCGGATTTTCCTGAGCAGTTGATGGTGCCCAAAGAATTTTCCCAAGGCGGATCGTATTTTCCCGATGTTGATGCCCTACAGATTTTCCCGAGGCGAATCAAATTTTCTTGATGTTGATGACGGTTCCCAACGAATTTTCCCCAGGCGAATCGGATTTTCCCGATGTCATTGACTCTCATTGCTGCGATTGCGCCGAGCTCTACCGGCGGCTCTGGATAATAGAAATTTGATGGTGAGGAACTTATTTTCCTTATATTTTGCATCAGGCGCATAGGTGCCAAGATTTTACTGTGAGGAATGGATTCTTCAATTTATCCGGTCGTTGATCCGTACTAGTCAAGTGAAGATTCTGTCCTTCGTGTCGGACATGCGCCATTCGTGTCTGGCTGATGATGCATGACTTGACTGGATGCTAACTTGTCCAGAGAGATTTGGATTAGAGATTGCTCTAATCTTGCTCTTAGTGACTGGAAACCATGTCGACCGGTCTGATTGAGATAGCGTATGGGCTTAAAAAGCCCCAAGTATTGCGTTCTGGAGTAGCAATGTGGCACTTCATTGCTTCTTTTTTTTTTCCCCAGATATGCGGGTATGCGTGCAACTAGTCTACTAAACTCTTACACAAACAATGCAATTTTGTTTTGTTTTTGACACAAGCATTCATGCACTCATGAATTTATGCGCGATTATCGACTTTATGTACGACAAACTGACTCGATACACAACAGACTGACATGATGCATGACAGACTAACTCAATGTATGGCAAACTGACTCGATACATGACAAACCGACTCAGTGCACAACAGACTTACTCAATGCATGACATACTGACTCATTGCACAATAGACTGACCCAATGCAAGATAGACTGACTTGATGCATGACAAATTGACTTGATGAATGACTAATTGACATGATGGCTGAAAAATTGACACAATGTACGACCAGTGACTCTATGAGGCCCTGATACGACTTATAGATGCAATGCAAACCTATTATGCTTAGACAAGATACACACATGATACTTTTATGCATCTATACATGCAATGCATGCAGACAACCCCCCGACTTTATATTTAGACAAAGATTTTCTCGGACAATGATTTTTTAAGACAATGTCTTCCTAAAACAATGCTTTCCTAAAACCATGACTCCCTAAGATAATGAATTCCAAGGATCAAGACCACTCGTGGGGAATTTCAAGAAAATTTAGGATGAGTAATGTTTCGATCCACGGGACAAGGAACAATGATAGAGGCAACAGGCCTGAAGGATGCGTTTCTTGAATGATCATGTAGATGACTTTGATTGTATGCTGATGTATGACAAGCCCCCAGTTTAGCGTAGACTCTTGATGACATTGCAATGCTTTGGAGAGCACCTTGGAGATTTGCAAGCCCGCAGTTTCGTCTGGATATGATGCACGGAGACCATGTAATAAGAGGAGGCATAGTCCTTAGAAGTGAGTCCCAAACTCTCCTTTTGCCTAACTTGCCCAAAGGGTTTCCAAGATAACCCCTCTTTCTTTTTTTTTCTATTTTTTTTATTTTTTTTCTTCTTTTTTTTTTTTCTTTTCTCTCTCTCTCTCTCTCTCTTTTATTTTTTATGAGACCACTATTAGGACGTCTATGAAATTGTAGATGCAGGATCTTGTAGGATATGGAGTAAGTGCCCTTCTTTGAAGTTATGTCTTGAACAATGTCACAAAGGTACTACGAGCCCCCGGTTTAGAGTAGCTTGTTTCTGAGTCAGTTCATGATCATGTGGTTGCCAGTTAGCCGTTGACATATGATGTGGACGAATTTTGATCTGGCAAAGAAGTAAGCCACACAGAGCCTCATACTTGCATTAATTGATGAGCTGAAAAAGTTTTCAAAGGGTTAGATGGGATGAAAAGGGTAAAAGGGGTTGGAAGATGTTTAGGAAAAGAGATGGTGGACGATGGTTTTATTAATGAATGGGATGTGGAGACACTTAAGAATGATCGTATCTTGAAATGGAGAAGAGATGGTCAAATGGGATAGACATCATCTCTTAAGAAAGGGTTGAAAGGGATGGTATATGAGACTTTATTGATGAATGAGATAGAGAGACACTCAAGAACGATCGCGTCTGGAAGAGTTGGTCAAATGGGATATACATCATCTCTTGTGAAAAGGATGTATCATGATTATGGAATGATGTTCAAGTCTGACGGAAGGAAGATGGAGGGTTGATGATGATGAAATCCAGTGTTTACTCTCCTTTTTCCTAACCTGCTTGACGGGTTTTCAGGCTAGCCTCTCTTATTCTCTCACTCTCCTTTTGCCTAGCTTGGGATTCCAAGCTAGCCTATCTTGTTGTTTTTTTTTTCTTCTATCAAAGACTAATATTTTGAGGACAAAGGATGCTCCTTGTAACGGCCGGGCCTCAAAGAGGTTTTCCTACGTATCCAAGGTGGAATCAAGCCAGTCGTAGTTCATTAAGCACAACTGTGATGGGTAGTGCCTCGAGGAAGGCTTAGCGGTTCGAAAATATGGTTATGAACGTTTCAGGGTTCATACGGAGGATGATGGTGGTCCCTTTTAGTGGCGACCGGAGGGCAGCAACCTTTTATGCGGCAGTTGGATGACGGTGGTCCCTTCTTGCGACGACTGGAGGACATCAACCTTTTATGCGGCAACTGGATGTAGGTTGTCGCTTTTAGGGGCGACCAGAGTACAACAACCTTTTATGCGGTAGCTGGATTATGGTGGTCCCTTTTAGCGGCGACCGGATGACAGCAATCTTTTCTGCGGTAGCTGGATGATGGCGGTCCCTTTTAGCGGCGACCTGGTGTCTATGATGACTCCCTGCATAGAAATCGATGTAGAACGTCCGATCATTTTAAACAATGGTTGGAGATATAGAGAATTACCGGTCTGGCAGATTGATGCCCAACAAATTTTCCCGAGGCAGATCGGATTTTCCCGAGCAGTTGATAGTGCCCAAAGAATTTTCCCAAGGCGGATCGTATTTTCCCGATGTTGATACCCAACAGATTTTCCCGAGGCGAATAAAATTTTCTTGATGTTGATGATGGTGCCCAACGGATTTTCCCCAGGCGAATCAGATTTTCCAGATGTCGTTGACTCTTATTGCTGCGATTGCGCCGAGCTCTGCCGGCGGCTCTGGATAATGGCAATTTGATGGTGAGGAACTTTTTTTCCTTAAATTTTGCATCAGGCGCATAGGTGCCAAGATTTTAGTGTGAGGAATGGATTCTTCAATTTGTCGGTGATTGATCCGTAGTAGTCAAGTGAAGATTCTGTCCTTCGTGTCGGACATGCGCCATTCGTGTGTGGCTGATGATGCATGACTTGACTGGATGCTAACTTGTCCAGAGAGATTTGGATTAGAGATTGCTCTAATCTTGCTCTCAGTGACTGGAAACCATATCGACCGATCTGATTGAGATAGCGTATGGGCTTAAACAGCCCCCAGTATTGCGTTCTGGAGTAGCAATGTGGCAATTCCTTGCTTCTTTCCTTTTTCCCAGATATGCGGATATGCGTGCAACTAGTCTACTAAACTCTTGCACAAACAACAGAATTTTGTTTTGTTTTTGACACAAGCATTCATGCACTTAGGCATTTATGCGCGATTATCGACTTTATGTACGACAAACTGTTTCGATAGACAACAGACTGACATGATGCATGACAGACTAACTCAATGTATGGCTAACTGACTCGATACATGACAGACCAACTCAATGCACAACAGACTTACTCAATGCATGACATACTGACTCAATGCACAATAGACTGACCCAATGCAAGATAGACTGACTTGATGCATAACCAACTGACTTGATGAATGACTAATTGAATTGATGCCTTAAAAGTTGACACAATGTACGACCAGTGACTCTATGAGGCCATGACACGACTTATAGATGCAATGCAAACCTATTATGCTTAGACAAGATACACACATGATACTTTTATGCATCTATACATGCAATGCATGCAGACAACCCCCCGACTTTATATTTAGACAAAGATTTTCTCGGACAATGATTTTTTAAGACATGTCTTCCTAAGAAAATGCTTTCCTAAAACCATTACTCCCTAAGACAATGCTTTCTAAAGATCAAGGCCACTCGTGCGAAATTTCAAGAAAATTTAGGATGAGTAATATTTCGATCCACGGGACAAGGAACAATGAGAGAGGCATCAGGCCTGAAGGATGCGTTTCTTGAATGATCATGTGGATAACCTTGATTGTATGCTGATGTATGACAAGCCCCCGGTTTGGCGTAGACTCTTGATGACACTGCAATGCTTTGGAGAGCACCTTGGAGATTTGCAAGCCCGCAGTTTCGTCTGGATATGATGCACGGTGACTATGTAATAGGAGGAGGCATAGTCCTTAGAAGTGAGTCCCAAACTCTCCTTTTTCCTAACTATCCCAAATGGTTTCCAAGTTAGCCCATCTTTCTTTTTCTTCTATTTTTCTTTTTCTTTTTTTTCTTCTTTTTTTTTCTCTCTCTCTCTCTCTCTCTAATTGTTTTTTTGATGAGACCACTATTAGGACGTCTATGAAATCGCAGATGCAGGACCTTGTAGGATATGGAGTAAGTGTCCCTCTTTGAAGTTATGTCTTGAACAATGTCACAAAGGTAGTGCGAGCCCCCAGTTTAGAGTAGCTTGTTTCTGATTCAGTTCATGATCATGTGGTTGCCAGTTAGCCGTTGATATATGATGTGGACAACTTTTGTTCTAGCTAAGAAGTAAGCCACATAGAGCCTCATACTTGCATTAATGGATGGGCTGAAAAAGTCTTCAAAGGGTGAGATGGGATGAAAAGGCTAAAAAGGGTTGGAAGATGTTTAGGGAAAGAGATGGTGGACGATGGTTTTATTAATGAATGGGTTGTGGAGACACTTAAGAATGATCGTATGTTGAAAGGGAGAAGAGATTGTCAAATGGGATAGACATCATCTCTTGAGAAAGGGTTGAAATGGATGGTATTTGAGACTTTATTGATGAATGAGATAGGGAGACACTCAAGAATGATCGTGTCTGGAAGAGATGGTCAAATGGGATATACATCATCTCTTGTGAAAAGGTTGTATCATGGTTACGGAATGATGTCCAACTTTGATCGAAGGAAGATGGAGGGTTGATGATGATGAAATCATGGGTTTACTCTCCTTTTTCCTAACATGCTTGACTAGTTTTCAGGCTAGACTCTCATATTCTCTCACTCTCCTTTTGCCTAGCTTGGGATTCCAAGCTAGCCTATCTTGTTGTTTTTTTTATTCTCTCAAAGACCAACATTTTGAGGACAAAGGATGCTCCTTGTAACGGCCGGGCCTCAAAGAGGTTTTCCTACGTATCCAAGGTGGAATCAGGCCAGTCGTAGTTCTTTAAGCAAAACTTTGATGGGTAGTGCCTCGAGGAAGGCTTAACGGTTCGAAAAGATGGTTATGAACGTTTAGGGGTCGTATGCAGGATCATGGTGGTCCCTTTTAGTGGCGAACGTAGGGCAGCAACCATTTATGCAGTTGTTGGATGACGGTGGTCCCTTTTTGCGACGACCGGAGTACATCAACCTTTTATGCGGCAGCTGGATGATGGTTGTCGCTTTTAGGGGCGACCAGAGGGCAGCAACCTTTCATGCGGCAGCTGGATGATGGTTGTCCCTTTTAGCGGCGGCTGGGGGGCAGCAACCTTTTCTGCGGCATCTGGATGATGGCGGTCCCTTTTAGCGGCGACCTGGTGTCTGTGATGACTCCCTGCATAGAAACTGAAGTAGAACATCCGATTATTTTGAACAATGGTTGGAGAGATAAAGAATTACCAATCTGGCAGATTGATGCCCAACAGATTTTCCCGAGGTAGATCGGATTTTCCCGAGCAATTGATGGTGCCCTAAGAATTTTCCCGAGGCGGATCGTATTTTCCCGATGTTGATGCCCAACAAATTTTCCAAGGCGAATCAAATTTTCTTGATGTTGATGATGGTTCCCAACGGATTTTCCCCAGGCGAATCGGATTTTCCCGATGTCGATGACTCTTACTGCTGCAATTGCGCCGAGCTCTGCCTGCGGTTCTGGATAATGGCAATTTGATGGTGAGGAACATCACCGAAACTTTGCCGATGACCCTTATTTTCGTTAAATTTTGCATTAGGCGCATAGGTGCCAAGATTTTACTGTGAGGAATGGATTCTTCAATTTGTCCGGTCGTTGATCCGTACTAGTCAAGTGAAGATTCTGTCCTTCGTGTCGGACATGCGCCCTTCGTGTCTGGCAAATGATGCATGACTTGGCTGGATGCTAACTTGTCCAGAAAGATTTAGATTAGAGATTGCTCTAATCTTGCTCTCAGTGACTGGAAACCATGTCGACCGGTCAGATTGAGATAGCGTATTGGCTTAAATAGCCCCCAGTGTTGCGTTCTGGAGCAGCACTGTGGCACTTCCTTGCTTCTTTTTTTTTTCCAGATATGCGGGTATGCGTGCAACTAGTCTACTAAAGTCTTGCACAAACAATGCAATTTTGATTTGTATTTGACTCAAGCATTCATGCACTCATGCATTTATGCGCGATTATCGACTTTATGTACGACAAACTGACTCGATACATGAAAAACTGACTCGATACACAACAGACTGACATGATGCATGACACACTAACTCAATGTATGGCAAACTGGCTCGATACATGACAGACCGACTCAATGCGCAATAGACTGACCCAATGCAAGATAGACTGACTTGATGCATGACAAACTGACTTGATGAATGAGTAATTGACTTGATGCCTGAAAAATTGACACAATGTACGATGAGGCCTTGACACGACATATAGATGCAAAGCAAACCTATTATGCTTAGACAAGATACACACATGATACTTTTATGTATTTATACATGCAATGCTTGCAGACAACCCCCCGACATTATATTTAGAGAAAGATTTTCTCGGACAATGATTTTCTAAGACAATGCTTTCCTAAGACAATGCTTTCCTAAAACCATGACTCCCTAAGACAATGCTTTCTAAGGATCAAGGCCACTCGTGGGGAATTTCAAGAAAATTTAGGATGAGTAATGTTTCGATCCACGGGACAAGGAACAATGATGGAGGCAACAGGCCTAAAGGATGCGTTTCTTGAATGATCATGTAGATGACCTTGATTGTATGCTGATGTATGACAAGCCCCCGGTTTGGCGTAGACTCTTGATGACACTACAATGCTTTGGAGAGGACCTTGGAGATTTGCAAGCCCCTAGTTTCGTCTAGATATGTTGCGTGGAGACCATGTAATAGGAGGAGGCATAGTCCTTAGAAGTGAGTCCCAAACTCTCCTTTTGCCTAACTTGCCCAAAGGGTTTCCAAGTTAGCCCCTCGTTTCTTTTTTTTTCTATTTTTCTTTTTCTTTTTTATCTTCTTTTTTAATTTTTTTTCTCTATCTCTCTCTCTCTCTCTTGTTTTTTTTTTTTTGAATTGACCACTATTAGGACGTCTATGAAATTGCATATGCAGGACCTTGTAGGATAGGGAGTAAGTGTCCCTCTTTGAAGCTATGTCTTGAACAATGTCACAAAGGTAGTGCGAGCCCCCAGTTTAGAGTAGCTTGTTTCTGAGTCTGTTCATGATCATGTGGTTGCCAGTTAGCCGTTGATATTATGTGGACGACTTTTGCTCTGGCTAAGAGGTAAGTCACACAGAGCCTCATACTTGCATTAATGGATGAGCTGATAAAGTCTTCAAAGGGTGAGATGGGATGAAAAGGCTAAAAAGGGTTGAAAATTTAGGATGAGTAATGTTTCGATCCACGGGAGAAGGAATAATGATGGAGGCAATAGGCCTGAAGGATGCATTTCTTGAATGATCATGTAGATGACCTTGATTGTATGCTGATGTATGACAAGCCCCCGGTTTGGCGTGGACTCTTGATGACACTACAATGCTTTGGAGAGCACCTTGGAGATTTGCAAGCCCCCAGTTTCGTCTGGATATGATGTGCGGAGACCATGTAATAGGAGGAGGCATAGTCCTAAGAAGATAGTCCCAAACTCTCGTTTTGCCTAACTTGCCCAAAGTGTTTCCAAGTTAGCCCCTCTTTTCTTTTTTTTTATTTTTCTGTTTCTTTTTTATCTTCTTTTTTTTCTCTCTCTCTCTCTGTTTTTTTTATGAAAACATTATTAGGACGTCTATGAAATTGCAGATGCAAGACCTTGTAGGAAAGGGAGTAAGTGTCCCTCTTTGAAGCTATGTCTTGAACAATGTCACAAAGGTAGTGCGAGCCCCAAGTTTAGAGTAGCTTGTTTCTGAGTGTATTCATGATCATCTGGTTGCCAGTTAGCCGTTGATATGATGTGGACGACTTTTGCTCTGGCTAAGAAGTAAGCCACACAGAGCCTCACACTTGCATTAATGGATGAGCTGATAAAGTCTTCAAAGGGTGAGATGGGACTAAAAGGCTAAAAAGGGTTGGAAGATGTTTAGGGAAGAGATGGTGGACGATGGTTTTATTAATGAATGGGATGTGGAGATACTTAAGAATGATCGTATCTTGAAAGGGAGAAGAGATGGTCAAATGGGATATACGTCATCTCTTGCGAAAAGGTTGTATCATGGTTATGGAATGATGTCCAAGTTTGACGGAAGGAAGATGGAGGGTTGATGATGATGAAATCCAGCGTTTACTCTCCTTTTGCCTAACCTGCTTGACGGGTTTTTAGGCTAGTCTCTCTTATTCTCTCACTCTCCTTTTGCCTAGCTTGGGATTCCAAGCTAGTCTATCTTGTTGTTTTTTTTTTTTGCTTCTCTCAAAGACCAACATTTTGAGGACAAAGGATGCTCCTTGTAACGGCCAGGCCTCAAAGAGGTTTTCCTACGTATCCAAGGTGGAATCAGGCCAGTCGTAAATTTTTAAGCACAACATTGATGGTTACTGCCTCGAGGAAGGCTTAACGGTTCGAAAAGATGGTTATGAAAGTTTGTGGGTTCATATGCAGGATGATGGTTGTCCCTTTTAGCGGCGACCGGAGGGCAGCAACCTTTTATGCGGCAGTTGGATGACGGTTGTCCCTTTTTGCGACGACCGGAGGACATCAACCTTTTATGCGGCAGTTGGATGATGGGTTTCGCTTTTATGGGCGACTAGAGGGCAACAACCTTTTATGCGGCAGCTGGATGATAGTGGTCCCTTTTAGCGGCGACCTGGTGTCTGTGATGACTCCTTGCATAGAAACCGAAGTAGAACGTCCGATCATTTTGAACAATGGTTGGAGATATAAAGAATTACCTGTCTGGCCTATTGATGCCCAATGGATTTTCCCAAGGCAGATCGGATTGTGACAAGCAGTTGATGGTGCCCAAAGAATTTTCCCGATGCAGATCGTATTTTCTCGATGTTGATGCCCAACAGATTTTCCCGAGGCGAATCAAATTTTCACGATATTGATGTTGGTGCCCAACGTATTTTCCCCAAGCGAATCCGATTTTTCCGATGTCGATGATTCTTACTGCTGCGATTGCGCCGAGCTCTGCCGGCGGCTCTGGATAATGGCATTTTGATGGTGAGGAACTTCACCGAAACTTTTCCGATGGCCCTTATTTTCCTTAAATTTTGCATCAAGCGCATAGGTGCCAAGATTTTACTGTGAGGAATGGATTCTTCAATTTGTCCGGTCGTTGATTCGTACTAGTCAAGTGAAGATTCTGTCCTTCGTGTTGGACATGCGCCATTCGTGTCTGGCTGATGATGCATGACTTGAATGGATACTTGACTGGATGCTAACTTGTCCAGAAAGAATTGGATTAGAGATTGCTCTAATCTTGCTCTTAGAGACTGGAAACCATGTCGACCGCTCAGATTGAGATAGCGTATGGTCTTAAACAGCCCCAAGAATTGCCTTCTGGAACAGCAATGTGATATTTCCTTGCTGCTCTTTTTTATTTTTTTCCTAGATATGCGGGTATGCGTGCAACTAGTCTACTAAACTCTTTCACAAACAATGCAATTTTGTTATGTTTTTGACACAAGCATTCATGCACTCACGCATTTATGCGCCATTATCGACTTTATGTACAACAAACTGACTCGATACATGACAAACTGACTCGATACACAACAGACTGACATGATGCATGACAGACTAACTCAATGTATGGCAAACTGACTCAATACATGACAGACCGACTCAATGCACAACAGACTTACTCAATGAATGACATACTAACTCAATGCACAATAGACTGACCCAATGCAAGATAGACTGACATGAAGCATGACAAACTGACTTGATCAATGACTAATTGACTTGATGCCTGAAAAATTGACACAATGTACGACCAATGACTCTATGAGGCCCTGACACGACTTATAGATGCAATGCAAACCTATTATGCTTAGACAAGATACACACATGATACTTTTACGCATCTATACATGCAATGCATGCAGACAACCCCCTGACTTTATATTTAGACAAAGATTTTCTCGAACAATGATTATCTAAGACAATGCTTTCCTAAAACCATGACTCCCTAAGACAATGAATTCTAAGGATCAAGACCACTCGTGGAGATTTTCAAGAAAATTTAGGATGAGTAATGTTTCGATCCACGGGACAAGGAACAAAGATGGAGGCAACAGGCCTGAAGGACGCGTTTCTTGACTGATCATGTAGATGACCTTGATTGTATGTTGATGTATGACAAGCCCCCAGTTTGGCGTAGACTCTTGATGACACTACAATGCTTTGGAGAGCACCTTGGAGATTTGCAAGCCCCCAGTTTCGTCTGGATATGATGCGCGGAGACCATGTAATAAGAGGAGGCATAGTCCTTAAAAGTGAGTCCCAAACTCTCCGTTTGCCTAACTTGCCCAAAGGGTTTCCTAGTTAGCCCCTCTTTTCTTTTTTTTTTTCTATTTTTCTTTTTCTTTTTTATCTTCTTTTTTTTTCTTTTTTTTTTCTCTCTCTCTTTTTCTTTTTTTTTTTGATGAAACCACTATTAGGTCGTCTATGAAATTGCATATTCAGGACCTTGTAGGATAGGGAGTAAGTGTCCCTCTTTGAAGCTATGTCTTGAACAATGTCACAAAGGTAGTGCGAGCCCCCAGTTTAGAGTAGTTTGTTTCTGAGTCGTTCATGATCATGTGGTTGCCAGTTAGCCGTTGATATGATGTGGACGACTTTTGCTCTGGCTAAGAAGTAAGCCACACAGAGCCTCACACTTACATTAATGGATGAGCTGATAAAGTCTTCAAAGGGTGAGATGGGACTAAAAGGCTAAAAAGGGTTGGAAGATGTTTAGGGAAGAGATGGTGGACGATGGTTTTATTAATGAATGGGATGTGGAGATACTTAAGAATGATCGTATCTTGAAAGGGAGAAGAGATGGTCAAATGGGATATACGTCATCTCTTGAGAAAGGGTTGAAAGGGATGGTATATGAGACTTTATTGATGAATGAGATAGGCAGACACTCAAGAATGATCGTGTCTGGAAGAGATGGTCAAATGGGATATACATCATCTCTTGCGAAAAGGTTGTATAATGGTTATGGAAAGATGTCCAAGTCTGACGGAAGGAAGATGGAGGGTTGATGATGATGAAATCCAGGGTTTGCTATCCTTTTGCCTAACCTGCTTGACGGGTTTTCAGGCTAGCCTCTCTTATTCTCTCACTCTCCTTTTTCTTAGCTTGGGATTCCAAGCTAGCCTATCTTGCTTTTTTTTTTCTTCTCTCAAAGACCAACATTTTAAGGACAAAGAAGGCTCCTTGTAACGGCCGGGCCTCAAAGAGGTTTTCTTACGTATCCAAGGTGGAATCAGGCCAGTCGTAGTTCTTTAAGCACAACTTTGATGGGTAGTGCCTCGAGGAAGGCTTAACGGTTCGAAAAGATGGTTATGAAGGTTTGTGGGTTCATATGCAGGATGATGGTGGTCCCTTTTAACGGCGACAGGAGGGCAGCAACCTTTTATGCGGCAGTTGGATGACGGTTGCACCTTTTTGTGACGACCGGAGGACATCAACCTTTTATGCAGCAGCTGGATGATGGATGTCGCTTTTAGGGGCGACGAGAGGGCAGCGACCTTTTTTGCGGCAGCTGGATGATGGTGGTCCCTTTTAGCGGCGACAGGAGGGCAGCAACCTTTTCTGTGGCAGCTGGATGATGGCGGTCCCTTTTAGCAGCGACCTGGTGTCTGTGATGACTCCCTGCATAGAAACCGAAGTAGAACGTCCGATTATTTTGAACAATGGTTGGAGATATAAAGAATGACCTGTCTGGCAGATTAAGGCCTAACGGATTTTCCCAAGGCAGATCGGATTTTCCCGAGCAGTTGATGGTGCCCAAAGAATTTTCCGGAGGTGGATCGTATTTTATCGATGTTGATGCCCAACAGATTTTCCCGAGGAGAATCAAATTTTCTCGATGTTGATGATGGTGCCAAACGGATTTTCCCCAGACGAATCGGATTTTCCCGATGTCGATGACTCTTACTGCTGCGATTGCGCCGAGCTCTGCCGGCGGCTCTTGATAATGGCTATTTGATGGTGAGGAACTTCACCGAAACTTTGCCGATGGCCTTATTTTCCTTAAATTTTTGCATCAGGCGCATAGGTGCTAAGATTTTATTGTGAGGAATGGATTCTTCAATTTGTCCGTTCGTTGATCCGTACTAGTCAAGTGAAGATTCTGTCCTTCGTGTCGGACATGCGCCATTCGTGTCTGGCTAATGATGCATGACTTGACTGGATGCTAACTTGTCCAAAAAGATTTGGATTAGAGATTGCTCTAATCTTGCTCTTAGTGACTGGAAACTATGTCGACCGGTCAGATTGAGATAGCGTATGGGCTTAAACAGCCCCCAGTGTTGCTTTCTCGAGCAGCAATGTGGCACTTCCTTACTTCTTTTTTTTTTCCAGATATGCGGGTATGCGTGCAACTAATCTACTAAACTCTTGCACAAACAATGTAATTTTGTTTTCTTTTTGACACAAGCATTCATGCACTCATGCATTTATGCGCGATTATCGACTTTATGTAGTTTACGACTCGATACATGACAAACTGACTCGATACACAACAGACTGACATGCAATGCATGACAGACTAACTCAATGTATGGCAAACTAACTCAATACATGACAAACCGACTCAATGCACAACATACTTACTCATTGCAGGACATACTGACTCAATGCACAACAGACTGACTTAATGCAAGATAGACTGACTTGGGGCATGACAAACTGACTTGATCAATGACTAATTGACTTGATGCCTGAAAAATTGACACAATGTACGACCAGTGACTCTATGAGGCCCTGACACGACTTATAGATGCAATGCAAACCTATTATAATTAGACAAGATACACACATGATACTTTTATGCATCTATACGTGCAATGCATGCAGACAACCCCACGACTTTATATTTAGACAAATATTTTCTCAAACAATGATTTTCTAAGACAATGCTTTCCTAAAACCATGACTCCCTAAGATAATGAATTCTAAGGATCAAGACCACTCGTGGGGAATTTCAAGAAAATTTAGGATGAGTAATGTTTCGATCCACGGGACAAGGAACAATGATAGAGGCAACAGGCCTGAAGGATGCGTTTCTTGAATGATCATGTATATGACCTTGATTGTATGCTGATGTATGACAAGCCCCCAGTTTGGCGTAGACTCTTGATGACACTACAATGCTTTGGAGAGCACCTTGGAGATTTGCAAGCCCCCAGTTTCGTCTGGATATGATGCGCGGAGACCATGTAATAAGAGGAGGCATAGTCCTTAGAAGTGAGTCCCAAACTCTCCGTTTGCGTAACTTGCCCAAAGGGTTTCCAAGTTAGCCCCTCTTTTCTTTTTTTTTTCTATTTTTCTTTTTCTTTTTTATCTTCTTTTTTTTTTCTTTTTTTTCTCTCTCTCTCTTTTTCTTTTTTTTTTTGATGAAACCACTATTAGGTCGTCTATGAAATTGCAGATGCAGGACCTTGTAGGATAGGGAGTAAGTGTCCCTCTTTGAAGCTATGTCTTGAACAATGTCACAAAGGTAGTGCGAGCCCCCAGTTTAGAGTAGTTTTTTTCTGAGTCGTTCATGATCATGTGGTTGCCAGTTAGCCGTTGATATGATGTGGACGACTTTTGCTCTGGCTAAGAAGTAAGCCACACAAAGCCTCACACTTGCATTAATGGATGAGCTGATAAAGTCTTCAAAGGGTGAGATGGGACTAAAAGGCTAAAAAGGGTTGGAAGATGTTTAGGGAAGAGATGGTGGACGATGGTTTTATTAATGATTGGGATGTGGAGATACTTAAGAATGATCGTATCTTGAAAGGGAGAAGAGATGGTCAAATGGGATATACGTCATCTCTTGAGAAAGGGTTGAAAGGGATGGTATATGAGACTTTATTGATGAATGAGATAGGCAGACACTCAAGAATGATCGTGTCTGGAAGAGATGGTCAAATGGGATATACATCATCTCTTGCGAAAAGGTTGTATAATGGTTATGGAAAGATGTCCAAGTCTGACGGAAGGAAGATGGAGGGTTGATGATGATGAAATCCAGGGTTTGCTATCCTTTTGCCTAACCTGCTTGATGGGTTTTCAGGCTAGCCTCTCTTATTCTCTCACTCTCCTTTTTCTTAGCTTGGGATTCCAAGCTAGCCTATCTTGTTTTTTTTTTCTTCTCTCAAAGACCAACATTTTAAGGACAAAGAAGGCTCCTTGTAACGGCTGGGCCTCAAAGAGGTTTTCCTACGTATCCAAGGTGGAATCAGGCCAGTCGTAGTTCTTTAAGCACAACTTTGATGGGTAGTGCCTCGAGGAAGGCTTAACGGTTCGAAAAGATGGTTATGAAGGTTTGTGGGTTCATATGCAGGATGATGGTGGTCCCTTTTAACGGCGACAGGAGGGCAGCAACCTTTTATGCGGCAGTTGGATGACGGTTGCCCCTTTTTGTGACGACCGGAGGACATCAACCTTTTATGCGGCAGCTGGATGATGGATGTCGCTTTTAGGGGCGACGAGAGGGCAGCGACCTTTTTAGCGGCAGCTGGATGATGGTGGTCCCTTTTAGCGGCGACAGGAGGGCAGCAACCTTTTCTGTGGCAGCTGGATGATGGCGGTCCCTTTTTGCAGCGACCTGGTGTCTGTGATGACTCCCTGCATAGAAACCGAAGTAGAACGTCCGATTATTTTGAACAATGGTTGGAGATATAAAGAATGACCTGTCTGGCAGATTAAGGCCTAACGGATTTTCCCAAGGCAGATCGGATTTTCCCGAGCAGTTGATGGTGCCCAAAGAATTTTCCGGAGGCGGATCGTATTTTATCGATGTTGATGCCCAACAGATTTTCCCGAGGAGAATCAAATTTTCTCGATGTTGATGATGGTGCCAAACGGATTTTCCCCAGACGAATCGGATTTTCCCGATGTCGATGACTCTTACTGCTGCGATTGCGCCGAGCTCTGCCGGCGGCTCTGGATAATGGCTATTTGATGGTGAGGAACTTCACCGAAACTTTGCCGATGGCCTTATTTTCCTTAAATTTTTGCATCAGGCGCATAGGTGCTAAGATTTTATTGTGAGGAATGGATTCTTCAATTTGTCCGTTCGTTGATCCGTACTAGTCAAGTGAAGATTCTGTCCTTCGTGTCGGACATGCGCCATTCGTGTCTGGCTAATGATGCATGACTTGACTGGATGCTAACTTGTCCAAAAAGATTTGGATTAGAGATTGCTCTAATCTTGCTCTTAGTGACTGGAAACTATGTCGACCGGTCAGATTGAGATAGCGTATGGGCTTAAACAGCCCCCAGTGTTGCTTTCTCGAGCAGCAATGTGGCACTTCCTTGCTTCTTTTTTTTTTCCAGATATGCGGGTATGCGTGCAACTAATCTACTAAACTCTTGCACAAACAATGTAATTTTGTTTTCTTTTTGACACAAGCATTCATGCACTCATGCATTTATGCGCGATTATCGACTTTATGTAAGCGAAACTGACTCGATACATGACAAACTGACTCGATACACAACAGACTGACATGCAATGCATGACAGACTAACTCAATGTATGGCAAACTAACTCAATACATGACAAACCGACTCAATGCACAACATACTTACTCATTGCAGGACATACTGACTCAATGCACAACAGACTGACTTAATGCAAGATAGACTGACTTGATGCATGACAAACTGACTTGATCAATGACTAATTGACTTGATGCCTGAAAAATTGACACAATGTACGACCAGTGACTCTATGAGGCCCTGACACGACTTATAGATGCAATGCAAACCTATTATACTTAGACAAGATACACACATGATACTTTTATGCATCTATACGTGCAATGCATGCAGACAACCCCCCGACTTTATATTTAGACAAAGATTTTCTCAAACAATGATTTTCTAAGACAATGCTTTCCTAAAACCATGACTCCCTAAGATAATGAATTCCAAGGATCAAGACCACTCGTGGGGAATTTCAAGAAAATTTAGGATGAGTAATGTTTCGATCCACGGGACAAGGAACAATGATAGAGGCAACAGGCCTGAAGGATGCGTTTCTTGAATGATCATGTATATGACCTTGATTGTATGCTGATGTATGACAAGCCCCCAGTTTGGCGTAGACTCTTGATGACACTACAATGCTTTGGAGAGCACCTTGGAGATTTGCAAGCCCCCAGTTTCGTCTGGATATGATGCGCGGAGACCATGTAATAAGAGGAGGCATAGTCCTTAGAAGTGAGTCCCAAACTCTCCGTTTGCCTAACTTGCCCAAAGGGTTTCCAAGTTAGCCCCTCTTTTCTTTTCTTTTTCTTTTTTATCTTTTTTTTTAATCTTTTTTTTCTCTGTCTCTCTCTTTTTTTCTTTTTTGATGAAACCACTATTAGGAAGTCTATGAAATTGCAGATGCAGGACCTTGTAGGATAGGGAGTAAGTGTCCCTCTTTGAAGCTATGTCTTGAACAATGTCACAAAGGTAGTGCAAGCCCCCAGTTTAGAGTAGTTTGTTTCTGAGTCGTTCATGATCATGTGGTTGCCAGTTAGCCGTTGATATGATGTGGACGACTTTTGCTCTGGCTAAGAAGTAAGCCACACAGAGACTCACACTTGCATTAATGGATGACCTGATAAAGTCTTCAAAGGGTGAGATGGGATGAAAAGTCTAAAAAGGGTTGGAAGATGTTTAGGGAAAGAGATGGTGGACGATGGTTTTATTAATGAATGGGATATGGAGACACTTAAGAATGATCGTATCTTGAAAGGGAGAAGAGATGGTCAAATGGGATAGACATCATCTCTTGACAAAGGGTTGAAAGGGATGGTATATGAGACTTTATTGATGAATGAGATAGGCAGACACTCAAGAATGATCGTGTCTGGAAGATATGGTCAAATGGGATATACATCATTTCTTGCGAAAAGGTTGTATCATGGTTATGGAATGATGTCCAAGTATGACAGAAGGAAGATGGAGGGTTGATGATGATGAAATCCAGGGTTTATTCTCCTTTTGCCTAACCTGCTTGACGGGTTTTCAGGCTAGCCTCTTATATTCTCTCACTCTCCTTTTGCCAAGCTGGGGATTCCAAGCTAGCCTATCTTGTTGTTTTTTTTTCTTCTCTTAAAGACCAACATTTTGAGGACAAAGGATGCTCCTTGTAACGGCCGGGCCTCAAAGAGGTTTTCCTACGAATCCAAGGTGGAATCAGGCCAGTCGTAGTTCTTTAAGCACAACTTTGATGGGTAGTGCCTCGAGGAAGGCTTAACAGTTCGAAAGGATGGTTATGAAGGTTTGTGGGTTCATATGCAGGATTATGGTGGTTCTTTTTAGCGGCGACCGGAGGGCAGCAACCTTTTATGCGGCAGTTGGATGACGTTTGTCACTGTTTGCGACGACCAGAGGACATCAACCTTTTATGCGGCAGCTGGATGATGGTTGTCGCTTTTAGGGGCGCCGAGAGGGCAACAACCTTTTATGCGGCAGCTGGATGATGGTGGTCCCTTTTAGCGGCGACCGGAGGGCAGCAACCTTTTCTGCGGCTGCTGGATGATGTCGGTCCCTTTTAGCGGCGACCTGGTGTCTGTGATGACTCCCTGCATTGAAACCGAAGTAGAACGTCCGATTATTTTGAACAATGGTTGGGGATATAAGAATGACCTATCTGGCATATTGAGGCCCAACGGATTTTCCCGAGCAGTTGATGGTGCCCAAAGAATTTTCCCGAGGCGGATCGTATTTTCCCGATGTTGATGCCCAACAGATTTTCCCGAAGCAAATCAAATTTTCTCGATGTTGATGATGGTGCCAAACGGATTTTCCCAAGGCGAATCGGATTTTCCCGATGTCGATGACTCTTACTGCTGCGATTGTGCCGAGCGCTGCCGGCGGCTCTAGATAATGGCAATTTGATGGTGAGGAACTTCACCGAAACTTTGCCGATGCCCCTTATTTTCCTTAAATTTTGCATCAGGCGCATAGGTGCCAAGATTTTATTGTGAGGAATGGATTCTTCAATTTGTCCGGTCGTTGATCCGTACTAGTCAAGTGAAGATTCTGTCCTTCGTGTCAGACATGCGCCATTCGTGTCTGGCTAATGATGCATGACTTGACTGGATGCTAACTTGTCCAAAAAGATTTAGATTAGAGATTGCTCTAATCTTGCTCTCAGTGACTGGAAACTATGTCGACCGGTCAGATTGAGATAGCGTATGAGCTTAAACAACCCCAGTGTTGCGTTCTCGAGTAGCAATGTGACAATTCCTTGCTTCTTTTTTTTCCAGATATGCGGGTATGCGTGCAACTAATCTACTAAACTCTTGCACAAACAATGCAATTTTGTTTTGTTTTTGACACAAGCATTCATGCACTCATGCATTTATGCGCGATTATCGACTTTATGTAAGACAAACTGACTCGATACATGACAAATTGACTCGATACACAACAGACTGACATGATAAATGACAAACTAAGTCAATGTATGGCAAACTGACTCGATACATGACAGACCGACTCAATGCACAACAGACTTACTCAATGCATGACATACTGACTCAATGCACAATAGACTGACCCAATGCAAGATAGACTGACTTGATGCATGACAAACTGACTTGATGAATGACTAATTGATTTGATGCCTGAAAAATTGACACAATGTATGACCAGTGACTCTATGAGGCCCTGACACGACTTATAGATGCAATGCAAACCTATTATGCTTAGACAAGATGACACACATTATACTTTTATGCATCTATACATGCAATGCATGTAGACAACCCCCCGACTTTATATTTAGACAAAGATTTTCTCGAACAATGATTTTCTAAGACAATGCTTTCCTAAGACAATGATTTCCTAAAACCATGACTCCCTAAGACAATGCATTCTAAGGATCAAGGCCACTCGTGGAGAATTTCAAGAAAATTTAGGATGAGTAATTTTTCGATCCACGGGACAAGGAACAATGATGGAGGCAACAGGCCTGAAGGATGCGTTTCTTGAATGATCAATAGATGACCTTGATTGTATGCTGATGTATGACAAGCCCCCAGTTTGGCGTAGACTCTTGATGACACTACAATGCTTTGGAGAGCACCTTGGAGATTTGCAAGCCTCCAGTTTCGTCAGGATATGATGCGCGGAGACCATGTAGTAGGAGGAGTCATAGTCCTTAGAAGTGAGTCCCCAACTCTCCTTTTGCCTAACTTGCCCAAAAGGGTTTCACAGTTAGCCCATCTTTTCTATTTTTCTTCTCTCTCTCTCTCTCTCTCTCTCTCTCTCTCTTTCTTTCTTTTTTTTTTTTTGATGAGACCACTATTAAGATGTCTATGAAATTGCAGATGCAGGACCTTGTAGGATAGGGAGTAAGTGTCCCTCTTTGAAGTTATTTCTTGAACAATGTCACAAAGGTAGTGCGAGCCCCCAGTTTAGAGTAGCTTGTTTCTAAGTCTGTTCATGATCATGTGGTTGCCAGTTAGCCGTTGATATATGATGTGGACGACTTTTGCTCTGGCTAAGAAGTAAGCCACATAGAGCCTCATACTTGCATTAATGGATGAGCTGAAAAAGTCTTCAAAGGGTGAGATGGGATGAAAAGGCTAAAAAGGGTTGGAAGATGTTTAGGGAAAGAGATGGTGGACGATGGTTTTATTAATGAATGGGATGTGGAGACACTTAAGAATGATCGTATCTTGAAAGGGAGAAGAGATGGTCAAATGGGATAGACATCATCTCTTGAGAAAGGGTTGAAAGGGATGGTATATGAGACTTTATTGATGAACGAGATAGGGAGACACTCAAGAATGATCTGTCTGGAAGAGATGGTCAAATGGGATATACATCATCTCTTGTGAAAAGGTTGTATCATGGTTATGGAATGATTTCCAAGTCTAACGGAAGGAAGATGGAGGGTTGATGATGATGAAATCCAGGGTTTACTCTCCTTTTGCCTAACCTGCTTGACGGGTTTTCAGTCTAGCCTCTCTTATTCTCTCACTCTCCTTTTTTCTATCTTGGGATTCCAAGCTAGCCTATCTTGTTGTTTGTTTTTTCTTCTATCAAAGACCAACATTTTGAGGACAAAGGATTCTCCTTGTAACAGTCGGGCCTCAAAGAGGTTTTCCTACGTATCAAAGGTGGAATCAAGCCAGTCGTAGTTCTTTAAGCACAACTTTGATGGGTAGTGCCTCGAGGAAGGCTTAACCGTTCGAAAAGATGGTTATGAAGGTTTGAGGGTTCATATACAGGTTATGGATGGATGAAAGGTTTGTGAAGGTTATAGAAGGCTGAGGTGTTCCCCTTGGGTCTTGTATAGGTGCCTTGACTTCCTTAAGCACCAAATCACCTACTTGAAGTGAGCGACTTTTCACCTTCTTATTAAAAGATCGAGTGATCCTACTTTGACACACTTGCACATTGTGTAATGCCCTTAACCGCCTTTCATCCATCAACATCAACTCCTCGAACCTTGCCCTAGCCCAATCTGCTTTGACTTTCTGCCACTATTCGTAGCGAAGGGATTGCTAATTCAATTGGCGGGACTGCTTCCATCCCCTACACCAATGAATATGGTGTGGCGCCTGTAGCAATTCGTATAGAGGTTCAGTATCCCCATAAGGCAAATGCCAACTTGTCAGGCCAATTCTTACCACCATTTTTTTGGCCGCTTCTACAGCTCTATTAGCTTAAGGTCAATAAGGTGAAGACCGGTGATGCTGAACATGGTAAGTGGGAAGCAATATTTCCACTTCTTTTCGAAAATGGCTTCCATTATCACTGATAATCTCATGAGGTACACCACATCGGCATGTGATGTTTATTTGGCCACTTGCTTGGACGTGAGTTTGGCATAAGAAGCTGCCTCGACCTACTTAGTAAAGTAATCAATGTACTTATGTCCTTCAATTCCTGTTGGGTGTATCTTGCCAATGATGTCGATACTCTATATCGAAAATGGCCATGGAGTTGTCAAAGTAGTGAAGTACGAGGGAGGTTGATGCTGCAAATTGGCATACTCTCGGCATTTGTGGCATCTTCGAACAAAATCCCAGCAATCTGCCTCCATAGTGGACCAATAACAACCTACCCTTTGAATCTTCTTCACTAGTATGCGCCTATTCATGTGAGGTCCACATTCTCCTCCTTTGCACTTTTAGCATTGATGCACAACAAATTGACGTCTGTAGGCGATTTCTTGTACAAGCGATCTTGGATCAAACTATATGGTGCTGCTAAAGATCTTATTGCCTGTTGTTGTCCTTGAGAGTCTAGCTCGGCTGGATATTCTTCTTTCCGAAGAAAAATATATATGTCAAGGAACCATTCCTCAGTTTCTTCTTCTTGTGTCTCCATATTGCAGATACATGCTGGTGCAGACTGCCGCTCTACTATTACTGGTACTTGGAGCGTGCCTGGTGGGATCGATATCATTGAAGATAACTTGGCTAGAGCATCGACCTATTCATGGTGATCCCTAGAAAGGTATTAGAAGCTAATCTTCTCAAATTGATCAGCAAGTCCCAAGAGCTTTTGTTGGTATACCATTCATTTGGGACCTTTCATGTGTTTTTAGCCTGATTAATGATAAGGCTAGAATATGAAAGACCTTTATATGGTGTATCCCTAGGGTCAAAGCGGCCTGCAGACTCTTTTATACATGTTTCGTATTCAGCGGCATAGTTTGTGGCATCAAAATCCAGCTTTACAGATACAGGAACATGTGTCCCTTCTGGAGAGATCAGTAGTACTCTGACTCCACAAAACCCATTTGATTGGAAGCCCCGTCAAAATACATTTCCCATGTATCTTCATCTGTAAGGAAAATGCCTTCATCTGGGAATTCCAAGTGAGTGCTTGGAGGTTCCTGTGATGGTGAAGCGGCCAAGAAACCTGAAACAACCCGCCCTTTGATGGATTTCTGAGGCAAATACTGGAGTTGCTCAAGTAATAGATGGCACTCTCTTGACCTTATATCTTTTAGGCTAGCATAGCCCCCATTGTGGTGCTAGTTACTGTAAGATAAAGGAGTAGAGGTTCATCTAAACATTGATGGCACTCTCTTGACCTTATATCACTTGGCATAAGGACCGGTGGATGCTGCAAATACTCCTTGATTTTTTTCAAAAGCAGCTTGACATTGATCGTCCGATTCTATTTTACTTCCCTTCTTCAACTTCTTGAACAAAGGTTCATAGGTCATGGTGAGCTTTGAGATGAATCTACTGAAACCCCTTATCTCCTTTGGTCATAGCACACCTTTTGGATTGGGTTAAGGGTTTGAAAAGGGTTGAAGTTTGATGGAGAGGTCAATGATGTGAATGGTAGGTGGTAAGTCGAGATTGGATGAAAAGATGAGGGTAATGTGGGTGATGAAATGAAGGTTGGGTTCAAGCCCCCTGTTGAGTCATATTTTATACATAATTTATATATATATTTAGTTTATTTTTATACATAATTATTTGATCTAATTATGTTTAATTTGTCAATTTTTAGGAAACTCCCAATTATAAGAAGTAGTTAAGAAACGATGAAAAGCAGGAGCAAAAACGGCAAGCAACGAGCAGGCGCTACCAGCGCCCATCTACCGCTGGCAGCGCCTCAATCAGTAAGATGAGAAATTGTGCAAAACAAAAGCGCTGCCAGCGCTTATCAAAACGCTGCCAGTGTTTTTTCTCGGAAAATTTGGGTGAAGCAGAACGAACGCTGCTAGCGCTTATTAAAACGCTGCCAGCATTTGACGAATTACCGCAGCCGCCGTTTACACGATAATGGTTTTCTTTGGGCTTGCTTTCGTATTTTCTGTAATTAGTTGAAGGAGAACACCAACTAGGGACGAGAGAATAGGACCCTACTCTTCCCCACATCTCAACCTCTCATCCAACCTTCATCATCATCATCACCATCGTGGATAATCATCATCATCTATTTTTCGTTCCTCTCCAATTTAATTAGGTTGTATTTAATACTTTATTATACAATTTTTAATTACTCCATTCTTGATACTTCGATTTGTATTATGAGTGAGTAGTTTTATTATTTGGTGTAGTTTATTGAAACCATGCTAGATTATGTATTTTGAGACAAAGTTTTGATCTTTAATGTCTAATGCATGTTTCCTATGATTTTATGACGATTAGTGCTTATTGTTTACTGTTTTGATATTGAATTAATTAGAATGCATGCTAGTTAGTTCTTTATAGATTCAATTGATAGTTAAAATCTCCAGCACCGAAAGCTAGAGTCTTTAACGTTCGTATCGCCCTGATTAATCATAGAAGGCTCAAATCTTCTCTTTTAATCAGGAAGTTGTCATAAATCTTTGTTAAATCGATTTGCTGGTAAATTGGTTGCAAGGTGTTAGGTAATGCTTTTCTTGTTCTTAATGCTCTAATTTCATAATACTTTAGTGCTAGTACTAGGGTAGTCTTAATTAGTAGGGTTTATATTAGGGCTGGTCCTAAGTAAACTAAAAAGTAAAGAAATGTAAGGAAAAGCCGATGGTGCATCTTTTCTACAGACTAACTCATAGGAGTATTAATTTGTGTGTCAGTGATAAGTATTAATTTGCATGGTGGAAATAAACTATACCAAATAGATTTATCATATTGTTATTCGAATCAATCTCTTGTGTGTGTTTTAATATTTTCGTTTCGCAATTTTAATTCGTCTATTTAAATAGTTAATCTTGAATCCAAAACCCCCCCCTTCTTTATTAAATTGCATTCAATCTTAGTTAATAATATAAGTTTAGTTTAGATTAGTTAATTCGTAATTATAGTGTGAGTTAAATCGGTAAAACTATTCTGAAACCAATCTTTCCTCGTTGGATTCGATCCCTACTTTCCTATCTACATTAGTTAGATTAATCATAGTAATGGTTAAATTTGTAAGCCCTGCGACAAGCTGTTACACCCCCTATCCTCGGCACATTTGGTTAAGTTGTTGGTCTAAGAGCATAGAGATGTCCATTTTTAGGAGACTGATGATTTTGGTCTTCTCTCCTTTTGCCCAGCCTGCTTGCTGAGTGCAGACTGCCTTCTCTTTTTTTTCTTTTTTTTTCTCTCTTTTTTTCTTCTTTTTTTTTCTTTATTTAAACCCTGGATTCGATAAAATAAAAGATGGGAACGAGGTATACAACAAAGATGGAAGGATAAGAGAAAATGAAATTTGTCAGACTTGGTTTGTACGGATGATGGATAGATGAAAGAATTTCTCAACTTAAGTAAAAAAGAACACAAGCACGAAATTCTGTTTAATCAAATAGCAACAAGAGCAACTGAATTGAAGAAATGAATGAAGAACTGACTCTAACAGACTCTGAGCATGAAATGCTTAACAACCAAGACTCTTGCTAACTCTAAAGCCCCTTGATGATGCGCCTTTCCTATCTTCGTATGGGGAATCCAAAGCTAACAATCTCCATGTTGTTCCTTCGGGATCTATGGTAGCTGCAGAATTTCTCGTTATCCAAATATTCCCTTTATGGTTAGCTTAAGCCTTGACTTTGACACTAGACAAATGAAGAAGAACCCATCACAATGCATGCATGACCTAAATGACCTACATGGACTTCCTAAAATGAAAAACGCCTATATGCTGACTCGGGAGAGACTCACCCAGGACATAGGTTTGAAAGAGCTAACTGATCTATATGGGACTTCCTAGGATGCAAGACTACTATATGCCGACTCAAGGAAAAGACTTACCCACGACATGGGTCTACATTTCTATATGAGACCTCCTAAAGTGCAAATGCCTATATGCTGACTCGGAAATGCTAACTTATGACATAGGTTTACATTAGACTTCTGAAAAAAAGGCAGATATTTACATGATAACTCTAGACACAGACTCACCCACGACATAGGTTTTCATGACCTATGAACCTATATGAGACTTTCTAAAGAATGCAAGACACTTACATGCAGACACTAACACAAAGACTCATCCTAGATTATGATACTTTCTAAAGATTGCAAGACACTTACATGCAGACACTAACACAAAGACTCGTCCTAGACCTTATATGATACTTTCTAAAGCAAAAGACACTCATATCCTGACTCTAAACCAAAGACTCGCACATGACTTGGGTTTACACCGGACATTCGAAAAGAGACAAGCACACATTAACCCCGGAAAAGACTCACTTATGACCCGGGTTTAGACTTTCAAATACGAAACACACATATTTACTTAAGAGATGACTCACATATGACACGACCTTTAATGAGACTTTCCAAAGGCATGAAAGACATTCACATGTAGACTCTAAAACAAAGAGTCATCCACTCTTTAAGAGTGCATGGCCTAACTCTATATGGACCTAAGGACAGAACATCATAAAGGGCTGAATAAAGTCAAACATAGCGAGCGCATCATGAATTGAAGGGTATAAGTCAGTGCATCTCAATTCGGATAGCCCCAATCCACAGGCCGACCGTTTTAAGGAGAATCCGTAACTTGGCCCAACAACCAAGACAACTCAAGCTATACTGGCTATTATGCGGACTAGAATAATGTTCAACAAGACTGACGACCCACTTCTTCTTTTTTTTTTTTTACTCTTTTCTATCTCAAGGGAAATGGATATTGTAAAGGACTAAATAAAGTCAAGAATAAGCGAGTTATAATTAATTTATGGGCTTAATTGACGAATCGAATATGGTTGGGTCTAACAACGGGGCGTCCATAAATATGACAGATTTATTAATTAAATCGATAAATTAATTCACTCAAGCCTAGTGACTATTACACAGTCTAAAACGCTATCCATTATCTTTGTTGGACCTTTAATTAAATTTTTTGGACTTTCATTAAGAGAACATCGTAAAGGGCCATATAATATCATCAAAGGTGAGTCAATTTTTATTTATTAATTAAGAAAAGCAACTTTCAAACATAAATGAGACCTTCCATTTGGGCTAGCCATAATGCCTTTGAATAAATTAATAAATAATCATTTTCTCAACCCAATGAATTTTATATGGACTAGAATGAAACCTCCAAACTAGGGTCACCTCTTTACAATAAAGAAAAGGGAAAGGGGAACACATAACACACAGCATACAACATAAGGGGGTACCCTAACCCATGACTCTATATTCATGGATTTCTATGGTTGGATTAACGTGGCCTACCGCACATTCTCGCCTCGGTTCACCCAATAAATTGGGCCAGTTGACAAAGCCCACTAAATTAACCAAACAGCCAACCAGCCACATTAAGTTGCAAAACACACAACAAAAAGGGGGTGTAACTTTCTCTTTTATATATAGGTAAAATGATAAAAGTGGTAGTTTTTGTTGTGTCTTTTGCATAGTAAATTACTTTTATGTCCTCCATATCCATTACGTGTTGTGTTGACACCAGCTATTACCACTGCCATTTTCCATTGTTTCCTCCTCTCTGTTTTCAATTACAAGAGGATCGCTTTTTTGTTGTTGTTTTCATTCCTTGTCTTCAAACATCTATCTGCCTCCCTGTTCAACATTTGTGGGCAAGGAGTGTCAGGTGTTGCTCAAGGAACTTCAAGGAAGCCCTTTGAGTATAACATGGGGAGAGGAGAGACCAAATGCTTGGCGATGTAGAGTGCATCACACAAGTAGTGGCCTCCCGCTCTCGAGGGAAGAGTCCTAATTATTACCTAAACCGTCGCCTTTGTGGTAACGTGTCAAAAGACCCGCTTAATGGCCCGGTATGCAAAGGATGCCTAAAAAGAATAATAAAATCGCGAAATAAATCAACTTCTCCCTTTTACAATTTCAAATCAATTCGATTTGTTCAAGTTTTACCCTCTTTTTAAGTTTAACTCCCCAGTGGAGTCGCCAATCTGTAGGACCCGGAAAATCGCCCCCGTTTAGGGGAGTCGGTTTCGGATGTGCTACTTAAACAACTGAGAGCCGACTAAGGTTGCTTAATCCTTAAATAAGGATATTATTATTTTCGAAATCCGTATTGGTGAATGGGGTGAATTCTAAACCAATTATCCCCACTATTGGTTTAAGTCAAGGGGATCCGTTGTCACCATACTTGTTTATCCTTTGTATGGAAGCTTTGTTGGCAGTAATTTGTGAGGATGTAGAGCAGGGAAGGGTTCAAGGTGTTAGAGTAGCTAGAGGAGCTTCCCAGATATCCAACATATTCTTTGCGGATGATGCCTTATTCTTCACTAAGCTTGAGGCTGCTTCTTGTTTGGCATTAAAAACTTCGTTTGATAAGTATAACTTTGCCTCGAGTCAGATGATAAATGTGAGAAAGTCGTCCATGTGTTTTTTTAAAGGGGCTTTAAGGAGGGTATGAAAGTGATATTTGGGTATCCAGAAGGGGTTTTTTTTTTTAAAACTTATCTTGGCGTCCCAACAAGAATCTAGAGAAATAGGACATATCACTTTGGATTCATGGTGGATGATGTAAGGAAGAGGTTGGCTAGATGGAAATTTAAAATGTTGTCAATGGCAGGGAAGATGGTGCTAATAAATGCTGTGTTGGTGGCATTACATCTGCATATTCTGAGTGCGTATTTGGTTCCAAAGAAGGTAGCGGACAAGATTAACTCGGTAATTCTCATATTCTTTTGGGGAAAGTTGGATGGAGCTAAGTCAGTCCACTGGAAGAATAAGGAACCTGATTTTTAAACCAAAGGGAGGAGGGGGTCTTGGGCTGCATCATGTGGGGTGTTACAACAAGGCTTTACTGTTAAAGCAAGCTTGGAGAATTTATTCTAACCAGGATCTGCTTATTTCAAGGATATGGAGAGCAAAGTATGGAGTTTCTTCGTCGATTGCCAAAGACGAGATAAGTAGAGTGCCTACTGGAAGCTCCATGACATGGAGAGGGATGTCACATGTGGTGGCCAGGACTAAAGTGAAGTTTAGATGGAGCATTGGGAGTGGAACAAATGTTCGGGTTCTTGATAAGAGATGGATTCTGGGGGGAAATTTGCAAATCCTAGATGGGCAGAACCAGGATAAACTTCGTGATTTAACGGTGGATTCTTTGGCAACAAGTGATTACCAAGGTCGTTTGGTCTGGAAGTGGGATTACATTCGACAGGTTTTCACAAACAACACAATGGACAAGATTGCAAAGGTTTTTCCTCCACAACCAGGGGTTGATGATGTACTGTTATGGTCAGGTAAGTCTAGCTCTAGTTATAAAGTGAAGGATGAGTATTATGAGTTTCTATTGATAGACACAGGGGCTGGTCATCCTTTAGTTGTTGAATCTAGATTTTGGAAGACGCTCTGGCACAGTGATTTGTCGCCCAAGTGGAAAACCTTTGGTTGGAGACGTGATGTGGATCCGTTTCCAACGGGAGAGAATAGGTGCAAGAGGAAGTTGGTGGAAGTGGCGTCTTGCTAGTGTGGGGGGATGTTAAAGATGTTGATAATTTTTTTAGACATTGTACTATACCGAAGCCTATTTAGAAGGGCTCACACTTGGGTATTGTTCCAGATGCTAGCCTTTACGTTAGTTGGTTCGATTGGTTGAGTGGATGGCTTCTTTATCTGGCTAAGAAAAAGGAGGAAGGAAGGAGATTGGTTAGGGAGTTTGTAGGAAGTATGTTGGAAATTTGGAAAGCTAGGAATGCGGTTTTTATTGGGAAGGAGACTAATTGCAAAAGTCTGTCGGAAAACATGATCAAACAGGTGATGGGAGAGGAGGCTCAATGGAGCACGGGAAGGGGGAAAGAGAACAGGAAGGCGGGGTATGACAGTGTGGAGAGGGATGTGGTGTATAAGTGGGGGATGGAGGAGCTCAAGGAGGGAGATGAATTATTTCTCGTTGATGGTTCAAAAAAGAAACGCTTTAGTGATATGGTTGCAGCTTGGGTGGTTGCTGTGAATGGAGTGCCCCTTGGTAGGGGGTTACAAGTGGGGAAAGGGGAGTCTGTGCTTTGTGTAGAGCTCCTTGCAATGTACCTAGCTCTTGAGGAAGGAAAGAGGGGGGTGTTTGAACAAAATTTTTATCTGGACGGACTCTACTTTGGTGGTGAGTGTTTGTTAAATATTAAAAGGGCTCCTGTGGAGTGCAGGACTCTTGCATGGCGTTGCAATATTGCAACTGGGAAGTTTGGGCCAAGAAGTATTGTGAAGGTTCCAAGGCAGCTCGTGCATCCAACGCATAAGGTGGCCCAGCAGGCCATTAGCAGCATAACTTGTATTACCTAGGTGGTGGATGATGTGTTTTTTCTTTTTGTTTCGGGTGTTTGTGTTTTGGATGTGATGTTTGTGTTTGTGTTTCGTTGTGGTCTTGTTTTGCAAAAAAAATAATAAATAAAAATAAAATAAAATAAAATTCAAAAATTTTGGATGTTTAACGCTACTTGGTAGTATGGTTCAATTTGTACATTTCAACTTTCAAGTGCAAATATTCAACCGTACAAATATTGTGTTATATATTATTAAAAGTGGTTGTCAACTATGACAACCACCACAATAAAAAATAATATTTATCTATATATGTGTCAACTTTTATTACCGTCATTCATTTTTTTTATTTAGTACAACATTATAAAATATATTTTTTAAATAAAAAGTATTTACGAATTTTTTAAAAATTTTAAATATCTTAACTCTAAGTTTTTGTCTAGTGATGGTATGGACAAGGCAAGCACGGACAATATTTTGGGAATTATTTACTAGTCATTTATGAGAATCCTTTATATTTTGATTTACCATATTTTGAGAATTGTTCGTATCGTTGTTTCCTTTAGAGCTCAGTAGACTATCTTGACTGTCAGTAAAATATTTATCGCTTCGGTGTTTATAGTAATTGTATATTAATAATTTTGGACGAGTTGTGATTAGTATGAGCCTATATTATTTATTAGGTCTTGGGTTGGAGTGGAATCTTTGATGTTTCAGGTAAGTGGTGTGATACTTCTTTGATGTTTCAGGTAAGTGGTGTGATACTTCATTAGTCCTTTTCGTGCCAAAAATATTATTTTGAAACCTCCTATTTTCCGTAAGTTTATTTTGTTAAATCGGGTTAGCATGCTATTGTTTAAGTATAATATTTGGTATTATTTAATTATGTCCAAAAGTTTGATTGACTCCATATTGATTTATATGTTTACAAAATGAGCATTTCAATGTCAATTTTATAAGTTACGTTGGTATTTTGACATATATTTAATTTTAGAACCCTGGGTATTAATTTTAATTAATATTTTGCCTTTGATACACCAAGTAAGATTTGTGACAATTTGACACTGTATTTGCAAAGTATCCATTTCGAATAATAGTTTTGGTTTTTAAATCATTTGAATCTTCCTTCTCTAAGTGATTTTGTCGGTTTAGTTCTTTCATTTTTGAAATTGCTTGATTTGGTACTGTTTTGTATGATTTGATGCTCAAGTTACTGGTTTTGTGTTTGGGCTATGTCTTCTGCCATAGCCAGTTAAGGTATACACCAGGCCTGTCGATCGACTTTTATGCACACTATTATGTGTTCCGATATGTGTATCTGTGTTCCGTTGGGCCTAATTCTTCCGCCACTAGGTCAATAGTGGTTTTTGTTGCTCATCCCACTAGGCTAGTGGTGTTGTCTGTTGCCCATGCCACTGGGCCAGTAGTGGCCTTAGCTTTAAAGTGTGTTTCGTGTTTGTGATCGCTAAGATTTGATATACTGTGTTTTTCTATTAGTAAATCACTGGTGAATATTATTGTATATTTTTGAGGTTTTTGAGTTAAGTAAATTGTTTGTAAAACGGTAAAACCTAGTCATGCTTTGTTATTAAGCAATTTATTAACTCTGACCTAGCCTATGTTTTATTCGCATGCCTAACCCAGCTAGAGGGTTGTTATGCTACTTACTGGGTTTCTGAGCTCGTCCTTTCATCTTCCTTTTTTTTTTTTCAGGTTATGGCTCTTGACTTCTTGGTAGTGTACGGGTTCTTTATGGTATCAGAGTTTAGCAGTGAAGCGTAGTGGGCCAAGCGATATTGTGTGGGATAAGGTTTCTGTTATTGAGTTAGTTGCTTTGTGAGTTGGAAGATTTCAATATCTTTCGTTATAGCTTCCACTGTATGGTTAAGTATCGTTCTTAGTTGACTATTCAATCAAGTACATTATTCGAAGTTAAGTCTATTTTTGTATCTTGGGTTTCATTATGTCTTTTGAGTCTTGCATACTTGTCGGACCTTGTCCTACAGGTGTGCGGCGTCAGGTTTGGGGCATGACATCTTTTTTGAGGAAGGCTCCAACCCTGTTTCCATATAATCTAGCTTAGAGAAGAAACATAACAACTTTGGATGATTAATGAATGGTATTTTTTAGACCAACTCAAAACCTCTTCAAATCTTATTACTTAATTCAAATTATTGCATGATTTGGTTGTGTTTAAGTCATTTTTTTTATTGATTTTGTGGTGAGTAATCTTTATCAAGTTCATGGTGAAACGTTCAACTCTTAGGTTGTGATTAGTTTTATCCCAAGTTCATATAATCACTTTTAGAGACATCACTAATAATTACTTTTATAGCAGGTGCCAAACAAAGGAAGAGGACGCTAAGCATGCTATATATAAGCTTCCAGCAACTAAAGAGGCATGGAGTGATGCAGATACATGAACAATGGAGGCTTTGGATGAGCCAACACTTGAACCTTCAAGCCCTGTTTTAAGCCAATTCAGTATATCAACATGCACTCTATCCATGAGGTTCTATAGAGTCTCATCGTTATTGGCATGCTATCAAATATTTTTTTAAGAATTAGGAAGCATATTTTTTTTATTCATTCAAATTATCTTGATTATTGGTCAATATCTCATCATCTTCATCCTCAACACACCTTAATTTCGATCCACTTTTCCTCTGCTTCATTATGTTGCCAGAAAGCATCATCCTTGTGCTCCTCATCATTTGGCTCACTTTCAGCCACATAAACTTCATCACCCATCTCATCATCAAGTTTGTCATCTTTTGAGAGCTCAACAGACTTGGAGGAGTTCGAGGGCTCAACATTATATGCACTATCATTCATGTTATCACTAATTTTGTGTTCCCCCTTTAAAGGAATTAAGAGCTTCATTATCCATTTCAACTACACACCCTACTGTAGGACCCCAGGAAAGAGTGACCCTTTTTACTTTATGAAATTCTTTTTCGGGCGAAACTTTATTTAGGTGATCGGGAGCGGACTATGATTGATTAATCCTTAAATAAGGATATTTTTACTTTATGAAATTCTTTTTCGGGGTGATGAAATTTTATTTATTTACAAACCTATTTATATTACAAAAATACTCAAAATTATACAAAAAATCTTTTACTAATGATTTAATTTAATTATCCATAAATCTTGGGACGGAGAGGAAAGAGGAGGCCCACGTCAAAGAGTTAAAGGCTATGCGACCTTTAACGATTCTTGGCATGGGCCCGTCTGTCCTCGGCCCAAGAGAAAATAGGCAGCAAATGATAAAGGTCAGGTGGCCTTTATCATTTTCTAGGCCTTTTTCTCTTGGCTGATTCCATAATTTATGAAATATAACGTAAAACCATTGGAAAATATTTTTTAATAATAATGTGTATTTTTAATAAATAAATAGGTTTATAAAAGAGAAAGAGTCGCTAGCTGATTTAAGGAAACCGACAAACCATAAAATGATAAAAAATAACTCCGGTCTACGAATCCGATTTCTAAGTTCGGGGATAAGGTTACGAATTTGAGAATTAAAAGAATTCTCGAATTCGCCTGTTAGAAAACAGACTCTTCTAAAATCGAACTTGAAGTGAAAAAGAGCGGGGATGGGTTTAATTAATTTCGCGAAGTTATGTTCTTGAACATGCAATATAAAACGAATGCGGTTTTCTTTTACAAAATCGGTACAAATGAAAGAATTAAAGCACAAATTACATGCTTAAATACAATAATAATGAAAAGCAAACCTTGCTTGAAGGTGATGGATGAGATGAAATTTGATCCCTTGACTTGACCTCGGTTTGGAGCTTGGATGGAAGGATGTATATGAGAATGGTTAGGACGGTGGTATAAGAATGATAATTTGGAGATGATGAGAGTGACTATGAGAGAATTAGAAAGGGATATGGAGAGAATTTTAAGAGAGTTTTGGTAGTATGATGATGATAGTTGATGATAATGATGAAGAATGATGGGGTATTTATAGGTGGATGATGAGTGATTTGAAGGGAAATGTGAGGGACACATCCCAAAAATCAACCCCCTCTATGCAATCACAAAAGACATGCGGCTTTTGACAATTATCTTGGTGAATCCGAGTCAAATCAAGGTGGCTAATATCATGGGATGCATGGAAATTTTGGCACGAAAAATCAACTAAATATGTATAGGTCAAGCGGCATATAGGAATTAAGGACGCAGATTGATGGCGTGGCAGGTGAAGGCGAACTGCTACTGAACTCAAAGGACAGGCGACATATATTATTTTTACTCGGCCGGATTCGCGTTTTGGGCCTGTTTGAGAACTAATAAAGGCTATGCGGCCTTTATTATTTTCTTGTGTTTTTTCTGATCTGGGCCTGCTTTGTTGACTCCGTGAGCCCAATGACCCATTTGGTGTTCTACCCAAAATGACTAGCTGAGTTTTGACGAGTCGGAATTTTGTCGGTGCAAATTCCGGTGTCTACACCTACCTTTAGCTTTTCCTTCCCATTCCCTTTCCATTTCAATTTCTTCCCATAGGACCAACCAATTTTCTTGGAAAATACAATTTTCACGTTGTCCACCTTAAGCTCATTTTGTTTCGTAGGTTGAGGTCTTTGGGGCGTTTCATAGAGCATGTTCTGGGAATCCCATGACTCCTCAAACTCCTTGATTTTCTTACCTTCTTTTGGAATCTCACAAAAGTTTGTATTTCCTCTACCAATCCAATCACGAAGAAACTAATCCTTTGTTTTTAAGACAATTCGATTCGATTTAATAAGGCCTCAAATGCCAATTGATATTCTTGAACGGTATCATTTTGTTTCAAAATTGTAAACTCAACCAAAGATCAGGATTCAAGTTACCTCCCATGGTGGCCTTTCTAGGATAGCTTTTAGTCTGAACCATTCCCTGACTCGAGTCCATTCTTATCTCTCGAAGTCAGCCAACCATACTCATCTCTCTAACTTTATTCCAGATTTCATTCATAGTTTATCGAATTTGTGCGTGCGTTCTTCCTACTTTCCATCTCCACATCTACTACCACCAAATACCGCCATTGATGATGATCTTGAGTTCTGAAAAATGGGGTTCAGAACCTTATACGACGATCAAATTAGATAAAGGGCACCCCTGAATGAATCACGATGGGTAGAAGTAATTAGTGCCAAGAATCGAGGGCTTTGATACCAATGATAAGGCTTCTTTGGAGATATCTATCTCGAAGGTAAGTAAAGGCAGAGAAAGTGAGAATTTTGAGAGAGAGAAAAAAAATTCTTAGTATTGATAAATGATTGATGATGATACAAGGCTAGGAAGGATATATACATCAATTGCAATTGCTAAGTACTCTCTCCAATGAATTAACAATACTAACAAACTCTATAATGCCTTTATTCTCATGTGCAACTCACATAATCATTTATTTACAGAATAACGTTACTTGTGACTGTAACAACATTTGGTTAGTTTCTAGCTTTTTGAGATTTGTTAGTAGTCTCATATGAACAATGAGAATAATTTTGCTGCCACCATCTCGTAAGAGTCAACCTGATTGAGCTAGAGCAAGCTTGGCTTTGTGTTTTCCCATTCACCATTGGTAGTTGTTTATTAAAGGACATTTTGTCTATGAATGAGTAGTAATCTTCCAACCTTCAAAAAAAAAAAGCAAAAAAGAAGAAATCCTGTCATACACATTGTTAAGGCCTTATGTTCAACTAATTACTTTTACAGGTCATCGATTACCTTTGCAAAACTCATTCTTACCATATTTGACTAGGGATGGCAATGTGACAAGTTCTGTGCGGGTAGTGTCGTACCCGTACCTTGCCCATATATATTTATCAGGTACTAAATATGAGTACCATTATCCTTACCCACCGTGTACTGCGGGTATAATGGGTATAATTCGGGTATAATTGAACATTATATTATACAACCTATTTTATATCTATGTGTACAAATTATCCGATTATTCTCGGGTCTAATAACATTAACTATCAAATGAAAATCTCACGTGATGATTCCTATTAGAAACAACAAAATTTTGGGCAACAATTCATTCTAAAATAAAATTTATAGAAATTCTGGTTACAAGACTCAACAAATTAGTCAATGTGAGAAGCATTAAAGCAACTTCAATTTTCACTTCATTTTAACAAATAAGAACCATATCGTGTCAGTGTGTTTCTTTGCTTAATGTCACGGGGCGACTTTAATTTGTACAACACACATTCAATGGTTGGATGGTTACAAATGAGACCCCAAGGGGGTATTTATACACTTCCACCTCCTCAATGGACGATGGAGACTGATTTGATCTAACGGCCCATATTGTGCCTTCAGAATCTTCTATACAAGTATCTAATAATCCATATAAATGTAGAACACTCAAGAATATTCTTGGACATTCATGAGTAGTCTAGAGAACCCTAGGGAATTCTAGAATAGTCTAGAGAATTCTAGAGACCTCATGAACAATACAGAATATTCCGGATGTTTCTAGAACATTCCGGGACATTCTAGATGGTTCTGGAAAATTCCATGACATTCTCCCCCACCTGATCCGGCGACGTCCTCGTTGGCTTCAAGTCCTCGTATGCTTGGATCTGCTTCTTGAATTGCCATAAGTTCTGGATAGGTTCCCAACTTGCTTCGCTATAAGGAAGTCCCTTCCACTTGACAAGTAACTCCCTGCTCGGAGGTAGACCTAGTTGGCGCACCACTCGGTTGGCAAGAATCATCTCTACTTGCTTATCATGTTGGACCTCGTTACCCATTAGTTCCCGTTGAGATATGCCTCTACTCGGATCGTTTTGGTCTCCGTTGTAAGGTTTAGGTAAGCCTACATGGAAGACATGATGATACTTGATCCTGGGAGGCAGCTCAACCTTATAAGCCAGTGCTCCGACCTTTACCATAATGGGAAATGGTCCTTCATACCTTCGAAGTAGGCCCTGATGTCGCACTTCTAACCTCGCGTGGTTGTAGAGCTTAACAAGCACGAAGTCACCAAGTTGAAATTTCCTCGGGTGCCTCTTCTTATCAGCCCATTTCTTCATCTTCTCGGAATCCTTTCCCAAATAAGCTCGTGCCACCCCTAGTTGGTCATTCCAATTCCTGGCAAACTGAAATGAGGGTGGACTTGGACCCTTTTAGCCCGTAGCAATAATGCTCCGTGTCAATGGTTGTTGTCCTGTGACAATCTCGAATGGACTTTGGCTCGTGGACAAGCTCTTTTGCAAGTTGTAGGAGAATTGGGGTACGTCAAGAAACTTTGCCCAATCCCTTTGATTGGAACTCACGAAATGTCGAAGGTACAACTCCAAACCTGCATTCAACCTATCAGCTTGTCGAACACTCTGAGGATGAAAGCTGGTTGAGAATTTAAGTTCAGAACCCATGATCTTGAACAACTGCGTCCAAAAACGTCCCGTAAACCAAGTGTCTCGATCACTCACAATCAAGCGAGGCAAGCCCCAATACTTCACAACATGCTTGAAAAAGAATTGGGCAGCTTGCTTAGCGATTTATTCCTTGGGGGCAGGAATATAGGTGGCATACTTCGAGTATCGGTCCACCACCACAAGGATCCAATTATATCCTTCTCTCATCGGTAAGCGCACGATGAATTCCATGGAAATGCTTTCCCACAGTCTCTCTGGGATGGGGAGTGGACGGACCATGGGTACTCCTTGTTCAATCTTGTCTTATTGGCAGTTCTGACATATGCCTCAACATCATTCTTCAATTGAGGCCAATAGTAGGAATCGCCTACCAATGCTAGCATGCGGTGCAAACCTGGATGCCCGACCCACTGACTATCATGACATTCCTTTAACACTTCCCTTCTAAGGCTACCATATAAAGGAATATAGACTCGCCCGCCCTTAGTGAGAATCAACCCATCCTCAACCTAAAATATCCTTGTCTTGCCATCTTTGATAAGGTTGGTGACGGTCTTCGCAAAGGAATCATGCTCCAATCCTTCCTTGAATCGATTGCGCAGGTTGCTTTGATGTTGGGTAATATCAGCAAGCTCTCCTTTGCGACTTAGAGCATCAGCTACCAACTTAGCACGACCCAGCTTATACTCCATTATATAATCAAACTCCGTTAAGAAGTCTTGCCATCGAGCTTGCATTGGAATTAGTTTCTTTTGGGTTTGGAAGTAGCTTGTTGCAACGTTGTCTGTCTTGATAATGAACTTACTCCCGAGCAAGTAGTGCCTCGAAGTTCGAAGGCAATGCACAACTACGGTCATCTTCTTCTATTGTACCGTATGCTGCCTCTCGATGTCATTGAGCTTCCGACTCTCGTAGGCAATGGGATGGCCATCTTGCTTCAATACTCCGCCAATGGCGAAGTCCGAAGCATCGGTGTGTAGCTCGAATGGCTTGCCAAGATTGAGAAGTGCTCGAACAGGTTCTTCCGTGATAACCTTCTTTAAACTTTCAAAGGCTTGTTGACATTCTTCGCTCCAAGCCCATCCACTTCCCTTCTTGAGCAAGTCGGTGAGAGGAGCGGCGATAGCGGAATATCCCTTGATGAACCGTCGGTAATAATGCACCAACTAAACAATGGTCTTAGCTCAGTGACCTTGGTTCGTGGCTCCCAATCAAGGATCGCTTTCATCTTGCCCGGATCCATGCGTAGCTTGTCTTTTCCGATAATGTGGCCCAAGCATTGTATTTATTCTAGGGCAAAGGAGAACTTCTCCTTCTTCACATAAAGCTCATTCTCCCGAAGTGTCTCGAACACTTGCCTCAAATGCCTCACATGATCTTCTACAGTCTTGCTATATATGACAATGTCATCAGGATAAATCACTGCAAAGTGATCAAGGAATGGAGCAAGTACCTTGTTCATGAGGGTGCAAAATATGGATGGGGAATTTGTGAGCCCAAACGACATGACTAAGAACTCATAGGATCCATAGCGGGTCACGCATGCCATCTTCGCCTCGTCTCCTTCACCTATGAGAACTTGGTAGTACCCACTCCTTAAATCAAGTTTGGTGAAATACCTTGCTCCTTCTATTTGATCGAATAGATCATCAATATGGGGAATGAGGTACTTATTCTTGATGGTTACCTTGTTTAGTGCTATGTAATTAATGCATAGCTGAAATGACCCATCGTGCTTCTTTTAGAACAAGACCGGTGCACCATATGGAGACTTGGAAGGGCGGATGTACCCGGCATCCAACAACTCCTTGAGTTGTCTCCTTAGTTCCTCCAACTCCATTGGTGCCATTTGGTAGGGTGCAACGCGGGTGGTTTAGCCCCCGACTCCAACTCGATTTCATGATCTACTTCCCTTCTTGGGGTTCTTGGGCAACTCCGCAGGTATGATGTCTTTGAACTCTTCAAATACCTCTTAGACGACCTTGGGTACTTGAGCTTCTTTTTTGTTTCCCTCTTCCGTCTTAAGAGTTGCTAAGTAGGTAAACTCCTTTTTCTTCACTCCCTTAGAGAGTTGAAGGGCGGATAACATCCATCCCTCATCAATGTCCGTCCTTACTGGGACGACACATGGTTGTTTTTCTTCCATGATACACATAATGTTGGCGAAGGGGAAAGGAAGGGCCTTCACCTCGACGAATAAATCAATTCCCATATAGAATTTCTTGTCATCTAAGGGAGCGATAGTGATATCGGCCTTACCTTCCCATTGCTCAATGTGAATGGGTGTATCCTTGGCAACTCCAGAGATCGGGAGTTTTTCTACATTTACTCCCTTGACAAAACCCTTGGTTTGGGTGTAGGAGAGTCCCACCTCATCAACAAGCTCCTTGGCCATTATAGATCGTATCCGCACCTATGTCCAGCAACGCCTAGAGAGGCTTGCTGTTGATGTGTGTCTTTACATACATGCGCCCCATAGGATCCTTCCTCGACCTTATCTTGGATGACGCTAAGGAATTTTAGAGAAGATATCCTCTTCTCCTCTTCCTTTTTTTTCCTTCCCTTACGAGGGGGCCAATCTTTCCCCTCATAGGACAGTTGGCAACCCGATGTGGCCCATTGCATACGAAGCATGAGTACCTCCTCGGAGCGTCATCCTTTTAACCTTTATCCTTGTCCTTATCGTGGCTTTTGAAGGGTCAATCCCGCTTGGGAGACTTTTCTAGATCTCTTCCACCTTTGCCATTGTTACTTGGCTTCTTAATTGGTCCCTTTGAGAACTCTCGCCTACGTTCGGGCAGAGTGTCGGCAACAACAATTGCTGAATTGATATCATTTACTCCTTGTCGCTTCAGCTCCATCTTAGCCCACGATTGTAATCCTTCAAAGAACATAAACAACTTGTGCTTGGCACTCATTTCGCTGATCTCCAGCATGAGTTCTTGGAACTCCTTGACATACTACCGGATACGTCCATCCTTGTGTTGGAGGTGTCGAAGCCTAGTGCGAGCTTCGAATTCGGCATCCTATGGATAGAATTGCCTTTTAAGTTCCCTCTTAAGTTGATCCCAAGTAGCGATGGGATCGGATGTGCTTGTGGTGGCATCTTCACACCTGCGTCGCCACCATATTAAGGCAACATCTTTAAAATAGCGGGAAGCGGTGTTTACCTTCTTCCTTTTGTCCAGTATGTCATTGGAATCAAAGTGTGACTCCACATTCAAAATGAAGTCATCAAACTCTCGTATATTCATTGACGCCTTATAGAAAGGAGGAGGAGGAGTGTTATCCTTCTTGGAGACGGAAATCTCCTAAGCGCCTCCGCCATTAACCAACATGGTCATGTGTTCGGTCTCGTTCCGAGCCGAATTAATATCATTTTATAAGGTGTTTTGCTTATTTTAGACCTTTAATTACATAATAGATATGATAATTTTGTGTTTTGTACGAAAATAAGGAGTTAGAAGGAAATTGAGCTTAATTGAAGGTTTTTAGGGAATCCCAAGCGATTTCCCGAGTCAACCCGAGTCGAGAACCAAGGAGGACCGAAACCGAGAATTCATTTCCAGTTTGGCGCAGAACAGGGGAACGGAACAAACTCAAGACTCACCCGAGTCATGCTTCTAACGGCCGAGTCCAGCCACTGACGGAGGGGTCGCGTCCGCGACCCATTATGTCGCGCTCGCGACCTGATGTTGAGAGTTGACGGACGATGCTGGGCAGACGCTGGACTCGCCCGTGAAAGCTGCCAACTCGACCGAGTCATGCTCCTGTCGCGCTCGCGACGTACAGGGCGCCCGCGACCTGATGTTGAGAGCTGACGGACGATGCTGGGCAGACGCTGGACTCGCCCGCGAAAGCTCAAGATTCGACCGAGTCTTGCTCATGTCGCGCCCGCGACCAGTCGACACAACTCCGGAATTTCGCGGCGGCTGTTATTAGGGTTTGAGGGAAATTTTATTATTTTCATTCTTATTCCAATTCTTTTCTATTTAAGACCTTATCATAAAATCTTAGAGAAATATCATAGTTTTTATTTAGTTTTATTTTAAGAGCATTAGTCCTTAGTTTACCTAAGTTTAGAATGAATTTCCCTAACTTTTCTTTCGTTCTCGATTGTAATTGCACTTTTCTAGATTAATGAAATTCTCTTCTTCAAAGTTCTTGTGTTCTTTCGGTTATTTTTCCGTTTTTCTAGCATTAGCTCCACAAAAATCCAGTTTTAGTGAAGAGGAGGATTAAGGTTCCTCGAATTCTCCCTTCAGGTGAGGATTCGAGCAGTCTTAGTAATCCAAATCACGCCTTTCTTGTTTGTTCGTGAGAAAGATTCAAGATTTCAAGATTTGAAGATTCAAGATTAGTACAATGAATGCTAGGTATAATTTTCTTTCCTTAACTACAGTAATTAATTCAGTTTTCAAATTCATCGTTCTTGAGTGTTTTTAATTACTTTCTTGATTATGCTTTCGATTTCTTATTTAGTTTCTTGTTCTTGTTTTAGTAGTTAGGTTTTGTTTTTAATTTCTTGTTTTCTTTAGTTTCCATTTTTTTTTGTGCATAATTAGTCTAGTTTAAATTATTTACTCCTTCCAACAATTTGAAACCCAAACCAAACCAATTTCGTGAAAACCTAACACACCATCCTTGTGGATACGACAACCCTACTTTAAACCCCAAATTACCACAACCGAACAATGGCGTCGTTGCCGTGGATGGCGTTATTTGATAGATTAGGTTATTGGTTTGTTCTTTAATAGTTTAACTTCTTTCTTAGATTAGTTCAAGAACAAAAACCCAAAAAAAAAAATTCTATAAAATTGAAAAAAAAATTTGAGACTTCAAGGAAAGAACGGAAAGTACATCAACCTGAGGTTTTGGTTCGTAGTCGTGGTAGTCAAAGATTGGTTAGGAAGGAGGAACCCTCGGTAGCATCACGAATGATGTCTGGAGAAGCACCATCACCTCCACCTAGGGTAACCCTTTATAACCAGTTATACCCATCTTATGACCCACCACCATCATGTTTTGTACTTCCCAACCTACCTATAGGGGTGACCTTTGACCTAGGCAGCACTACACTCTGAACCTACCACTGTTCACGGGTACTGGGTTAGCATTGATATGTACCGCAGAGTACAAAGAGTACATTAGCATGATAACTCCCCCAGGAGTCCCATTAGATTACGTGATTCTAAAATACTTACCTTTTGTTCTGAGGGACACCGCTATGCGGTGGATGTATAGCATCAAACCTCAATCCATTAATTCTTAGGACAGTTTTCTAAAAGTTTTCATGAAAAGGTTTTTTCCAACCTCCTTAGCTACTCAACTAAGGAATTCGATTTTAAAATTTAGACAGAACATAGAAGAGCCTTACTAGAAAGCTTTCGAAAGTTTCAAAAACTTGCTGTCCCAATTCCCTCATAATGGTCTTGACTTGGTATGACTGTGTCAAATTGTGTACGAGGGTGTTGACCATGAGACCAGAGTCACTCTAGAGTGAATATGTCAGGGGGTTTCATGGACAAAACTGTTGATGAGGCCTGGGAGTTCTTAGAGAGCATATCCGAAAGGACAATGCAATGGGGAACCACTAGAGATGAGTCCTTAGGTGCTCAATTGTCTAATGCTAGGGGGTGTGCATGCTGTGAGTGAGAGTACAAGTTATGAGGCAAGGTTTGCTTCTCTTGAGAATATGATTAAAACCTTAGCCCAACAACAATTAGCTGTTTCACAACCTAAAACCTGTGCTCAGGTTAACTCTTATGACCAGATTGCTGCTTTTGTTCCCCCACCACCAGTGTCATGTGCCATATGCCAATGTGTTGACCATGTTTATTCTACCTGTCCTATTTATATTCAACAATTGGTTGCTAGTACTGAAAATGTGAATGTTATGCATCATAACCATAGGCCTTACCAGTACCAACCCTACCAGCATCAGGGGATGCGCAAGCACCCCTTACTTTCTTATGGCCTCGAGAATCAAAATGTGTTGAGACCACCTAGTCAGGGAGGGGGTTTCCAAGGAAATCCTCCCCCTCATAATCGACCACCACCCCAAGCAGCTTATTAAGCTCCTAGAGGGCCACCTATCCAACCCCAGATTGCCCAAACCCGACCTCCACCCGAGTATACTAATGAGGATAGGAATGAGAGAGAAATAAGGGAATTAAAGAATAGCCTGAGAGAAGTTAAGGAATCCATAAAGAGTGATATTGAGAAAGTGTTAAAACAAATGAATGATCAATTCTCTCAAATGATGTTAGCTAATAGAGATAGAGGCTCTTTTCCTGCGCAACCTGAGGCAAATCCCAATGGGCAATCTTCAGGTTCGTCATCTTGCGACCCTAGTCAGGTTAGAGGTCTGAATGTTGTTATTACTCTTCATTCTGGGAAAGAGATAGATAATAAAGTGCAATTGAAATCTTCTGATGTGTGTAATGAAATGACTGTGATTGATAAATCTATTGATGAGCCTGTTGATGATGAGTTAGAGGGAGGAAGGCCAACTGTTACAGTTGAGCCTCCCCACACCAAAACCTTGTCCAAAACCGACTCTTTGATTAGTCCACCATCTCAAGGGGCTTACAAACCCCTTCCACCTTACCCTCAGAGGTTAAAGGGGAGCAAATACAAAAAATTTCTGGACAAAATTAGGGAGACTTTTTCTTAGGTTAAGGTAAACATCCCTCTTTTGGATGCTATTCAACAGATCCATCCTTATACTTGCTTCCTTAAGGAGCTTTGTACTACCAAGAGGGCCACCCAGGTGCCCAAGAAGGCTTTCCTAGCCACGAATGTGAGTTCTATTATATCGAACCAAATGCCTATTAAGTAGAAAGACCCTGGATGCCCCACTATCTCTATTACCATAGGTGATAGTTTGATAGAAAGGGCATTGCTTGACCTAGGAGCTAGTGTGAATCTTTTGCCTTTACATGTGTTTGAGATGCTGGGATTAGGTGAAGTAAAGCCTACTAAGATGGTATTGCAATTGGCTGACAGGTCCACTAGAGTACCTAAGAAGGTAGTGGAGGATGTTCTGATTAAGGTTGGGGATTTTGTGTTTCCTGTTGATTTTGTAGTACTAGAAATCGCTAGAGTTTAGAGTACTAGAGATGAGATTCCTGTTATTCTAGGCCGCTCTTTCCTTGCTGCTTCTAATGCCTGGATTAACTGTAAGGATGGTAGGATGAAATTGACCTTTGGAATTTGTCTATGGAATTGAATATTTTTAACCTGCAAAAGTCACCCTTAGGTTTTGATGAGCATGAGAAGAGTAACCTTAATTGGGTAAGTGATTTTGTTGATAATGAGCAACCTGACTGTGTTTATGTGTCTTTTGCTTATGAGTTGACTGCACTAGGAACTAATCCTGATGATTTCAATTCTTTGTGAGATTCTGATGTGTTTGTTGGTGATGCGCTATATGAATCTTTATTTGCATCTCAAACCAAACCTGAGATAGTTGAGCCTGAACCACCTTCATCCACCACAGTTGAGATGAAACCCCTTCCCTCTGAGCTGAAACGACAAAGAAAGAAACACTCGCAATGCCCGCCCACCCCAACAAAAAAATAAGAGAAAAGAAAAGAAATAGTAGAATCTATCTATAAGTATATATATTGATACATGACTAGCTATAAAAATTCCTAAGCTACAAAGACTTTGCGAGACTTGGTTACTCCTAAGCTAACTCCAAACTGACACAGTTGATTATAAATCATAAATAAAATTAAAATTATTTTTATTTTAATTATAGTCATCAATAAATATATTTAATATACTGTGCCCATGAAACTAAATAAAAAAAATCTAAGTATATTTGAAGCATTGAAAATAAACAATAAAATGAAAAGAAATTTCCACAGATACCTCCCAATTTACCTAATGTATTTAGATAATAAAAGACCAATTTATATACCACCTCAGTCCCCATAAAAGATGTTCACTTTGCTCTTTTACAATCTTCAATGCAATGATTTAACTATTAACTTTTTATGTTTTATCTTAACAAGACTTGTAATGTTATATTTAAGCAAAAATACTTTCATCATAAATATAATAATGATAGTATTATACGATAACTCGCCATACAATTTGATAAACTAACTACCAAACTTTACAAAGTTTGACATCATTAGTCAAACAAGCACTAATCTTTTTTTGGGACCGAGAGAGTAATTTGTTTATACAACACTCATAATTATTAAAAAATTCTAAGGTTAATCTTAAGCTTCAAAGAATATAAATATGATATTCAAGATTTCTTATGACTATTTTGAAATATAATTATGTTTTTTTACAAACTAAAGTTGGATTTGGATAATTCAATGACATATTTTTTAGAATAATTATAAGTTTTAATAATTAGTTATCAACTTGACTTGGCACTGGCTATTCAATAGTTTGTTATTCAAAAGCTCAATGTTTGCTCCTACTTAGTTGGATGATAATCCTCCTCTTTCTCCTACTTCCTCGTACCATCTCTCTCTCTCTCTCTCTCTCGCTCTATCTATCTATCTATCTATCTATCTATCTATCTATCTATCTATCTATCTGATATTGGATTATTCTAGTTGACTTGATTGTTTTCCCGCAACCTCGAAACCTTGGTTTATTATTTGGATTTGTTTTGCTTTGGGGGGAGGAAAAATAGATGAAAATTTAAGGCAAAATACGTAGCTAAAGAATGGGAAGGGTTAAGCTACAGATAAAAAGAATAGAGAACAATACAAATCGTCAAGTGACATTCTCAAAGCGTAGGAATGGACTCATCAAGAAAGCCTATGAACTGTCCATTCTTTGCGACATTGATATCGCTCTCATCATGTTTTCTCCTTCTGATCGTCTTAGCCATTTTTCTGGAAGAAAGAGGTCTTACCGAATTTTATCCTTCATTAATTGTCTTTCCCTGTTTTTTCCCTTTTATTCGTTTGCAGGTTTTGTTAGACCATATTTTTTAATTATTGAAAGCCATTAAAGAAAGTGACACTGGCCTTGTTCCACCATATACCTGAATAAATCTTCATTTTAAATGAGATTATTTCATGCAAAATATGTGACACTGGCCTTATTTCAATCACTAAAAAAGGAGAACCTATGTTGAATGCTACAATATATTAACAAAAACTAGTTGAATGGTGAAGAATCGAGGATGTTCTTGCTCGTTACATAAATCTTCCAGACCATGACAGAGGAAGCTTCGTCAATAATAGGGAGGTAAATTTTTAATTTGATGCATAATGTGTACTGTAATTGTGGTGTTGGAAAAGATTTCATACTTAGTTATCCTAAACCTTCATGTATTTTATATATGTTCATGCAGTACTTGATTAACACGCTCAAAAATATCAAGGCTGAAAATGACATTGCTCTTCAACTTACAAAGTTAGCTCTCTTTGTTCCCTTTCTTCCCCTCTCACAGCCATATACAACCATAATGATAAGGAGTTAAAGTATTTCATATACAAATTTTTAATCACCAAAAGGATCAACGAATTTTGACTCTTAAATAGCACATTACTATATTGTGTTGCTTAAATAAGCTTGTTGATTATGGACACGTGCATAATACTTGTAATAATCTTGCATGTGCCCTTTTTTTTTGGGTTTTAAATTAGAGTTCTTTGTCTATGTTTTCCATGCTTATCTGATTGTAGCAACATAAAATTTTCAAATGCAGTCCTTCAGGATCTACCAACCCATGTTTAGAGGTAAGAGATCTTTAACCCGAATTTGATTCCCAAATAATTGTAAGATCTGAAATGAACTTGAAAATCAGCCAATGTAAGCCTTGGCAGGAGCTTCAACAAGAAGTGAGTAATATGCAACACCAGCTTCAGATGGTTGAAGACCAATTAAGGTTTCAAACGTTTTTTTTTTTTTTTTGGATTTTCAGTTACAATTCTTCCTCTTTAATGATCTCATTATGATTTTTTTAAAAAAAGAATTTGGAAATTACTTACAGAATATACGAGCCTGATCCATCAAGTTTTACATCAATGGCAGAGTTAGAATCGTCAGAAAAAACTCTCACAGATACTTTATCACAAGTCACGCAAAGAAAGGTGCGTACTTAGTATTCTTCATGATCACTAGAAATAGAGTATAGGATTGGTTTTCATTAATGTTTGGCTTGATGCCCTCGTGAAAGATGGAATAGAATGTTACAATTAATGATTCTGAAATAACTCATTTCCTTCTTTGTAGAAATATTTACTGAGCAATCACTTGCCAACGTATGACGCTTCAAGCATGCAGGTATTTAAAAAAAGAATTAAGTACTGAAGTTTAGTTGTAAATCTATTTTACACAAGCTATAATAACACTGGATTGACTGTTTCTATTGATGTTTATAATTCAAAAGATTTTTTTGGATTCGAACGAAGGGATGTCGACATCATTTGATCATCACGACGTCATGGGTTGGCTGCCTGAAAATGGTCAGAACCAATCCCAGATGTTTGATTCCTCTATTAATCCTATTGCTATGAGGTAAACCTTCTGAAAGTGTCTAGTCTAAACTTTTGTTAATGTCTTAATGAAAATTGAACATTAAGCACTCCCTAGTTAGATTGGATATATTTAATGATCAATTTGATTACCTTGACTGTTGGAAGACCTCATGAATGACCTTATCCGATGAATATAGTCCATCAACCTATTGTAACATGATTCGAAATTTGGCTGAATAATCTAATTTTTAAAGTCTAGTGGCAGGCATGGATGTCTGTCGGGATAAGATTGTCTACTTGTCGATCTTGCTAGGAAGGACATGCACTATCAATATTTGTAACAGAGGAATTGCGAAAAAATAAAAGTTGTAAGTGTGTTTAATGATTTGAAAATGAAGGGCAAACCAATCTTCAGGGGCAGGAGTAGCAGCAATGTATGAAACATTGAGCCATGGACAAAGCAGGAGTGCCATGAATTTAAGCGTAGAGGAAAGCCAAAATCAGATGGTAAATGCAACAGGATGTCTTCCGAATCAACAACAACATCAACAACAAGTCCAACATCATCATCATGATGAAGCAGAGGCTGGAAGCCTTCCACCTTGGCATCAGACTTATACGTCTACTGAGCTTTTTTCCGATTTAATGCAATCAGATGCTCCATTCCCTTCCCCTACCCTCATCAAGGTTTTTCTAAGTTTACTTTACTCATTACTCGGTGCATTCTATTAGGAAACAAGTGAAAATGAGTCATTTAGTGCTTTTTATTAGGCAACAAGCGAAAATGTGTAACATATCCATCCACATATATTTATCATTGTTATGATGGGGGCGTGCAGGATGTGGGAGGGGCACCTGCAAGTACATCACCCATGGTTACAAGGTACCAGGCTGAAGGAGGACCCACACAGGTCCAGTGCGCGAATGATGAAGACAATGCTTCTACTGCTGCTGACTCCAGCAGCACTACTACACCCAACTATGGCACTAAAATCCCACAACTCAATATGTAATAATTCATGTATTCAACTACATGTATGGATATCACAATAATCCGACCTTCAAGCAAAACAGTAATTAATTACGTTTTCTGTGATTCAATTTTCAATGGAATAACAGGTACATAATAACATACAAATGTGTATATTTATTATAACACAATCTATGTTTGTTTATTCATACACATGTGTCTTTGGCATTCTTATTGTGTCCAAATTTCTCCCCGCTCAAAGAGTAAGATGGGTCATTCAAGGAGTCGAAAGAATCCCTTTTGAAGTTAGGGATTGGTAATTTGTTTGGTTAGACAAGACCCCATGATGGAGATCGGAAGTCACCCACACTGGCAACCCCTTCTTCAAACACAACACCCATTCCCATAAAGAAGTGTGACTCAAGGTGGAAATGGAACAATCAAACCCTATGGTTGTCAGCTTGCAACCTGATAGCAGTCGACCCATAAGGAATTTAAAGGAACAATGTTCTTTTTGATTGGATTAACCAAGTTGTACTTGTTGGGGTCATTTGAAGGGTCAAAACTTGCCCCATATAACAAAGTCATGCCCATGCAGATGCCATAGTGACTCTCACTGTTATTTACATTCATAGTGTTTGCATTTTGCAACATTATGTCGACCACTATGTCGAACTTAAGTTAGTATATTGCACTGTTATTCGTAGCATTGACATTTGCAGCCACATTGAAGATGTCAGTTTTTCGAGTCATACCCTTTTGGGGGCGGCCTCTAGTTGAATATTTGGTGCAGTTTATTCTTAGATTCTTCTCAATAAAGGCTACTTAGTAAGGTGTACTGGGGAGGATAAACAAGAAATTGTTGACAGACTAATGGGATGCCTGGTCAAGCCTTGATAGCTAGATTATGAGATGACCTTGGTGTAGTGTCATTCAACATGGGTCCATCGGTGGGCACTATAGGTGGGGTTTTCTTAGGACGTTTAGGCTAGTAATTGAAGTGGGCTAGGTTAGGTTGGCGGATGGGTTTTAGGATCCCAATTCTAACAAGCTTGGGTACAAGGCTTGCACCTCACCACACTAACTGTGGCCTAGTAGTTCCACGAAGGCTCATGGTTGGCTTTGAATAACACAGAGTAGGACTCTACTGAGTAGATGAATAGGTTCTACACCACAAATGGTTCCATATAATGTTCATCAACTTCAATTATTGTCATGTTATTCCCTTAATACATACATAAAAGATCTAATGACTTTGTGGAATCCATCAATGACCATTTACATAAACTAAAGAATACAAAATCAGATAAAGCTCGGCTGAAGTACAACTTGATTTTTGCCTCAGTCCAAGTTGATTTGACAAAAAACAGACTAACATAACATTCTGTAGTATTTTGAATTGACAAACCCTAGTATTGGTACAAGGATTAAAGACATTACCTCTATAATCACCAAGGAGCTCACACGGAGCGTTGACAAGGACTTCACACGGAGTTTTGATATGGAAGACAAAATTACGAAAGCAAGCAAGAAAAGTATCTTGTGCTCCATTGTATCCAAAATCCTTAATATATGTTTGATATACGAATCCTAGACGCAAGTATGATTGTACAATATTTCACTAGAAGAAGTATGGAAAGCGTACATATTGGTAGAAGTCAGAGTGTCAAGAAGGAAAGAATTAGGATGATTTCCTATCAAGAAATAGAGGACAGCAATTCAAGTCATATAGCTGTTGACCACCAATAAGGAAGGAAATCCACAAGTAGGCTATACATATCCTCATGACCTAAACCAAAAATATTCATTCAATTCCAAGTGAGAAATCGAGAGAAAAGTTGTAGGAAACCAATGAGTGATTTCTGAGTGTGACTTATGCATGTAGAAATCCCTCCTTGTCGGTCCGAGGACGTTGATGAAGATAAGTCAAGGACATTGGTCATACGATTATAAAGAAGGTCCGCAATACATAAACTAAGTTTTGACATGAAAGTCGAATTTCCTTCTGTCATACTCCTTGCAGTTGATGTTGCCAAAATTAACATGATTCATGGATCAACATCAAGTGCAGATTTGTAGGTAGCCCAGGGGTGTCTATGCCCAAAAAAATTGTTTAATTAGCTTATAACACTTGGAGGTAGAAATATATAGTTGGGTTAAGTGAACACCCCTAAAAATATCCCAAAAGATCGAATAAGGGTGTCTAACTGTTGTGCAGCAGCCCAAATGGCCAAACATATATATATATATATATATATATATATATATATATATATATATATATATATATATATATATATATATATATATATTCAGCTTTAGCATTTATTATATGTAATTTCAAGGCACCTTTAGCATTTAGTTGGGCTATTTGTTTGTTTGTTTATCAAGCTTCTCAATTGATTATGCAATTGTCTCCCATTGTATGGAATGGTCTTTCGACTATTTGAAAGCAATAAAAATCATCTCAATAACATTATTTCCATGGTTCTCAGTAGATTGTTATACAAATTGTATAGAATGTGTCTAATTCTTGATTTTGCATCTCATGAGATGGCAATGTGTATTTATCCCATTTGGCAATGTGTATAAATTAATGTAAGTATACGACTGTCTCAAGTTTGTATCTTATGCTTTTGTGTTTGTATGTTGTTTTTTCGATGAGTGGTAATGTTTGGGTGTAATATGGATCGTTCTACTTTAATTTTATGATACCATGCCTCAAAAAGAAAACAACTGAAAAGTAGTGGACAAAATCTAATATTTTACTATTGAAATATTTGGTAGTTTGTCTTCTTTTTTTTAAATATATATGATAGTGACTTGTTAAATGGACACTCATAATTTTAAGGTCTAGATCCGCCACTGAATTCAACGTAACTCCTGAAATTGAAAAGGGATATTTTTCTCTTTCTCTATTTCCTAATTTCTAGTATGATTGTAAGCATAAATAGGTGTGAGGATATGTTGTTGGTCCTTGCAGAAAATCGGGTATCTCCTATTGTTGGAGGGAATATATCAATGGAAATGTAAAGACGTCACAGAAATGGTGGAAAAAATCATTGACAACCGAAAATCAAGTCGAAATTATACTAATAATTAGAAGAAGGGGCTTTCTTAAGCATATATAGAGCATAGCACGCGAAGAAAAGATCATTGATTTTGAAAACAAGACACGAGCATTATATAAAAGTATTTTGTGAATTCTTGTAGGTGACTAAAGAATTAATCACTAAATCTCCAATTTGTAGCCAATCGAGAGCATTGGGGAGATCAATAGCCAATTGTAAGTTTTGGTGAGAATAGTAGCCAAGGGTAGGATGGTGAATGAGCAATAGTTGAGAAAGGCAATTGGTTTTCTGTGACGACAAGCTTGATGAATGTGGTTGGTGTGTTAACCAGCACCGTAATGGACCAAGTGTGTTGAGAATAGGTAGCGAGAAACTTGTTGTAATCTTTGTCTTCTTTTAACTTCCTTCAATTATATCATTAAAACTAATTGTTTTCATCATTATGTAACCACCTTGAAGAAACTCAATGTTATCAGTCTAAAGTCATTGGTTTGAGTTGTGCAGAAGTTTTTATAAGCCTATTCACCCCCTCTAGGGTTCTATCACTAGATATTTCAAAAAACATTGTGATACTAAAGACATCATCAAATGGGGAAACAAGCTAATCACATATGGCAAATGGCACTCTACTCCTAATGGACATTATTACAAGATATCTCATGGTAGGTACCACGACCCTTAGTGGGTAGCTAAGAATGGCCTTGTTACCCCACGTGTGTGTTAGTTTGTGTTAGGGTTTTCTTAGAATCCGAATTTATGAATCTTGACTGTCAAATTCACAAAAAATGACTTTGAGGTCCCCCTTACTTTGTGGTATCTATTATTGGAATCCTATAATTTTAAAACTAATTATGAGGTCCCTATATTTACTTGGTATCTAATTTTTTGAAGCAATTCTAGTGAGGGGCATGAATTTTTAGATGAGTCTTTTGGCGGGAAACTTTAAAGATTAAATTCTTTTCAAATTTGTCATTTGCTTATTTATTTTCATTTAGAGTTTTAGGGCATGTTCTTTTGTCAAGTTGGTTCTAATTCTCCTAACTTATTTTGACTTATCCCAACCTAACACAATTCCCCAAAAAATATCTATTATAAAAACACAATTTTCCAAAAAAACATCATAACTTATTCGAATTTATCCTAACTTATCCAAACCTAACTATCCTAACTTGAAAATAACTCATCCAAAGAATGGGGCCTCATTCTACTTCTTTTCCCCATCTTTCCTCAAAATCCCTCCCCTTCAATGCTCTAAACTATTACTGGACGTACAGCCAATTATTGCGAAAGATAAGCCTTCAAAAATATATAATTATCAATCCCCGAAACTATCAAAGTAAATTCAAATTGGAAATAAAAAAGTTGAGTCAATGACGGAACTTATAAGGGCATTCTCGTCATTTAATTACTCCAGAGATGAAAGTCAGTTAAATTCGACCGAAAAATTAGATACCAAGTATATATGGGGACCTCATAATTAGTTTTTGTAACGCCCTGGCCCCTCTCGCGCCGCGGACATTACCGATAACTAATTCAAGGATCGCTGACTGGCCCCACAAATCACCACGATCCTTTCCAGCGTGCTTCGTCCTCGCTCACACGCTGCTTGGGAAAACTTCTCAGGAGGTCACCCATCCTTTGACTACTTCCAGCCAAGCACGCTTAACTGAGGAGTTCCCAACGAATCAGCTACCATAAAAGAAGGTGCACCTTGGTGATATAAGTAGTCATTTTAATCCTTTTAAGTCACACTTTAACAACATATCCGGGGTATTACAGTCACCCCCACATAAGCGCACAACGTCCTCATTGTGCCACAATCCAATCCAAAATCTTTACCCCGCTAGGTGACTACCCATGGCTCTCCCTCCTGGCCGCGACTCACGGTCGCGGTCGGCTCGATACCATCTATAGCATGCGGCCCGCCCGGCATGACATTACCAATAAGCGCTTCAGAATGTTGGTAGCCCACAAATCACCACTAGTCTTTCAACGTGCGCCGTCCTCGCTTTCGCTGCACAGGAAAACTTCGGGAGGTCACCATTCTTTGTCTACTCAGAGCACGCTTAATCGAGAAGTTACCAGCGGATGAGCTACCATAAAGAAGGTGCACCTTGGTGATATAAGTAGTCATTTCAATCCTTTTAAGCCACACTTTAACAACATATACGGGTGTTCTCACTTAAGCGCCACGGCGTCCTCGTTGTGCGCGATCAATCGAATCTTTGCCCGCTAGGTGATTGCCGATGGCTCTCCACCGGCGCAACTCAGCGTCGCGGGTTGGCTCGATACTATCGCGGCGCCCGTATCAGAGCCGACCGCGGCCGCGTAATGCGCCCGGGTGAACGAGCCAAGCGTCCTAGCGGGCAAAGATTCGAGATTGAATGGCACAACGAGGATGTTATTAAATGGGGTGATTGTAACACCCCGGGTATGTGGTTAAAGTTTAGCTTAAAAGGATTGAAATGACTACTTATATCACCAAGGTGCACCTTCTTTTATGGTAGCTCATCCATTGGGAACTTCTCGATTAGCGTTTCTGAATAGTCTTAGAGATGGGTGACCTCTGAAGTTTTCGAGCAACGTGTGAGCGAGGACTAAGCACGCTGGAAAGACTCGTGGTGATTTGTGGGGCCAGTCTACAATCCTTGAAGTGGTTATCGGTAATGTCCGCGATCCGGGAGGGGTCGGGGCGTTACAGTTTTAGAATTATAGGGCCCTGATAATAGATACAACAAAATAAGGGGCATCTCATAGTCAGTTTTTGTCAAATCCAACTTTAATAAATTGTAGGAAAATTAACAGAAAACATTCGAACGATAATAATTATACCCATTTGCATTAAAATAAATAGGAAATTAGACAGAAAAATAAACGGGAACAAGTTACACCTAGAATTTTCCAGAAGGCAGTTCTGGGGGAACGCTGCGCAGTTGATCGCAAGTGCACAGGTGTAGATGTAGCATGTATGAAGGTGGTTTTCACCGGGACTTCTCTCGACTACACACTAAACTAGTCTCCTACCTAATCACTAAGTCGATCGGTTTTTGGTTTGGTTAATCTAACGCAACTTCAAATAACAAAGCAAACACAATCACACAATTTACGAGGGAAAATCAATAAAGATAAATGATCAGTCTCATTTCGAGCTGCATTTATATCATTTATAAGGTGTTTTGCTTGTTTGAGTCCCTTGATTATGTATTAGTTATGATGATTTTGTGTTTTTGCAGGATAATCAAGAGTTAGAAGGAAAACCAAGACAAAAAGACAAAATTTAATCAAAACCTAGAAGGTAGCGCCCGCCACCCAAGGGGTATGACCGCTACCTTCGTTGACAAAGCTGACAAGTTTTAAGTCAAGGTCGTCGTGCTCGTTACAGAGGTGTTAGCACCCGCGACAGCAACAACAACAAAAAAGAGCAAAATCCGTTGCAGTCGTCGCGCCCGCAACGCTAGCAGTGGCGCCCGCGACGAGTTCATCCGGAGAAAAATTATGAAATTGCCAAATGAGGACACGGTCGTTACCCTTAAGGGTATCGCCCACGATAATCACGGTCGCGACCATCTAGCATAACACCCGTGACAACGCTTAGCAAAAATCAGAGGAAAGTCACCGTCGCAAGCGTATTGCCCGTGACAGCCTAGCGTAGCGCCCGCGAGAGGCCTGCTGATGTAGAAATTAAAAGCGGTGGCTGTACTAATGTGTAGGGTTTAAGATTTATTTTATTCCTTCTATATATACCTTAACATTTTCAGCATTATAATTATCTTCTTTACCCTTAGTAATTAGACTTAGATTTAAGGTTTATCATTATGCTTTTAGATTATTACAAGTTTCTCTAATTTCCTTTCATCATAATTTGTAATCTACTCTTTCAATTAATTCATGGAAGAAATTTCCCAAGTTCTTGTTCTCTCTTGTTTTTATTATTGTCTTGTTATTCGAATTTCATTAGTATTAGCCCACAAAATTTCCAATCTTTTTATTAAGGAGGAGGATTAACGGTTTACAAATTCTCCTTTCAAGTTCAAGATGAAGGATTCTCCTTTCTATAATCTACTCTTTCAATTAATCCAAATCACTTTTCTTGTTTGTTCGGGAGAAAGTTCAAGATGAAGGATTCAAAATTCCGGATTAGAGTGAAGTTTAATGCATTCAAGGTATAATTTCTTTTTTATTCGATTCAGTTTTTCATTTATTGCTTTAATCGCATTCTTAGTTGTAGTTTTCTTTCTTGTTGAATTAGGGTTAGTTCATTTTTAGATTCATGTTTTCCTTGATCATAGCTACGACAAATTCATGCTTAGTTTAGTTTTAATTTTATCATTTATTGCTTTTTTGATTGAAATCTTTTCCAGACAATCCCCTAAAACCCTAACACACCATCCTTGATGGTTTTCGACTACCCCTACTCTTTTACCCCAAATTCTAGAACCGAACAATGACGCTGTTGTTGGGGATGGTGTTATTTGGTAGATTAGGTAATTGGTTTGTGTGTGAATAGTTTATTGCTTTCTTAGATTAGTCTTAAAAATCCAAAAACAAACTAAAAATTGAGAAAATTGAAAAACCACGAAAAAAACGTAGAATACAACAACCTGAGGTTTGGGTTCGTAGTCCTTCTAGTAATAGATTGGTTAGGAAAGAGGAACTTTCTATAGAATCACCTAAGATGGTCGAGGAAGGACGTAGGTTGACTCTGAATGATCAGTTATACCCATCGTACGACCTACCACCCTCATGTTTTGTACTACCGACCTTGCCTCCAGGAGTAACCTTTGACCCTAGGTAGTACCACACCTAGAACCTATCACTTTTCATGGGTACTAGTACTGACCATGTTATTTCTGCTTGTCCATTCTACATTCTACATTGTTATTTCTGCTTTGTGCCAAAGTGTTGACCATGTTATTTCTACTTGTCCATTCTACATTCAACGACTGGCCACTAGTACTGAAAATGTGAATGTTATGCATCATAACTATAGGCCTGACTAGTACTAACCCTACCAACACCAGGGGATGCGCAAGCACCCCTTGCTCTCTTATGGCCCTGAGACCAAGAATGTGTTGAGACCACCTAACCAATGAGGGGTTTTCCAAGGAAACCACCCTTCTCAACCTCGACAACCACCCCAGGGAGCTTATCAAGCTCCTAGAGGGCCATCTATCTAATCTGATCATATTGCCCAAAACCGACCCTCACCAAGGTATATTAATGAGGATAGGCATGAGAGAGAGATTAGGGAGTTGAAAAATGGCTTGAGAGAGGTTAAAGAAACTGTGAAGAGTGACATAGAGAAAAGGATGAAACAAATGAATAAAAATTTCTCTCAACTTTTGTTGGCCAATAGGGATAGAGGTTCCTTTCGTGGACAACGTGAGGTGAACCCCAATGGGTAAGCTTCAGGTTCGTCATCTAGTGACCCTAATCAGGTTTGAGGTTGAATGTTGTTATTAATCATCGTTCTGGGAAAGAGATAGATAATAGAGTGCAAATGAAACCTTCTGATGTGTGTAATAAAAAGAGTGTGACTGATGAACCTGTTGATGAGCTTGTTTCTGTTGAGGATGAGTCAGATGAAGTGAGGCCAACTGCTACAGTTGAGCCTCTTAATGCCAAAACCTTGTCTAAAGCCAACCATTTGACTAGTCCACCACCTCAAGGGGCTTACAGGCCCCCTCCACCTTATCCTTAGAAGTTAAGAGGGAAAAAGGACCAAAAGTTTTTGCACAAAATTACGGAGACATTTTCTCAGGTTAAGGTGAACATTCCTGTTTTAGATGTCATTTTACAGTTTCCCCTATATGCCTGTTTCCTTAAGGAACTTTGTACAACTAAGAGAGCCACCAAAGTGCCCAAGAAGGCTTTCTTAGCCTCGAATGTCTGTCGAACCAAATGCCTATTAAGTACAAAGACCCTGGATGCCCCACTATCTCTATTACCATAGGAGATAGTTTGATAAAAAGGGCATTGCTTGACCTAGGTGCTAGTGTGAATTTGTTGCCTTTGCATATGTATGAAACGCTTGGATTAGGTGAACTAAAGCCTACTTGGATGGTATTGCAATTGGCCGACAGGTCTACTAGGGTACCTAAGGGGGTAGTTGAGGATATCTTGATTTAGGTTGGCGAGTTTGTGTTTCCTATTGATTTTATAGTACTAGAAACTGCTAGAGTTCAAAGTATTAGAGATGAGGTCCCCATTATTCTAGGCCGCCCTTTCCTTCCCAATTCTAATGCTTGGATTAATTGTAAAGATGATAGAATGAAATTAACCTTTGAGAATTTGACTATGGAGTTGAACATTTTTAATCTGCAAAAGTCACCCTTAGGTTTTGATGAGCATGAGCAGAGTACCCTTAATTGGGCGAGTGATTTTGTTCATGATAATGAGAACCCTGACTTTGTTGATGTGTTCTGTGTTGATGAGTTGATTACACTAGGAATTAATCCTGATAGTGTGAATTCTTTGTGTGATTCTGATGTACTTGATGGTGATGTGCTATATGAATCTTTATTTGCATCTCAAACCTCACCTGAGACAGTCGAGCCTAGACCACCTTCATCCACCACTATTGAGATGAAAATCCTCCCTTTTGAGTTGAAATATGCTTTTCTTGGCCCTAGTGAGACCTACCCTATAATCATTGCTTCTGACTTAGGAAGGGAAAAAGAAATCCAATTGATTGAAGTTCTTAGAAAGAACAAGGGAGCCTTGGGGTGGACTTTAGGTGACATTAGGGGGATTAGCCCTTCCATTGTTCAGCATCGAATCTTCTTAGAAGATGAAAATGTTCCTCATAGAGACCGCCTTAGGAGACTGAACCCACAGATAAAGGAGGTAGTTAAGAAAGAGATCCTTAAGTAGTTAGATCATGATATTATTTACTCCAATCTTTGATAGCAAGTGGGTGAGTCCTATTCATGCAGTCCCTAAGAAAGCTGGATTGACTGTTGTAGAGAATGAACAGGGAGAGTTAGTTCCTACTCGTATGTTCGCTTTGGAGTTTTAGGGGGTTTTTAGGAATGAATTATTCCTAAGGGTTGTCGTATCCGCAAGGATGGTGTGTTAGGTTATCAGGAAATTGGTTTGCGAAAGGAGTTTTCAAATGCTGAAAGCAATAAATAATTTAAATAAACTAAACTAAGATGAGTTGAAAACAATAAAAGAAAGCATTAAATCAAAAGAGATAAACTAAAATGACTTTGACAGAAAATCTAAACTAAGAAAGCTGTTTAAAAGCAAGAAATAAGGAAGCAGTAAAACTAAATTCTAACAATGAAATCAGGGAACAAGAAATTATACCTTTGATGAACTAAACTTTCACTTGAATCGATCAACAAGAAAATTGTGAATTGGACTACTAAGAATCCCCAAATCCTCACCGTTAAAGGAGAATTTATGAACCCTAAATCCTCCTCTTCACTAAATTGTGGATTGTGTTTAGAATTTTTGTGACTTAAACTAATAAAAACTTTTAGGAAAACTGTAACTTAAGCAAAATTCTGAATAAAATCCTAAACATATTATAACTAAAGAAGTTCTAGTAAAACCAGATATGGCCCAAATTAGGCCCACTTTACTAATTCTATCCTAATCTAACATAACTAATAACCTTTGACTTATTAACATTGACTTAATGAATTAACTCTAAACTGAAATAACAACCAATTTTCATTGGTTAATGAACTACTAAACTTAACCCTAACTTATGACCGAAACAACATTAAGAAGAAGAAAGAAGGAAGGCAGAAAGAGAATGACAATCAGAAGCAGAATAAGAAAACAGAGGAACTGGGCACAAATCAAACCAACTCAGAACAATTTCCATCCAAACAAATTTTAAAAATTCAACACCGAATCGAATACAATCTAACCAAAAATTCGAACACTAACTCATTACTAATCTGAACAAAACATCGAAATATAAACAAAACCCAGAATTAAAACTTTCAAACATTCAAGAACAAGACCGCATAAGTAAATCTACCATAATAACGAAATTAGGGGTACAAACTAGATTGAATTGAAAAACAGAATCAAACCCAAACCTAAATCTACATCAAACTCTCAACAAAAAAAAAACAGTAAATTCGAAGAGTTCAACCTTTCAAAATGAATTCTGGAAATGAAATTTGAAAAACGAAATTTAAACCTAATTCGAACCCTAGAATTCGATTGGGTTGTCACCCCCCAAATCGAGCTTCGGTTCTTCCATGCCTTCGCCTTCCTCTTCCTCTTTTATACTTGAACTCGAGCCTCTTCTTGGAATCCACCCACCAAATCTGCAAATTGCAAGATAAATTAGTGACAAATCAAGAGATTAAATGAGAAAGTGAGATAAGATAAGAAGATGAATGATTATAGATGCAAATGGATGTCGGAAATTCGGCGCAAGTTGCTTGATTACGAATTTCCGGAAGAAAGAAGAAAGGAGAAAGAAGAAAGATGATGATGGTGAAACTCGGATGGTGGTTGTGAGGTGTTGGTGCAAATTGGGCAAAAAAGAGAAAGAAAAACAGAGAGAATGAGACTGAGGAAGACGGGAAAAGCAGAAAGAAAGAAAGAAAGAAAAAGAAAGGGAAAGCAGAAAGGAAGAAGGAGAAAAGGGAGAAAGGGACGGGAAGAAGAAGAAAGAGAAAGAGAATGAGAAAGAATCCGAGGGAATGAGAGAGAAAGAGAGAGGAAGAGAGAGAAAGGGAAGGGGGGAAATGAGGGAAAGGGTAGGGGTTAGTATTAGGGTTTGGGGAAAACGGGTCATGGGCTGGGTTGTGGGTATTGGGAGACGGGCCGAGGGAAACTGGGCTGAGGGAGAGAGAAGTGTTTGGGCTGGGTTTAGTAGAATTAGGTTTTCATTTTATTGATTTTATTTTCTAATTTTATTTGTTTTATTATTTTGATTTATAATTAACAAAAATTGATAACAAAAATAATAAAATTATATAAAATCTAATAATATTGCAAAATACCTAAAAACATAATAAAATTCCTAAATTAATTATTAAAGACGAGTAAAACTCCTTATAAAAGATATTAATTCGGCTCGAACCGACCGAACAACACTCCCACACAAGGGTTTGCTTGCCCCGAGCAAACTAAAACAAGAAATAAAAAGTAACTAACTACCCTAACTCACTTTCGTAGGAATCACGGTTGTATTTAGCATATGCAACAAGCCCTTTAAACCCCTAGGTTTCCCCTAGTGGACGAGTAGGTCTCGTGAGGGTTTGCAGAAGATATACCAACAAAATCTAAAGAAAAGGTAGACTCAGATTAAAAAGGAAAAGACTCAAGAAAGAAAAAGGAAAAAAAAAGAAACAAAAGAACTAAAAAGAAAAAGGTTACAAATACAATTAACACCCCCTCAAGCTAACCAATCAAACACATCAATTCGTCGAGCAAATACCAAGATCAATTTGGAAGAGAACAAAATCAGTGTAAAATAGATGGAATGAAGTTTTTGAAATTAAGTAGAGAGGACAAGTACTTCAAATGCGAAAAACTGCCGACAGACTTAAGATGAATGCAAATATGCGCGGTTGGTTATGGACGTAGGCCAGTCAAACGAGCAAACCTCACTTTAGGATACAAAAAATGAACGCTCAAACACTCAAATTTGAATGTGTATGTGGGTTTTTCTCATACTGAGACCAAAAGAAACAACCTACCATAGGCTTGGTAAGAATCTCACTCTCCACTGCTAATATGCAAATACACAAGTGACAATCAAGAGGACTTTTTAGGGTTGTAATGAGGCTTAGAGGTTAGGGAGAAAGGAGTGGTAAAATTTGGATATGAGGAGTTAAAAGAGTCATGCTTGGATTGATTTTCAACAAAGATTTTCTCTCAACTCACCTTCTTGCTTAATGTACGCAAGGAATTCACTTTTCTCCCTCATTAAGAACAAAACACCTTATCAAACTTTACAACCAGGTCAAAGGCTAAGAACTCTTAATTGAGTCACCCTTAATCACCTTTTTTTTCATATATTTTTTTTTCTTTTTGGTGGGTGATCAAGGGAGAAGAAACACGAATATATATAAACTTAGCTTCGACCTCAATACATAACCAATTAGCTAACTCATAATAGTTGGGAAATAAAATGTGTCCCAATTCAATAAAAATTAAAATCGACACCCCAACATCTCACTCCATTTGTAGCAACACCAAACCAATTGTCACTCCCGGATTAATGAACTCTCACAATATCCAAGCAGAGAGGTAATCAAAGGCTAGGCGGGGCTAAAGAATGGTAATAATATTGTTAGGGAGGCTGTTTTGCTATGTAGTTAAAAGAAAAGAATGCCTCAATCATATTGTCACAATATGTAATGCAAAGATATAGTATCAAACAAGATGCAAAACAAGTTTTAGAGATGCAACTAGTGGTGGAGTCACTCAGGAAATAAAAGAATTGATAAAAGTGATCAATTCATACTTTTAGGCTATGTGGACTCACGGGATAGGGCTCATTCAACTATACCTAGCCCAAAGATTTGCGGCACGCATATTTACACTTACTAAGATAGTCAAATCAGTTAAACTCACTATTCATTACTTGACTCAAAATCAGAAGATTTGCAAATTCAGTTTCAAAAACTTTTAAATTCTCAACCAAACTTTTCTAAGTGAAGCAAGACAAACTGAAAGTCTAATTGGTCTACAAGGTAAAAAAAAAAAATTTGGGGGGAAAACAAAAAGGAAACAAAGGAAAAATTAAAAAGGCACACGTGCCACCCCACTCCCACACAAAAACTCTACAATGTCCTCATTGTGACTAAGGTGACACCACACACAAAAGAAAACAAATACCACACAAAAGAAAAACTCACAAAAGAAAAGAAAAACACAAGCTGGCATGCATGCTACCCCCACTCTCACACAAAAATATTGCAATATCCTTAATGGAAATAGGGATGAGCAAGCGCAAGAAAGAAAATAAATACACAAAAAGAAAACAAAATAGGAAAAGAAAATTACTTACTGCTAAATGTAGTAACAAGAGAAGGAAAGATATTACCTGGTTGGGTACTGAGTATACCCAAGCAATGAAATCTCATAAAACTATGTATGGAGCATCAGCCACTCCATCTCACCTCAAGACGTTGGGCACCATGTCAGAACCATTCAACGCCCGTAGTAACATGTCATGCATCCGTGAATGCATCTCAGAATGATGAATATAAGAGCACAATTTCAATGGCACATTAGCAAATGTTAGTGCTCTTAACAGTTTATCGAATGCCTTAGAAAAGTTATATGAATGACGGACTGCAGGAATGCACACAGCTTTTCTAGGCATTTCAAAAGGAGACATGGCAAATGATTCCTCCCATTGACTTGTAAACGGAGTATGCAAATCAACAGGAGGGGGCAATACAACACATTCCTGAACTTTCTCATGCACAGACTTGGATGCAAATAATGACTCATAAAGCATATCACCATCAAAAATGTCATTGTCGCAAACCAAGTTTAAACACTTAGGATCAATCCCCAAATACTCCAGTTCATCCTCACAAGATGTCAAATTATTCTCAATGAACTTGCAAGGAAAGGTAGTAAATGCCTCATTAATACAATGATGCTTAATGAAAGTGAATAGTTCAGTATCAAGCACACATTCAATCACAAATGATTCTATTTCACTCTCAACAAGACCATGTTCAGTTAAATCACATACATCATGGCATTCAGTAAACTCAACTTTCTCTTCACATGAAAGCATGGATAAAGGTGTGGACAATGGTTCATCATCAAGCATGTTATCATCAAGTTCTTCATCATCACACACAAAATCAACAGTTTTTTCATGCTCTCTAGATGTGGCTAGAGCTAAGGACTTACTAAGCTCTATACATGCAAAACTAGGTTTGCTAAAGTAGACATCATCCTCATCAGAATCATACAAAAGAGAATTATCATGCAATTCAGGATTCAAAGATGATGAATAATCTACTTCAGCTATCGATTCAACCACTTGAGAAGAAGAAGTTTCTACCCTAGAGTCAATCATATGTAAAAAGTTTTGCGTGCACTCATTCATTTTTGCACAGAATTCATCCATTTTAGGTTGTAAACATGAATCAGAATCATGGTATGGAGAATTACAATATGAGCACACAGGAGTTGACTCAACAACATTACATTGGGGAAGACCAAAAGAATTTTCAACATGACCCCTACCAAAAGATTGATCATCAAAATACTGGGGATAATCACATGATTGTTCAGGCAAGGTCTCACAAAAATTTCCTATGTACTCCTCACTACTAGATTGATCATAAAAATTTTGGGAGTACTCATGAATTGGTATGGATAAAGTCTCAGAGGGTGGTGCATAATAAGGAGATTGGTCGCTAGGAATAACATTTTGTTGCTCAAATTCATAAGAATCCCTAGACAACCATTCAAGAAATTCCCACGCAGCATCTTCACCTAAATTAGAAAACCCATAAAAATTGAAGAGATTACGAGTTTCATAATTTATACCCTCACAAACAATTCCCAAAAGATCTAACGTACCATAAAAGATACCATATAATTCACATTGAGCACGAAAATCATGTAATCTAGCAAAATATTTCCAAAATATTTCATGCTCATATTGGGGGATCGGGGACTAGCCATAACTTTCTTTTTCTATTTTTTTTTAATTTTTTTAATTTTTATTTTGTTTTTTTTTTTGTTTTTTTTTTCAATATATTCTTTGCTACATTTTTCCTAGAAAGCAATAAACTATATACACACAAACCAATAACCTAATCAACCAAATAACGTCATACCCAGCAACGGCGCCATTTTTGTTCGCTTTGGAGTTTTAGGGGGTTTTTAGGAATGAATTATTCCTAAGGGTTGTCGTATCCGCAGGGATGGTGTGTTAGGTTATCAGGAAATTGGTTTGCGAAAGAGGTTTTCAAATGCTGAAAGCAATAAATAATTTAAATAAACTAAACTAAGATAAGTTGAAAACAATAAAAGAAAGCATTAAATCAAAAGAGATAAACTAAAATGACTTTGACAGAAAATCTAAACTAAGAAACCAGTTTAAAAGCAAGAAATAAGGAAGCAGTAAAACTAAATTCTAACAATGAAATCAGGGAACAAGAAATTATACCTTTGGTGAACTAAACTTTCACTTGAATCGATCAACAAGGAAATTGTGAATTGGATTATTAAGAATCCTCAAATCCTCACCGTTAAAGGAGGATTTGTGAACCCTTAATCCTCCTCTTCACTAAATTGTGGATTGTGTTCGGAATTTTTGTGACTTAAACTAATAAAAACTTTTAGGAAAACTTTAACTTAAACAAAATTCTGAATAAAATCCTAAGAAGAAGAAAGAAGGAAGGCAGAAAGAGAATGACAATCAGAAGCAGAATAAGAAAACAGAGGAACTGGGCACAAATCAAACCAACTCAGAACAATTTCCATCCAAACAATTTTTAAAAATTCAACACCGAATCGAATACAATCTAACCAAAAATTCGAACACTAACTCATTACTAATCTGAACAAAACATCGAAATATAAACAAAACCCAGAATTAAAACTTTCAAACATTCAAGAACAAGACCGCATAAGTAAATCTACCATAATAACGAAATCAGGGGTACAAACTAGATTGAATTGAAAAACAGAATCAAACCCAAACCTAAATCTACATCAAACTCTCAACCAAAAAAAAACAGTAAATTCGAAGAGTTCAACCTTTCAAAATGAATTCTGGAAATGAAATTTGAAAAACGAAATTTAAACCTAATTCGAACCCTAGAATTCGATTGGGTTGTCACCCCCCAAATCGAGCTTCGGTTCTTCCATGCCTTCGCCTTCCTCTTCCTCTTTTATACTTGAACTCGAGCCTCTTCTTGGAATCCACCCACCAAATCTGCAAATTGCAAGATAAATTAGTGAAAAATCAAGAGATTAAATGAGAAAGTGAGATAAGATAAGAAGATGAATGATTATAGATGCAAATGGATGTCGGAAATTCAGCGCAAGTTGCTTGATTGCGAATTTCCGGAAGAAAGAAGAAAGGAGAAAGATGAAAGATGATGATGGTGAAACTCGGATGGTGGTTGTGAGGTGTTGGTGCAAATTGGGCGAAAAAGAGAAAGAAAAACAGAGAGAATGAGACTGAGGAAGACGGGAAAACAGAAAGAAAGAAAGAAAGAAAAAGAAAGGGAAAGCAGAAAGGAAGAAGGAGAAAAGGGAGAAAGGGACGGGAAGAAGAAGAAAGGGAAAAGAAAGAGAAAGAGAAAGAGAAAGAGAATGAGAAAGAATCCGAGGGAATGAGAGAGAAAGAGAGAGGAAGAGAGAGAAAGGGAAGGGGGGAAATGAGGGAAAGGGTAGGGGTTAGTATTAGGGTTTGGGGAAAACGGGTCATGGGCTAGGTTGTGGGTATTAGGAGACGGGCCGAGGGAAATTGGGCCGAGGGAGAGAGAAGTGTTTGGGCTGGGTTTAGTAGAATTAGGTTTTCATTTTATTGATTTTATTTTCTAATTTTATTTGTTTTATTATTTTGATTTATAACTAACAAAAATTGATAACAAAAATAATAAAATTATATAAAATCTAATAATATTGCAAATTACCTAAAAACATAATAAAATTCCTAAATTAATTATTAAAGACGAGTAAAACTCCATATAAAAGATATTAATTCGGCTCGAACCGAGACCGAACATCGTGTCCCTTCTGATTGGAGAGTTTGTATAGATTATTGAAAACTGAACAAAGCCACTAGGAAGGATAATTTTCCCCTCCCTTTCATGGATCAGGTGCTTGAGAAACTAGCTAGGCATGAGTATTACTGTTTTCTCGATGGTTATTCTGGTTATACCCAAGTCTCTTCTGCCCCTTGTCACCATGAAAAGACCACCTTTACTTGCCCTTTTGGAACATTTGCTTTTTGAAGGACGCCTTTTGGCTTGTGTAATGCCCCTGCGACCTTCCAGAGATCCATGATTTCTATATTTTCTGACTTAGTGGAGGATTGTGTGAAAATTTTTATGGATAACTTTTCTGTGTTTGGCAATTCTTTTGATGCTTGCTTAGCTAACCTGAGTCGCGTGCTAAGTCGATGTCAGGAAAAGAGTCTGACCCTTAATTGGGAAAAATGTCATTTTATGGTGAAAAAGGGGATTGTTTTAGGTCATGTAATTTCTAGGGATGGGATAGAGGTTGATAAGGCCAAGATTGACCTAGTTAAGAATTTGTCCCCTTCCACTTCGGTGAAGAAAGTTCGATCATTCTTAGGACACGTCAATTTTTACCGGAGATTCATTAAAGACTTTAGTAAAATTGCTAAGCCTTTGTCTTCTCTGTTAGCTAATGATGTACCATTGCATTTTTCTGATGATTGTATGAGGGCCATTAATCAGTTTAAGGATGCCCTCTTTTCCCCTCCAATTCTCAAACCTCCCACCTAGGAGAGCCTTTTGAGATCATGTGTGATGCATTTGATTATGCTGTTAGTGTTGTGCTAGGAAAGAGAATTTATAAGAAACATGTTATTCATTATGGTAGCCACACCTTGAATGATGCCCAACTAAATTATACTATGATTGAGAAAGAATTTCTAGCTGTTGTGTATGCCTTTGAGAAATTCAAACCTTACTTGCTTGGTGCTAGAGTCATAGTTTACACTAATCATTCAACTATTACGTACCTGATAGAGAAGAAAGATTCTAAACCTAGGCTAGATAGGTGGGTATTGTTGTTACAAGATTTTGATTGTGAGATTAGAGATAGAAAGGAAGCTGAGAATCCTGTAGCGAACCACCTATCTAGAATTGTGCCTGATATTGTGAACACCACCCCTATTTCTGCTCAGTGTCCTGATGAGCAACTCTTTAGTGTGGGAGTGGAACCTTGGTTTGCTGATACTGTGAAATTCAAAGTAATTGGAGAGATGCCTAGTGATTGGAACAAGCATGACAGGGATAGGTTTCTTCATATAGTGAAGAATTTTGTGTGGGATGACCCTTACTTGTTTAAGTACTACCCTGACCAGATACTTAGAAGATGTGTGCATGATGAGTCTATTATGGATGTCCTCTCTTTTTGTCATAATCAACCTTGTGGGGGGCACTATAGTGGAAAGAAAACTGCTTACAAGGTCTTGTAGAGTGGGTTTTACTGGCCCAATATCTTTAGAGATGCCCATGAGTATGCGCAACGGTGCCCTAGGTGCCAAAGTTTGGGAAAGATAACTAGGAGAGATATGATGCCCATACAACCTGATATCTTTGTTAACGTTTTTTATGTGTGGGGTATTGATTTTATGGGCCCATTCCCTAATTCTTTTGGGAATGAATATATATTCTCCTTGCTGTTGATTATGTGTCTAAGTGGGTAGAAGCCATCCCTACTAAGAAGAATGATGCTCAGATAGTTACTAAGTTCCTTAGGGAATATATCTTTTCTAGATTTGGAATGCCTAGAGCCATCATTAGTGATCAGGGAACCCATTTCAACAATAAATCCTTTGAGGCCTTACTGAAGAGGTACTCAGTTATGCATAAGCTTAGCAACGCTTACCATCCACAGTCTAATGGCCAAGCGGAAGTATCCAATAGGCAAATCAAACAGATCTTAGAGAAAACTGTGTCTAGGAATAGGAAGGACTGGTCTGTTAAGCTGGTTAATGCCTTGTGGGCCTACCGAACGGCCAATAAAACCCCCATTGGGATGTCACCCTATAGAGCTGTTTTTGGGAAGCCTTGTCACTTACCTGTAGAACTTGAACATAGAGCTTGGGTGGCTTTGAAAGCCCTTAATCTCGATCTATCAGTAGCGGGTGAGGTGAGGTGAGGAGACTAACACTTTGTGTGCTAGAGGAGTTGAGGAGAGAGGCTTATGAGAATGGGAGATTGAGTATGGAGAGGTCTAAAATCTTGCACGTTAGGATCATTCATAGAAAGACATTCTTCTCGGGACAAAAGGTACTCCTTTATGATTCTCGGTTGCACCTTTTTGCTGGAAAGTTAAGATCTAGGTTGTCTTGACCCTTTATTGTGACTCGGGTATTCCCTTCAAGAGTGATTAAGATTAAGGACCCATCTAATATTTCTGTGTGTAAAGTGAATGGGCACAGGTTGAAGCCTTTCTTAGAGTTCCCTAATACTGCTGACGTAGAATGTGTTACATTCCTTGATCCATCCATTGCTTGAAAGAAGGTAAGTTGAAACTTTTGTATATATTGTACATTTAACTTAATTTTCTATTCTTGATTTTTCTTTATTGCTTCTCCTAACTATGCATTTTCAAGTGAGAAGGAATGAGTCTTTTGATAAGAAACCATCCGGTAATATCCTTCCTTGTCTTCTTAATACAGGTAGTGAGTTGGCTTTCTTTTCTTCTTTTGTTTTCTTTTGGTGTGTTTCTTGATTTTCTTTGGTGTGCTTGATTACTTCTGTTTCCAATGAGGACATTGTTGGCCTTTTTGTGTAGGAGTGGAGGTGACATGCATGTCAACTTGCGTTTTTTTCTTTTCTTTTGTGTGATTTTTGTTTTCTTTTGTGTGTGGTGTCACCTTATTGCACAATGAGGACATTGTAGAGTGTTTGTGTGGGAGTGTGGGGTGGCACAAGTGCCTTACCAGTTTTTGGAAGAGAAACAACTTTAGTTACCATTGAATTTAGGCGAAATTTTAAAATTTTTATCAACTAGAGGTAGTTTGTATGTATGGTTGTGTAGCTGATTGCGAGAATAGTGTAATTTCTTAGTTAGGCATGGTTAGTGAATGCTTGATAGGCTTCAAACTTGATTGTTGCTTTTCCTAAACTTAATAACCTCACCTGTATTTGCAACCATGTGGTATCCTTAGAAATTCACTTCTAGGCTAGTTAATGTGATGGTCTTGGTTTAGGAGGAAAGTTTTAGCTTCTTGAATATCCATGCTTTAAGTAAGAAAAGCAGAAAAACAATGGACAAATAAATAAATAAAAGTTAGTACACCTACACGGGTTGGTATGAGTCGTACAACGCTCTTACCCCTTAAGTACTTCGTATGCGTATGGAGTTGCCTGTGTTAGGAGGGTAAACCCCATTTATGGGCCATTTAATTTCCAAAAATACTACATTCATATCCCTTAAGCGCCTTGTATGTAGATGGAAAGGGTCTGTGAAGGGAGAGTGAACCGTGTCGGGTTTAGACCCGAGCTTCCTTAGCCTGGATTGTGGTGGTTATGGAGAATCGACCGATATTGGAGCTTGGAGAGGGTCGGGTTTTGCTCTAACAGCCCCGTCGACCTCAGGGTCATACCGGGCCGTCTCGAGATGAGAGGCATCGAGGAATCGAGGTTCGGGTGTAACCCTAGAATCGTTGAAGTTCACGGAGAAATCAGCGTCGACCGACACCCGACTGTCGCGCCCGAGTCGGTTCAATCGCACCCGCTACGTCTCTCTGGACACGGTGTCGCGCCCGTGACTCCTGCCGTCACGCCCGCGACACACCTCGGCCGACAAGGAGATGTCTAGAGCAGTGAGCTGTCACGCCTGCGACGCTTTCTGTCACGACTGGGACAGATTTCGCTACACGAAGGGGACACGGGGGCAGAAGGTGGTTGCGCCCGCGCCCGTGACGCACTTGGCACACGAGGGAGCGACCGGGACAGTGGGCGGTTGCGCCTGCAACCAAACCCGTCGCGCCCGCAACGGTGCTGCTGATTCGCGTGTTTTGCTTGTTAAACGCTGAGTTTTGGCTTAATTTTGTTACTTAGTATAAATACCCTGTTAGCACTTTTTCCCGCGAGGTTGTTTGTTGAATATTGATGTAATGTTTTGGCATGTATTAGCGTTTCACCCTTGTTCTCTCAAAAATCTTGTTATCTTTATCCAATTAAGTTTGGTGGTGATTCAAGTCATTCTTTTAGTAATTATTTAGTGGATTACCTTGGATAATCATGGTGGGGTGTTAGGCCTAGAGTTGTGGTTCTCCTTGGTCATGGTCATATCCAACCTTTAGGTGTTCAAGACCCTTGTTCTTGTTGAATATCGATCATCCATCATCACTCAAGCTAATCGTCACCCATCCACGCGACGGTAACGCTCCAGAGAGTAACCCCTTTCAGGGATGTTCAATTCTCAAAAAGCCCAACACCAAAAAGATTAATGGTAATAAATGTGGAACCTTTCTCTATGTTACCTGCGGCCCTTGCCAAGCCAAGGGCGACATAAAATAAGGAGAGGAACCATTAATAATTCATTAAACTTCGAGCATGGGTTTTTGAGTAGTTATCTCTGACCGACTGAACCTTGACTTAAACAAAAACAATCCAAAAACACTGCACTTGAGCAGAGGAACCCATCAAGCTTATGCATGTGTGAGGTGAAAATTAAAATGTGAAGTCTAGTAACATTCTTGCTAGCTGCCTTGATAGTGCTTGTTAACTGTTCTGAGATGAGCAATTACGTTGTTTGAGTAGTTAGTTTCACGACCGTGTGTGTGGACCTCCTTTGTGCTGACCCTTTTCTCAATTTCGCCTCTTTGTCTCATAAAGTGTTTCTCCTCCTTTCTTTTCCTTAGTTTTTAGTTTCTTTCCTTTTCTTTTCATATTTTCTTTTCTTTTCTTTCTTTTCTTTTCTTTTCTGTTTCTTTGCTTTTGTGGATATAACGTCTACAAACCCTCACGAGGCCTTCCTCGTCCACTTGGGCTGCCAAGGGGTTTGAAGGGCTTGATGCATGTGATAAATGCATCCGCGATTCCTGCGAAAGTGAGTTAGGATAGTTAGTTTCTTTTTCTTCTTTGTTTTAGTTTGCTCGGCGTAAGCAAACCCTTGTGTAGGAGTGTTGATCGGTCTCGTTTCAAGCCGAATTGATATCATTTATAAAATGTTTTGCTTGTTTGAGTCCCTTGATTATGTATTAGTTATGATGCTTTTTTGTTTTTGTAGGATAATTAAAAGTTAGAAGGAAAACCAGGACAAAAAGGCAAAAATTGAGTCAAAATCCAGAAGGTAGCGCCCTCCACCCAGGGAGTAACGGCCGCTACCTTTGTTGAGAAAGCTGACAAGGTTTAAGTCGAGGTCGTCGCGCCCGTAATGGAGGTGATAGCGTCTGTGACAGCAGCAATAACCAAAAAGAGCAAAATCTGCTGAAGTCGTCGCGCCCGTGACGCTAGCAGTAGTGCCCGTGACGAGTTCATCCAGAGAAAAATTATGAAATTCCCGAATGAGGACACGGTCGTTACCCTTGAGGGTAACGCCTGCGACCATCATAGTCGCGCCCGCCACCATCTGGCGTAACACCTGTAACAACGCTTCGCAAAAATTAGAGAAAAGTCACCCTCGCAAGCGTAGCGCCTGCGACAGCCTGGCATAGCACCCGCGACAGGCCTGCTCACACGAAAATTAAAAGCGGCGGTTGTGTTATTGTGTAGGGTTCAGGATTTGTTTTATTCCTTCTATATATACCTAAACATTTTCAGCATTATAATCAAATCTTCTTTACCCTTAGTAATTAGACTTAGACTTAAATTTTATCATTATGCTTTTAAATTATTACAAGTTTCTCTAGTTTCCTTTCATCATCAATTTGTAATCTACTCTTTCAATTAATTCAAGGAAGAAATTTCCCAAGTTCTTGTTCTCTCTAGTTTTTATTATTGTCTTGTTATTCGAATTTCATTAGTATTAGTCCACAAAACTTCCAATCTTTTTAGTGAAGAGGAGGATTAAGGGTTCACAACTTCTCCTTCCAAGTGAGGATTTGGCGATTCTTAGTAATCCAAATCACCTTTCTTGTTTGTTCGGGAGAAATTTCAAGATGATCAAGATGAAGGATTCAAAATTCCGGATTAGATTGAAGTTTAACGCATTCAATGTATAATTTCTTTTTCTATTCGATTCAGTTTTTCATTTATTGCTTTAATCGCATTCTTAGTTGTAGTTTTCTTTCTTGTTGAATTAGGGTTAGTTCATTGTTAGATTCATGTTTTACTTGATCATTGCTATGACGAATTCATGCTTAGTTTAGTTTTAATTCCGTCATTTATTGCTTTTCTGATTGAAATCTTTACCAGACCAATTCCCTAAAAACCTAACACACCATCCTTGAGGATTCAACTACCTCTACTCTTTTACCCCAAATTCTACAACCGAACAATAAATGTTCAGGGGATAGACCTAAGTCACTCTACTAATGTTCGTCACAGTTTTAGTGGTTTTAGGATTGAGTTATTCCTAAGGATTGTCGTATCCATAGGGAGTCGGTTTTCTGATTTTTAATTACTAAGTGTTCGATCGTTTTAGCTTCCTACTTATTATTTATTAACCTAAACTAACCAATATTTACAAGTAACGAATTCAAGCAATTACAATAGTAAAGGACGATCTATTTAACTCGAAATCAAACAAAACACATGCTCTCAACTATACTGTTCTAGTCATTTTAAGAGATCAAAGCTATCAAACTGATAAAATAAAACAAAAGCAATAAAAGGGTAAAAAAAACACGAAACATGAACAAGGACAAAAATTAACCAAACCGAGCCTCAGATCAAATCTGGATTCGGGCAGAGGTACACGACCCTTTTGAAGCTTTCAATAAAGCAATCAACCACAAAATAATCCAACAACTTGAACCGAATAAACCAATCAGAAAACAACCCAACCAAAATCTATTTAAACTACTAGCATTCAACAATCTAGAAATTTCGAGAAGATCTAAACAAATCAAAGATTGAAACAAACCCAGAACATTCGAATCAAACTAATCCAAAAAAACAGTAAATAAGATCTAATTGAATCAACACCAAGTGGAAACGCATCAACGAAAGAAGAGAAGAACAACAAAGCACTAAGAATTCCAAACTCAAATTTCAAACCTGAAACTTCCAAATGAAAACATCCCAAAATTTCGAACATCACTTGCAAAATTAACAACTTCTATCTGAATTTGAATATAAGAATTAACTTCCTAATGGGATCAATTGGGTTGTCACCCCCCAAAAACGTTTCCCCTTCTTCGTCGGCATTCCTCTTCAATGTATACCCGAGTCTTTGATCTTTCTTGTTCTTCACGCCTCGAATCTCAGAACCATTTCACGGTTCGATTTGCTCCGCAATTCTCAGCCACGATCTGGAGAGAGAGAGAGAGAGAGAGAGAGAGAGAGAGAGAGAGAGAGAGAGAGAGTTAGGTGAGGTTAAGATTAGGGTTAGGATTTTCTCAGTGGGGAAATGAGAGGAAGGAAATGGTTTAGACAGAGATGGACAGAAAGAGAGAAGAGGGAGAAAGTGACGGGAAGAGAAAGAAAGAAGAGGGGGGAATTGAATTGGGAATTAGGGTTTTAGGAAGGGGTTATATTCGGCTGAAATGGAAAAGGGGGAATGGGTTGTGGGTTTGGGTAAACGGGTTAGACGGGTAGAGGGAGTTGGGCATGGGTTTTGGGCTGTCGCTTGGGCCGATTAAGGGGAAGAATTGGGCTGATTAATTGGGTAGAAATAGGAATTGGTTTTGGGTTTTTATTTTATTTTCAATTTTAAACACTTTGATTCAATTAAGCAATAATAATAACAAAAATAGTAAAAAGACATAAAATCTAATAAAATTGTAAAATGAGTAAAAACATAATAAAAATACTAAAACAATTATTAAAAACAAGCAAAACACTTTATAAAAGATATCAATTCGGCTCGAAACGAGACCGAACAACACTCCCACACAAAGGTTTGCTCGCCCCGAGCAAACTAAAAACAAAGAAAAAGAAAAAGAAACTAACTACCCTAACTCACTTTCGCAGGAATCGCGGATGCATTTAGCACATGCATCAAACCCTTTAAACCCCTTGGCAACCCAAGTGGACGAGGAAGGTCTCGTGAGGGTTTATAGACGTTATACCCACAAAAGCCAAAGAAAACAAATGAAAAAGAAGGAGGATGTGAAGTGAATGAAAATCATTTCGAAAAGAAACAAAGAACAAGTCGCTTTTGAACACAATCATATAACTAGTTTACTCAAATAGCATTGTCAATCGAATCAAAAGAAATAAGTATACAGATTTGAGAACAGTCAAACCAAAAAATGTTGTCGTTTCTTTTAGATATTCGACATCTGTAGACCTTATGCTAGACAAGTTTCCTATGCACAAGTGCAAGTGGGCATATTTGATCCCGAGTCAGAACTGTTTCGGTCGGTCAGTTTCAGCCACTCGCATGCTCAAGCTCAATAATTAACAATACTTGATCTGCATGTTCCCCTCCATTATTTGGTGTCGCCCTTGGCTTGGTGAGGGTCGCTGATGTACAATGGGATCAAAACTAGGGCTTGATCAATTACATCAAAGGGGTGACGTGCAACCAATCTAAGTATAGGGTGCTTCACGAGAACTAGGGCAAAAGAGGGTGATTCACGTGAGGAAGTAAGGAGATTTTGTGGGGTTGGATGAATGATGAGGGATTAAGGATTAGGGTTTGTGAAAGATTGAATCTTTGGGGAGATTGTGAGACAGAGATGAACGAAATAAGGAGGTTTTTTGGGAGGTGGCATGAAGCCTTTGAGGGGGGGAGGGTTAGTTTAAGAGAGATTTGAAAGAAAAAGATGGAGGGACGTTGATTATAGGGGAGAGGAGAGAGTTGACGTGATTAGGGTTTGAGAGAGAGGGTGGGGACGTTTGAGAGAGATAGATTTGGGAGTGTTGATAGCTTTAGGGTTTTCTAACTAAGATAGATAGAAAAGGAAGTAACAAGATAGTTACAGGGATCTATCTTGATACAGAAACACCACAAGAAAGAAACCCTAGAGCTAACATGACATTCAACCTAGTTACAGAAACACCTTCTGGGTTTAGGGATCAAGCTCTTCCTCACCACTTGGTTGCCAAACCAAGATACAATAGAAGAGATCACGAGGCTCTCACGAAACACTCAAGGGGTAATCTAAACGCTTGGATATATTCATAATTCAAAGTTGGATGATGCCTTTGAGAGGCTACAAGCCTAGCTATTTATACTACTCCTAACCTCCTTAAGGGAGACTCTTATGACGGCTACAAGACTAAGAAGGTGGACTAGATTGGCATGCAAGCCATCTAGACTCCTTCTCCTAGATGCCATCTACCTTATCTCCCACTTGGATTAGGACTCCTTATCCTAAAGGGAGATAATTACAAAAGAGAGTAATCCTTTTAGGACTTGGCTTTCCTAATCCAAGAAGGATTAGTTGCAAAATAAGACAACCCCATCTAGGATTTGCAAGACTTAGTGCCTAAGCTACTCTACCACACGCCTATATCACACACACACTCCTTCTAGAATATTCTAGAACACCTTAGAATATTCTAGACTAATCTAGACTCCTATTGACTTGATGCTCAAGTTTATAACTTACTTGGCATCTTACATGACTCAAAATAATAATATAAATCACACTAAAACAATTAAAAGCTAATAGAACTAAGCTACATCCAAAAGATAAAAAATGTGAACTTCACTTGGACTTTGTAAAGATCTTGGACGTGAACTTGGCGTGATATTGGGCCCAATCTAGGATGTTTGGACATCCTCTTGGAACAAACTGCACACCATATGAATGGGCCTGTGGGCCTCTATGCTCAACCTTTTCTCCATAGCTTGCTCCTCATCTTTGATAATGTAATGGGACTTCCTTGATGTTTTTGGCGTGGGCCAAAATACATCAGCCGCAAGTTACATAAAGAAAGGTCTCATACAATTTATTCACAAAACAATGATTTCAATTTAGGTTTGTTTATGTGTACACGCTGGCATGTTTCGGGATTAGATACGGCCCATTTAAGGGGTTACCCTCCCAGCACGGCTTTCTCCATTCGTTTGATAACATTGTACTTAAGGGGCAAGAGGTGTCACGCTACCAATGCCAGACCGTGACGGTAAACCAACTCGCGATATCTTGAACTTCATCTTTTTTTTTTAAATTTTTTTTTTAACATTAAGCACTTGAGTGAGAGCATAAAAGGGAGCATAAAAGGGCTAAAATATTCCTTCCTAATCCAAGAAATTCTCGGTTTCAAATGGGCGTGACAAAGGTAAGGAAAACTCGTTTTTGCACAAGGTAAACGGAGTCTAATTACAACGTCATAGCAACACGCTAGCCTAAGGCCTACTATACACATATCGATCGCTTTGAATCAAACTAATTGCTCCATTTAAGCAACTTTTTACACAATCAAGCACAAAGCAACTCGTTTTCGAAAACAGAAACACTCTTTTTTTTCACTTCATTGTCTCAATTTTTTCATTTTAGGCACAAAAACAAAAATAATTCTCATTTTTTATTATATAATTTTTTAAAATTTTTTTTTGTAAAAGAAGAAGAGCACACAAAACCGGCGTGTATGCCACCCCCTCTCCCACACAAAAACTTTACAATGTCCTCATTGTGAATAAGGTGACACGCAACTAAAAAGAAAAGAAAAATAAAAGGGAAAAAACACACTAAAAGAAAGAAAAGGAAATGAACTAGATATTTACACTATAGGAGAAAGAAAAATGAAAAAAAATAAAAATAAAGAATGGAACGATCATACCAGGTTGAATACTGACAGTATCCAAGCTATGAAAGCTCGGTTAGTACCACTAGAGCATCAGCCGCTCCATGTTACCTCAAGATGCGGAGCACCAACTCAGATCCATTCAATGCCCGTAGTAATAAATCATGCATTCTCGAATACATCTTAGAATGGTGGACATAAGAACACAGTCTCAACAATGCATCAATAATAAATGTTAGTGCTCTTAGCAGTTTATCAAAAGCCTTGGAATAATCAGAAAAGTCAAGGAATAAATGAACACACTTGATTTTCCTAGGCAAGTCCTCCAGGTGGGCACAATATGAGTCAATGAGGGGTTTATACCCTCCATAGGGACCTAAGGACTTCATTGTCTCATGCTCGATGGAAAGGAGTATAGGATAACATTTCACATGAAGGACAAATGGGGACATAATTTCAATATCATCAGAAAACAAACTAAAGTCCTCTTTTTCATTCTCTACACAATTCTCATCATACATAGACTCCAATTCATAATTTTCATCCAACTCATCAAGTTTATCAATGAGTGACAAGGAAAAAGTAGGGTTATACCACATCACTACACTTTCAACATCACACACATTTGCATTATCATCATCATCAATTTCATATTCATCAGAAAGACAATCAAGCTCAAAAGACAAAGATGCATCAACACTAGTAACATCTTGAATTGGGAGAGAGGGGAAGGAGTAACTACACAAGATTCATCTAGTTTATCCACACATGGAGATTGAGTGTGTAAATCAGCAAGAGAGGGCACTGAGCACACATTAGACTCCTTCTGCACAACAAACTCAACATGAACATCAACGCATTCAACCCCCACCTCATTAAATGGCATAGACAAAAGTATGGGCAAAGACTCAACATTTCTACTATCATGCACATCATTAGCACATACTAATTCATTATTCATATGATCCTTCAACAAAAGTGTCTCTCCTCCACAGGAGTTATGTACATGATCAGCACAATCATTAGAAATAACACAATCAAGCTCATTAGCAACATGATCAAGTACATCATCACATGGCTCATTTATATTTTCAACAGGTAAAGTGGAAGGGGATTTTGCAAATGTAAACATTGGATCGTCATCCTCGTCCCAAATATCATACAAATGAGCATCGTTATTATTCATTTGAGGTTCATCAGGTCTGGATCCATCCGTAAAGGCTTTGAAAGCAGGATACTCAGGGCAGGCATCAAATTGATGACCCAAACACTGACATACAACACAGTAAGGAAAGAGACTCGACATTACAACCTTGAAAAGGATCACAAGAATTTCCAACATATTCCCTAACATTAGATTGATCATCAAAATACGGGGAATAATCACAAGATGGCATGGCTAAATTCTCATAGGATGACACACTAGAAGAAACATGGGAATTGGGGATAACACTTTGTTGCTCCAATTCATAACTATCCATAGATAACCACTCAAGTAACTCCCATGCATTATTTTCACCTAAATTAGAAAACCCATAATGTTCCAACAAACCACGGGTTTCATAATTCACACCCTCAATCACTATACTCAAAATGTCCAATTTTTCATGTAAAACACCATATGATTCACATTGAACAACATAGTCTTGTAATCTAGCAAAGTACCTCCAAAATATTTCATGCTCAAATTGTGGAAAACGGACACTAGCCATGAGATACAAAAAAAAAAAAAACAAACAGAAACACAAAGTTAAAAAAAAAAGAAAGAAAAATCAAATAAACATAATAAAAATAAAACCAAATCGTTTGGATGTTTTTTTTTAAAAAACTACTAAGACACTTTTTTTAAAAAAAAATTGACTCCAGAATAGGGAATAATACTAGGACCCAAAGAAATATTATATTCCTAACAAAATTTAACTCTTTTTTTTCAAACACTCAAATAAGAAGAATCGTGGGACACCGACTCCCCAGCAACGGCGCCATTTTTTCGTCACAGTTTTAGTGGTTTTAGGATTGAGTTATTCCTAAGGTTTGTCGTATCCACAGGGAGTCGATTTTCTGATTTTTAATTGCTAAGTGTTCAATAGTTTTAGCTTCCTACTTATATATTATTTATTAACCTAAACTAACTAATATTTACTAGTAACGAATTCAAGCAATTACAATAGTAAAGGACAATCTATTTAACTAGAAATCAAACAAAACACACGCTCTCAACTATACTGTTCTAGTCATTTTAAGAGATCAAAGCTATCAAACATATAAAATAAAACAAAAGCAATAAAAGGGGGAAAAACACGAAACATGAACAAGGACAAAAATTAACCAAACCGAGCGTGAGATCACATCAAGACTCGGGCAGAGGTACACGGCCCTTTTGAAGCTTTTAATAGAGCAATCAACAACAAAATAATCCAACAACTTGAACCGAATAAACCAATCGAACCCAGACAACAACCCAAGCAAAATCGATTTAAACTACTAGCATTCAACAATCAAGAAATTTCAAGAAGATCTAAACAAATCAAAGATTAAGAGAACATTCGAATCAAACTAATCCAGAAAACAGTAAATAAGATCTAACCGAATCAACACCAAGAGGAAACGCATCAACGAAAGAAGAGAAGAAGAAGAAGAAGAACAAAGCACCAAGAATTGCAAACTCAAATTTCAAACCTGAAACTTCCAAATGAAAACATCCCAGAATTTCGAACATCACTTCCAAAAACAACAACTTCTATCTGAATTCGAATACAAGAACTAACTTCCTAATGGGATCAATTGGGTTGTCACCCCCCAAAAACGTCTCCCCTTCTTCGTCAGCCTTCCTCTTCAATGTATACCCGAGCCTTTGATCATTCTTATTCTTCACGTCTCGAATCTCGGAACCATTTGCACGGTTCGATTTGCTCTGCAATTCTCAGCCACGATCTGGAGAGAGAGAGTGTGAGTTAGGTGAGGTTAAGATTAGGGTTAGGATTTTCTCAGTGGGGAAATGAGAGGAACGAAGGGGTTTAGAAAGAGATGAGGGAGAAAGTGACAGGTAGAGAAAGAAAGAAGAGGGGGGAATTGAATTGGAAATTAGGGCTTGTTTGGAGAGAAATGTGGAATGGGTTGTGTATGAAATTAGAATCCTAGGGGGTTGGGTATGGAATTAAAACCCTGAAATGAAAGTGTTTGGTGAGCAGTGGAATGGAATCAAGGCTATAGTTATAGTATTTGTTATTATTATTATTATTATTATTATTATTATTATTATTATGACAATAATAAAAATTTAATAATTAATAATTATCAATTATTAATTAGTTATTATTACATATTAATTAATAATATTATTAATATAAATTACAAATTATTACTTTTTATTAATTAATAATTATTATCAATGGAAAATAATTAACTATTATAATTATTAATTAATTTTTAATTGTTGACATTTGTATCAATTAGTAATTTTATGATATTCATTATTAATAATTATAATTAAATATTAAATATTAATTATTATAATTAGTTATTAGTTATTAATTATTAATATATATTTTTATTATTAATTATTAACTATTAATTACAAATTTTCATATTACTAAATTTCTAATTATTATAAATTATTGTTAATAAATAACACTTAATAATTATTTTTTAGTAATAATTATTCATATATACATTTATAATAATTATTTTTATTATAATTATTATTAATAATTATAATAATAATTATAATTATTATTATTATTATTATTATTATTATTATTAATTTTTATAATTATTATAATTATTATTAATTATTAAAAATTATTATTATTATAATTATTATTATGATTATTATTTATTATAATAATTATAATAATTATAATTATAATTATGATTATAATTATAATAATTATTAATAATTATAATTATAACTATAATAATAATAATAATAATAATAATAATATTATTATTATTATTATTATTATTATTGGTTTTGTTGTTGTTGTGAAACAAAAGGGATAGCCTATTCCCCCCACATTTGGGAGGTTTCTTGTAAAACCCTCAAAAATCCAAAGGTGTTGACCGTGACGTCGTTAGTATATTATGTTTGACTTCGTTTTTTTATTATTATTTGTTTGTGTTTATTTTTTGCTAACACTTGAGCTCGTAGGATCGTGAGAGACTAACAAGGGTATATCGGTAATTTCATGGGTTTAGTATTATTAGTTTTACTCTTTTTATTATTAGTATTACTCTTAATATTATTGTGATTATTATAATTGTTATATGAATAATTATTGTGAATATTATTTTCTATGTGATTATTATTAATAATATTATTATTATTATTATTGTTATTAGTTGTTTTTTTTAGAAAAATCAGATTTTAATTGTTTTAGTGTTGGGCTGGGTTAGGATTAGGAGTAATATTAGTGTGCCTTAATAGTTAATTTAAAAGCTAGTTTCTCTCTCAAAACCCTAACATTAACCCTAACCCTAGCCTCTTTCTCTCTCTCTCTCTCTCTCTCTCTCTCTCTCTCTCTCTCTCGCCTCTGCATTTGGACCATCACCGTGCATACAGACCGCCGCGCAGCAACCTAGCCCGTCGGAGAACAACACAAACCACCAAAGTCACAACGCCCGAGTCGACTTCCAGAAATGTTGTTGCGTCTTCTTCACAAATTACCGCTTGATCGCTGCTTCTCTCATCTCCGGTCGCCGCCGCCGCCCTTAGTGTCGCCCAACACTTGCCTTGGAGTGTGTACACCCTAAACTCTAGTTCTCATGTACTGTTTGTGTTTCTCTTGCAATAGCCGATTACTACTGCCAATATGTCATAGTTATGTGTTTGTATGTTTCAATCACACCTTACGTGATGTGATTATGATTGGGTGCATATAGTAAGTGCATGGGCATGCTAATTTGTATTCTTTTGGCAGTAGTAATTCATGTAGTGTGGGTAGTAAACATGTTTAACTATTAATCTAAATGCTATTATTTCATGTTTTACTCGACACTTGCATGATTATTAGGTTGTTTATGATGGTTCTTGTGTAATTTTATGTTCTAATTTGGTGTATTAGGGTTTGTAATAATTGTAATGAAATTGTTAATGATCGATTGAATAATATTCTTTAATTTCTTGAGAAGCATGTTAGGGTTTTAGATAACACTATTATTGTATGCATGAATCTTTAAAGAGTTGTTATTAGTTGTTTTTTTTAGAAAAATCAGATTTTAATTGTTTTAGTGTTGGGCTGGGTTAGGATTAGGAGTAATATTAGTGGGCCTTAATAGTTAATTTAAAAGCTAGTTTCTCTCTCAAAACCCTAACATTAACCCTAACCCTAGCCTCTTTCTCTCTCTCTCTCTCTCTCTCTCTCTCTCTCTCTCTGCCGCCTCTCGTGCATTGGACCATCACGCTGCCGTCGGAGAACAACGCACAAACCACCAAAGTCACAACGCTGCCCGAGTCGACTTCCGAGCTGTTGTTGCGTGCTGCTGCTGCCACAAATTACCGTCGGACTGCTGCTTCTCTCATCTCCGGTCGCCGCCGCCGCCCTTAGTGTCGCCCAACACTTGCCTTGGAGTGTGTACACCCTAAACTCTAGTTCTCATGTACTGTTTGTGTTTCTCTTGCAATAGCCGATTACTACTGCCAATATGTCATAGTTATGTGTTTGTATGTTTCAATCACACCTTACGTGATGTGATTATGATTGGGTGCATATAGTAAGTGCATGGGCATGCTAATTTGTATTCTTTTGGCAGTAGTAATTCATGTAGTGTGGGTAGTAAACATGTTTAACTATTAATCTAAATGCTATTATTTCATGTTTTACTCGACACTTGCATGATTATTAGGTTGTTTATGATGGTTCTTGTGTAATTTTATGTTCTAATTTGGTGTATTAGGGTTTGTAATAATTGTAATGAAATTGTTAATGATCGATTGAATAATATTCTTTAATTTCTTGAGAAGCATGTTAGGGTTTTAGATAACACTATTATTGTATGCATGAATCTTTAAAGAGTTGTTATTAGTTGTTTTTTTTAGAAAAATCAGATTTTAATTGTTTTAGTGTTGGGCTGGGTTAGGATTAGGAGTAATATTAGTGGGCCTTAATAGTTAATTTAAAAGCTAGTTTCTCTCTCAAAACCCTAACATTAACCCTAACCCTAGCCTCTTTCTCTCTCTCTCTCTCTGTCTCTCTCTCTCTGCCGCCTCTCGCCGCTGGACCATCACCGGCTGCCGCCCTGAACCCCAGAAACCGCCGCGCAACCTAGCTGCCGTCGGAGAACAACGCACAAACCACCAAAGTCACAACGCTGCCCGAGTCGACTTCCGAGCTGTTGTTGCGTGCTGCTGCTGCCACAAATTACCGTCGGACTGCTGCTTCTCTCATCTCCGGTCGTCGCCGCCGCCTTTAGTGCCGCCCAACACTTGCCTTGGAGTGTGTACACCCTAAACTCTAGTTCTCATGTACTGTTTGTGTTTCTCTTGCAATAGCCGATTACTACTGCCAATATGTCATAGTTATGTGTTTGTATGTTTCAATCACACCTTACGTGATGTGATTATGATTGGGTGCATATAGTAAGTGCATGGGCATGCTAATTTGTATTCTTTTGGCAGTAGTAATTCATGTAGTGTGGGTAGTAAACATGTTTAACTATTAATCTAAATGCTATTATTTCATGTTTTACTCGATACTTGCATGATTATTAGGTTGTTTATGATGGTTCTTGTGTAATTTTATGTTCTAATTTGGTGTATTAGGGTTTGTAATAATTGTAATGAAATTGTTAATGATCGATTGAATAATATTCTTTAATTTCTTGAGAAGCATGTTAGGGTTTTAGATAACACTATTATTGTATGCATGAATCTTTAAAGAGTTTAATTACCTAGATTAATTCTTGAATCGTTAGTTAAGTATTCACATGTTCTTTATTTCAATCATGCTTAAATTTATCGTGTTTAATAAGTTAGGTGAATGAATTACTAAAGTTCGATTATTGTTTACTAATTTATGATTCTTGATTGAATCTTATATAAAGAAATTGGTTGTTGGGATTCTTGATTGGTAGTTTAAATGTTTATATGTTCTTTATAGTTATTCACATGTTCTTTAAGTTCCTTCTTGTTTATTGGTTAAGAAATTCATGTTTAGGATAGTGTTAATATTTCATGCATGCTTTTAGGGTTAGTAGAAATATTAAAGTTGATTTCATGTTTTACATTTTGGTTTTGATGATAGGAGATTTGATGTTTGGACCTTAGTTGGGTTAGGTTAATTACTTTGGACCTAAGTTACTGTTTTAAACCCAAGTTAGGACCCCGGGATCGGATTGGTGGAAGTTAGAACTGAATTTGCAAATTAAATCGAACCGGTAACGGGACAGTTTTGATGGGGTCTAAAGATCAGGTCACCACCGTTAGTGTAGTTGTCTTTTGATCGAACCCTTTGGACAGGAGTTTCCCTTAGATGTTAGCTTTCATAGGAATTTTACGGACCGGACATTGGAATTTTATAAGTCGAGTTATACCCCGATTACCAGACCTAGGTCAGGTCTGGCCAGTTTTGGAAGATGACGGTTTTTGAGGACTTTAAAGCGTGTGTTGGGTCTCGAGTTCAACTTAAGAGTTTTAGTAGACATCCCGAGGTTTCTGAAAAGTCCAAAACCAGACCCATAGGATGTCGGGAAGTCAAGTTCAACCCTTTTTGTGTGGATGCTGTAATCTGTCTTGTTATGTGAAATTGTTAATAAAAATGTTGTTGAGTGAAAATGATGTTTTGATCCTGCTACGTGATTACTTGGAATGTGTTAGGTAATTTAAAGTGTAAATTCATGATTGATAGGAACCTATAGGGTTCCTAGGGGAGGGTTAGTTAGAAGGTAGTTAATACTAATTTCGAAGGGCGCGTTTTGATTAGAATAATTATTCTATTTTAGGCCCGAGCTAATTCGCGTCGTTAGTGAGCTCAAGTGTGTTCGTTTTGCTGTGAAGTGAAGCTAACCAGGTAATGTCTATGCTCTAATCCCCACCGGGATGCTCTTTAAATGTGTTTTAATGTTTTCTAATCAGGTTTGAGAATTGCATCCCGAAAGGGGACTTTGTGGAAATGTCCCCATCTGTTTTGGATAACTGTGCGTTTTTATTTGTTATTATTGGTTTATGAGTTGAGAATTGAGATGGTCTTTTATAAGTACTTTTGATACTAGTTTTGATAACCTTGGATTGGGTTTGACTTGAGAGCTGTGAGCTGAGATTTGCATAAGATACTAATAATTCAAGTGAAACATTAAGCGGGTTTAACTGGTCGTAGCCTGTGGTAGGCGGAAATGTGAACTCTTGATTTTGGTCGTAGCCTGTGGTAGGCAAAAGGGTTCGGGACCCTGGTCGTAGCCTGTGGTAGGCAAAGGGTCAGGGACCCTGGTCGTAGCCTGTGGTAGGCGGAAATGTGAACTCTTGATTCTGGTCGTAGCCTGTGGTAGGCAAAGGGTCTGGGACCCTGGTCGTAGTCTGTGGTAGGCCAAAGGGTCCGGGACCCTGGTCGTAGCCTGTGGTAGGAAAAGGGTCTGGGACCCTGGTCGTAGCCTTTGGTAGGCAGAAATGTGAACTTTTGATAATTCTGGTCGTAGCCTGTGGTAGGCAGAGGATCTGGGATCCGGTCTGATATTTGTTACTTTAAGGGATATGGCATCCCGCCCGCATAATAAAATATGATTTGGTTGGGTTGAGGAAAACAGTTAAGGGATTAAAGGTTTGTGAAATGGTTTGACTTATTTCCCTGTCCCTCAAATGAATTGAAATGAACTTAACTTGTTTTTAACGTTAGGGGTAGACATTATTGAGATTTCCCCCTCATTTTTGAAATGTTTTGTTTTCAGGTGATGATTAATATGCTGGGGACGGGAATTAGAAGTGAGGACGACATATCTAGAAGTCATTAAATATGTTATGCTTCTTCTTTTAAAGACTTGAAGTTAGTTTTGAGGTTTATTTCTAAGTATGAGTTTGTTAGTTGGTTAGCCGTTGACAAACAGTTGTAGTTTTCCTTCTCGCCTTGTATTCCTTCGGGGATACGGCAGTAACGCCCAATAAGAGTTTGAGTCTTCCGCTAAATTTTGTTTATTAACGTTAGTTTGACTTTGACTTTATTATAATTGAATTTCCGGGGCGTTACAGAATGGTATCAGAGCTCTGGGTTCGACCTGGTAGCTCCTAAGTGTCCCTTAGGTTTAGTTAGATCTTAGGATGCTACGTTCAGAGTGATGAGTGTAGGATGGGGGTATGGAATGTTTGTCTGTTTCTTGGATTTCTTATGTGTTGCAAGTGCGTGCTTAATTATTTTATTTTTCATATGTTGGGTTGTATACCGTCGTCGTTGCTATGAGTACCTGACCCAAGCTTTTGCTAAAGACATGAAAACCCGAGGTGGGTATGGAATATAGTCCCGAGGAGGGCCTGGAACCAGAAGAAGACCTCCAATGAGAATTCGGAGGCTGAGAGAAGATCTCCGATGAGAATTCGGAGGCTAAGTGGACTACACCTACAAGGAGCAGCCGCAAGAGATTCTAGATTGTTGAGAGAAGCTAATTCACAGATATCCTTCCAGGAAATGGTACATACCACAACTGAAACCATCTCGGAAGCCATGGAGGATATAGGATCGAAGCATCCACACATATTCGACACATAAGGTGCGTCGAGTTTCGAGGACGAAACTCTTTTAAAGAGGCTAATAATGTAAAACCCCAAGTTTTTAGTTAAGGTCACCGTTAGTTCCATCTGGCAGACCGTTGGTGTTGAGTTTAAGATTCGAGGAAAAAACTTCTTTTAAGGAGGTAATGATGTAAAACCTTGAGTTTTAGGGAGAACAGAACCGTTAGGATTGTTACCGAACCGTTAGGCTTAAGTTTAAGTTTCGAGGACGAAACTTCTTTTAAGGAGGTAATGTCGTAAAACCCTGAAAAATCCAAAGGTGTTGACCGTGACGTCGTTAGTATATTATGTTTGACTTCGTTTTTTTATTATTATTTGTTTGTGTTTATTTTTTGCTAACACTTGAGCTCGTAGGATCGTGAGAGACTAACAAGGGTATATCGGTAATTTCATGGGTTTAGTATTATTAGTTTTACTCTTTTTATTATTAGTATTACTCTTAATATTATTGTGATTATTATAATTGTTATATGAATAATTATTGTGAATATTATTTGCTATGTGATTACTATTAATAATATTATTATTATTGTTATTAGTTGTTTTTTTTAGAAAAATTAGATTTTAATTGTCTTAATGTTGGGCTGGGTTAGGATTAGGAGTAATATTAGTTGGCCTTAATAGTTAATTTAAAAGCTAGTTTCTCTCTCAAAACCCTAACATTAACCCTAACCCTAGCCTCTCTCTCTCTCTCTCTCTCTCTCTCTCTCTCTCTCTCTCTGCCGCCTCTCGCCGCCACCACCGCAGCCGGACCATCACCGGCCGCCGCCCTAAACCCCAGAAACCGCCGCGCAACCCAGCTGCCGTCGGAGAACAACGCACAAACCACCAAAGTCACAACGCTGCCCGAGTCGACTTTCGAGCTGTTGTTGCGTGCTACTGCTGCCACAAATTGCCGTCGGACCGCTGCGTCTCTCATCTCCGGTCGCCGCCGCCGCCCTTAGTGCCGCCCAACACTTGCCTTGGAGTGTGTACACCCTAAACTCTAGTTCTCATGTACTGTTTGTGTTTCTCTTGCAATAGCCGATTACTACTGCCAATATGTCATAGTTATGTGTTTGTATGTTTCAATCACACCTTACGTGATGTGATTATGATTGGGTGCATATAGTAACTGCATGGGCATGCTAATTTGTATTCTTTTGGCAGTAGTAATTCATGTAGTGTGGGTAGTAAACATGTTTAACTATTAATCTAAATGTTATTATTTCATGTTTTACTTGACACTTGCATGATTATTAGGTTGTTTATGATGGTTCTTTTGTAATTTTATGTTCTAATTTGGTGTATTAGGGTTTGTAATAATTGTAATAAAATTGTTAATGATCGATTGAACAATATTCTTTAATTTCTTGAGAAGCATGTTAGGGTTTTAAATAACACTATTATTGTATGCACGAATCTTTAAAGAATTTAATTACCTAGATTAATTCTTGAATCGTTAGTTAAGTATTCACATGTTCTTTATTTCAATCATGCTTAAATTATCGTGTTTAATAAGTTAGGTGAATGAATTACTAAAGTTCGATTATTGTTTACTAATTTATGATTCTTGATTGAATCTTGTATAAAGAAATTGGTTGTTGGGATTCTTGATTGGTAGTTTAAATGTTTATATGTTCTTTATAGTTATTCACATGTTCTTTAAGTTCCTTCTTGTTTATTGGTTAAGAAATTCATGTTTAGGTTAGTGTTAATATTTCATGCATGCTTTTAGGGTTAGTAGAAACATTAAAGTTGATTTCATGTTTTACATTTTGGTTTTGATGATAGGAGATTTGATGTTTGGACCTTAGTTGGGTTAGGTTAATTACTTTGGACCTAAGTTACTGTTTTAAACCCAAATTAGGACCCCGGGATCGGATTGGTGGAAGTTAGAACCGAATTTGCAATTTAAATCGAACCGGTAACGGGACAGTTTTGATGGGGTCTAAAGATCGGGTCACCACCGTTAATGTAGTTGTCTTTTGATCGAACCCTTTGGACTGGAGTTTCCATTAGATGTTAGCTTTCATTGGAATTTTACGGACCGGACATTGGAATTTTATAAGTCGAGTTATACCCCGATTACCAGACCTAGGTCAGGTCTGGATAGTTTTGGAAGATGACGGTTTTTGAGGACTTTAAAGCGTGTGTTGGGTCTCGCGTTCAACTTAATAGTTTAGTAGACATCCCGAGGTTTCTGAAAAGTCCAAAACCAGACCCATAGGATGTCGGGAAGTCAAGTTACGACCCTTTTTGTGTGGATGCTGTAATCTGTCTTATTATGTGAAATTGTTAATAAAAATGTTGTTGAGTGAAAATGATGTTTTGATCCTGTTACGTGATTACTTGGAATGTGTTAGGTAATTTAAAGTTTAAATTCATGATTGATAGGAACCTATAGGGTTCCTAGGGGAGGGTTAGTTAGAAGGTAGTTAATACTAATTTCGAAGGGCGCCTTTTGATTAGAATAATTATTTTATTTTAGGCCCGAGCTAATTCGCGTCGTTAGTGAGCTCAAGTGTGTTCGTTTTGCTGTGAAGTGAAGCTAACCAGGTAATGTCTATGCTCTAATCCCCACCGGGATGCTCTTTAAATGTGTTTTAATGTTTTCTAATCAGTTTTGAGAATTGCATCCCGAAAGGGGACTTTGTGGAAATGTGACCATCTGTTTTGGATAACTGTGCGTTTTTATTTGTGATTATTGGTTTATGAGTTGAGAATTGAGATGGTCTTTTATAAGTACTTTTGATACTAGTTTTGATAACCTGGGATTGGGTTTGACTTGAGAGCTGTAAGCTGAGATTTGCATAAGATACTAATAATTCAAATGAAACATTAAGCGGGTTTAACTGGTCGTAGCATGTGGTAGGCGGAAATGTGAACTCTTGACTTTGGTCGTAGCCTGTGGTAGGCAAAAGGGTTCGGGACCCTGGTCGTAGCCTGTGGTAGGCAAAGGGTCAGGGACCCTGGTCGTAGCCTTTGGTAGGCAGAAATGTGAACTTTTGATAATTCTGGTCGTAGCCTGGGGTAGGTAGAGGATCTGGGATCCGGTCTGATATTTGTTACTTTAAGGGATATGGCATCCCGCCCGCATAATAAAATATGATTTGGTTGGGTTGAGGAAAACAGTTAAGGGATTAAAGGTTTGTGAAATGGTTTGACTCATTTCCCTGTCCCTCAAATGAATTGAAATGAACTTGTTTTTAACGTTAGGGGTAGACATTATTGAGATTTCCCCCTCATTTTTGAAATGTTTTGTTTTTAGGTGATGATTACTATGCTGGGGACGGGAATTAGAAGTGAGGACGACATATCTAGAAGTCGTTAAATATGTTATGCTTCTTTTTTAAAGACTTGAATTTAGTTTTGAGGTTTATTTCTAAGTATGAGTTTGTTAGTTGGTTTGCCGTTGACAGACAGTTGTAGTTTTCCTTCTCGCCTTGTATTCCTTCAGGGATACGGCAGTGACGCCCAATAAGAGTTTGAGTCTTCCGCTAAATTTTGTTTATTGACGTTAGTTTGACTTTGACTTTATTATAATTGAATTTCCGGGGCGTTACATTTCTAATCCCTCTATTTGGTAGGGATAACAAATCCCTAGGGATTGCAATTCCATTCCAGAAACGGCTCTCCAAACAGAAAAAACAGGAATTAGAACTCATTCCTACTCAATTCCATTTCTGTTTTGCTCACCAAACAGGCCCTTAAGGTTTTAGGAAGGGGTTATATTCAGCTGAAATGGAAAAGGGGGAATGGGTTGTGGGTTTGGGTAAACGGGTTAGACGGGTAGAGGGAGCTGGGCATGGGTTTTGGGCTGTCGCTTGGGCCGAATAAGGGGAAGAATTGGGCTGATTAATTGGGTAGAAATAGGAATCGGTTTTGGGTTTTTATTTTATTTTCAATTTTAAACATTTTGATTCAATTAAGCAATAATAATAACAACAATAGTAAAAAGACATAAAATCTAATAAAATTGTAAAATGAGTAAAAACCTAATAAAAATATTAAAATAATTATTAAAGACAAGCAAAACACTTTATAAAATATATCAATTCGGCTCGAAACGAGACCGAACAACTAACTAATTGTAACAACTCGAACTTTTATAATTTATTAAGTATGATTATATTTTTTAAAATAAGCCCCAAAATTTATTTGATTTGTTTATTTATATTTAAAAAATAAGTGATATGTGATTTTATCAAAGTTCATTGGAAATTCTTTTGGAAAATTATTTGGTGAAGTAGTAGCAATCTCACTAATAAAATGTTCATTTCACTATATTTAGCTATATTTTCTGTTTCCTTTTGACATTAAATTTATTCTAAGTTTTAATTCGATCTTAAAATCTCTTATTGAACCCTCCTCGATCACTGAAAGCACTGGTATATTAGTATTGGGCAGAATAGTGAGATTTTGTCTACAACCATTTCAACATGGAGGCTACAAATACCAACCTTCCATCGTCCTCTTCCTCCTTTTCTCCTCCTTCCTAATGAAGCTCTGACTCTCCTCTAACAATGGCCCAATTGCTAGAGTGGCAAACATGCCCAAGGACAACACAATACCATATAGAATCCTTCAAGCTTGAGTTGTGTTTATAAATTCGAAATTTATCTTGCAAAAATACAACATTTTCATCCTCTTGTTCCCTTTCTGCTCGCTCAATCCCGACCGTGAACCACCACCAACTGCTACCATATGCCACTGCCATCATCACCATCTGTTGAACCACATCTGCCATCTCCACCACCACTTGACGTGTTGGAAACCGCCCAAAGACCAACCCAAAAACACCCATGACAACCCATCCTCATCCCTGTTTTCGCGCCTGAACAGTGTCGAAACCAGACGACCATGGCCGCTGTCGACCTCCTCCGGCTGTCTCCCAGACACTCCACCGCTAACACCACCCAGAAGCCACCCCATCACCACCCTTTGACCGACCATTGACCGACCAACCCATCCCTCTCCTGCCTTCCTCTGTTCTTGCGTGTAGAGAGAGAAAGAAAAGGGGTTCCCCCAATCTAATTATACTCCCTCACTATTAATTGACCCAAATTATCCAGCAAAGCCCAATTTTGAATATGGTCCAATTCCAAATTAGCCATCCTCTCAATTTATCTGGGTATCTTTCTAATTTTCTTTTTCATTTCCCACTATCTCATTAACTAATATTTTATCTTAAATATTTATTAACTATATAGTCTATATTTTCTTATAAATTATATAGATATATTCTCATATTTTCAAAGTGGAGTATTTTCCAAATTCTATGACTCAGTAAATGTCCTGTAAGTAAAGGTATATGCAATTGCTATTCACTTTTATCGTAATTATACATTATCAAATTTATGTCCAAATATTTATATCATGTTATAACCACAAATTTTCGAGTCTAAAATTAATTAAGACAAGAAAAAATGAACAAATAAAATTTGTATTAATTTCAAAGAATTTGGGTACGATCTCTATAATATTTGTTACAAGATGAACAAATAAACAATCTTCTGATTCGATCTATGTCGTCTTCTTGAAGGAGGGTCAATGCGGCTTGAATCTCGATCAAGTTTGTGTTGAATCTCTAGAACAAACGACACATAATAAAGTGTTTGTTGTTTAATTCTATAGAGAGTCTTCTTGAGAGTTAGATTTTTTCTATGTCCCTAAATGAGAGAGAGTAGTCCTGTTTATAGAGGAGAGACTCCCTCTCTTGGATGACTTGTTAGTCTCCTTGGGCCGTTGATCGGGCCTTGGGTTTGGGTTGACTTGGCAGTCCACTTGACTTTGACTTGGTAGTCAGTGTGGGCCGTTGTCTGGGCCTCAAGCTTGGGTCTTGATTTAGTAGTCGATTTGACTCTGACTTTAGCTTTCACTTGATAGTCAACTTGTGCAAATTTCATTTAAATAAATTAGATTAATTAATTTGGACCGACTAAAATAATCAACTTAATTAATTTTAACTTTTGACACTATTTTTATTTTTTTTTAGTGTCTACTAATTGCCCCCTTGAGACTAGATCATGTACACTGTCTTGTGTTTAAGCACGATTGACGTCTCGACATATTTTTTCGTAACCGGTCTTGATAGACTATTGACTTGAAGTGGTATGCCAACAATGATGACGAACAATCATCAACGCCATCTTGACGGGGGACGTCATAGCCATGTTGACGCATGTATTGACGTAGACACTGATCACTGATCGATGACTTAGGAGTCTGGGCTTTTTAGATAACTTGAGAGTTTCTTTACTTGGTCAGTCATGACGACTTAGAAGTCTTTTGACTTGAGTATCTACTTGTAGCGACTTGAAAGTCTATGATTTTTGTTGACTTATGAGTCTTTTTTGTGATGACTTAGGAGTCTTCAATGACGACGTGAAAGTCTATTTATATCGACTTAGAAGTCAAATTGATCATGACTTGAGAGTCTTTGATGACAATTTGGAAGTTTGTTGACTTGAGAGTCTTTTGGTGATGACTTAAAAGTCTTTGGTCATTTGATAGACTTGTGAGTCTTGTGCGTCAACTTAGCTTTCTAGATTCTTCAAAGAAAATGTATATACAGAAATTGAAAAACGAAAAAAATAAAAAAAATTAAAAATAAAAAAAGAGTTATGGCTAGTCCCCGATTCCCCCTATTTGAGCATGAAGTATTTTTGAAATATTTTGTTAGATTACATGATTATCGTGCTCAATGTGAATTGTATGGTATCTTTTATGAAACATTGGATATGTTGGGATTTGAGCATGAGGGTATAAATTATGAAACTCGTAATCTCTTCAATTTCTATGGGTTTTCTAATTTAGGAGAAGATGTTGCTTGGAAACTTATTGAATGGTTGTCTAAGGACTCTTATGAATTTGAGAAAAAAAAATGTTAGTCCTGGTGTCCAACCTTCTTATTATGCACCACCCTCTAAGACTTTAGCCATACCATATAATGAGTACCCCCAAAATCTGAAATATCAATCTAGTGGTGGGGAGTATTTGGGAAATTTTTGTGAGACCTTAACTGACCAGTCATGTGAATATCCCTTGTATTTTGATGATAAATCATATGGTAGGGATTATGTAGAAAACTCTTATGATCTTCCCCCATGTGATGTTGTTGAGTCTCATCCTTTGTGCTCAATTTGTGATTCTCCATACCATGATTCTGATTATTGTTTTCAACCTAAAGTGGATGAATTCTGTTCGAAAATGATGGAGTGCATGCGTGAATTTTTACATGAGGCTAGACCTATGGTAGAAATTCTTTCTTTACAAGTGGTAGATTCGATAGTTGAAGTAGATCATTCATCTTTGAGTCTTGAAATGCATAATGATTCTTCTTTATATAATTATGATGAGGATGACTACTTTAATGGATCTCGTTCTGCATGCATCGGGTTCAAGAAAGCCTTAGCTCTAACTACATCTAGAGAGCATGAGAAAACTGTTGATTTTGTGTGCGATGATGTAGAACTGGATGAAAACATGCTTTATGATGAACCATTGTCCACACCTTTATTCATGCCTTTATGAGAAGAAAAGGTAGAGTATGATGAATGCCATGATGCTTGTGATACAATTGAGCATGATCTTGTTGAGAGTGAAATAGAATCTTTTGTGATTGAATGTGTGCTTGATACTGAATTATTCACTTTCATTGAGGATCATTGTATTAGTGAGACATTAGCTACCCTTTCTTGTGAGACTATTGATGTAAAATTTTGTGATAATGGACTTGAGTCTTTGGGGATTGATCCTAAGTGTTTGAACTTGGTTTGTGACAATGATATTTTTGATGGTGATATGCTTTATGAGTCGTTGTTTGCATCCAAGTCTGTGCATGAGAAGGTTAAGGAATGTGTTGTATTGCCCCCTCCTGTTGATTTGTATACCCAATCTCCATTTACGAGTCAATGGGAGGACTCATTTGTCATGTATTTGTTCACCGTGCCTAGGAAAGTCTTGTACATTCCTGTAGTCCGTCCTTTCTATGACTTCTCTAAGGCATTCGATAAACTGTTGAGAACATTAACGTTTGCTAATGAAATTTTGAGATTGTGCTCTTATCTACACCATTCTGAGATGCATTCACGGATGCATGGCTAGTTACTCCGGGCGTTAAATGGTTCTGACATGGTTCCCGATATCTTGAGGTGGGAAGGAGTGAGTCTTTTTTATAAGAAGCCTTCTAGGTAATATCCTTCCTCACCTTTCTTGTACAGTTAGTGAGTATTCTTTCTTTTCTTCTTTTATTTTCTTTGTTGTGGGTTTCTTGATTTCTTTTGGGTGATTGCTTATCTATATTTCTTTTCCAATGAGGACATTGTTGGTCTTTTTGTGCGGGAGTGGGGGGGAGGCATGCATGCCGGCTTGTGTTTTCCTTTTCTTTGTGAGTTTTGTTTTTGTGTGATCTTTCTTTTCTTCTTTTGTTTTCTTTTTGTGTGTTTCTTTTTCTTTCCTTCTGCAGTGCTTGCTTACCTTACTTTTGTTTCCATTGAGGACATTGCAACCTCTGTGTGTGGGAGTGGCGGGTGGTATGCATTTCTGCTTTTGAGTCTAAGAAAATGAAAAAAAAAGAGTGAGATTCATTTTGTAAATATTTTTGGTTTTTCTTTAGTTCTTTAGTTAATAGTGTCTTGTATATATTTTTATTTTTCTTTTAATCTTGCATGCCAAGTTCTAAGCATTTAGGTAGTTTAAATTGTATATCCTAACCGTATGCTTGGTGCTTTTGGATCGTGGGCCGGGTTGTCTTTACTTGAAGATCTTGAGGTAACCTCCTTCCGCCCTCTTTTTGAGTGTATATATTCTTAATCCATGATGAATGCTTGATTTTTCCTTTGGGAATGTGTTGGATTATCTTGTTGTTGGAGCCGTGTGGGCTCGGGTCGCCACCGCTTTTTATGTGCTAAGTGTTTTGTATATCTGCTTTTCTTATGTCCTCTACGTTACTTATGGCACCCTTCTCACAATGGGGACATTGTGACGTTTTGTGTGGGAGTGGGGGGTTGATATTTTTCATGCTGAAGGGTAGATCACCTAGTTTTTAGTCTTTATTTTTTATTTTCATAGTTTTTGCTAAAATTTGAAAAATTCTGTATGGAAGAAAAAAAAGGAAAAAGGTTGTGAAAAACCCCCAAAAGTGTTTCTTTTCTTTTTTGAAGATGCTTTCGTTCATAATTGTGTAGGTATAGTTGTTTAATTGGCCGATTTAATCATTTAGAAGTGGCCGATATAAATAATGATAGGCCTTAGGAAGGATTTATGCCATGATTTATCTCTATTAGGCCTAGACATGGAATGTGAAAGCGGAATCCTCACTTCTTACATGCCCCGATTGTGAATTTCTTACCTAAAGTTAGACGGTCTTAATTGTTCTAATGCTCTTGCTCTCTTAATTAATTAATTACCGTCGGTTCCACCGAGGAGGGTTGGTATGGGTGGACGGCGCCCACGCCCCTTAAGTACAATGTTTACGTATGGAGCAACCCGAATCAGGTAGGGTAACCATTGGCGAAGGCCGGTCTGATTCCTGAAAAACCCGACGCCGACGCGCTAAAATCTTACAAAACGGATTGAGAGTAAGGCTTGATAAAGAAAGAAAAGAGTGAAGAAAAAGAAAAAGAAAGCAGAATAAGAAAAAGAAAGAAAAAGCAAAAGAAAGAAAAAAAAGAAAAAAAAAAGTTGAGAAAGTGAAAAAGAAAAACAAAAAGAAAAGAGAAGTTGAAAGAAAAATAAAGAGTGAAGTTAGGTTAGCTAATAACTCCGAGCTTGAGCACGGAAATGACTTTGATTGTCTGGCTTAGGTTAGGAAGGATCAATTAGGGCCCACTTGGACTTGTGCGCGAGGATTTTTGCTCATCATGAAGTGCTGGGGTTGAAAACCTTAAGGATTGGCAATTGTTCAACCTTGTGTCCTTGTTTGTTCATATTTGCTTCTTCCATTTTATTGTTGAGGCGGGTTGGGAAACTAAGTGCATGATTGGGGATGAGAATATCTTCTTCGCCTTTGTTTTGTTTTTGTTTTTGGTTTTTCACCTTTTCTTATTTACCTTTTTCTTTTCTCTTGGCTTTTGTGGGTATAGCTTCTAGAAACCCTCGCGAGACCCACCTCGTCCACTTGAGCTGCCAAGGGGTTTAAAGTGCTTGATGTATGTGCTAAATGCATCCGCGATTCCTGCGAAAGTGAGTTAGGGTAGTTAGTTTCTTTTTCCCTTTCTTTATCTTTGATTTAGTTTGCTCGGGGCGAGCAAACCCTTGTGTGGGAGTGTTGTTCGGTCTCGTTCCGAGCCGAATTATATCTTTTATAAGGTGTTTTGCTTGTCTTTAATAATGATTTTAGTAGTTTTTATTATGTCTTTACTCATTTTGCATTTTTATTAGATTTTATGTTAGTTTATTATTTATATTTATTATTATTATTATTAAAATGAATCAGAAAATATAAATATTAGAAATAAAAACCTAATAATCCTAATTCCTAATTCTACCCAATTATTCGGCCCACTTTCCCCAGCCCTCTTTCTCCCTATTCGGCCCATCACCCGTATACCCAAACCCGCCTGCCCAACAACCTTAATACCCATCTGCCGAAATACTCGACCCACTTTCCCCATCTTTCAGCCGGATACAATACTCCCAGCACCCAAACCCTAATTTCATTCCCCTTTTTTCCTCTTTTCCTCCTCTTCTTCGTTCCCTTTTTCCCTCCCATTCCTCTCTGTTCTCTTTTATTCTTTGCGCAAATACCCGACAACCAGCAACCCTCCATAACCAACTAAATCCATCTCAATATCTCTTCATCTCCTTCTCACTTCTCGTCTCTTCTCTTTTATCTCTTCCTTTTTCTCTTATCTGCTTATTATCTCGCGAATTTCTCACTCACTCATCTCTATTTCTCTTAACAGATTCGGTTTGAGAGAAGAAGAAGAGAATGGAGCAAGCACCATCGTCATACATCATCTAACTGTTAAATTTCATCTTGTCCGTCCATGATTGAAGAAAATTGATGGCAGAGATTGAAGAAGGAGGGTCGAGTTCGACTATAAAAGAGAAAGAAGGGAGGTTTCAGCCATCATCTTAGGTAAGAATTTAGATTTAGGTTTTTATCTGTGCTTTAATTCGTGATTTGAATTTCTATTTTGGTATTAGTATTCTAGAGTTTGTTCTTGATTTCGATTTCTTGAAATGTAAGTTGATTCTAAGAATTTTATGTTAATGTTTTTGTTTGAATCAATTCAAATCTGAGGTTGTGTGAATTTGGTTGAATGGGATTTTAGGGTTTAGTTTAGGACACTGAGGCTGATGGAGACCATCAAGGAGAACAATCAGCAGCAGCAGCTTCATCAACAAATGAGGCTTCCAAGGGATCTTCACCAACAATTACAACAGCAGCAGCACAAGGAGGAGGAGCACTTGCTGTTTCACACAACTCAGCAGCTAGACCAGCCCTTCCAGCAGAAACATCAGGTTTTCAAAGCCTAGCACATACAGCAAGCCACTCAGCAGACTTCTCAGCAGTCCAAAGTTCTAGCAGGAGGTTCTTAGCTTCACCAGCAGCCACCACACCACCAACAGCATCCATACAGGCTTGTTACACCATTGTAAAGCAAGCCCTGGCATTTGCAGCCACTCAGCATTAGTAATCCAGACCAATTCCAGTTCCCAGTAGCAACAGTCCAAGCAGCTGACTTTCTCAATGTTTTATCTCTTGATTGAGGAAGTTTCAGCCAATGTTTCCTAGGAGTTTTTTGTTCCTTGCCATGTCCTTTTCAAGTCCAAGCCAAGTCCTAGCATGATCATGCATGGCACGACTAAGATTCAGAAGGCAGAACAACCAATCCCAGCAGGGTTGTTTATCAGTTTTTCCAGAACCCCAGTTATGGGGCTATGTGTTTTAATTTCTGTTCACAGGGGTTGCTTTGGTCTTTCCAGCATGATATTAACCTGTTGAGATTACTTCCAGGTTAGCATTGGCGCGGGAATTACCTCAGTAACTTTGTTTTTACCCCTTAGGAGAGGAAAACTTCCTGTTGGTCCTTTTTGCCACCCTTTTGGCATTTTTTCCAATCAGAGCTTAGCTCAGTAATTTCCTTTTATTTTCTTACAGTTTGTACTCGAGATCATTAGGATGTAATCACATGTATTAGTTTCAGGCTTTGTAGCTTAGGATATTCCAGGGAGATTAGGTAGAATGCTTATGCTTAAGCAACTGCTAATCAAACTCATTAGCTTTCTTTGTATTCTGAAGTTTTCTATCAATGAAGGACATCTCAGTGTTTATTCAATAGTATTCTCGAGTGTCTCAATACCTCTGAAAGTTTGTGAGTTTCCTATAACTCTCAACCTTGGTTCAATCAGTTCATGTCACTGGAAATTGGCAAATCCAGCAAGTATAAACTGAGCTTGATCATCCATGCTTTGGTGTATCTGTAGAGGCATGTATGTAAGAGTCCCTTGCCCTTGATTGCAGTTGTGGTGTATCTGTATCAACTGTAAGCAAGTCTATCCCTTTTATTCTGTTGTTGGGTTGTCTTCTATTCCAGCTTGTTGCTTTCTATCAGTTATTGCAAAGTTTAAGCATCCAGCTGTGTGTTTGTGCGACTGTATGGTGTGTTCTAGCTCAACACTCTGATCTTAGTGAGTTAGCATACATCATCTTGGTATTAGAGCATTGTTTTCTATCTTGGACTGTGTTTGCTTGTTGTAGTAAAATGGCCGGAACTAGTAAAACACCACAGGAAGTCTTAGAACAAACCTTGAAAGAGAAGGAAGAAGTAGAACAGAAAATGAAGTTTTTGAGTGAGCAGTTGAATTACTATATGAGATTGCATAGGCATTAGTTGAATAAGGAGACTGATGATGAGATGGAGGAAGGAGAAGGTGAGAATCCTTTCAGTAGGACAGGGAGAGGAGGTCGAGGTCCTAGACCTACACCCAGGAGTAGGAGAAGGATAATAAGATCACCTAGAGTCAGTGAGCCTGAGGAAAACAGTGAGAGTGAAAGAGAAGTAAGGAGGGGAGATAGGAGGTTGAGAAACTTGATTTCACGATTGATATACGTGAGTATGCAGGAGAACTTGACCCTGATGTTTTCCTAGATTGGTTACAGACAGTAGAAAGAGTCTTTGATTTGAAGGAGGTCTCAGAAGAAAACAAGGTGAAGTTAGTAGCCTTAAAGTTAAAAAAATGTGCTTCTACTTGGTGGACTAATCTGCAGAGAAGGAGAATGGAGATTGGAGAGGCTAGAGTGAGTACCTGGCTTGAGATGAGGCAGAAGTTGAAGGAGAAGTTCCTTCCAGATAATTACATGAAGGAGAACTACAACAAGTTAAAACATTTTGTGCAGGGGAACAAGTCAGTAGAAGAGTACACAAAGGAGTTTGAGCACTTGCTTTGGAAGTGTAATATGCAAGAGAATGAAGTGCAAACCTATATCAGGTATATTGCAGGCTTGAATGAAGGCATCAAGAACATTGTAGAACTGCAGGTCTATGATTCCCTTGATGAGCTATGTTCTCTGGCTCACAAAGTGGAACAACATAAGAAGTCTAGAGCAAAGGACTACAGCAGCAGTAGATATCCAGCCAAACCTTATGCACCAGCCAAGCCAAACCCTTACAAACCTTATAATGCCCCACAAAAGACCTATGCACCCCCACTTCCACCTCAAATCAAATCCAAATTTCAAGACCCCACAAAATCAGCCACAAAATTCCCCACAAAGAACCCCAGCCCCTATCAGCAAATCCTATACAGAGAGAATATGTTTCAGGTGTCAAGGACTAGGGCACATTGCCTCAGAATGTCCAAACAAGAGAATGGTTACTCTTGCTGAGTACCAAGCAACTTTGTTTATTGACCCTGAAAATGTGCAGGAAGAAGAACAGGAGTATGCAGAGCATGAACATGACCCTATCTATGATGATGAGGCTATAGAAGAAGGTCTAGATGACGGAGAAATGGTTGTGATCAGAAGAGTTCTAAGCAGCTCAGCAGTAGAGGAAGCAGAAGAGCAGAGGGAGAATATCTTTCATACAAGATGCACTATTGGAGGGAAAGTATGCTCAGTGATTGTGGACAGTGGAAGCCGTACCAATGCAGCATCCAACACTATGGTGAAGAAGCTAAGCCTAGCAACCAAGCCCCACCCAGCCCCATATACCATCCAGTGGCTCAGTTCAGGCAAAGGTATCAAAGTTTTTGCTAGATGCCTTGTTGCTTTTTCAATTGGTCAATCATACAAAGATGAGGTCTGGTGTGATGTCTTACCTATGGATGCCTGTCATTTGCTTTTGGGTCGACCTTGGTTGTATGATAGATCAGTAAATCACTGTGGAAGAGCTAATACCTATACCCTGACCCTAAACCACAAAAAGATTGTCCTAACCCCCATGAAACCCTCACAGTCAACCAAAAAAGCCAAAATCTTGTGTCTTGAACCTAGTCTTGATGTGTTGCTTTTATCTGATCATCATGAGTTTAGCAAACAGAAGGACTTGATCCTTTTAGACCTTGAAGAACCCTCAACACCACAAAATGACCACCCTTTATTCCTACTCTTACTTCAACAGTTTCAGCATGTATTTCTTGATGAAATGCCACCTGGTTTGCCACCTAAAAGGGATATCCAACACAAAATTGATTTAGTGCTTGGATCAGTGTTACCTAATAAGCCAGCTTATAGGATGACACCAGCAGATACCAATGAGATACAGAGGTAGGTGGATGAGTTATTGGAGAAGGGAATGATTAGGGAGAGTTTAAGTCCATGTGCAGTCCCAGCCTTGTTAGTGCCTAAGAAAGATGGAAGCCAAAGAACGTGTATTGACTGTAGGGCTATTAACAAGATCACAATCAAGTATAGGTACCCTATACCTAGACTTGAGGACATGTTGGATGAGTTACATGGGTCAGCAGTCTTTTCTAAGATTGATTTAAGGAGTGGATACTACCAGATAAGGATCTATGAGGGAGATGAGTGGAAAACAGCATTTAAGACCAAGGGAGGGTTGTTTGAATGGTTGGTCATGCCTTTTGGTCTGACTAATGCCCCATCTACATTCATGAGACTCATGAATCAGGTCCTTAAGCCACTCATAGGCAAGAGTGTTGTGGTATACTTTGATGATATTCTTGTCTATAGCAGGTCTGAGCAAGAGCATGTCAAGCATTTGCAGGAGGTTTTAACCATTTTAAGCAGGGAGGAGTTATTTGGGAATCTCAAGAAGTGTCACTTCTTTACATCCCAAGTGAACTTCTTGGGGTACATTGTTACAGCAGCAGGTATTCAGGTTGATAATGAGAAGATTCAAGCAATCAGGGAGTGGCATGTGCCCACTTCTATTCATCAAGTCAGGAGCTTCCATGGCCTGGCTTCATTTTACAGGGGATTTGTCAAGAATTTCAGCACCATCCTAGCACCAATGACTGAAGTGGTGAAAGGAAAGTTCTTTATTTGGACAGCAGCGGCCCAAAAAGCCTTTGAACAAGTCAAAGAAAGGCTCACTTCAGCACCAGTTCTAGCACTACCCAGCTTCAGCAAAGTTTTTGAAGTAGAATGTGATGCTTCAGGAGTTGTCATTGGAGCAGTATTGACTCATGAGGGTAAGCCAGTTGCCTATTTCAGTGAAAAGCTAAATGATGCCAAGAAGAAATACAACACCTATAACAAAGAGTTCTATGCCATCATCAGAGCTCTTCAGCACTGGAGGCACTACCTTATTGGAGCAGAGTTCATACTTCACAGTGATCATGAGGCCTTGAAGTTCATTCAAGGGCAGCACAAGCTCAACACCAGGCATGCTGCTTGGGTAGAGTATATGCAGCAGTTTCACTTCATGATCCACCATAAATCAGGAGTGCTAAACAAAGGAGCAGATGCATTGAGTAGAAGGTACATGTTGCTTCACATGCTTGATTCTAGAATTATTGGTTTTGAGCATTTGAAAGCTTTGTATCAGGAGGATGGAGATTTCAAGCAGGTGTACCAGAAGTGTCAGCAGCAATCCCAGGGTCTGTATCACATAGACCAGGGATATTTGTTCAAAGGAAGCAGGTTGTGTGTCCCTAAGAGCAGTTTCAGAGAATTGTTGATCTCAGAAGTCCATGGAGGAAGCTTAGCAGGACATTTTGGAGTTGAGAAGACATTGTTGATGTTGAGAGAGCATTACAGTTGGCCAAAGATGAGGAAAGATGTGGAGCATCTATTGAAGAGGTGCAATGTGTGTCAGTTGACAAAGTCACACAGCCTACCCCAAGGCTTGTACACAACATTGCCAGTTCCCAACAGCCCTTGGGAAGATGTAAGCCTTGATTTCATTTTAGGTTTGGCAAGAACTCAAAGAGGGAAGGATTCAATCATGGTGGTGGTTGATAGATTCTCAAAGATGGCACATTCCATACCCTGCCACACCACCTTTGATGCCACCAAAGTTGCTGAATTATTCTTCCAAGAAATTATTAGATTGCATGGAGTGCCAAGAACAATGGTATCTGACAGGGATACAAAGTTTTTGAGCCATTTTTGGGTCACTCTATGGAAGAAACTGGGCACCCAGCTCAAGTACAGCGCCACTTGCCACCCACAAACTGATGGCCAGACAGAGGTTACTAATAGAACACTTGGAGTCCTATTGAGAGCACTGATCCACAAAAATAAAGCAGGATGGGATACTCTATTGCCCCATGCTGAGTTTGCTTACAACAAAGCATCATCCAAGGCCATAGGCTACTCTCCATTCCAAGTAGTCTATGGTAAAAATCCAATTTCCCCTTTGGATTTAGTTCCACTAACTACTTCTGTCAAATTTAGTTTTGAAGCAGGTAAAAGAGCAGATCAAATCAAGGAGCTTCATCAGCAAGTGAAGGAGAACATTGCCAAATATACTGAACAGGTGTCTACCTCAGCAAACAAGCACAGGAAGAAGGTGACCTTCCAGCCAGGAGACTTAGTTTGGATCCACCTCAGGAAGGACAGGTTTCCCAGCAAAAGAAAAGGCAAGTTGTTACCAAGAGCATATGGCCCCTTTGAAGTACTTGAAAAAATTGGAGACAATGCCTACAAACTGGATCTATCTGAAGAGTATGGAGGCTCAGCAACATTCAATGTAGCAGTTCTTCAACTATACTATCCAGCAGATGAAGACCTTCCAAGTTTGAGGACAAACTTTCCTCAACCTAGGGAGGATGATGGAGACCATCAAGGAGAACAATCAGCAGCAGCAGCTTCATCAACAAAAAAGGCTTCCAAGGGATCTTCACCAACAATTACAACAGCAACAACACAAGGAGGAGGAGCACTTGCTGTTTCACACAACTCAGCAGCTAGACCAGCACTTCCAGCAGAAACAGCAGGTTTTCAAAGCCTAGCACATACAACAAGCCACTCAAAAGACTTCTCAGCAGTCCAAAGTTCCAGCAGGAGGTTCTTAGCCTCACCAGCAGCCACCACACCACCAACAGCATCCATCCAGGCTTGTTACACCATTTTAAAGCAAGCCTTGGCATTTGCAGCGACTCAGCCCATCAGCATTGGTCATCCAGACCAATTCCAGTTCCCAGCAGCAACAGTCCAAGCAGCTGACTTTCTCAATGTTGTATTTTTTGATTGAGGAAGTTTCAGCCAATGTTTCCTAGGAGTTTTTTGTTCCTTGCCATGTCCTTTTCAAGTCCAAGCCAAGTCCCAGTATGATCAAGCATGGCACGAGTAAGATTCAGAAGGCAGAACAACCAATCCCAGCAGGGTTGTTTATCAATTTTTCGAGAACCCCGGTTATGGGGCTTTGTTTTGATTTCTATTCACAGGGGTTGTTTTGGTCTTTCCAGCATGATATTAACCTGTTGAGATTACTTCCAGGTTAGCATTGGCGCATGAATTACCTTAGTAACTTAGTTTTTACTCCTTAGGAGAGGAAAGCTTCCTATTGGTCCTTTTTGCCACCCTTTTGGCATTTGGTCCAATCAGAGCTTAGCTCAGTAATTTCCTTTTATTTTCTTATAGTTTGTACTCGAGATCATTAGGATGTAATCACATGTATTAGTTTCAGGCTTTGTAGCTTAGGATATTCCAGGGAGATTAGGCAGAATGCTTATGCTTAAGCAACTGCTAATCAAACTGATTAGCTTTCTTTATATTCTGAAGTTTTCTTTCAATGAAGGACATCTCAGTGTTTATTCAATAATATTCTCGAGTGTCTTAGTACCTCTGAAAGTTTGTGAGTGTCCTATAACTCTCAACCTTGGTTCAATCAGTTCCTGTCACTGGAAATTGTCAAATCCAGCAAGTGTAAACTGAGCTTGATCATCCATTCTTTGGTGTATCTGTAGAGGCATGTATGTAAGAGTCCCTTGCCCTTGATTGCAGTTGTGGTGTATCTGTATCAACTGTAAGCAAGTCTATCCCTTTTATTCTGTTGTTGGGTTGTCTTCTATTCCAGCTTGTTGCTTTCTATCAGTTATTGCAAAGTTGATGAATCCAGCTGTGTGTTTGTGTGACTGTATGGTGTGTTCTAGCTCAACACTCTGATCTTTGTGAGTTAGCATAAATCAGAGGCAGTTTTAGAATCAGTCACAAAACTTCCAATCCAACTTTTAGTGAGGAGGAGGATTAAGAGTCACAAATCCTACTTGAAAACGAGGATTTGAGGATTCTTAGTGATCCAATTCACAATTTTCTTATTTGTTCAGGGGAAATTCAATTGAAGGTTGAAGACTAGAAAGAAGATAGTTCATCGAAGTTATAATTTCTTGCTCCCATTTTCCTTGTTCATTCTAGTTTTCTCATTTATTGCTTTCTAATTGTTTTCTTAGTTAGGTTTTAATTTCATGTTTTCTTGATTGTTATTATGAATCCTTGTTTAGATTAGTTCAATAGCTTTCTTTACATAATTTACTGCTTTCCGCACTGAAAAATCCCTAACGCAAATTGATTCCCTTATCAAGCCTAAACCCCCATCCCTTTGGACCGACAACCCTTACCTCACAAAAACAACAAAAATACTAGAACCGAACAACTGTGCGTTGCTGGGGATGGCGTTATTTGGTAGATTAGGTTTTTGGTTTGTGTGTATATTGTTTATTGCTTTCTAGATTCTTCAAAGAAAATGTAAATACAGAAATTGAAAAACGAAGAAAATTAAAAAAATTAAAAATAAAAAAGAGTTATGGCTAGTCCCCAATTCACCCTATTTGAGCATGAAGTATTTTTGAAATATTTTGTTAGATTACATGATTATCGTGCTCAATGTGAATTGTATGGTATCTTTTATGATAAATTGGATATGTTGGGATTTGAGCATGAGGGTATAAATTATGAAACTCGTAATCTCTTTAATTATTATGGGTTTTCTAATTTAGTAGAAGATGTTGCTTGGCAATATATTGAATGGTTGTTTAAAGACTCTTATGAATTTGAGCACAAAAATGCTATTCCTTGAACTGTATCAGGTTCAGTGTCGGGTTCGGTGCTAAGCTTTCATAGCCGGGATTGCGGTTAAAGATAAGATCGATGAAATCCCGACCCATCATCACCGGACTAAAACCGCTCACCCACTCGTTTTCAGGAATCGACACACCTTTATAAAAGGCGGGGTGGTGAGCATCACACTATCGTGGCCTCGGCGAGCCATCCTTGTTGGAGTAAGGAGAGGCTCGGGACTTGTCAATGACCTCAGAGGCCTCGGGACTGGATTGGGTCATCCCGGAAATGAAGGGCGTGGTGGTATCAAGTCTCGGAAGTAACCAAGTTAATAACTTGCAGGGGAGAAGGCGATTAAAGGTTGGAAATGTGCGCGCCTCCACGCTTTGGGCCATAACTCCTTCAATATAACTCCGATAGGTCTCAAATTTTGGGAGTTTATAGTACACAGTGAGAGCTTTCCAACGATATCTTACAGACCTAAAACGGAGTTCGGATGAAGAAGTTATGCCCATTTGAAGTCGGCAGGGAAAACTGCCCAGAAGCCTAGCTCGCCCGAGCAAAATGTTGGCTCGCCCGAGCCAACATTCTGTCACGGCCGCGACCCATCCAGGCCAGCGACAGGCCAAGGCAGTCAGAGGGCCAGCTCACCCGAGCCACCCATCTGCTCGCCTGAGCCGCTCTTCTGGTCGGACGCGTATTTTCGTCATTTTTGCCTTGTTTTAGCCTAATTCCTAGTTTATTATAAATAGCTTGTTATCTCATTTTTCCAGACAGCTTTTGATGAATTATGAACATGCTTATGCATTGGTTAGGGTTTCCCTAAGTTTTCTCTCAAAATCTAGATTACTTTATCCATTGATTAATGGTGTTGTTTCTAGTCATTCCTTTATTGATCATTTGGTGGATTCTTCCTTTATGATGGTCATGGTGGGGTGTTAGGTTTGTGTGGTGGAATCTCCTTTATCCAAGGTCATATCCAATCCCTTTGGTGTTCAAGGTTATTGATATTGGTTGATTTTGGTTATTATTCTTGTTATTATTCAAGTTCAAGGCTATTGTTGAGAAGTTCAAGCATAGGTGATTGAGATGTTCATCTTTCTCCCCTTATTCTAGTGCTTATGGATTTCTCTCATCTCTTCTACAACAACAACTCAAGCTAAGTCTACATTCTCTCCCATCGCGCCACGCTCCATTTGGTATCAGAGCCCAAGGTTTTTCATCTAGCTTGAGTTTTATCATTGTTCTTGTTAGTGTGTTCTCTAGTGTTGATTTTTGTGGATTGTATGCAAGTATTGGTGATCCCCATTCCCTTTGCAATCCAAGAGTATTGGAATACTTTGTCTTGTGTTTGTATTTGGTGTTTTTGGTGCATATGGGAGTTTTGAGGAAGAGTTGGAAATTTGTGCCCACAAGGTGTTTGATAAAATGCCCAAGTGAGAAAAACACAAAGAACCCTTATCCAAACACAAGCCAACTACAAGAAAACCCCCAAACTCCACAAAATATCCCAAACACAATCCGTCCCATACCTTTCCCTCGATATGGATGGTCACGATGATTCCGATCGAGAGGAACCTAGCCACCGGAGGAGTTCCCGAGTCCAAGGAATTGAGGACCGACTTGCTACGATGGACGAGAGGTTCACTTCTCTTGAGAATCATAACGCTAACATCGAGTGGACTCTTCTAGAGATTGCGGCACAAATGAACACTTTGACAGTGCAACGTCAAGGGCAACCACAAGTTCAACGTCGGAGACGTGCACAAAGCCCTATCCGTCCTCCTCCAAACTTTGAGTCGAGTGACGATGCTAGAGGCTCTCCACGACACCGAATTCGTCGGAATGTGCAAGATCCACCCCCTCGTGACGACTTCCAGGACATTAAAATTGACATCCCCGAATTCAACGGCTCCACCGACCCGGATGACTACCTCGAATGGATCCAACTGATGGATAGGATCTTCGAGACCAAGGAGTATGATGATGAGAAGGCTTATAAGATCGCGAGCTTGAAACTCACCAGGGCCGCTTCGCTTTGGTTTGAGAATATGAAGTTGCAACGGACTCGTGAAGGAAAAGCAAGGATTTCCACTTGGACCCGGCTTAAGCAAGTGATGAATCACCGCTTTTTGCCAAACACTTACCGTCATGACGTTCTGAAGAAGGCCTATGCCCTTACCCAAGGCAAACGAACCGTCGGAGAATACATTTCGGAATTCGAGCAACTTCTTATCAAGAGTGGCCTCCAGGAGCCTGAGGATCAAACCATGATGCGATTTTTGAATGGCTTGAACTCCACAATCGCTAAAAGGGTTGAGGTCCAACCATACTATTCCATGGATGAATTGTGTAGTTTGGCTCTCCGAGTTGAGCGAAGAAGAATGGAAGGATCCAACACCAAATCCTTGTCTAGGCCCGTCTACTCACCATCTAGCCGACCTCCTCCGGAGTCAAGCACTTCAAGGTCTAGCGAGACACGAGGTCCACACCAACACCAAGAATTGACAAAGGAAAGGGGCTTGCTACGGAGACTCCAACGGAACCTCCTCGACGAGCGGAAGGCCGGAAATGCTTTAGGTGCCATGGTTATGGCCATTTTCAAGCCGATTGTCCAAACCGTCGGGCTTTGACACTCCAAGAGGTCCATGACATCGATGATGAGCTTCGAAAGGCTCAAGAGGAACCCGAAGTGTTGGTTGAAGATGCGATTACTAGCGATGATGAGGATGCCGCTCCCATACCCCCCGTGCGTGGGAGTGCACTTGTTGTGAGGAGAGCTTTGCATATCCATGAGACTCCTCTCGATAAGGCCCAACGGGAAATGTTGTTCCAAACGCGGTGCTTCGTAGGTGGAAAAGTGTGCACTCTTGTTATCGATGGAGGAAGTTGCACGAATGTCACATCTACCACTATGGTCGAGAAGCTTGGCTTGCCTCTATTACCGCACCCTTGGCCCTATTCACTCCATTGGCTCAACGATCACAACGGCATCAAGGTAACTAAGCAAGTCTTAGTAAAATTTTCTTTTGGATCTAACTATGATGATTCCCTTGTTTGCGATGTTGTCCCTATGAGCACTTGTCACATTTTATTGGGACGACCTTGGCAATATGACAAGAAAACGGTGCACAATGGGTTGAACAACACTTATACATTCACCCATAAAGACAAGAAAGTCAAGTTACTTCCCATTTCTCCGCGAGAAACCGAAACTTCAAAAGCCGGGATGGGTAGTGAGTTGAGGAACCTTCTCATGATGAGCAAAACACGGGATGGGTGTACTCTTGGCGAGGACGAGCTCCCTTTTGCTTTGTCTATGCCTCGTAGTGATCCTAGTGAGATTGAGAGTTCCCAAGCACCACATAAAAATTCCCTACCGCCCCTTAACCCTTCACCTCCACAAGACAAGCCTCCTTCTACTTTCTTGCATATGGATGATGGGTACATTGTGGGATTTGAAGATTGTGGGTTGTCAAGCATGTTTGTTCGAAGCGTTCGGGAAGTTCCGAGCTTCATGGGGATGATTGATGAAGAGTGCTTCAGTTTTAACCCCCAAGAGTTGAGGGCAACTCTTTTTCAAGAGGGGGAGTATGAACCGTATCGGGTTCACGCTGCTTTGCCAAGCTTTCATAGCCGGGATTGCGGTTAAAGATAAGATCAATGAAATCTCGACCCATCATCACCGGACTAAAACCGCTCACCCACTCGTTTTCAGGAATCGATACACCTTTATAAAAGGCGGGGTGGTGAGCATCACACTATCGTGGCCTCGGCGAGCCATCCTTGTTGGAGTAAGGAGAGGCTCGGGACTTGTCAATGACCTCAGAGGCCTCGGGACTGGATTGGGTCATCCCGGAAATGAAGGGCGTGGTGGTATCAAGTCTCGGAAGTAACCAAGTTAATAACTTGCAGGGGAGAAGGCGATTAAAGGTTGGAAATGTGCGCGCCTCCACGCTTTGGGCCATAACTCCTTCAATATAACTCCGATAGGTCTCAAATTTTGGGAGTTTATAGTACACAGTGAGAGCTTTCCAACGATATCTTACAGACCTAAAACGGAGTTCGGATGAAGAAGTTATGCGCATTTGAAGTCGGCAGGGAAAACCGCCCAGAAGCCTAGCTCGCCCGAGCAAAATGTTGGCTCGCCCGAGCCAACATTCTGTCACCGCCGCGACCCATCTAGGCCAGCGACAGGCCAAGGCAGTCAGAGGGCCAGCTCGCCCGAGCCACCCATCTGCTCGACCGAGCCGCTCTTCTGGTCGGACGCGTATTTTCGTCATTTTTGCCTTGTTTTAGCCTAATTCCTAGTTTATTATAAATAGCTTGTTATCTCATTTTTCCAGACAGCTTTTGATGAATTATGAACATGCTTATACATTGGTTAGGGTTTCCCTAAGTTTTCTCTCAAAATCTAGATTACTTTATCCATTGATTAATGGTGGTGTTTCTAGTCATTCCTTTATTGATCATTTGGTGGATTCTTCCTTTATGATGGTCATGGTGGGGTGTTAGGCTTTGGTGGTGGAATCTCCTTTATCTAAGGTCATATCCAATCCCTTTGGTGTTCAAGGTTATTGATATTGGTTGATTTTGGTTATTATTCTTGTTATTATTCAAGTTCAAGGCTATTGTTGAGAAGTTCAAGCATGGGTGATTGAGATGTTCATCTTTCTCCCCTTATTCTATTGCTTATGGATTTCTCTCATCTCTTCTACAACAACAACTCAAGCTAAGTCTACATTCTCTCCCATCGCGCCACGCTCCATTCCTAGTGTCCAACCTTCTTATTATGCACCACCCTCTGAGACTTTAGCCATACCATATAATGAGTACCCTCAAAATCTGAATGATCAATCCAGTGGTGGGGAGTATATGGGAAATTTTTGTGAGACCTTAACTGACAAGTCATGTGAATATCCCTTGTATTTTGTTGATTAATCATATGGTAGGGATTATGTAGAAAACTCTTATGATCTTCCCCCATGTGATGTTGTTGAGTCTCATCCTTTGTGCTCAATTTGTGATTCTCCATACCATGATTCTGATTCTTGTTTTCAACCTAAAGTGGATGAATTCTATGCGAAAATGATTGAGTGCATGTGTGAATTTTTACATATGACTAGACTTAGGGTAGAAATTCTTTCTTCACAAGCGGTTGATTCGATAATTGAAGTAGATCATTCATCTTTGAGTCTTGAAATGCATGATGATTCTTCTTTATATATTTGTGATGAAGGTGACTACTTTAATGGATCTCGTTCTGCATGCATCGAGTTTAGGAAAGCCTTAGCTCTAGCTGCATCTAGAGAACATGAGAAAACTGTTGATTTTGTGTGTGATGATGTAGAACTTGATGAAAACATGCTTTATGATGAATCATTGTCCACACCATTATTCATGCCTTTATGAAAAGAAACGGTAGAGTATGATGAATGCCATGATGCTTGTGATACAATTGAGCATGATCTAGTTGAGAGTGAAATAGAATCCCTTGTGATTGAATGTATGCTTGATACTGAATTATTCATTTTCATAGAGGATCATTGTATTAGTGAGGCATTAGCTACCCTTCCTTGTGAGACTATTGATGTAAAATTTTGTGATAATGAAATTGACTCTTTGGGATTGATCCTAAGTGTTTGAACTTGGTTTGTGACAATGATCTTTTTGATGGTGATATGCTTTATGAGTCATTGTTTGCATCCAAGTCTGTGCATGAGAAGGTTAAGGAATGTGTTGTATTGCCCCCTCCTGTTGATTTGCATACCCAATCTCCATTTACGAGTCAATGAGAGGATGATACGCCGCAAGTGCACAGATGTACGTGTAGCAAGTATCAAGGTCGATCCCACATGGACTTTGTTATCTACACACCAAACTAGCCTCCTATGAGATTGCTAAATCGGTCGGGTTTTTGATTTGGATCAACTAATTCTATTTCTAATTGCTAAAAAGGTCAAATAAATCAAATATTCACACACTTCACAAATATGAAATCAATATAAAAAGACTTTCAGGGGATAAAACCTAAGTAACTCTATGAATCAAACAAGTGGATTGAACATGTATGTCACTAATTTAATTAGGTACATTTTAGGGTCGATAATCGCATAATGTATTCCGTAGCGAGCTTTTGGCAATGAAACGGATTGCTTAGTATAATTGATCTCTTGGACTCTTTATTGTGTCAATTTTATCTAAGTTAAATATCAAATTATCCAATGACCCCTAGTTACAAAGTCTTATATCTCTTGTTCACTTCATATACTAGTTTAATCCTAAGGGTTCCGATTATCGAATTTCTCCGTTCGGTACTTCATTCAACAATCTAAATCCATATTCTTGATGGCCAGTCAAAAACAATGACATACATAATCAAATGTTAAATAAAATGCATTCAAACTAGATAACAACTTGTTCAATCCAACAAAACTCAATTCATAAGAGAAACTAATAAGGGTTTATCCCCCAAACTAAAAGAAACTACTCACTACTCATGTTCGATTCACTAAACGTATGAAAGTCTATACTAAAACGCATGAAAACTATAAGAAAGAGAAGTAAACCGAGTGTTGAATCAATCCTTGCTTTATTGGTGATCGGTTGGGACTTTTGCTCCTCCACTTTAATGGATTCTTGCAAGATAATCTTCAAACTCCAATGCACTCTCAATCTTCAACTATAGATGTACTTGGATGGAATAGTGGATGAAATGATGGATGAGGATGATGAAGAATGAGAATGAATGACAGCAAAAACAGCCGGATACATCAATTATATAGCATTAAGAGCAACCGAAACGCCATTTTTGCATTAAACTGGGCCAACACGGGTGATCCCAGGACAACACGGACCGTGTTGCTTTCAACACGGGTCGTGTTGAATTGACACAAACCTGTGTTGCTCCCTGGAACCATTTTCTGGACTTTCTGGCCCTGAAACGACTCGTGTTGGGTCTTTTAGAAACCGTGTTGATGCCAGGTGGCATCCAATGCCTTTTTGGGCCTGAGTTTGGGCCTTGGGGTGGATTTATTCTTCAATTGTGATCCTCTTGGACTCCATACACTTGATTTTAAGCTTGATTTCTTCTCTTTAACACCAATTTCCTACAAAACTATACCAAACTCCAACCAAGCATAAAATAGAGAATTCGAGTATAAAAATAATACATTCATATCAACAATCACTCAAATTAACTCTAAATAACCCAAGATCACATATATATAAAATACACATATCAGAGGACTCATTTGTCATGTATTTGTTCACCGTGCCTAGGAAAGTCTTGTATATTCCTGTAGTCCGTCTATTCTATGACTTCTCTTAGGCATTCGATAAATTGTTGAGAGCATTAACGTTTGCTAATGAAATTTTGAGATTGCGCTATTATCTAAACCATTTTGAGAAGCATGCACGGATGCATGACTTGTTACTCGCGGCGTTGAATGGTTCTGACATTGTTCCCGATATCTTGAGGTGGGAAGGAGTGAGTCTTTTTTATAAGAAGCCTTCCAGGTAATATCCTTCCTCATCTTCCTTGTACAGTTAGTGAGTATTCTTTTTTCTTTTATTTTCTTTTTTGTGTGTTTCTTGATTTCTGTCGGGTGTTTGCTTATCTATGTTTCTATTCCAATGAGGACATTGTTGGCCTTTTTGTGTGGGAGTGGGGGTGGCATGCATGCCGACTTGTGTTTTTTTTTTCTTTTGTCAATTTATTTTTGTGTGATCTTTCTTTTCTTCTTTTGTTTTCTTTTTGTGTGTTTCTTTTTCTTTCCTTTTGCAGTGCTTGCTTACCTTACTTCTGTTTCCATTGAGGACATTGCACCTCTATGTGTGCGAGTGGGGGGTAGTATGCATTTCGGCTATTGAGTCTAAGAAAAGAAAAAAAATGAGATTCATTTTGTAAATATTTTTAGTTTTTCTTTAGTTCTTTAGTTAATAGTGTCTTGTATATATTTTCATTTTTCTTTTGATCTTCCATGCCAAGTTCTAAGCATTTGGGTAGTTTAAATTGTATATCCTAACCTTATGCTTGGTGCTTTTGGATCGTGGGTCGAGTTGTCTTTACTTGAAGATCTTGAGGTAGCCTCCTTCCACCCTCTTTTTGAGTATATATATTATTAATCCATGATGCATGTTTGATTTTTCCTTTGGGAATTTTGGATTCTATTGTTGTTGCAGCCGTGTGGGCTCAGGTCGCCACCGCTTTTTATGTGCTAAATGTTTTGTATACATGCTTTTCTTAGGTTCTCTACCTTACTTGTCACACCCTTCTCACAATGGGCACATTGTGACGTTTTGTTTGGGAGTGGGGGGGTGATATTTTTCATGCTGAAGGGTAGATCACCTAGTTTTTAGCCTTTATTTTTTATTTTCATAGTTTTTGCTAAAATTTGAAAAATTTTGTATGAAAGAAAAAAAAGGAAAAAGGTTGTGAAAACCCCCCAAAAGTGTTTCTTTTTCTTTTTGAAGATGCTTTCGTTCACAATTGTGTAGGTAGTTGTCTAATTGGCCGATTTAATCATTTAGAAGTGGCCGATATAAATAATGATAGGCCTTAGGAAGGATTTCTGCCATGATTTATCTCTATTAGGCCTAGACATGGAATGTGAAAGCGGAATCCTCACTTCTTACACGCCCCGATTGTGAATTTCTTACCTAAAGTTAGACGGTCTTAGTTGTTCAAATGCTCTTGCTCTCTTAATTAATTAATTAATTAATTAATTAATTACTGTCGGTTCCTCCGAGGAGGGTTGGTATGGGTGGATGGTGCCCACGCCCCTTAAGTACAATATTAAACCATATCTTGTTATGGTTAGGATTGAGGTCTTAGTATTTTAGTACGTTTTGGATTCTGTTACTATACTTTGGGTAGGATGCAAATTCCTCCTTTAATCCTTGTATTTATAGATGGCTTTTGCCGTTGACAGTGACACACAAAAACAATAAACACAAAAATCTTGCTTTTCTGTGCTGTTTATCATGGTATCAGAGCTTTGATTAAGAGACAAATATCTTAAACATGGGGAAGGAAGATCAAGATGATAAAACTCCACCCCCACCTCCACCACATAAAACTCCACCCCCAGCTCCACCAAGATTCATCATTGATCACACTTCTCCATACTATCTACATCCTTCCGATGGATCGGAAGCACAGTCGTCATCTTTGACGGAACAAACTACGATCTATGGGAAAAGGCTGTCACAACGGCCTTACGATCGAAAAATAAATTGCAATTCATCAATGGAGAGATTACCGAACCCAACAAAGGAGCGGATCCTTTCGAACTACAAGCATGGATTATGGTGAATTCAACCATATGTTCGTGGTTCCTGAATGTCATCACCGAGAAGCTTCGGCCGACCATGGCACACTCCTATGTCGCCAAGACAATGTGGGAAGACATCGAGAAAAGGTACAAGGTCACTGATATACCCAAGAAACATGAATTGAAGGCTAAAATAGCAAATTGCAAACAGGAGAGAATGGTTACCATTGTTGAATACTATTCGACTCTTGTCGGATTATGGAACGAATTGGAGGCTGTCTCCACACACCATCGTTGTACCTGCGGAAATTGCAAGTGCAAAATAGAGGAGAAACTACTACTCGAGGCAAAAGAAGAAAAAACCCATCAATTCTTGATGGGGTTGGACGACGGTAAATTCGGTTCCATTCGAGGACACATCCTCGCTATGAAGCCCCTGTATAATCTAGATCATGTGTTTAATCTGGTTCGACAGGAAGAGAATCACCAACAGTTGGTAAGGAGCAGAGAAGAAAAGCCACAAGCAGCAGCCTTTGCTGTTCAGTCTCGGCCGGAAAGGTCAATTGGCGGTGGAAAACTACGTTGCACTCACTGCGAACGGACTAACCACGACATCTCAAACTGTTTTGAGATCGTGGGATACCCGCCAGAGTGGGGGACGTGAGGCCGAGGACGCGAAAGCCGCGGCGACAGAGGAACTGGCGGCGGAAACAGAGGAGGTAGAAGCAGTAGCGGAAGAGGCCGTGGAGGCCGAGAAGGGGCATATGCGGCCCAGATCGCCGATTTCACGCAAGAGCTAGGGCATTCGAATGGACCTATAACACCTGAACAAGCCCAGCACCTCGTCAATGAAATTGGGTCTTCATACATTGCCAAGGAACAAGTCCAAAAATATTAAGCCTTCTTGAGGCAGCAAAGACCAATGAGAGTCTCACAGGTGAGTCACCCTGGCTAATTGATAGCGGAGCATCTACTCATATGACAGGGATCTCGGGATTATTGACTAATGTAACAACAATTTCACCTGTCAAAATTGATCTTCCTGATGGAGGTAAAACGGTTGCCAGAAAGCAAGGACAAGTCGACTTGGAGAACCTGAGTCTACAAAATACTCTATTTGTTTCAAATTTAAACTGCAATCTTTTGTTCGTTTTTCGGCTATGTCGAGACCTAAAGTGCCAAGTAACATTTGATGAGTTCTCTTGTGTTTTACAGGACCTCACCTCGAAGACTCTGATTGGTAAGGGTGTGCAAAAGAACGGGGTCTATTACTTGAGTGAACAACCAGAAGAGAGAAGTCAAATCAATGCAGTCAAAAGCAGTAGTCAACTGTGGCATCAACGTATGGGTCATCCTTCTCAAGAGGTTATGTCAGTCTTTCTTAAGGAGATGAATTGTGATTTCAGTCAAAGCGATAGTGTGTGTGAAGTGTGTTTACGTGCCAAACAAACTAGATGTCCTTTCTCTATTAGCATCAATAAAGCAGATTCTCTATTTGAAATTATTCACTGTGATATATGGGGTCCTTACAATACTCCTACTTTATGTGGTGCTCGTTATTTCCTTACCATCGTTGATGATTTTAGTAGGGGGGATATGGATATATTTGCTTGCTGATAAAGGACAAACTATACAAAACCTTAAAAGTTTTGTTGTGATGGCACAAACACAATTTAATGCTACGGTAAAGATTATTAGGAGTGACAATGGGACCGAGTTCAGATCCAAGACCATGAGGGAATTTTACAACACTAATGGAATTATACACCAAAATAGCTGTGCGGATACCCCTCAACAAAACGGTCGAGTAGAACGAAAACATAGGCATCTTTTGAATGTAGCCCGAGCCTTGCGTTTTCAATCCAATCTACCTTTAAATCTTTGGGGAGAATCTGTGCAAACGGCTGCACACTTAATCAATAGAACACCAAGCATGGTTTTGGAAGGGAAAACTCTGTATGAGCTTATCTACAAGAAGAAACCTAAATATGAACACTTGCGTGTTTTCGGATGCTTATGTTTTGCAAAAGTTAATTCAAAACATCAGGATCAATTTTCTTCCCGAAGCCGAAAATGCATTTTTATTGGCTATCCTTTTGGGAAGAAAGCATGGAAACTGTATGACTTAGATAATCACAAATGTTTGATAGTAGAGATGTTGTGTTCAATGAAGAAAATTTTCCTTCGCTTGAGCTAACCTCTGATGAGCAGCCAAGTCACTTGCATCAACCTCACACAGTCTTCTATGACGACTCTAACTTTAGGCCTGTAAGAGGCTGCCTGCAGAACTCTTCAAAAGAGCATAACCCTCCCGACACAGTTGATGTTGAGTTGGATCAATCTATTTTGGATGGGTCGGACCAAACATATTCAGAAGAACATCCCAGCTCCCCTCCTCCACATCAGACCGACTCCTCGGCATCAGTTGCACCTCCTGTAGCTTAGCCAACTACCGAATCACAATTTGGCCGCGGGCATCGAATGAAAAAGAACTCGGGTTGGTTGAACGATTATGTTTGTTATAATACTCAAGTAATTGACCCCGCAACTCCTATATGCCCTTATCAAGAAGAGCTTCCAGGTACTAGGTATCCGCTACACAATTATGTTACTTGTACTAATTTTTCTCAGTCACATAAAGTTTTCTTGGTTGCTGTCATGAAAGTGCAGGAGCCTAAATTTTATCATGAGGCTGTGAGACATAGTGAATGGCGTAATGCAATGCAAAAAGAAATCCATGCTCTAGAAAACACGGGTACTTGGAAGATTGTTGATCTTCTCCTAGGGAAGAAACCTATCAGCTGCAAGTGGGTGTACAAGGTTAAGTATAATGCTGACGGGTCCATCGAGCGTTATAAGGCGCATTTAGTTATACGAGGGGATCGTCAAGTTGAAGGTATCGATTACAAAGAAACTTTTGCTCCCGTTGCTAAGTTGACTAGTGTGCGATGTTTTTTATCTGTTGCTATCACTAAGGGATGGGAGTTGCACCAATTGGACGTCAATAATGCCTTCCTTCATGGAGATCTCTACGAAGAAGTTTATATGAAGTTGCCACCTGGATATGCTGCTTCTAAGCCAGGCAAAGTTTGTAAGTTAAGCAAATCCCTGTATGGCTTAAAACAAGCTCCTCGCCAATGGTTTGCTAAACTCTCCTCTAAACTTCATGCATATGGTTTTGCCAAATCCTATGCCGATTATTCTCTATTTACTTACAAGACAGGTGATGTGTTTATGGCACTCTTGGTTTATGTGGATGACATATTCTTGCCTCTAACAACTCTCAGGCCTGTCAAGCGTTTAAGGAGTATCTTCATCAATGCTTTAGCATAAAAGACCTAGGCCCATTAAAGTACTTCTTGGGGATAAAGGTAGCTCGAGGGTTGAAAGGTCTTTTCCTGAGTCAACGGAAATATGCTTTGGAAATTGTTGATGAATGTGGGTTACTAGGTGCCAAACTAACTGATTTTCCCATGGAACAAAATCATAGGCTGGCTCTTGCTCAAGGCAAACCCCTAGAGGACCCCACAATGTATCGTCGTCTTGTGGGCAAACTTATTTATCTAATGATCACTCGGCCTGATCTCACATATGCTGTCCATATCTTATCTCGATTCATGCATGATCCTAGAGTTGAACATATGGACGCTGCAAGGCGTGTGGTGCGTTATATCAAGGGTTATGCAGGACAAGGGCTCTTATTGTCCACACAATCTGCGATTAGCTAGTAGGGCATCGCGACTCAACCGGGAGCTTGCCTCTCACCAGCGCCTCTTACGGATACTTCTCACCCTCAAAGTCGCCTATCTCTCGGAAAACCAAGAAACAACCTACAGTTTCCCGCTCGTCTGCAGGGGTAGAGTACATGTCCATGGCAGCCGCTACTAGTAAACTCATGTTGCTACGCACTCTTCATACTGATCTTGGTGTGGTCCTCCATAAGCCTGTGCGATTGTACTGTGACAATCAATCAGCTCTCCACATTGCGAATAATCCAGCCTTCCATGAACGCACTAAACATATTGAGATTGATTGTCATTTTGTTCGAGATAGATTCCAGTATCTGCGGCACAAGTTGGGCATTTTGAATCTCCATGCTCCAGCTTGAGGGGGAGCATTAAACCATATCTTGTTATGGTTAGGATTGAGGTCTTAGTATTTTAGTAAGTTTTGGATTCTATTACTATCGTTTAGGTAGGATGCAAATTCCTCCTTTAATCCTTGTATTTATAGATGGCTTTTGTAGTTGACAGTGACACACAAAAACAATAAACACAAAAATCTTGCCTTTTTCTGTATTGTTTATCATACAATGTTTACGTATGGAGCAACCCGAATTAGGTAGGGTAACCCTTTGCGAAGGCCAGTCTGATTCCCGAAAAACCCGACGCCGACGCCCTAAAATCTTACAAAACTGATTGAGAGTGAGGCTTAATAAAGAAAGAAAAGACTGAAGAAAAAGAAAAAGAAAGCAGAATAAGAAAAAGAAAGAAAAAGCAAAAGCAAAAGCAAAAGATAGAAAAAAAAAAGAAAAAGAAAAAGTTGAGAAAGTGAAAAAGAAAAAAGAAAATAAAAGAGAAGTTGAAGAAAAAATAAAGAGTGAAGTTAGGTTAGTTAATAACTCCGAGCTTGAGGACAAAATGACTTGGATTGTCTGGCTTAGGCTAGGAAGGATCGATTTGGGCCCACTTGGACTTATGCGCGAGGAATTTTGCTCATCATGAAGTGACGGGGTTGAAAACCTCAAGGATTGGCAATTGTTCAACCTTTGTGTCCTTGTTTGTTCATATCTGCTTCTTCCATTTAATTGTTGAGGCGGGTTGGGGAACTGAATGCATGATTGGGGATGAGAATATCTTCTTCGCCTTTGTTTTGTTTTTGGTTTTGGTTTTTCATCTTTTCTTCTTTCCCTTTTTCTATTCTCTTGGCTTTTGTGGGTATAGCTTCTAGAAAACCCTCACGAGAGCCACCTCGTCCACTTGGGCTGCCAAGGGATTTAAAGGGATTGATGCATGTGCTAAATGCATCCGCGATTCCTACGAAAGTGAGTTAGGGTAGTTAGTTTCTTTTACCCTTTCTTTATCTTTGTTTTGAGTTTGCTCAAGGCAAGCAAACCCTTGTGTGAGAGTGTTGTTCGGTCTCGTTCCGAGCCGAATTCATATCTTTTATAAGGTGTTTTGCTTGTCTTTAATAATTATTTTAGTAGTTTTTATTATGTTTTTACTCATTTTGCTTTTTTATTAGATTTTATGTTAGTTTATTATTTATAGTTATTATTATTATTATTAAAATGAATCGAAAAATATACATATTAGAATAAAAACCTAATAATCCTAATTCCTAATTCTACCTAATTATTCAGCCCAATTTCCCCAGCCCTCTTTCTCCCTATTCGGCCCATCACTTTTATACCCAAACTCGCCTGCCCAACAACCATAATACCCATCTGCCGAAATACCCGACCCACTTTCCCCCTCTTTGAGCCGGATACAATACTCCCAGCACCCAAACCCTAATTTCATTCCCCCTTTTACCTCTTTTCCTCCCCTTCTTCGTTCCCTTTTTCCCTCACGTTCCTCTCTGTTCTCTTTTCTTTTTTACGCAAATACCCGAAAACCAACCACCCTCCATAACCAACTAAATCCAACTCAATCTCTCTTCATCTCCTTCTCACTTCTCGTCTCTTCTCTTTCATCTCTTCCTTTTTCTCTTATTTGCTATGTGTTTTGATGTGTTTTGTATTGTTTTGCAATTGGTTGGACGATTTCGCTGCTCTTCTTCTTTCCTTCCCTCTGTTCTATCCTGCTCTATGTCTTTCTTTTCTCCTTTCTCCTCTTTTGCTCAGCAGGTCTAAGCATTATTGTGGATTTCTCTGTTTTCTTTCTTTTCTTTTGTTTCCATATGTCTCGGTCAGTTGTTAGCATAGGTCTTATTAGGATTAGTTAGGGTTAGTTTTATTAGGGTTATTTCAGGATTAGGTTATTAAGGTCAGTTTGTATGTTTTAAGGTTTCTAGGGTTTGGTAATGGACCTTCGTTAAGGTCACTCTCAGGGTTTTAGTTGTGTTAGAGTTTTTAGGGTTAGTTTAGGACAGTGAGGCAGTATTAGAATTAGTCACAAAACTTCCAATCCAACTTTTAGTGAGGAGGAGGATTAAGAGTCACAAATCCTACTTGAAAGCGAGGATTTGAGGATTCTTAGTAATCCAATTCACAGTTTTCTTATTTGTTCAGGGGAAAATCAATTGAAGGTTGAAGACTAGAATGAAGATAGTTCATTGAATGTATAATTTCTTGCTCCCATTTTCCTTGTTCATTCATGTTTTCTCATTTATTGCTTTCTAATTGTTTTCTTAGTTAGGTTTTAATTTCATGTTTTCTTGATTTTTATTATGAATCCTTGTTTACATTAGTTTAATAGCTTGCTTTACATAATTTACTGCTTTCCGCTCTGAAAAACCCCTAACGCAAATCGATTCACTTACCAAGACTAAACACCCATCCCTATGGAAAGACAACCCTTACGTCACAAAACCACAAAAATACTAGAACCGAACAATGGCGTCGTTGCCGGGGATGGCGATATTTGGTAGATTAGGTTATTGGTTTGTGTGTATATAGTTTATTGCTTTCTAGATTCTTCAAAGAAAATGTAAATACAAAATTTGAAAAACAAAAAAAATTAAAAAAATTAAAAATAAAAAAAGAGTTATGGCTAGTCCCCGATTACATGATTATCTTTTATGATACATTGGATATGTTGGGAATTGAGCATGAGGGTATAAAATATGAAACTTGTAATCTCTTCAATTTTTATGGCTTTTCTAATTTAGGAGAAGATTTTGCTTGGCAATTTATTGAATGGTTGTCTAAGGACTCTTATGAATTTGAGCAAAAAAAAGCTATTCCTAGTGTCCAACCTTCTTATTATGCACCACCCTCTAAGACTTTAGCCATACCATATAATGAGTACCCCCAAAATCTGAATGATCAATCTAGTGGTGGGGTTTATATGGGAAATTTTTGTGAGACCTTAACTGACGAGTCATGTGAATATCCCATGTATTTTGATGATTAATCATATGGTAGGGATTATGTAGAAAACCCTTATGATCTTCTGTAACGCCCCAACCTTAATCACAAGATTAAGACTATACTTAAAATCCCAAACCTGTGATTAACGCAGCGGAACACCTTAGGTCGAGGCATTACCGCCGTCCCCCAAAAGAGACAAGGCAACAACACCAAAGAAACTCCAAAACCACAAGATAACTTACTAATTTAAGAACCTTCACATATAAAACTTATACAACCCTTGGATAACGTACATAAACTTAAACATAGCTTAAATACTAAAACAACTTCCAAAATCCTGCTCGCCCTTGCTAACCGATGATTTCCTTAGAGAACTACCTCAAGAGCCTTGAATTACTTTGGTACCGACTTGTCCTTTCCTTGAGAGCTCGAGCCTCCTAAAAACAAAACATTAAAACATCGCAAAAGTGAGTGGGGAAACACTCAGTACGTAAACCTCCAGCACACAAACCGTTCGAAAATGGTTTTAGTGCCGGCATTTAAAATTCATTTTGAAAACAAGGGAAGGAGATTAAAATGGGACTTGAATGACATGAATATAAATATATGCATAAACAAGAGCAATATGAAGATAGAAAGTAGGTGGAACCCTTACGATCGGTGCAAGCACCTCACACACGCGCATGCCCAAATCGATCTAGATTTGGATTGGGTGACCGCTACGCGGTCGACACTAGCCAGGTCTAGGACACTCTGATCAGGAGCATCTAAAAGGCTAGCACTTCACGCAACTAGCTAAAACATAAACATAGAATACATAAAATGGGTCCACTTTCGAACATAATGATATCATAAAACATAAAACTTGACATGGCATAAATTGAATGAATCATGAATATAACTTAGATCGTAAAAGCTGGACAATTTGCGTACCTTGGGACGCTAAAGATCTTAATGTGCGACTCGGCAGAGATGGCTTTCAAAACTTGTCAACTAAGATAAAAAAAATAAATAAAAATGAAGAACCGAATCAGGTTCTAAATTAGATTCATAAGTTTAGAAACTTAGTAATATAAATGAAATACTTTAGGGATAAAAATTTCAGGTTTATATAAAAAATAGAGTTTGAGGTATAACTTGAGTTAGAAAAATCGGAATGACATAAAAGAGTACATTTCGGAATAAGGAAAATCATGATCTTGAATTTTGACAACAGGGCCGAAGGCTAAAAATGAGTGGAAGGGCTCCAAAACGGCCCCGGACAGAAACTGGAGTTTAGAAGACTTAGGATTTTCGGGTTGAGATGATATAGAGATGGAGAAATTGGAAGGTGAAATCAATGAATGAACTTGGACCTTGGGTTGACGGATTAGATTGATGAAGGATGGACCTTAACGATTAGAGATTAGAATGGAAATCATTGAACTCAAAGATGGCTTAAAGACGTGACAATTGAGATGAGATATGACGAAATGTGAATAAATTGTCGGTTTCGGGATGTGGTTGAGCGACAAAGATTGAGTCGAATTGTGAGAGAATAAAGCCTTAGAGCTACTTATAGCTTGGAGGTTGATAAAATTAGATGAGAGACTTGGTTAAATCAGAAACCTTGAGCTTTCATTGCTAGAACTTAAGAAGAGAATTTAGAACTTATATGTAATTTATAACTTTTACGAAAGAGACCTTAGGACAAACTTAGGTCTTCAAACCATGCTTTTCACTCTTAAACTTATACTATAAGGTCATGATATATATTCATAACTTATCACATCTTAAAAACCTCTATTGAAAGCATTTAAGACCCTTAAGATGGAATTTTATACAACCCAATCTGGGCAAAACTCGATTCTGGACAGCCCTGCTTCCCGGGCTCATAACTCATACTCCCGATATCGGATGACTACGAACCATACCTTTCTGGAAAGCTTGTAATATGACCTAAAACTTTCATGTTTACCACAAAAACTAGAAAGATCTCCAAAGGGACGAAAAACAGCCCTCAAAACACTGACTCAGAGTTCGTATATAAAATCGTGAGGTTTCGGTTTTGGTCGTAACTCGGGCTATACATGTCGGAAATTAGAAATTCCAAAGCCTATGGTTTGCTAACACCTTAAGCTATCAAATGGAGTAAAAATCTGGGCAAAAATCCCACTTTCATACCTCTGTAAATTTCCAGAAACTTTAATCACCCATAATTCAGTTTTTAATTGGATTTTTCTCCCTTAATTATACCAAACATAACCAAATCTCACTTAAACTTTAATCCACTATATTTCCAGAATATAAACCTTGAAAAAATCAACTCATCAAAGGCCTTAAAAACCACATGCATCCATGGATTAAACATAAACTCAACATATGAGACATGCTCTTGAATTCTTGCATCAAAACCTCACTAATTCACCCAAATTAAACATGACAACACTTAAATAATAATCTTAACATATATAATCAGCCCTTAATACTTAGAAACTTATCAAGAAACTCACATGCATCAAGATTATAACAATATCCATCAAGAATTCAACAAGAAAACCTCAAGAACTCATCCGAATACACATGCACATACTCCAAACTCAAACCCTAACTTAACCAATCCAATTATACACTTGAATTCAAGATAAAAGAGAGTAAAAGAGATGAAAATTACAAAAAAAAACATATATAAAACATAGATTTTCAGATTAGGGTTTAGAGAATTTGAAATTGGGGGTTTTGAGAGGTTACCTTTGAGGTTAAAAATGGATGAAAACACAAGAGAGAGGAGAGGGTGGCCGTCGGCCACCTTGGCTGGCGGTGGATTCCGGCGCCGGTGGCCGGAAAAGGGCAGCAGAGGGGGGGCTGGCTGCACGGCAGTGAGGAAGAGGGAAGAGGGTGGAGTGGGTTTGGTGTTTGAGAAATAAAAGCTGTAAAATGAATCCCCCTACCCTCTTCTAACTTAATATAATCCAACTAATTTAATTAGGACAACAATTAGTAAATTACACTTAACTAAATCAGAAACTTTAACTTAATTTAAGTAATTGTAAATATATTGGGTTAAAATAATTGGGTTGTACTAAATAAAATTAGTTGATAACAATTTGATTAAAATGAAATAAGACTTGAATTAGAGAAATTAAATAAGTAGGACATAAATATTACTTGTGATTATATAAAATAAATATAACCCAAATAAATTAAGGTTTGGGTAATAAAATATAAACGTTAAGAAGTAGAATAATTAAACTCTTTTCCGGTTAAAGAAATAACGTAACGGTAAGACCCGGAATAGTTTAACTTAACGAGTGAAATGAATAAATCCAAGATTTTTAAACCGGTAACTTGATACCCTTTTGCCATCTCCTGCACGAGACTTAGCACCGAAGAAATAAATAATTAAAAGTAAAAGCGAAAAATTTATACGTAATTTAGGTAATTACGGTAATTAGTACTTAATTAATGGTGATTTTGGGGCGGGTTGTTACACCCTCCCCCCCTAGAAGAAAGTTTCGTCCCCGAAACTTGCTGTTGGTGACATTCTTAGTTGATTTACCTCCAAAGAAATGAGGGTACTGTTCCTTCCTGCTTTCCTCGGTTTCCCATGTGGCTTCCGAGGTGTCTTGATTTGCCCATAGCACTTTGACTAAGGGAACTTCCTTTGAACGTAGTCGTTTAGTCCTCTGATCTAAAATCTGAATTGGCTGCTGCTCGAAAGTTAGATCTTCGGCTAACAGCGGAGGTTCCTCTTTAAGAATATGCGTCGGGTCCGGCACGTATTTCCAGAGTTGGGAAACGTGAAAAACGTCATGAGTCTTCCCTAAGCTAGAGGGTAACTCTAACCGATATGCCACTGAATTGATCTTTTTCCCAATGGAATATGGTCCGATATAGCGAGGGCTCAATTTCCCTTTGATGTTAAATCTCCGAACCCCTTTAGTTGGAGAACCTTAATCACAATCTTAATCATAAATCTCTTAATCCCGTATGAACCTCCTAATCTCATCATGATTCTATTGCCTCCCTTTTTTGTCTCCCCGCTAACATTGTTCCTTATACAGGATTAGAAATGACTATTATTAACTCCATAACCAAGGTCTAAATCCTTGTGTTCGCACTAAAGCCCCCATTACGGGTACTGCGTTCATAAAGCCCTGGTTTATCTTATTGACCACTATTGGACAATTCGGGTAAGTATAAAGTATTTCTTCCCCTTATCACTTCAAGCTAATTTTCCCTTGAAGCCCCCATCCATGGGCTCTTCTTGTGGTGGTGAATTCTCGGAGCTTGCGGCACGCCAAGATATTACAACAAAAACATATTATCGTTCTCTACAACTCAACACTGTTTCCTCCTTTATAATTCTTTTTCATAGAAGTTCAAATTCTAATCCGGTGTTCCTTCATAGGGCCTTTGTTTCTTTGTGAAGTCATATTACCCACATAGCTTAACATTATCCCCCCTTTTACAGCCCTTTTTTGTAAAAACTCAGATTTTAGTCAAATGCTCCCTCTTAGAACCTTGATTCCTTGGTCAAATCCTAGGTATCATCCATAGACATATATACATACATAATTAAAATCTCAAAAGAGTGCTCACAATCCCAATATATTGTAAATTGCAGAATCCACAATACGTATAAATCCACAAATACCACAACATCCATCCATATTCATAAATAAAGAAAACGATTCCCCTTTTTGTTGTCATAGAGTTTTCATCTCCATTTCCAATCCCCATACATGAGAAAAATTCCAAAACATCATGTACTCCATTCCCCTTGAATTACAAACCTGTGCTCCCTTCCACAAAATAATCGTAGGGAGATTACAAAAATAAGCATAGTCTGATTAGTTACATTGGTGACTCAAAAGCAAAAACCTAGTCACCCACAATATACTTACAGTCATCTAGCCTACACCTATGGTCAGCTCCTTGCTAAACCTGCATAAAAGTCAAATACCGACGACTACTGCTAAACATGAGAATGGGACCCTTCTTGTTCTTGATCCCTAGCCTCTTCCACGCGTCGAAGCCGTAGAGGACGAACGCTCTTGCGTTTGGTATGCTGAATCATTGGCCCCAAAGTGGTCCAATCAAAGTCGTTCTCCACCGGGGCGGCATGTGTAGACGTTCCTGCTTCGCATTCTTTGATTTGTTTTGGTTCGGGGCGCACCTCGTCTGGGTCTAGATTCATGCTAGGATCTTCTTTCTTTTCCGGCTATTCGGGCGGTAGGCGTAGTCTCCCCATGAGACGATAGATTCGGAACAATTGGACGTCCTGTGAGGTACGGTGAAAAGTGTAGACGGACTTCATCCGCCGGGGGAGCGAACACATGAGCTGGTGCTTTCCCCGCGCTGGCAGGCGCCGGTAATCCTAGCACCTCATGAAGATAGGGTCCTAACTTACTGACGTGAAGACTCAAAGATTGCGCAGCTTGCGTGATCATTATCTCCATCACGATCTGGTTCCAAGCCCCTACATAGTTGAGGCACCATGCGTGGCGTCCGGGTTCTCCACGTATAAGCAGTTGACGGTACCTGTCCCGGATATCATCCCACGGGCTCTCGTGGGGAAGAGTCGCTAGAAGGCATCGGGCCCGGTAAATGTCGTCGTGATATTCGGACTTGGGATTTGCAGCGCAATGTGCGTCGAGGACATCTTGTAAAGCCTTAAGATGGGCTTGAACATTGGTGGCGGGGTCCAGGAACATCGCGAACGGATTTGGGAGGGGGTTACCGTCGTTATCCATCTATACCATACACAAAGTACAATGCAAGATTTTAAAATCTTATCATGGCCAAAAATGAACGGGTTATTTGCAATAAAAGAAACAAATTTGTGACGAGGTTCGAGACTCAACCAAGTTAACCTCTTATGAGCGATTTAAGAAGCTCTCATTTTATCTTTTGAATTTGCCCTAGGCTTGCTTAACAATTCTAGACCTCATAAATTTATTCCCCCTTTTTCGGGCTTCCTTAAAAACTTTTAATCCATACTAATGTTTAGAACTTATCTCATCGTATACCAATCCCACTTGGGACTCGCTTTATAATCTTTTCAATAACTTTCAAAGACTTTCGATGAGGTGCTTTGGCAAACTTCACAATTTCCCACTATATTCATTAACTTTACTTGCATAAATTACTAGGTTTAACTCAATTCACCTAAATTTTCCCCTTAAAGATTTGGACTAATAACTTTCTTAAAATTCTGGGAGAAATTCGGCAGCACTTCCCCTATAATTAGAGCTATTCCCAAATTTACATAATCTTGAAAACCTGCAAAGGAGAACAATTTACATCCTAAACCAATATTTAGAGCATCATGCTCATCAACAATTCCCAACATATCACTTATCATACTTATACTACCCATAAAGAGGCTTATACTCACATGCCTATCTTTCTCCTTAAACTAGGATCCATGACTTAAGAAATTCCAAAATCCCCAAATACTTAATCAATCTTCGGCTCTGATACCACAACTGTAACGCCCCAACCTTAATCACAAGATTAAGACTATACTTAAAATCCCAAACCTGTGATTAGCGCAGCGGAATACCTTAGGTCGAGGCATTACCACCGTCCCCCAAAAGAGACAAGGCAACAACACCAAAGAAACTCCAAAACCACAAGATAACTTACTAATTTAAGAACCTTCACATATAAAACTTATACAACCCTTGGATAACGTACATAAACTTAAACATAGCTTAAATACTAAAACAACTTCCAAAATCCTGCTCGCCCTTGCTAACCGATGATTTCCTTAGAGAACAACCTCAAGAGCCTTGAATTACTTTGGTACCGACTTGTCCTTTCCTTAGGAGCTCGAGCCTCCTAAAAACAAAACATTAAAACATCGCAAAAGTGAGTGGGGAAACACTCAGTACGTAAACCTCCAGCACGTAAACCGTTCGAAAACGGTTTTAGTGCCGGCATTTAAAATTCATTTTGAAAACAAGGGAAGGGGATTAAAATGGGACTTGAATGACATGAATATAAATATATGCATAAACAAGAGCAATATGAAGATAGAAAGTAGGTGGAACCCTTACGATCGGTGCAAGCACCTCACACACGCGCATGCCCAAATCGATCTAGATTTGGATTGGGTGACCGCTACGCGGTCGACACTGGCCAGGTCTAGGACACTCTGATCAGGAGCATCTAAAAGGCTAGCACTTCACGTAACTAGCTAAAACATAAACATAGAATACATAAAATGGGTCCACTTTCGAACATAATGATATCATAAAACATAAAACTTGACATGGCATAAATTGAATGAATCATGAATATAACTTAGATCGTAAAAGCTGGACAATTTGCGTACCTTGGGACGCTAAAGATCTTGGCGGCGCAGCTCGGCTTGGAGATGGCTTTCAAAACTTGTCAACTAAGATAGAAAAAATAAATAAAAATGAAGAACCGAATCAGGTTCTAAATTAGATTCATAAGTTTAGAAACTTAGTAATATAAATCAAATACTTTAGGGATAAAAATTTCAGGTTATATAAAAAATAGAGTTTGAGGTATAACTTGAGTTAGAAAAATTGGAATGACATAAAAGAGTACATTTCGGAATAGGGAAAATCATGATCTTGAATTTTGACAACAGGGCCGAAGGCTAAAAATGAGTGGAAGGGCTCCAAAACGGCCCCGGACAGAAACTGGAGTTTAGAAGACTTAGGATTTTCGGGTTGAGATGATATAGAGATGGAGAAATTGGAAGGTGAAATCAATGAATGAACTTGGACCTTGGGTTGACGGATTAGATTGATGAAGGATGGCCCTTAACGATTAGAGATTAGAATGGAAATCATTGAACTCAAAGATGGCTTAAAGACGTGACAATTGAGATGAGATATGACGAAATGTGAATAAATTGTCGGTTTCGGGATGTGGTTGAGCGACAAAGATTGAGTCGAATTGTGAGAGAATAAAGCCTTAGAGCTACTTATAGCTTGGAGGTTGATAAAATTAGATGAGAGACTTGGTTAAATCAGAAACCTTGAGCTTTCATTGCTAGAACTTGAGAAGAGAATTTAGAACTTATATGTAATTTATAACTTTTACGAAAGAGACCTTAGGACAAACTTAGGTCTTCAAACCATGCTTTTCACTCTTAAACTTATACTATAAGATCATGATATATATTCATAACTTATCACATCTTAAAAACCTCTATTGAAAGCATTTAAGACCCTTAAGATGGAATTTTACACAACCCAATCTGGGCAGAACTCGATTCTGGACAGCCCTGCTTCCCGGGCTCATAACTCATACTCCCGATATCGGATGACTACGAACCATACCTTTCTGGAAAGCTTGTAATATGACCTAAAACTTTCATGTTTACCACAAAAACTAGAAAGATCTCCAAAGGGACGAAAAACAGCCCTCAAAACACTGACTCAGAGTTCGTATATAAAATCGTGAGGTTACGGTTTTGGTCGTAACTCGGGCTATACATGTCGGAAATTCGAAATTCCAAAGCCTATGGTTTGCTAACACCTTAAGCTATCAAATGGAGTAAAAATCTGGGCAAAAATCCCACTTTCATACCTCTGTAAATTTTCAGAAACTTTAATCACCCATAATTCAGTTTTTAATTGGATTTTTCTCCCTTAGTTATACCAAACATAACCAAATCTCACTTAAACTTTAATCCACTATATTTCCAGAATATAAACTTTGAAAAAATCAACTCTTCAAAGGCCTTAAAAACCACATGCATCCATGGATTAAACATAAACTCAACATATGAGACATGCTCTTGAATTCTTGCATCAAAACCTCACTAATTCACCCAAATTAAACATGACAACACTTAAATAATAATCTTAACATATATAATCAGCCCTTAATACTTAGAAACTTATCAAGAAACTCACATGCATCAAGATTATAACAATATCCATCAAGAATTCAACAAGAAAACCTCAAGAACTCATCCAAATACACATGCACATACTCCAAACTCAAACCCTAACTTAACCAATCCAATTATACACTTGAATTCAAGATAAAAGAGAGTAAAAGAGATGAAAATTACAAAAGAAACATATATAAAACATAGATTTTCAGATTAGGGTTTAGAGAATTTGAAATTGGGGGTTTTGAGAGGTTACCTTTGAGGTTAAAAATGGATGAAAACACAAGAGAGAGGAGAGGGTGGCCACCTTGGGGTGATGGATTACTGGCGCGGTGGCGGAAAAGGGCAGCAGAGGGGGGGCTGGCTGCACGGCAGTGAGGAAGAGGGAAGAGGGTGGAGTGGGTTTGGTGTTTGAGAAATAAAAGCTGTAAAATGAATCCCCCTACTCTCTTCTAACTTAATATCATCCAACTAATTTAATTAGGACAACAATTAGTAAATTACACTTAACTAAATCAGAAACTTTAACTTAATTTAAGTAATTGTAAATATATTGGGTTAAAATAATTGGGTTGTACTAAATAAAATTAGTTGATAACAATTTGATTAAAATGAAATAAGACTTGAATTAGAGAAATTAAATAAGTAGGACATAAATATTACTTGTGATTATATAAAATAAATATAACCCAAATAAATTAAGGTTTGGGTAATAAAATATAAACGTTAAGAAGTAGAATAATTAAACTCTTTTCCGGTTAAAGAAATAACGTAACGGTAAGACCCGGAATAGTTTAACTTGACGAGTGAAATGAATAAATCCAAGATTTTTAAACCGGTAACTTGATACCCTTTTGCCATCTCCAGCACGAGACTTAGTACCGAAGAAATAAATAATTAAAAGTAAAAGCGAAAAATTTATACGTAATTTAGGTAATTACGGTAATTAGTACTTAATTAATCGTGATTTTGGGGCGGGTTGTTACATCTTCCCCCATGTGTTGTTGAGTTTCATCCTTTGTGCTCAATTTGTGATTCTCCATACCATGATTCTGATTCTTGTTTTCAACCTAAAGTGGATGAATTCTGTTCGAAAATGATGGAGTGCATGCGTGAATTTTTACATGAGGCTAGACCTAGGGTAGAAATTCTTTTTTTACAAGTGGTTGATTCGATAGTTGAAGTAGATCATTCTTTTTTGAGTACTGAAATGCATGAGGATTCTTCTTTATATGATTATGATTAGGATGAGGACTACTTTAATGGATCTCGTTCTGCATGCATCGAGTTTAGGAAAGCCTTAGCTCTACATCACTACCTGCATCTAGAGAGCATGAGGAAACTGTTGATTTTGTGTGTGACGATGTAGAACTTGATGAAAACAAGCTTTATGATGAACCATTGTCTGATGAATGTAATGATGCTTGTGATACAATTGAGCATGATCTTGTTGAGAGTGAAATAGAATCCCTTGTGATTAAATGTGTGCTTGATACTGAATTATTCACTTTCATTGAGGATCATTGTATTAGTGAGGCATTAGCTACCCTTCTTTGTGAGACTATGGATGTAAAATTTTGTGATAATGAACTTGAGTCTTTGGGGATTGATCCTAAGTGTTTGAACTTGGTTTGTGACAATGATATTTTTGATGGTGATATGCTTTATGACTCGTTGTTTGCATCCAAGTCTGTGCATGAGAAGGTTAAGGAATGTGTTGTATTGCCCCCTCCTGTTGATTTGTATGCCCAATCTCCATTTATGAGTCAATGGGAAGACTCATTTGTCATGTACTTGTTCACCGTGCCTAGAAAAAACTCTTGTACATTCCTGTAGTCCGTCCTTTCTATGACTTCTCTAAGGCATTCGATAAACTGTTGAGAGTATTAACGTTTGCTAATGAAATTTTGAGATTGTGCAATTATCTAAACCATTCTGAGATACATTCACAGATGCATAACTTGTTACTCCGGGCGTTGAATGGTTCTGACATGGTTCTCGATATCTTGAGGTGGGAAGGAGGGAGTCTTTTTTATAAGAAGCCTTCCAGGTAATATCCTTCCTCACCTTTCTTGTACAGTTAGTGAGTATTCTTTCTTTTCTTCTTTTATTTTCTTTTTTGTGGGTTTCTTGATTACTTTTGGGAGATTGTTTATCTATATTTCTATTCCAATGAGGACATTGTTGGCCTTTTTGCGTGGGAGCGGGGGTGACAGGCATGTTGGCTTCTGTTTTCCTTTTCTTTTGTGAGTTTTATTTTTGTGTGATCTTTCTTTTCTTCTTTTGTTTTCTTTTTGTGTGTTTCTTTTTCTTTTATTTTTTCAGCTTGCTTACCTTACTTCTGTTTCCATTGTGGGCATTGCAACCTTTGTGTGTGGGAGTGGGGGGTTGTATGCATTTATGCTTTTGAGTCTAAGAAAAGAAAAAAAAAAAAGAGTGAGATTCATTTTGTAAATATTTTTTGTTTTTCTTTAGTTCTTAAGTTAATAGTGTCTTGTATATATTTTTATTTTTCTTTTGATCTTGCATGCAAAGTTTTAAGCATTTAGGTAGTTTAAATTATATATCCTAACCTTATGCTTGGTGCTTTTGGATCGTGGGTCGGGTTGTCTTTACTTGAAGATCTTGAGGTAACCTCCTTCCCCCCTCTTTTTGAGTGTATATATTATTAATCCATGATGCATGCTTAATTTTTTCTTAGGGAATGTTGGGATTCTCTTGTTGTTGGAGCCCCGTGGGCTTGGGTCGTCACCGCTTTTTATGTGCTAAGTGTTTTGTATATATGTTTTTCTTATGTTCTCTACCTTACCTGTGACACCCTTCTCACGATGGAGACATTGTGACGTTTTGTGAGGGAGTGGGGGGTGATATTTTTCATGCTAAAGGGTAGATCACCTAGTTTTTAGTCTTTATTTATTATTTTCATAGTTTTTGTGAAAATTTGAAAAATTTTGTATGAAAGAAAAAAAAGGAAAAAGGTTGTGAAAAACCCCCAAAAGTGTTTCTTTTTCTTTTTGAAGATGCTTTCGTTCACAATTGTGTAAGTAGTTGTCTAATTGACCGATTTAATCATTTAGAATTGGTCGATATAAATAATGATAGGCCTTACGCAGGATTTCTGCCATGATTTATCTCTATTAGGCCTAGACATGGAATGTGAAAGCGGAATCCTCACTTCTTACATGCCTCGATTGTGAATTTCTTACCTAAAGTTAGATGGTCTTAGTTGTTCAAATGCTCTTGCTCTCTTAATTAATTAATTACTGTCGGTTCCACCGAGGAGGGTTGGTATGGGTCGACGGCGCCCACACCCCTTAAGTATAATGTTTACGTATGGAGCAACCCGAATCAGGTAGGGTTGGTTTCAGCCATCATCTTAGGTAGAATTTAGATTTAGGTTTTTATCCATGCTTTAATCCGTGTTTTGAATTTCGATTTTGGTATTAGTATTCTAGAGTTTGTTCTTGATTTCGATTTCAGGAAATGTAAGTTGATTCTAAGAATTTTATGTTGACAATTTTATGTTAATGTTTTGGTTTGAATCAATTCGAATATGAGGTTGTGTGAATTTTGGATGAATGTGTGATGTTTCTATTCGTCCTCTCTTCTGATTTCTTTCTCGTCCCATTTTCTCTATTTTGAAGTGTTTTGTATTGTTTTGCGATTGGTTTGGCCGATTTCCCTGCTCTTCTTCTTTCCTTCCCTCTGTTTTGTCCTGCTCTGAGTCTTTCTTTTCTCCTTTCTCCTCTTTCGGTCAGTAGGTCTAAGCATTAGTGTTGATTTCTCTGTTTTCTTTCTTTTCTTTTGTTTCCATATGTCTCGGTCAGTTGTTAGCTTAGGTCTTATTAAGATTAGTTTGCGTTAGTTTTATTAGGGTTATTTCAGGATTATATTATTAAGGTCAGTTTGTATGTTTTAAGGTTTCTAGGGTTTGGTAATTGACCTTCGTTAAGGTTAGTCTCAGGGTTTCAGTTGTGTTAGAGTTTTTAGGGTTTAGTTTAGGACAGTGAGGCAGTATTAGAATTAGTCACAAAACTTCCAATCCAACTTTTAGTGAGGAGGAGGAGTAAGAGTAACAAATCTTACTTGAAAGCGAGGATTTGAAGATTCTTAGTAATCCAATTCACAATTTTCTTATTTGTTTAGGGGAAAATAAATTGAAGGTTGATGACTAGAATGAAGATAGTTCATCGAAGGTATAATTTCTTGCTCCCATTTTCCTTGTTTATTCTAGTTTTCTAATTTATTGCTTTCTAATTGTTTTCTTAGTTAGGTTTTAATTTAATGTTTTCTTGATGTTTATTATGAATCCTTGTTTAGATTAGTTTAATAGCTTTCTTTACATAATTTACTGCTTTCCGCACTGGAAAACCCCTAACGCAAATCGATTCCCTTATCAAGCCTAAACACCCATCCATATGGACCGACAACCCTTACCTCACAAAAACCAGAAAAATACTAGAACCGAACAATGGCGTCGTTGTCGGGGATGGCGTTATTTGGTATATTAGGGTATTGGTTTGGGTGTACATAGTTTATTGCTTTCTAGATTTTTCAAAGAAAATGTAAATACAAAAATTTAAAAACGAAAAATTTAAAAAATAATAATTGTTATGGCTAGTCCCCGATTTCCCCAATATGAGCATGAAGTATTTTTTAAATATTTTCTTAGATTACATGCATATCGTGCTCAATGTGAATTGTATGGTATCTTTTATGATACATTGGATATGTTGGGAATTGAGCATGAGGGTATAAATTATGAAACTCATAATCTCTTCAATTTCTATGGCTTTTCTAATTTAGGAGAAGATGTTGCTCGGCAATTTATTGAATGGTTGTCTAAGGACTCTTACGAATTTGAGCAAAAAAATACTATTCCTAGCGTCCAACCTGCTTATTATGCACCACCCTCTGAGACTTTAGCCATACCATATAATGAGTACCCCCAAAATCTGAATGATCAATCTATTGGTAGGGAGTATATGGGAAATTTTTGTGAGACCTTAATTGACCAGTCATGTGAATATCCCATGTATTTTGATGATCAATCATATGGTAGGGATTATGTAGAAAACCCTTATGATCTTCCCCCATGTGATGTTGTTGAGTCTCATCCTTTGTGCTCAATTTGTGATTCTCCATACCATGATTCTGATTCTTGTTTTCAACCTAAAGTGGATGAATTCTGTGCGAAAATGATTGAGTGCATGCGTGAATTTTTACATGAGGCTAGACCTAGGGTAAAAATTCTTTCTTCACAAGTGGTTGGTTCGATAGTTGAAGTAGATAATTCATCTTTGAGTCTTGAAATTCATGATGATTCTTCTTTACAAGATTGTGATGAGGATGATGACTACTTTAATGGATCTCGTTCTGAATGCATCGAGTTTAGGAAACCATTGTCCACACCATTATTCATGCCTTTATGTGAAGAAAAGGTAGAGTATGATGAATGCCATGATGCTTGTGATACAATTGACCATGATCTTGTTAAGAGTGAAATAGAATCCCTTATGATTGAATGTGTGCTTGATACTGAATTATTCACTTTCATTAAGGATCATTGTATTAACGAGGCATTAGCTACCCTTCCTTGTGAGACTATTGATGTAAAATTTTGTGATATTGAACTTGACTCTTTGGGTATTGATCCTAAGTGTTTTAACTTGGTTAGTGGCAATGATATTTTTGATGGTGATATGCTTTTGTGAGTCGTTGTTTGCATCCAAGTCTGTGCATGAGAAGGTTAAGGAATGTGTTGTATTGCCCCCTCCTGTTGATTTGTATACCCAATCTCCATTTACGAGTCAATGGGAGGATGATACGCCGCAAGTGCACGGGTGTACGTGTAGCAAGTATCAAGGTCGATCCCATAAGGACTTTTGAACCGTATCGGGTTCAGTGTCGGGTTCGGTGCCAAGATTTCATAGCCGGGATTGCGGTTAAAGATAAGATCGATGAAATCCCGACCCATCATCATCGGACTAAAATTGCTCACCCACTCGTTTTCAGGAATCGATACACCTTTACAAAAGGCGGGGTGGTGAGCATCACACTATCGTGGCCTCGGCGAGCCATCCTTGTTGGAGTAAGGAGAGGCTCGAGACTTGTCAATGACCTCGGAGGCCTCGGGACTGGATTGGGTCATCCCGGAAATGAAGGGCGTGGTGGTATCAAGTCTCGGAAGTAACCAAGTTAATAACTTGCAGGGGAGAAGGCGATCAAAGGTTGGAAATGCGCGCGCCTTCACGCTTTGGGCCATAACTCCGATAGGTCTCAAATTTGGGGAGCTTATAGTACACACTGAGAGCTTTCCAACGATATCTTACGGGCCTAAAACGAAGTTCGGATGAAGAAGTTATGCGCGTTGGAATTCGGCAGGGAAAAACTGCGCAGAAGCATGGCTCGCCCGAGCCACCATTCTGCCAGACTTTGCCGCGTACATGGTCAACCTCTCAGTGGGCCTGCTCGCCTGAGTCGCTCCCTGGCTCGCTCGAGCCAAGCTCCTGCCAGATTTGTCCTAGCGCCTGCCAGATGTGTCGCGTACATGGTCAACCCCTCAGTGGGCCTGCTCGCCCGAGCCAGGCTACTGCCAGGTTAAGTCGCGCACACGAGCGATGATTTGTTGCGGACAGAAGGCCTGCTCGCCCGAGCCACTACCTGGCTCGCCCGAGCCAACCTTCTGGAAGAACGCGAAGTTTCGTTATTTTTTGCTCTGTTTTTACTTAATTTCTGGTTTAGTATAAATAGCTTGTTAGGACTTTTTTTCCAGGCAGCTTTTGATGATTATGAATATGCTTATGCATTGGTTAAGGTTTCCCTAAGTTTTCTCTCAAAATCTAGATTACTTTATCCATTGATTAATGGTGGTGTTTCTAGTCATTCCTTTCTTGATCATTTGGTGGATTCTTCCTTTATGATGGTCATGGTGGGGTGTTAGGCTTTGGTGGTGGAATCTCCTTTATCCAAGGTCATATCCAATCCCTTTGGTGTTCAAGGTTATTGATATTGGTTGATTTTGGTTATTATTCTTGTTATTATTCAAGTTCAAGGCTATTGTTGAGAAGTTCAAGCATGGGTGATTGAGATGTTCATCTTTCTCCCCTTATTCTATTGCTTATGGATTTCTCTCATCTCTTCTACAACAACAACTCAAGCTAAGTCTACAATCTCTCCCATCGCGCCACGCTCCAACTTTGCTAACTACACACCAAATTAGCCTCTTATGTGATTGCTAAATCGGTCGGGTTTTTTATTTGGATCAACTAATTCTATTTCTAGTTGCTAAAAAGGTCAAATAAATCAAATATTCACACACATCACAATATGAAATTAATATAAAAAGACGTCCAAGGGATAAAACCTAAGTAACTCTATGAATCAAACAAGTGGATTGAACATGTATGTCACTAATTTAATTTGGTACATTTTAGGGTCGATAATCGCATAATGTATTCCGTAGCGAGCTTTTGGCAATGAAACGGATTGCTTAGTATAATTGATCTCTTGGACTCTTTATTGTTTCAGTTTTATCTAAGTTAAATATCAAATTATCCAATGACCCCTAGTTACAAAGTCTTCTATCTCTAGTTCACTTCATATACTAGTTTAATCCTTAGGGTTCCGATTATCGAATTTCTCCGTTCGGTACTTCATTAAACAATCTAAATCCATATTCTTGATGGCTAGTGAAAAACAATGACATACATAATCAAAGGTTAAATAAAATGCATTCAAACTAGATAACAACTTGTTCAATCCAACAAAACTCAATTCATTAAACTAATAAGGGTTTATCCCCCAAACTAAAAAAACTACTCACTACTCATGTTCGATTCACTAAACATATGAAAGTATATACTAAAATGCATGAAAACTATAAGAAAGAGAACTAAACTGAGTGTTGAATGAATCCTTGCTTGATTGGTGATCGGTTGGGACTTCTGCTCCTCCACTTCAATGGATTCTTGCAAGATAATCTTCAAACTCCAATGCACTCTCAATCTTCAACTATGGATGTACTTGGACGGAATAATGGATAAAAGGATGGATGAATATAATAATGAGGATGATGATGAATGAGAATGAATGACAGCTAAAACAGCCGGATACATCAATTATATAGCATTAAGAGCAACTGAAACGCCATTTTTGCATTCAACAGGGCCAACACGGGTGATCCCAGGCCAACACGGACCATGTTGCTTTCAACATGGGTCGTGTTGAATTGACACGGACCATGTTGCTCCCTGGAACCATTTTCTGGACTTTCTGGCCCCTGAAACGACTCGTGTTGGGTCTTTTAGCACCCGTGTTGATGTCAGGCGGCATCCAATGTCTTCCTGGGCCTGAGTTTAGGCCTTGGGGTTGATTTATTCTTCAATTGTGATTGTCTTGGACTCCATACACTTGATGTTAAGCTTGATTTCTTCACTTTAACACCAATTTCCTACAAAACAATACCAAACTCCAACCAAGCATAAAATAGAGAATTCGAGTATAAAAATAATACATTCATATCAATAATCACTCAAATTAACTCTAAATAACCCAAGATCACATATAAATAAAATACACTTATCAGAGGACTCATTTGTCATGTATTTGTTCACCGTGCCTAGGAAAGTCTTGTATATTCCTGTAGTCCGTCCTTTCTTTGACTTCTCTAAGCCATTTGATAAACTGTTGAGAGCATTAACGTTTGCTAATGAAATTTTGAGATTGTGCTCTTATCTACACCATTATGAGATGCATTCACTGATGCATGACTTGTTACTCCGAGCGTTGAATGGTTCTTACATGGTGCTCGATATCTAGAGGTGGGAAGGAGTGAGTCTTTTTTATAAGAAGCCTTCTAGGTAATATCCTTCGTCACCTTTCTTGTACAGTTAGTGAGTATTCTTTCTTTTCTTCTTTTATTTTCTTTTTTGTGTGTTTCTTGGTTTCTTTTGGGTGATTCCTTATCTATATTTCTATTCCAATGAGGACATTGTTGGCCTTTTTGTGTGGGAGTGGGGGTGGCATGCATGCCGGCTTGTGTTTTTCTTTTCTTTTGTGAGTTTTATTTTTGTGTGATCTTTCTTTTCTTCTTTTGTTTTCTTTTTGTGTGTTTCTTTTTCTTTCCTTTTGCTGTGCTTGCTTACCTTACTTCTGTTTCCATTGAGGACATTGCAACCTCTATGTGTGGGAGTGGGGGGTAGTATGCATTTAGGCTTTTGTGTCTAAGAAAAGAAACAAAAAAAAAGAGTGAGATCCATTTTGTAAATATTTTTGGTTTTTCTTTAGTTCTTCGGTTAATAGTGTCTTGTATATGTTTTTATTTTTCTTTTGATCTTGCATGCCAAGTTCTAAACATTTAGGTAGTTTAATTTTATATCCTAACCTTATGTTTGGTGCTTTTCGACCGTGTCTCGGGTTTTCTTTACTTGAAGATCTTGAGGTAGCCTCCTTCTGCCCTCTTTTTGAGTGTATAATCCATGATGCATGCTGTATTTTTCCTTTGGGAATGTTGGGATTATCTTGTTGTTGGAGCCGTGTGGGCTCGGGTCGCCACTGCTTTTTATGTGCTAAATGTTTTGTATATATGCATTTTATAGGTTCTCTACCTTACTTGTGACACCCTTCTCACAATGGGGACATTGTGACGTTTTGTGTGGGAGTGGGGGGGTTGATATTTTTCATGCTGAAGGGTAGATCACCTAGTTTTTAGTCTTTATTTTTTATTTTCATAGTTTTTGCTAAAATTTGAAAAATTTTGTATGAAAGAAAAAAAAAGGAAAAAGGTTTTGAAAAACCCCCCAAAAGTGTTTCTTTTTCTTTTTGAAGATGCTTTCGTTCACAATTGTGTAGGTAGTTGTCTAATTGGTCGATTTAATCATTTAGAAGTGGCCGATATAAACAATGATAGGCCTTAGGAAGGATTTCCGCCATGATTTATCTATATTAGGCCTAGACATGGAATGTGAAAGCGGAATCCCCACTTCTTACACGCCCCGATTGTGATTTTCAAATTCTTACCTAAAGTTAGACGGTCTTAGTTGTTCAAATACTCTTGCTCTCTTCATTAATTAATTAATTAATTACTATCAGTTCCACCGAGGAGGGTTGGTATGGGTGGACGGCGCACACGTCCCTTAAGTACAATGTTTACGTATGGAGCAACCCGTATCAAGTAGGTAACCCTTTGCGAAGGCCGGTCTGATTCCCGAAAAACCCGACATGGACGCCCTAAAATCTTACAAAACGGATTGAGAGTGAGGCTTAATAAAGAAAGAAAAGAGTAAAGAAAAAGAAGAAGAAAGCATAATAAGAAAAAGAAAGAAAAAGCAAAACAAAGAAAAAAAAGAAAAAGAAAAAGTTGAGAAAGTGAAAAAGAAAAAAGAAAAGAAAAGAAAAGTTGAAAGAAAAATAAAGAGTGAAGTTAGGTTAGCTAATAACTCCGAGCTTGAGCACGAAAATGACTTTGATTGTCTGGCTTAGGTTAGGAAGGATCGATTAGGGCCCACTTGGACTTGTGCGCGAGGATTTTTGCTGATCATGAAATGTCGGGGTTGAAAACCTCAAGGATTGGCAATTGTTCAACCTTTGTGTCCTTGTTTGTTCATATTTGCTTCTTCCATTTGATTGTTGAGGTGGGTTGGGGAACTAGGTGCATGATTGGGGATGAGAATATCTTCTTCGCCTTTGTTTTGTTTTTGTTTTTGGTTTTTCACCTTTTCTTCTTTCCCTTTTTCTATTCTCTTGGCTTTTGTGGGTATAGCTTCTAGAAGCCTTCACGAGACCCACCTCGTCCACTTGGGCTGCCAAGGGGTTTAAAGGGCTTGAGGCATGTGCTAAATGCATCCGCGATTCTTGCGAAAGTGAGTTAGGGTAGTTAGTTCCTTTTTCCCCTTCTTTATCTTTGGTTTTAGTTTGCTCAGTGCGAGCAAACCCTTGTGTGGGAGTATTGTTCGATCTCGTTCTGAGTCAAATTCATATCTTTTATACGGTGTTTTGCTTGTCTTTAATAATTATTTTAGTAGTTTTTATTATGTTTTTACTCATTTTGCATTTTTATTAGATTTTATATTAGTGTATTATTTATAGTTATTATTATTATTAAAATGAATAAAAAAAATATAAATATTAGAAATAAAAACCTAATAATCCTAATTCCTAATTCTACCCAATTATTCAGCCCAATTTCCCCAGCCTTCTTTCTCCCTATTCGGCCCATCACCCGTATACCCAAACCCGTCTGCCTAACAACCCTAATACCCATCTGCTGAAATACTCGACCCACTTTCCCCCTCTTTCAACCGGATACAATACTCCCAACACCCAAACCCTAATTTCATTCCCCCTTTTTCCTCTTTTCCTCCTCTTCTTCGTTCCCTTTTTCCCTCCCATTCCTCTATGTTCTCATTTCTTTTTTGCGCAAATACCCGACAACCAGCCACCCTCCATAACCAACTAAATCCATCTCAATATCTCTTCATCTTCTTCTCTCTTCTCGTCTCTTTTCTTTCATATCTTCCTTTTTCTATTATTTGCTCATTATCTCGCGAATTTCTCACTCACTTATCTCTATTTCTCTTAACAGATTCGGTTTGAGACAAGAAGAAGAGAATGGAGCAAGCACCATCGTCATACATCATCTAACTGTCAACTTTCATCTTGTCCATCTATGATTGAAGAAAATCGATGGCAGAGATTGAAGAAGGAGGGTCGAGTTCGACAATAAAAGGGGAAGAAGGAAGGTTCCGGCCATCATCTTAGGTAGAATTTAGATTTAGATTTTCATCCATGCTTTAATTCGTGTTTTGAATTTCTATTTTGGGATTAGTAATCTAGAGTTTGTTATTGATTTCGATTTCTGGAAATGTAAGTTGATTATGAGAATTTTATGTTGAGAATTTTATGTTAATGTTTGGGTTTGAATCAATTCGAATCTGAGGTTGTGTGAATTTGGTTGAATGGGTGATGTTTCTGCTCGTCTTCTCTTCTGATTTCTTTCTCGTCCCATTTTCTCTGTTTTGAAGTGTTTCATATTGTTTTGCAAATGGGTTGATCGATTTCCCTGCTCTTCTTCTTTCCTTCTCTCTGTTTTGTCATGCTCTGTGTCTTTCTTTTCTCCTTTCTCCTCTTTCGGTCAGTAGGTCTAAGCATTAGTGTTGATTTCTCTGTTTTATTTCTTTTCTTTTGTTTCCATAAGTCTCGGTTAGTTGTTAGCTTAGGTCTTATTAGGATAAGTTAGGGTTAGTTTTATTACGGTTATTTCAGGATTAGGTTATTAAGGTCAGTTTGTATGTTTTAAGGTTTCTTGGGTTTGGTAATGGACCTTCGTTAAGGTCAGTCTCAGGGTTTTAGTTGTGTTAGAGGTTTTAGGGTTTAGTTTAGGACAGTGAGGCAGTATTAGAATTAGTCACAAAACTTCCAATCCAACTTTTAGTGAGGAGGAGAATTAAGAGTCACAAATCCTACTTGAAAGCGAGGATTTGAGGATTCTTAGTAATCCAATTCACAATTTTCTTGTTTGTTCAGGGGACAATCAATTGAAGGTTGAAGATTAGAGTGAAGATAGTTCATCGAAGGTATAATTTCTTGTTCCCATTTTCCTTGTTCATTCTAGTTTTCTCATTTGTTGCTTTCTAATTGCTTTCTTATTTAGGTTTTAATTTCATGTTTTCTTGATTGTTATTATGAATCCGTGTTTAGATTAGTTTAATAGCTTTCTTTACATAATTTATTTATAGTACAATTAGCACGAATAATATGGGAAGCAGAATAATTCTCAAATATAGCATTGTGAACTTTCTAATATTTTTTCTACCTTAATTCTAGCAAAATAATACTGAAATATTATCTGTAAGGAATTAGGGAGGATAATGCCCAATTATTATGTCAAGAGATAATATTATCGGTTTAAAAGGAAATTATAAAGGAAGAAGCGTCTCTGACCGTAAAACACTGCCCGAATTTTAGAGTGGACCGATCTGCTAAGCAAATCTGTTGGGGATAATCGCAGTTCAATGCATATATTTTATTTTTCTCGATTTTAACCTTCATTTTTGTGATTTTTTTTATTATTCTTTGCTTTTTATAATTTCTATTTATCTAGCTCCCTAATATCTATGTGGACTAATTTGCCGATTTTGTAATCTAACTTCGTAAAAGTTCTACTGTACAAATTATTAACTAATTACAAATTTGACTATACAAAATTTGGTATCTACATTCATGGCGACAGCTAGGACTGGAATCTAAGCCAAGAATAGCGATGGATAGCAATATCTTTGATTAGGTTAGTAGTGCCTATATTTCTATATCTCCTGTTTTTCATGCGTGGAAAAACTACTCCCTCCGTTTCATATTAATTGTCACAGTCTTTAATGTTTATGTCACTCCTTGATTGATAATTTCTTATAATATTTTTCATTAACAATTAAATCTGGCATGTGGATGGGTACCCATTGGGCTAAAGTAAGTGGCCAAGGAGAATGGGTTGAGCCCACTTAAGCTTTTTAATGGTGTGGGTAAATAATGGGTTTGTCGTTCTAAAGAAACCATGACCCTCGCGAGCTCATAGCGAGTTGTACATATATAGTTGAAAGCGAGTCATTTAGACTATCACTCCATCGAGTAAATCGCTAAGCCATCTATTACTTTCATTAGATGTGTCTCTTTTCTCTCTATCTCTCAATCTCAGACTTCTTAAATCCCAATGGTCGCTTCTCCAACCACTCTACCACTGTCCAAGGTTGGCTTCAAACTTCCATATGTAAAACAACATGATAACGTTGTCCACAAATTGATTATCTCTGAAATTTCTTTTGTCCAGTTAACTAATAGAACGTCGATTTTTGCCTCTAACTCTATGAATTTTTTGCTTTTGATTATTTGAATTTTTCAAATTTGGTGTTCTAAATTTTCGTTTATCAACATGGGTTTTAGTGGGTTACTATAAAACTCTATATGTCAACTATTACTTTTGGGGAGTGATTGGTTGACTACACGGGTTGTCCATCTACTTAACTTGGCAGTTGATGTATATGACTTGGCACCACTTGGCAACTACCATGGACTTTTCCTCCTCCCATCAACTAATCTCTCTCTCGTAATTTAAACCCACATGTCCCTTGTTCCCCATAACTCTCTCTCACCGAAAACCAAATTCTGGGGAAGGGTTCCCCAATTTATTTTACTCGACCTTTGTTCCTCTCTCTCACTCTATCTATTCCATTTAATTCCTTCGTTCCTCACCTCCCATCCCCATTCAATCCCAGTTAAATCTGAATTGATTTAACTCTTCCTTTTCATCCCTTTTATTCTATGTCAAGATTGTTTCTCAAGTTCGTGTTCGACCTTTCTCTCTATCTCTGTATCTGTTCGAATTCCTCTCTCTATTTGTGTTCTTCCGAAAGATTTTGTGCTAATTATTCTTGTCTATGTGAACATTTTAGGTCTCTTAAACGTTCGAATTTGAAGACTATGGTCCATATCTGAAGCTGAATTCAAATTTCAGCCATCGACAAGATACAAATTTTATGTACCAATTCGAATTTACTTGTCTATGTTTTGTGTAATTTATATTGTTTTTAAGGCTAAGGTTTTTTGTTGGCTTTCTTCGACCTGTGTTTACAATCTAGATTTTTTTTTTCGATTTGTGTTTAGATTTGTGGATACTGAAATCATAATGAATAAGAAAAATTTCGTTATCATTAATTTCTTCCCTGGTTCTCTTGTGTAGATTTTGAATTTAACATTGATGATAGTGAACAAAATTCGAGCTAGTTATTTTTTTCATTTCTTCCCTATTTGTATTGTGACAATTTTGAATGCAGACATTATATATGCTCCCCCCTTTCTTTCAATTTGTCCCTGTTTTTCCCCCATTTATTTGGTAAACTTTGTTTTTGTTTATTCATTTGGTGGGCTGAAGCTTACATGAGATATAAGGCTTGTATAAGGGTTGTTTAAGTGTTGCTATTGTATAAGTGTTGTTATTCGCTTGGGGTTTATTCATTTGGTGGGCTTTTTTCGTTCCTTTTTATGATTAGCCATTTTGGGGTTTGAGGTGTGGTGATATTCTATTATTATTTATGTATTTGTTTGTTTATTTGAGTAAGTGTTTGAATACATTTTGGTCAAATAGTTTATCAATCGCTCCCTTTCAAAAGTATGGTGGGTCTGGTTAGATATTGGCTTGTTTTGTGGTTTGGTATTGTCATGTATATTTAATTATGAGTTTACTATTAAGGTAGTAGTATTTAGTAGTAGTGATTATAATATTTATTTTGAGTCTACTATTTTTATTTTAGTTCATTATTACATTAGTGCAAATTGTCATTTATTTGTTAATGGTTTCCTAGCTTAATATTTAGTCTTAACTTTGGGGAAAAAAAAATTTGAAAGTAGATATCTTGATTAACTTGATCTTGTTGAGGTGTTTGACATACTCAGATATGACAATGTCATCAGGAGACTCTAGCATGAAATTGCGTGATCGATTACGTTGGACGTATCAACATTGTTGTGGTCTTAAAGCTGATTTGAAGGTTTCAGAGTCACAACCCTAGATCGGTGTACTTCAAATGTCAAATATGCATGTAGTAAATTTAAGTGGATAACATTATCAGATGTGATTGAGGATGGTATTGACTATGGTAACTCTGGTGCAAATTCTTGTCCTGGAGATATTGATGAAGTAAAGGAAGCGATACAAGGTCTAAAAGACGCACATAAAGTAGAACAAATATATTATAGTTTAAAAAAGTGTAACCTATGATGTTGTGTTGTTAATGAATGAAGAATCAAGTGAGTTTCAATCGTCATATGAAAGATGTTTTTCTATTATTTTTTATGCAACAAATTTTGTATGTGAACTCTTCCTCGGCCTTGGGGTTGGATTCTACCTCCGTCTTCGCTCGAGCAACCTCGGTTTCTTCCCGGGTCTTGGTCGTTGCCTGAAGTTTGTCCATTAAGCTTCGAACTTCGTTCTTTCATTGTTGCGCCACAAGTTTATCTTCACGATCGAGACTTAAAATGAATAGATTTGGAATGATCAAGAGTATAAAGCAAATAAAGTAATATTTAGGCTAAAAAACAAGCCTAAATAGTTTTAAGGTGCACGATCGTGCCATTCATCGTGCAACCTCAGCGAGTCTTAACGGAATCTTATGTTGGAAACTAGCATATGAGCGTCTGGAGCTGACACATGATCGTGCAGTTTTCAAGCAATCCGAGCAGACAACACCTGACGTTGGAAAGACAACATGATCATGCAGGTTAACTACATGATCGTGCGTACGGCAGGAAAGGCAGCTTCCTCTTCTCTTATTTTGTTGTGTTTCTCAACTTTTTCCCCTACTCCCATATTGATGTCAAACTCCACTTAGAGGGTATTATTTGTAGTGTTTTGGCCCCTTATGAATGAAAATTGAAAAGCTTTGGCTTTCTCTTCTCTCTCAATTATTATTTACTTTATCTATTTGATGAATGGTGGTGTTGCAGGTCTTCCTTTTATGGAATTTTTAGTGGCCTAGCCTTTAGCATATTCTTTGTGGATTGCAGTTCTAGGGTGATGAATTTTTCTTTATCCCAAGCCCATATCGGGTTCCAAGGTTTTTTTCGGGTTCGAAATCATCATCCTCTAGCTTCTCCCACTCAAGCTACCTCAAATCTCACCACGATATCCTTCATTGGGTATCATAGCCCCATGTTAGGGTTTGCTTGAGTTCATATTTTTTAATTTAAGAAAAATAGGGTTTCAATTTCTTCTTTTTGTTGTTGTAGTACGTTGAGAAATTGGGAACCCCACCCCTGTGATTTCCAAGTGTGTTGCAGTTATTATTTTTGTTGTTGTTGTTTATTGGTGTTCAAAACACAATGAACCCGGGCCCAAACACTAGCTAGCTACAAGAAAACCCCCGAACTCCATAAAATTGTCCAAACACACGTCTCATTCCCCTCCTCTTTAAATGGATGACGTCAACGATCCAAATCAAGAGGAGATGAGCCGACAAACTGGGTTTTGTACATGTGAGTTGTTTAAAGAGCGAAAGTCTGGGGATTGGAGCTTCAAGACAATTCAATGGAAGCATCACTTGAGGCCATCACCACTCAATTGGACCAAATCAATGGCCCCTCTTCGATCCCCTCTTCGATCCCCTCCCTTTGAGCCAAGTAGTGATGAAAAGGGCTCTACTCAAACCGGGTCTAGAAGGAGATGCAAGAGGCCCCCGATCAAGGGATGATTTTTGATATGTCAAGGTTGACCTCTTGAAGTTCAACGGCTCTCTCGACCGCGATGACTATTTGGAGTGGATCCATCTCGTAGAGCAGATTTTCAAGGCTAAGGGTTCCTATTAGTGTTTCTATGAGTGTTTGTCACATACTTTCTAGGCAATTTGACAGGCGTGTCATTCATTGCAGCCTAACCAACACCAACTCTTTCACCATCAGCCCGAAAAGAACACCTTGAGCCCCTTAGCTCCACTGAAACTTAAACACAAGGTGGGTGGTTAGAAAAGAAACCTTCTTTTAGGGGCAACACGAGATGAGAATGCTCTTGGCGTGGACTAGCAACCCCTAGCTTGGTCCTTGCCTAGTAGCGAACCAATTGTGAGTGAGTGTTCCAAAGCACCACTACTTACTTCATTTTCCCCCTTCTTTCCCTTCTCGCTACCCAACAAGCCTCCTCTGAACTTGTACTATAGTGATGATGGCTATGTCCTAGGTTTTGGAGCATTCCGGGTGTCGCATGTTGTTCATCAGGGTGATGGTAGGATGGAACCATCCTTAGAGAACCATCCCGTGGATGAGCTTCCTTTTGATGAATGTATGGAGGAGCTCGACAAGCTTTTGCGTGACGGGGTTCGCCTAACAAGCTATCAAAAATACACCTACACTGCCTCATTCTCAAGGCTCGTCGCCTTTCAAAGAGGGCGTTAGGACTCATGTATAACCCCACAACGGTTAGTGAAAAAACCGGTCCCGGGGCACCCAGTCTAGGTGAGCACCTTCCTTTTTACTTCCAAGAGTTAAGCACAACTCTTTTTCTAGAAGGGGAGTATGAAGTATCCCAGTGTGAGACCCACCAAATCCAAATCACGAGCGAGTTGCCATCTCGAGACCCCGAAGACGTGGGCAGGTCTTTTTCATTCAAAATTCGGTGCGAGAGGCACTTCATGGAGAATCTCGGACCAAGCAACAGGGTTGGAGGTCCTCAATGGGACAATTCCCAATCCTCATAAGGCTCTCGGGACTCCTTTGACACAAATAAGACAACAAAGTCGAACATGACTTCCTTACGGGCTTCAAACGGTGAAACTTCAACCTCAAGGGTATCTTGGGCATTTCCTTGCCCAAACGGATCGGCCCCGGTTCAACTCGGAGGCGTTTTGTATCCTATTGGCCACCAAGGATGTAATGGTCAATCACTCAAAACATGGCTTGGGTCGGAAGTTTGTCACGGAAGCAACAGAGCAAAGAAGCAAGGAATGGGCCAGCATACGATCGTGCAATAACTTTGCATGATTGTGCACTGGGACTTACGCCTTTTTTTCGGGAGTTGTTTCAAGTTGCATGGTCATGCAACCTAGCAGCACGATTGTGCAAGTCCTTCCGAGAGGATGACACGATCGTGTCATCCAGGTTATACGATCGTGCAACCTCAGTGAGTCTCGACACCTCAAGAGAGTAAGACAAAGAAACTGAAAACACTAAACTCTGAAAAGAAAGATCAACGTTGGGCTGGACAAAAAGCAAGAAGCCAGAGCTATCTCAAATTTAAGTTGTTTCATAACAATACTAATATACATTATCTGAATAATATTAAGTTCCATCAAATTTAAACGGTCTCACATGTTTGGTTAAGACTATCTCAAATTCTATTGTATGTTTAAAATCCTCTTACTAAAAATGACAAGATAGATACAATTAACACTAATCTTACTTCTATATGAATTTAGAGCCTTTTTCTTAATCAAGCTATTGTTATTAATGTCATTGGTCCTATGATGTATCAATTGCCAATTTAAAAGAATTTTACTATTTTCTACTTTAGCTAAATGTATAAACCGTTTATTTGTATTTTTCGGCTAACTTTTAAATTTCATCGCTACTGATAATCGAAAAAAATAATAAGAATATAATAAATTACTCCATTGAAGTAACTCCAATTTCAAATGCTCTACAACTTATAGAAAAATAATTGAAGTTGAAGTCAGTGAAATAGTAATAGCTTATATGTTGAATATGAACCAAATCAAAATAGTTCGGAAATTAATTAAACATGTCCCCCTACCAAAGTGCAATCTAATTGTTCTTGCATTAAGGGTGTGATTACGAGGGATAAGGGTCTCCTTTATTAGGGAAGTTGGTATGACTCCACCTTCCATTTTGCTCTATAATTCTAAAGGTAGTAGGGACACACATGCACTTGATCAAGACATAGAAAATGGGGAATAAGATAAACCATATAAAAGAAATTTGGACCCCCAAAAGAAGCGAAAACATAGCAATGACCATACACCGCATAACTCATCATTGACATCCTGACGCTTGTGTGCGCTAAAAGTCGTGATATTGCAAATTGAATTGAATTGAACCAATGGACTGAATTTTGCCTCTTTCATCCACCATTCATTATCAATATTAACACCACTAATACATGGAAACGGCAAAGTGGTAGTCCCAGACGCAACGTCTACGCGCTCACACGCTCCAACTAACTCGTCACAGTTCCCCGCTCAAACATGCCACGTTGTAGCTTTGACCCCATGCACTTACTTTACTTGGATACTGACCCACCTTCCCTTGCCAAAAGAACGTCGATGAGGTTCTACCTTCTTGGAGAATTAGCGTGCAACTTACAAATTGTTATTCATATTATTTGTCATATTCAAAAATTATATAATTAAAGCTTTTTGATTATAAATTTTTCAATATATTAAATAATTTATTAAATAAAATTAATAAAATTAGATTCGTAATAAAAAAATATTATGTTAAAAATATAATATTGTAATTGTTAATAAAATAGTATCTAAGAAATTATTGATCAAATATTGACATTGGAGATCGTGATAATCAACAAAAGAACAAATAATATAAAATAGATGAAATATTATGTTGGGGCAAGTTAATCTCGAATTATGAAATTCTATTTAAATTTCTCGTAATTACAAATTTTTTTTAAAAAAAAAACTTACATTCCATTGTTAAATTGAAAGTATAAAACTTCATTTTGTTCATTACATTTGAGGAAAATTTCATAGAACAAAAATAGACTTGTACATTTCCAACTCCTCAACAACTTTTGTAAAATAATCTAAACTAACAACTTATTTTTTAAAAAAAATTCTAACATATGAACACCAATCAGAGTTGCCATTACAGTATTGTCCAAAATTCTAATTCCAGACAAGTCTCTCATAGGGGTTTTTTTGCTTTTTGGACCCTATATTTTGGGGTATTTACAATCTGAATGCATGTTTTAAGTTCTGATTTGGACTATACTGATATGGACCCAAAAAATTTAGCCCAAAGTTAAGTTTGACTCCGATGAAGACCAAAATCTTGCATAAACTGACCGATTTACCCTTATTTCATTTATTCATTTATTTTGAATTTCCTTTTGAAATTGACTAGACTGAAGACTTTCACAAATTTCACACGCATATCGCACCCTTAGTGACTATTCAACTCCAAACTCCCAGAAAACAGAATAAAATGAAGGGTAAATTTGGAAGTACATAAATAATTAAGGGGCAACTTTGGAAGGAAAAATCAGTCAAACTACAATAAGGGTTTCTTTTGGCCGGACCCCTCTAATTATGTCCAAATTATTGCCGGAAACAAAATATAGCTTTGAAGCAAACGTGAGTCAGGATTGTAAATACCCCAAAATACAGGGTCCAAAAAGAAAAAAACCCCTCTCATAGTCATACATAATGGAATTCTCCTTCTTGTGTGTGAACCAATCAATGACCCAAACATACCCTAACGACTATCCTAACTGATTTCCACGCGTGGAATTTTATTTATTTTTTTTCCAAAATAAGATGTTAATTTGAAATATTTTATAAAATGGTCGACAGTTAGAAAACGAAAAAAAATCCATGTCTACGTATAAAATTTATCTTCTTTTAACTAATAGTTTTAAAATCTGAAGTATTTCATGACAAATTAAAGTCCACAAATATTTTTACTTTACTTGATTCAAGCTAAACTCCACAAATATTTATATGTACCAAAATCAAAGACTATTAATTAGAAATTACTCACCTCTTTCCATTCTATCATCTAAATTTATGCAAAAAAGACTAAATAATTATATTTTGATGTAATTATTTTAAGGGCCCCGTATTTTGATAAGTAATTGTAGAGTGACATTATCTCTGTGTAGTAGTTATTTCTAGGCGACATTTTGATCTATTTTCCGATGTACAAAGTATTAATTGCAGTATTTACCGTTGATTAAAGTTATGTATCTTTGACCAACCCTAAATATTAAGGCCTAAAATAATAGTTGACTTCTATTAAAACAACCTTAAACACAACAATCATTGTTTCACGCATCTTTAGATCAAAAAATTCGTCTGTCCCCAATAAATTATTACCGCAAAGATAATGTCACCCCATAATAATTTGTCAAAGTGTAGGCCCCTTAAAATAATTACATCAAAATATAGGAACCTATTAGTCGTTTTTTGAAATTTATGTGTCATTTTATATATACTTTGAAAATTTTAACCATTAATTTGTACACACATAGAACATCAATATTCACTTATATTAACCTATTACGATAATTATATATATCCATAACCAAAACAAAAATGTCATATGAATATAGTGTTATTGTTAATCAAGGAATCTAATAAAATATTAACGGATTTGCTATACATCGCCTTAAGAGCGATAAATAACAAGTATGCTTTCAACAGTAAAAGTTAGAATCTTTCTTTATTTACCGTTTAGGGCAATGATTAAGAAAGAATCTTATCCACTTTTTTTTATCATATCTCAAACAATTGTAAAAGTTGACCTTTTTGAATTTAAAGGTTTTTGGATGCTAATATACTGAATTTTTGAGGTGTTGGACAAATAATACATTGAACTATAACATATCTCAAACAATTTAAAGGTTTTTGGATACATTGTACTTTGGGGAGTGTTGAACAATAATGTACCCAGAACGATTCTGACAGTAGCTGGCTCGGTGATAATCCTACTTAGCAGTGGACGAAATGAATTGGCCCAAAAATATTAAATTTATGACATGTCAGCTAATCCACACATAAGCAAAGGGAATCAACTTTGAAAAGAATAAAAAAAACATAAAATCACATTTGCTTAAACGTGTTTTCTCTGAGAGATTGTTGTTATAATTATATAAAATCACCTTTGCTTGTGTAGATTAGCCGACATGTCATAAATTTTGATATTATTTAGTCAATTTATCTTGTCGACCCGCCCCGTTAGATCGCGACCAAGTCAACCACCATCGAAATCGTTCCGGGTGCATTATTGTTCAACACCCCTTAAAGTTCATTGCATTATTGTCTAAATTTAAAGTTCAGTACATTATTATTCAATACCTCAAAAGTTCAATATATTAACATTCAAAAATCTTTAATTTAATAACACATAATACTAAATTATATACTCAAATCTACATAAATATATTTTCTAATGAAAAAAAATATAAAAAAATCTAATATTAATAAATTAATTATCTTCATATTTTTAATGCCAAGGTTACTTCGCCGGAATCGTCCCTAGCCTCACACCCCCAAGACATAGAAAGGTAGAGCTCGTACCCAGGGATGATCTTGGCCGTGCCAATGTTGACGTACACCTTGGCGTTGAGTCTTTCGAGGGATTTGGGGTGGATGAAGGGATTGTCATCGCCAGAGCAAGGTTATTAAAATGGGGATCCTAACTCGGATTTATGGGGTAGTTAGGATCGAAATTAACCCATATATGATCGTGGATCATAATGTAGATTGTAGGATCGCATCGAGGATTTTAAATTATAAAATCGTAGGATCGTAGATTATGATTGAGATTTTAATAACTATGCGCCTGAGATGTTGGGGTCCTGTCAAGGCGTTCCTTGACGATCCATCGCTTTTCGTGTTTGCCGTACTCTGCCATTGATGATGAGAATTGGGAGTTTGAGTTTGACAGATAAAGTATAAGAGATGAAGAGCTAAACCAACAATGGCTTACTTCTCCACTTAGGAATTGCTAAATTTTTGGGAGGGTGATTAATGGAGTAATGAAGGGTAAAGAAAGGAGGCAATGAAGGGTCAATTATTGATCAGGGGAGGCAATGAAGGATAAAGATTGAGGAGGCAAAACAGAGTATGAATTATTGTTTTTTTTTTTTGGGGGGGGGGGGTGGGGGGGGGGGTTGATTAATGGGGTAATGAGAATGGTAATGAATAGTGCTCCACTTAAGAACTGCTAAATTTCAAGGAATTAGGGAGGGTGATTATAATTGTCGTTTGTGTATTGTATGTGTTTATGGTTTCTGGCACTCAATTCAGCCATTCCATCTTCAATTGAATGAAAGTGGAGAAGTATCATAATTCCTAATTTTTGTATCAAAAAAAAATTTAAAATATTAATTTGTTAAGCTAAGATTTATGTAGATTTTTTCTTCAAAAAAATTACGTAGATTTGATTACATAATTAAGCACTATGTTCTATTAGATTAAAAAAAAAGTAAACTTTAATAATAGATCTTTTAATTATATGAGATATGATAAAGAAAGTGGATAAGATTATTTCTTAACCATCGCTCTCAGGGGGATGATCAATAAACCGAAATACTAATGCAATGACATGTTCTTTAACTTTGTAGGATTATCCTTGTTTAACTTAATTTTACCTTACTTTATTATTGAAAAGAACAAAATATACTTTTAGATAATTTGTATTTAATTTTTTTATTTAACTCACATAATTTATTTAAAAATAAAAAAAGAAACAGGTAATGTGATATTTATCTATTTCTATTATTTTTCTTTCCTAGTTTTTATAATTTAATCTAAACTTAGCTTACCCGTCCTGTTTTTTTGTTAGGTTGGTTTTAACTCTCCTAACTTATCCTAATTTATCCCAATCAAACACAATTTTTTTTTAGGTTGGTTTTAACTCTCCTAACTTATCTATTTCTATTATTTTTCTTTCCTAACTTATCCTAAAAAATTATGGAATAGAAATGCAGCAAGCTAAAGGAATGATGCTGTAGGTCCTTTATTTTCTTAAGTCGTCTTTAGGTCATTTATATTTTTAAGTTCTTTACTTTTTATTTTTAATTTTATCTATGCGCGAGTCTTGGGTTTTTTTAAGTCGTTTTTGAATTGTTAATTTTTAATTAATATGTTGTACGTTGTGTGATTGTATGTCATCAATTTTTAATTAATAAGTTTTTGATTTTATGTAGTTGTGAGTACTATTTTCAATTTCATATTATATATGATTTTTAAAATTAATCAGATTTTAAATAATAATAAGTATACATTTTGAATATTTATCATTACTAAACAAAACTTAAAAAATAAAAATATAAAATAATAAATGAGTAATTAAGATAAATGACTTCTACAAATAAATAATGTGAAAAATAGGAATGCATTCATATCGTTGTAAAACAAATGAAATGCTGTGAAACAGAGGGATCATAATTTTGATTACAAAAATTAGATCAGCATTGTATTTGTTGGAACTTGAAAAAAAACTTATCAAAGAAGATGATGAATCGATGAGAGTAGATGATTTTGAAGTGCTCCGTGTGGAATAGGGGCGCAGGGTAGTGGAGGGAGATGACCTGGTGCGCATATTTGAGAGTGAAAGTGGAAAAATGAGAGCGACGACAGACAGCAACCCAATTTCAACACAAGGGGTAGGGGAAGGGGATGACGAAGACGACGTTGCTGACTTCATCATCGACTGTACCAAGAGATATCAACCCACTGCACATGGATTATAATGGCGGGCCTCTTTTTACATTATTATATATTATCATAACACTGACCACTTATACCCAGCAAATATGCTTACTTATACGCCCCTCTCACTACATCTCTTTCTTTTTTCCTTCACGACGAATCCTTTTTTACATGGGGGTAGGGCGTGCTTGATGATGTATCATACTTCTTAAAATAATTCCCAAATGAGATGATTCTATCTTCCAACCTCACCTGCCCCTTCTCCCTATTAATTCCTCTCACTCCTCTACTCCACTATGGATTCTAGGCTTTTCCCCATTCTACTTGTTCATTTCTTGTCTTGGCTTGTCTTTGTGATCAATTCTTAACTCAGGTAATTTCTGTAATTATCCTCAATTCATTCTCAATTTTACCTTTTTTGTTTTATGCCTTCCGTTTGCTCGGCACTCTGTTTTCTTCTGTAAATTCTTTATATTTATTTTGTTGTTCAATCATTATTATTTGTTTCATACCATACAGATGTCGTTTATGAATGATTGGTATGATGATTATGATAGCTTCTTTGCTTCTTCCAATAAATTGGAAAACTTTTACCTTAAAATCTTGCATTTGCATCCTTCTTGTATGCTCATAATGAGAAGTAGAAGACAAGAAATATAGATACTTGAAAATTCACGACACTCTGACTTCTGAGATTGCCCGCACACTCTGCCCCCTCATTTTTTAAGGGGTGGGGGGTGTTCTGTTCATGCGTAGCTGTCAAATTTGGTTCATATTCTTTCTGTCGAGAAATTTTATTGCTTTCTATGAAAACTATCTCGAAGAGCTTATCTGCTGGTTCTTATGATTCCAGTTGCGTCATCTATCTATAATAGTGATAAAGTTATGGCAGATTGATATCTGTATCCAGATGGTACACTTGATGTCAGTTGTAATTTTCATCGGTTCTTCATAGGAGTTGAGTCATCTATCATTCTGCATATTTGAAGACTTCCTTGTTCAGTAAAAAACCTCTAGGTGTAACATGTTATCATGCTCAACATACTTTTGTATGTCATGGATTATTGGTGAACCAGAATCATGGGTTGGAACATAGTTGCTCCATTGCCATGCCAAATTATTTTATATCCAATCAGTAGTAGCTTGAACCTGAGTAATTGCGTTCAAGCGTTGATTACAGAAAATATTTGAATCCCGAGCATCTGTACAAGTGATACCATCCTGTGGTTTGAGGCTTAAAGACTTAGTGATGATAACTTCTTTTAACAGTCTTGAAAACTTGCATGATAAATTAATTCGTGTACATGTAGCATAGGAAATAATAATTCAATTGTTTATCTTGGTTCCAACATGCATAGATAAATCTTCTTTCTTAATCTTTGAGGTTTGAAGTATGGGCTTTGCCAGCCTTTTGAATACAATTCAATACATACCTTGTCAATATAAGTGACTGTTTTCTTGTGACTCATCTACTTTGCCCCTGTTTTGCTGATGTTCCCCTGAGTTGATTTCTGGTGTGTATTTGTAGACCCTTGGATATATTTAATGTAGATCCAGAAGCTAAATAAATTTCATTTATTTTCTTTTTGACAAGCAGTTTAGTGTCTGCTCAGTTTGTTGTGTGAAGAAGGATGAATATATATGAGCCTCTCAACCAGTTCAGCCCGTGGCTAGACTGTTATAGAGATGACGGATGTCAAGTATCTCCATCAGCTATTTTAGAATTGGACGAGAAATTGGACAGCTTGGTATAGTTCACGAACTTAATATTTTACATCAACTTCAATTTGTAGCTTATTATTTATTAACTTCAGAATCCCTAGTCAGAGGATGCATCACTTGGAGCTTTGCCACCTTCAATTAAATATGATCAAGAAGCTTCGAAACCTCCCGACAAGGTAAAAAAGAAATCGAAGTGTGGATAGTTCATGTTCTTATTTGATTCTAACCTTTGATTATTCCAGTTCAATGGGATACCATGTCATAGGGCTCATTTCTTATCTGGGTAACATGAAAAATAAAACTGCCCTTTCATTTCATTTGCTCTGATTGCTGGGTGCACAGGTCTCATGTTGAATTTGCAGTATGCATTGGTATTTGGATCTGGTTGATCTGCCAGGTTTTGTGGGGGAAATGATAGAGAAGTACAAGGATAGAAGTTGTGCTAATTCCTGCATGTCATATAGTATTATGTGGAAGGCATGGCATGGCATATATACATTGGTTGGAGTGAAACTGGATTATGGTTGTTACTTGTATTTATATTCTAAAACTGGATTGTGGGGGAAATGAGAGAGAGGTACTTGGATTATGGAAATGAGAGATACGGCACGTATAGCGGATATGTAATATGAAAACATATTTCTTCTATTCTTGATGTGTATAGACTTCATTTTTTGGCATTGGAGAGGATTGTGTTTGGATGAAGACAATAGCAAATTTTATGGTCTGTTCTTTAGAGGGGTAAGGTAAGGTTGGATAAAGATTAGTTAATTTTAGGTAAAAGTTGAACTTTGAGTGTTGAAAATATGGATGAAAAAGGGTAATTCTAAATCATGATTGTAGCAAATGAACCATCCTGACTTAGAAGTACGGACACTTCACCCTGCTTCACATATCCATATCTGATTCGTATTGGACACTCTCAAAAACATGTCAAACATAAAGAGCATAAACAAATAAGCTTTTTGCTATTGGTATTAGTAGTATGCACTGGCTGTGTTGGAGTGGTAAATACTTCATTTACCCAACCCAGCCCAAATTTACCTGTTTTTAACCATAGTTTAGCATTAACAGTTCAACTTTTGCCTAAACGTATCCAATCTTACTTTACCAAACCTTACCTTACCTCTCTAAAGTACTCTTGTCATTGTGCTCTCAGATATTTTGAATTCTCTAGCTTGCTGATTTCATTGTTCAACAAACAGGCTCTCAGTTGCTTCGATTGCAGAGTAGGTCTTTGGAAACAACAGGACAAAGATGAGAGTCTTCTTCAATGTAATACAGTCTATATTGAGGCATGCATTCAAAGGATTTCTTGTACTGTTTTATTTTAATAGAGACTTAAGTAATAGAAGTATAGGACCTTGGCTCGCTGAAGTTTGTGACTTTTTTCTTCTGTAAAGTTATGCAATTAGGCAAAGCAACAAGTATTTCTCTTTGATGCTATATTGCCTTAGGTGCATCATGTGTGCTCACTTGTTTTCTGAAATGATGCAACTAAGTAAACATTAGAAGGCCCTGTAGTAACCAGTGAATGGTTGTTGCAAGAGCTGTTTGATGTAATGGTATAATTTAGGGCAATCATTCATGGTTGTCCTTTTAATGTTGGCGAGATGTGTGGATTTTATCCATTTTTCTGATTTTTTCTTTGGTTGCTTGTTTAAGGTGCAAAGACGGCTTGCACAGAATCGTGAGGCTGCTCGTAAAAGTCGCTTGAGGAAAAAGGTGGGCAAACACATTCTAGAATTTCATGCCAAAAAATTAGCTGTTACGCCTATTTAATTGATGATCTGAATATTGTTGGAGCTTTGTGATAGGCGTATGTCCAGCAGCTCGAACTGAGTCGTTCGAAGTTGATACAGTTGGAGCAAGAGCTTCAACGTGCTAGGCATCAGGTATTAAGAAGAATCCTACTGTCTAATTGATTGATGATTATCAAACAATTGCCATTGTATCCAACACTAAAAAACATCAGATGGTTCATTCCAGGGATTGTATATTGGTGGTGGGGTAGATCATCTTTCGCAGTCAGGGGCTGTTGATGCAGGTTTGTCTGCCAATACATCTACAATGAAGCATCTGTCATTCTTATATGTGAATACCTATTTGCTTATGAGTTATGATCTGGTTTCCTTGCAAGCCATTCTACCTACCGAGTCATAACTTATTTCTGACACAATCATTGAAGAGTTCAGTTCACCTTTTTTTTTTTATAGTAATTGTAATGACTCCTGTCTCTAGGGTCCGTTGGAATCAGCCTCTTCACGCATTATTGTGCATGGGGGGAAGGCTGCCTACATTTGGACTTCCTCAGACCCCGCATTAGTGGGATCACACTAGGTTGGTTGTTATTGTTGTTGTATCATTTGTAATGACTCCTGAAATAACAACAGCAGTGAGATTGACTCAATTGCTTTTCGTATGAACTTGGTGTTAAAACATCCCTTTGTGTTCAATTTGGTACTAGGTAATCCACTTTGTAGCCTCATAGTATCCCCTTTACATTTTGTAGTCAATCTTACCCCTGAACTACAAGGGGTTATTCCTGTGGCATTCTACATGTATAATTTGTTGATTTATCACGGTCCACAGTAGAAGAAAACTTACTTATGCATTTTCCTTTGATATAATCTTTGAAAAATATAGAAAAAAATAAATTCAATTCCTCCCTGAAACGCCATGCAAGTTTGAACAGAATAGTGGAGCTCTTTGATTTGAAGAAAAGTTGTTTCAATTGGAATTTGTAAAACTTTAATCTAAGATATACACACAATTCCTTCAGCTGCCCAGTGTACAGAATTTTTATATTTGTCTGCTGTTTGGAAATTGATTCTTGTTGATTTGAATCATGAGAGAGTACATGTTTTTCAAACCAGACAATATTATAATAGGGAAAGAATTGGACACTAGGATTTGGAACTTGGCAGTATAGGTCATGAGTAGTTAACTGTTAAACAGAACTAAAGTTTGTCAAACTTACTCCCTTCTAGTTTTTGGAATGCAGCTAATCCTAATGATCTTCAAAATTTGATTATTCTGGGTAGTGTCTCATTGCTACCCATCCAGTCTTTCTGTATCATGAACTGATGAAAAAAAGTAGACAACAGAGCACAATTTGTGACATTTATGTTTCATAGTTTCTTGATGCTATCTTTTCAGGGTCTAAGAAACCGTACCTATACAATTAGTGTACAAGCTTTGAAACTAAGATAATCTTGTTGTGCTGTCACATGAAATGAATTTACACATTTACAAACTGAAATTCTATATTAAGAAGTAGAAATGATAGGGGTACCAAGTTACAGGTTTTGCAGTCTTTCTAAGAATTAGGAATTCCTATCTGATTTATGCATGTTTTTCCAGTTATTTTAATTCCAATCGCCATCTCTTTCTCATTATGTGTTCATTGCTCGGGCAATTATTTTGTAGGCATTGCAGGATTTGAGATGGAGTATGGACATTGGGTTGAAGCTCAGAATAAACATATTTGTGAACTTAGAAGTGCACTGAACACTCATGTTACTGATGTTGAGCTTCGGATTCTTGTAGATACTGGCTTGAGTCATTATTTCGATCTTTTCCAGTTGAAAGCGACTGCAGCGAAGGCTGATGTGTTCTATCTTATGTCTGGCATGTGGAGAACAACGGCTGAGCGATTTTTCTTGTGGATTGGAGGATTTCGTCCATCAGAGTTGCTAAAGGTGTTATATAAGTTTGCATTTTCTAGTACTTCAGCTGGGCGATGCTAACTGCATAAAGTACATGTCTAAGCTTGGATGTGAATTGTGATTTCCTTCCTATTCCAAAGTAATTATGTTCTTAATCGTCAGAAGTGGTGAGGCCTAAACAATTAGCTTGTGGGTAGTATTGGCACTGATGTTTCTATTCTAAGCGGTTATATTGCAATGCCATGATGTCGATGATTAGTGTGGGATGGACGAGGGTTACTAATTCATTTGGTTATAATGGTAGAATTCTGTTGAAATCCTCATTGAAATATGACCTGTCTTTGTTTTTAAATTCCATATGTTTGCAGGTTCTTAGGCCACAGCTTGACCCACTGTCAGATCAGCAAGTAATGGATGTTTATAACCTTAAACAATCATGCGAGCAAGCAGAGGAGGCGCTTTCACAGGGCATGGAAAAGCTCCAACAAACTCTGGCTGAAACTGTAGCTGCTGGTCAATTAGGTGAAGGAAGTTATATTCCACAAATGACTAATGCCATGGAGAAACTTGAAGCTCTAGTATGCTTTGTAAACCAGGTAATGTTTTAGTGTTTTTTGCGATTCCAGTTTTAAACATTGAGTTCTCTTAGCAGTTTCTTCAATTTCTTTTTGGTTCTAATATTTCCCTTAAGGCTGTCTTCCTAGAAAAAATGCACTTTCCCCTGCCCTCAAAAAACAAACAAAAAAAAAAGGAACTGTTTTTTTCTAAAACTCTTCTTTTGTTGGATTTATTATGTTTTTTTATAGAAAATGATCTTTACTCCATTATGTCTTATGAGGTTGCATTCCCCTATGTTTGGGAGAGTTTCAATGTTTCAGCAGTAAGGGTGTTTTCCACCTCTTTGTTTTAAATAAAGGTCCTCTCACAAATGGTGGCCTTTTCACTTTTTCTCAACCCATAGCAAGCTAGTATCAGTGGAAAGGGGATTTTCCTAGTGCCAAATGTCGCTTAAGAGATGGTTATTCGCATAAAGTTGCATAGAATAAGGAGTATGAATCAATTGCATTGGGCACTCATTGCCCTTAGGTTGCATGCTTTGTGTTTTTACTCAAGTTGGCTGGAGACTGCATACCTTAAGCTCACTACTCATATGTGGTTTCATAGCAACTTTTGTAAGTTTCCGAAGTGATGGTTTACTACTGAAAGTCACTAGAATCTGAAAAAAATTGTGATCAATATGACGAGTTTGATAGAGAGGTTGGAGTTGTTATATCCGTGGGATTAAACATGTATGAAATTACTCAAGGGGAAGAACAGTGTGTTGTTCTGAGTTTAATTGGTTGGGTTTGATTCTTCCCACTAGGCCGATCACCTTCGACGGGAAGCTCTACAGCAGATGCACCGCATTCTGACTGTACGACAAGCAGCTCGGGGGTTGTTGGCACTGGGGGAGTACTTCCAACGTCTAAGGGCTCTTAGCTCCCTTTGGTCTAGCCGTCCTTGTGAACCAGCTAAAGCTTGAAGGTTAGCAATGAAGTTGGAAGTTCACTAAGGTCAGCACTCATTTGCCGTTGAAAGAGCATTTGCAGTAATGTTGTAGTACTACTAATGTGTAGCTCTGCTTTGAGCAATCCCCAGTCCTTATGCAACCTCATTGAAACGAAGCTGTATATAAAGTTAGCAATTATGATTTTTGATGCTTCAACTTAAAGCATTCGTGGATGATAAAATTTTGATACCAAAAAAGTTTGAGATATGTTGTCTGTGTGGAAGTAATAATACTAAGTTTGTACATAAAATTGGTGATTTTGTTGAGATACATAAATGGAAGGTCCTCCTATATGGTATGAGTTACATACATCCCTACATTGATCATGTGATTTTGGTGCTGCTTCCGTTGATGCAATTCAATTTTTTCTCAACTGTAGTGCCATGAAAATTCAGATAATTAAATTCATTTTTCAAGAGAGAGGTCAAGGATAAATTTGGTATGTAAGGAAAACTGAACTTATGGGAAGCTGTTAGGTACATGATCATTTGACAACTGAATTCTAGGGTTTCATTGATCAGATTGGAGTCTTCAGACTTGTTGGGTCCAGCCTTACTCTTAGCACTTATATGCTAAATTAGCATGTATTGATCATCAGCTGGCAAGTAACTTGATACAGGAGGCGTTACTAGGACAACACAATGATTTCTATGTTGTCAAAGCTTTAGGAGTTTGATGATTGATCTCAAACATGTCGTTAGAGTTATAGAGGATATGGATACTCTCTTTATCTTGATGCGGTCTTTTAACATGTCTCTCAGTTCAATCTTATGATGTTGCTAGTAGCACCATAACATGCCTCTCAGTTCAATTTTATGTTGTTGCTGGTAGCATCATAACATGTCTCGGACATTCACGACTGTTGTCGTACATCGTTAAGAAAACGTTAAACAGTGAGCGAACACCACAAGGATATGCTCCAATCGAGTTTGGGTTTTAAGGATGTGGAATCTCACGATTGTTACCATGGGATGCCCCCTACATAGGGCGCTGCAAAAAACAGGTGTTTCAAGTTGTTAAAGATCGCATGTGGAAGAAGATCAAGGGATGGAAGGAGATATACCTATCAGAGGCTAGCAAGGAGATCTTGATAAAAGCAGTCGCCCAAGCAATTCCAGCGTATGCAATGCAATGCTTTGAGTTACCCGCTTCTGTTTGCAACAAGTTGGATAGCTTATGCATAGACTTGTAGTGGGGAAAGAACCAGGATAGGAGACACATTCCATGGATTGCATGGGAAATTCTTTGTCGGCCCAAAACGAGGGGTGGACTTGGCTTTAGGAATTTCAAAGCTTTTGATAAAGCCCTCCTTGCAAAACCGGCCTGCGAATGGTACAAGAGCCACATTCATTAACAACGAGGGTCTTGAAAGCGAAGTATTTTACCAGTAGTGATTTTTGGAGTGTGAGATTTGGCCACCAACCAAGTTACACGCGAAAGAGCATAATTGGTGCTCGAGACTTGCTTAGGGAAGGGGTTATTTGGAGAGTTGGAAATGGGAGCTTGATAAAAATCTGGGGCGATAAGTGGATTCCTAGCTGACCAGAAGGTACGGTCAACACTCCGGTGCACTTACTAAATAGAGGAGGGGGGGGGGGGGGAAGAGCTCATCGATTGGGAAAGGAAAACATGGAGGCTGGACTTGGTGCAGTTGTATTTTGATCAGTCAATGACTAGGGGTATCCTATCAATTCCCCTTAGCACACTTGAGATGGGTAATCAACTAGTCTGGAAACTTAAAAATGGAGAGTAGGAGTTCATAAAAGTAAAGGAGTGTGAGAGTATGGGAGGGTTCATAAGGGTAAACTACTTACCCCTGTTTGGGAGAACAATTTGAAGAGTTCATAAAAGTAAAATGTTAATTGACATATTTACCCTTTCATATTATATGTAATTCAATTAGAGTTAAGGGTATTATGGTCATTTCCCATTATAGATATATTATAACTTAATTGAACACTTGCTTAGTAAATTGGGGTGTTAAAAAAATAAGGGTTAAGAGAGGTAAAGGAATGTAAACTCACTCCCTCTTACTCTCCCTTACCCTCTCTCACTCTCTTCCCAAGCGGGGGTAAGGAGCAGTAAGGACCCTCCTTTAACCCTCTTAACCCCCCTATAACCCTCTCCCAAGCAGGCCCTTACGAGGACCGGCGACCTCACAGTCAAATTGGCATAGAGGTTGGCTCTTAAACAATCATCTCTCAATGTCGAAGGGGAGATAGAAGCTCGAGCAAGGATGGGAAACAAAGTATGCTCATTTAGGGAGCAATCACCCTACCAAAGGCCAAGCAATTGCGCATGGAGAATGTGGAGATATTCCCTCCCAACCAAAGTTAACCTCATTAAGTGGGGTGGGGAGGTTGATTAGTGTAGGTGGGGAGGATTTTGTAACAAATGACCATTTATTCTTGGACTCCCGTTGGGCAAGACTGTTTTGGAAGATGGGTGTGTGTAGTAGACAAGAGGTGGACAAAAGGGAGCAAACTGATGCAGGAAGGTGGCTCGAAAAGATGCTCTAGGAGGTGGATAAGCAAGTGAGGGGTTTAATCATAACCCTGGTGTGGGCCATCCCATCTAGTCGAGTAGGAATAGAAGAGTATTCGACAAAATTAATGAAGACTCCCTGATAGTAGCAAACTGAGCTACCAGCATGTACCATAGATATTTGAAAGCCCAGATGGAGAACCCAAGCGACGTACACGACGCAAGAAGGCAACAAAGATGGCTTCCACTGGAGGATGGGATATGGAAGGTAAATGTGGACCCGTCAGTCGCAAGCTCAGGCAATGGGAGGATAGGGATTATCATAAGGTCTAGCTCGGGGGATATAGTAGGTGCAAGGATGGAGACTACGACTTTTCTTGGGGGGGGGGGTGTTGTGGCGATGGAGGCAGGTGTAGTACGGCTGGGACTAAAACTTGCCGAGGAGATGAAACTGAGACGATGTGGTGTTGGAAATCGAATGCTATTCGGTCTTCAGTGCACTCCAGTCCAAGAAGAGCGTGGGTTCCCAGGCTGACTTGATCATCCACGACTGTTTGACGCTAGTGCCCCTGTTTGAGTCATGTGTTTTTCTTTCTTTTTTTTTTTTATATTTGTAACAAAGAATGTAATCTTGCTGCTCACTCTCTCACTAGATTAGTTATTTCAAAGGACGGTTCCTAAACTTGACGGGGGTGTTACCCCAGGAGGTGTCAGTCATTGTTACATATTTACATTTGAGTTATCCCGTATTGATCAATAAATTTGCCGCTGGTCGCGGTAGTTTTCTATAAAAAAGAAAATAATTTCTTTTCAATCAGTAGTACCTTAGATCTCAAAAAGTATGATATTAGGTATTGCAATCGATTATCCCAAAGACTATAGTATTAAAAAGGGATAATGGGGATAATGGCTCAAAACACCTACTCATCGTATATTACGCTCTAAAATTGCATAAAAAATGGTGATTAGATAATTAAAGATTAATAAGGTAATGAGATGATTTGTGAAAATTTAATTAAATAGTTAAGTATATTGTATTGAAAGGTACTCCCAAAAATAGTCTCATATCATACATCTTATATCATAAAAGATTTAGAAAAATGTCAAATAAACAAGATTTTCTTTAACCATCACCCTCGCTGCGACGTTTAGCAAAGCTAATTATGATAATAAGAATCAAACAACATGTTAATCTTAATACTAAACTACATATAATATAATCCAATACTAGATTATCTCTTATATAATAAACATCCAATCCACATAAATCTATCTCCTTTTATATCCAATAATATACACAAATACATAACATCGAGAAAATGAATATGTAATCATATTAACAAATTAATATGATCTTTTAAGTAAATATTTTTGCTTTAAAATAAGCTCAAATTTCCTATAGTCTCATGAACAATATATATACATATAATGTATTCAACACATTTAATTTTATTTTACCATTTGCACAATCTTTCATGAAAATTAAGAGACTTTAAAAATAAATTATTTTCATAATGAAATTAATTTTATTATAAAATAAAATATCCACTCCAAGGACACCCCCCCTACTACTTGGTGTGTTTTGCCTGCTAACTGATGACTACGTGGGAGCTAGCATGTATGTGTATGGATGCATGTATACTATACTCCCTCCTCCTCTTATAAATACTCCTCCTCTCAAAGCTAAACTCACCAATTAGCTCACCAACTCATTCATTCCTCACTAAATCTCTCATCCATTCTATTCTCCATCGTTTACTCTATCTAGTTCTTCTTATACTCTTATCTTCTATTATCCATCCTTCTACTCCTATTCTACTATCATCCTTATCATTTCTGTCATCTTTCTCACCACTTTAATCTCTATTCCTCCATTTCCTTAAAACCCTAAACATATATCCTATTCCATTCATCCCAAAACTCCACAAAAAAACTCTATCCTAAACACATCCAAAACCACAAAAAGAACCTTCTTTATCCTCTTTTCCTTCTTTTTCTACCACCATTTTTTTACAATCTCTTTGGTGCATTTTGGTACTTTGAGAGGAAGCTTTTAGCATCATCACAAGGAGGAGTTTTCAAGCAACAAAAGGTTAGGCAAGGCTTCCCTAAAGAAAGTCACAATGTAAGCTTTTAAGTTTTCTTTCTTCATGTAAATAAGTGTGTATATGTATCTATTATTTTCTTTGTAAATTCATGTTGCATGCTCAATGAAATAATCATATAAAGTTTTCATCAATCTTCCTTCCAAACTTTATCAAAAGCACATTTTAACCTTTTAGTAGAGTCTTTCCTTTTATGAGAGGCGGACTCTTAAGGTTGTTACTTTTCGAGTTCATAGCCTTACCCCCGGATCCATTCTTAGATTTCGCAGGCGGAGTCATCTTTGTTTCTTTTTAGTTTTTCTTGGATTTTGTCTTTAAAAAATCGGGTGACAACTCCCATTTCGAACCAAAACACATCGGGGATCGCATTAACTATGGTAAAACATAGTTTTACAATGTACCGATGCAACTTTAAGGCGTTCTTTGTATATTTCTAAATAATATTTGCATATATTGCTTTCTTCCGAGCCTAACATTTTAATGAGCAAGTTGGGTTAAATTTAGAAGAGTTTGGAACTAATGGATGTTCACTCTTAGAAGTTTAATTCAAGGACTTATAAAATGCATAAGTAAAGGGAAAGTGATTTTACAAAGTATTATTCATGAAATGTACGATTAATTCCTTAAAGAGTCTTCAAAGGTTAAACCCCAACACAAACCACCAAATCACACCCCCAATCTGCGTGGACGTTCGAAAGTCCGAACGGCGAGGAAAAATGTCCACAGGAATTTTGGCGACTCCACTGGGGAGTTTTCTTAAAGTGGGCAAAGCTTGAAAGAAGTTTAGTGTAGTTTAAAATTTTTGGAAGGAAAATGATTTTTTACATTATATTATTAAGTCCTTTTTTTAGGCATAATGCATTGCATATACCGGGGCACTCCCTTAACATGTAATATGTCGTAGGAACACATAAATCTGCGATTTAGGTTTTTTTTTCTTTTTAACCACAAAAATAACCCATGGGATGCCGAACAGGCTATATTGAATTGGTGCCTTTACACCGAGAGAGTATTTGTCACCACATTTACTCATGCATCACTCTACGAGGTCTCCACTCGGGCCTCCAAGAGCAACACCCCACACAATCAAGTTGCCTTTACAACAAGAATGCACTAGGGTGAGTACATGCGCTGCTAAGCCTTATCCAGCCAATAAACCCTTTTGTATATAGAGCCTTGGTTTAAGATACCCCTTGTTCATATGTATGCTATGTGCTATGTGTTTAAATTCGTTGTAAAGGGTCAACCCAAGTTTAGGAGTGTTGTTCTAGTCCGTATAGTAGTCATTGGGCTGAGAAGAGTCATATTTACCAACTAAATTAATTAACCTCAAAAAATTATGGTTAACCAGTGGTTGGGCCCATTTGTCTATAAAGGTTAATTCTCTTGGTTGATAAAGTAAACTCAAGTGGCCTTTGATGATTCTATATGACCCTCTACGACATCTTTTTAACAATGGTACAATAAACCTGATTAAAGTCAAAACAAGGTTAGTGGGTAAAGTCTTAGACTGCTTAATAATCACCGGGCTTGAGTTAATTAATTTATCGAATTAATTATCAAATCCATCAAACTTATGGCCGGCCCACGGTTAGGCCCAACCACATTGGATTTGGCAAAGTAAGTCCATAAACTAGTTACAACTCGCTTGATGTTGGTTTTATCCAGTCCTTTACGATATCCACTTTCATAAACAAATAGAGTAAAAAATGTATGTAGAAAAGTGTCAGATACTCAGTCCTGTCGATCATTATTCTAGTTCGCGTAATAGCTAACACGGCTCGAGTTGCTCTTTGTAGGTACTCAAAGTTACGGATTTTCCTTAAAACGGTAAGCCTGTGGATGGGGCCCATCCGAATTGAAAAACACTGACTTGTACTTCCATATTCGGTCCTAATTCGCTATGCTTGGCTTTATTCGACCCTTTATAATGATCAGTTGTCCTTAGGATCATATAGAGTTAAGGTCATGTAAACCCGTGTCCCAGGTGAGTCGTCTGGGTAAGTCAGCATATAGGTCATGCATCTTAGGAGGTCCCATGTAGGTCCATTAGGTCATGCATTCACCAGGGTGGGTTGTTAATCAAAGGTCAACCTCTAAACTGTGTGTTGTTTTCCTCAGTTAGTATAGGAGACCCGAACTTAGGTTGGATCCCCAGCCCGTCAGGTCACTCGATCCGTAACCCAGACTTTGTCCCGTCAACACCTAGACCCAAAGCTTCTCGCCGTCTGCAGTACGACATGTCTTCTGGGGAGAACAATGGGGACAATCAAATTCATGAGACCTTGGCCTAACTTCTTGAAGAGAAGTTCAAACAAGTAGATGGTTCAATTACTTTTGCTGCCTTACAGCAAGAGAAGAAAGTGGAGGAGCACACCGCTCAACAGCGGGAACTCATCGAGAGGCAAAACGTTCGCATAAAGCAACAATAAGAGACCCTGAATGGTGTTCTGGATGCTATGCAACGCATCAACGTGTGTATGGGAGTGGCTGATGATGATGAGAATGCCATGGAGATTCTCCCTAACCCTGCAATTGACAAAGGTACATGGAAGCTAGGGGAAGGTTCCAGCGTAGGAGTGGTCATTCAGGTACTAGATGACCCGACACCTAAGCCACCACTATCAGTGGCTACCCCTTAAGCTGTCCCAAAGAAGACTGAGCTACGAGATGACCTCGTCATTGAGGAGACAAAGGCTCAGCTAAACATGTTCAAGGATGCTGTAAGCCAAATGCCAGCTTTCACTAACCAGTTCGTCGAGTTCGAACCGCCTACTGAGGTTAATGCCAACATAGTTGGGAATATGGATATACCCCTAAAGAAGTTTTATCCGTCTAAAAATCCAACCATCACGTGTGGGAGTTCAACCGAGTGATGCCATTTCGGGGCATCAGTACTAAACAACTTCCCATCATCTCTAAATGATGAGGCATTGAACTGGTACTACACTCTTCCTCTGAAGGTGCGAGGAGATTGAACCACCCTGCGTAGGGCATTCATCGAACATTACAGCAAAATTCAAAAGGACAAGGTGACTTTGTTAGATATCATGACAATCCGCTAAGGAGATGATGAATCATTTTTGGCCTATTATGAGAGATGACATGCTAAGCTGTCCAAGGTGACTAACATCATCCCCATAGAGATGCAGTTGGACACATTTGTCCGTGGTTTGAAGCCAAGTCTGGCGCAACAGCTAGATTTCCATGTGGTTGAGAGTTTCGAATACTTGAAGAAGTTGTGTCCTAAATTAGAGGCACACAAAGAGAGGACCTCTACGTCCCAAAGTTGGAAGGGCAGCAACGTGGGGAGAAAGACCATCAATGCTCCTAAAGTAGTTGAGGCAAACATTATCCAGAATGTGAATCGCGACCACCTCCAAAGCCGGCTTACTTCCAGTACAATTCGTATACCCAGTTGGACATGACCTATGTTGAAGCCTTGGACCAGTTGTTGAAATCTAACAAGATCCAATTGCAAGCGCCTAGGCCATAACCTAAGACTAAGGGACCAGGATGGAATAGTAATGCCTACTGCAAATACCATCGTGCTATTTAGACCTAATTTTGTGTCTAAATACCACCTTAATTCTTAGGCTTTTGACTCGTTTTGTGTTTATTTTCATGGCTTTTTAGTATGTGTTTAGTTATTTTGTAGGTTTTGGCGTTTTACACGAAAACGTAGCAAAAACGGCGATTTTAGAGCATTTTTGGTGATTTCCCGAGCTGAGCCGGACCGAAAGCCAAGGCAGAGTTGACCCGGGACCACTTTCCCCACCTTTGGTGTCAACTAGTGAGGTAACACCCGCTACGACCCTCGAAACGGGCGTTACATACTTTGGAAAGAAGGAAGAAACAAAGGGAAGGAAGGCCGAGGGTAGCCCCCGTCACCCTTGGGGTAGCGCCCGCTACCACCGCTAGGCCGAGCAAGACCGCAGCTACGTTCAGCAATACCGCAGCTACGGTCTCTCGAAGGAGAAATCACCTAGCATCCTTTGTTGTGCTCAAAGTCGACCATGAATTGTAGGCTGAAGACGGTCGCGCCCGCGACCTCCAGACCCCGAAGAGACCGTACCTACTGTCTCTAGGACCGTACCTACGGTCTCTCGCAGCTCGAAATCGCCCGACCTTTTTCACTGGGATTGTACCTACGGTCTCCCTATGTCTTGCGCGTGTTTTTGGCTTGAAGTGCTGCGTTTTGCCAACCAAATTTCACTTGTATATATATACCTCTTTCACGATTTCTTGGGGGGCATCTAGGGGAGGACTTAGACATTATTTCCAGCTTATAATTAATGGATTTTAGAGGAGATTAGAGAGAGATTTATTCTAGGGTTTGTGGTTATTGAAGATTTGGGTATTCAAACAATTGAGAGATTGTTGGATCATCTTTTTATTGCTTTCCTTTATTCATCTACAGCATTTTGATGAGTATTCTCTTCCCTTAACTCTTTATCAATTACTTGCTAATTACTTTGCTTGTTCTTTAATTTCTTTACTTGCTATTTTGATTATTTTGCTTGTTTATGGTTGTTTGATGATAGAAATCATGGTTAGGTTTGGTTTGGATGTTGTTAGCATAGTTTTTATCATGATTAGTGGCTAGAAACCCTATGAGTTAGGGGCTAATTAAGGGTGTGAATGGGTGATTATGTTTGGGTTAGCAATATTAGTGAGTAATTAGTTGAGAAATCAATTTCCCACTCCTTTCCTTCCCTCAAGTGGGATGTATTTGGGTTCGAAAGTCCCCAAACACATCCAATACTTGTGTTGGAAGGTTGGAATTGCTCTACTCACGGAAGTGAATAGAGGCTAATTAGGAAATTCCGTTTCATTAACCCTCCGGGTCCGTGGTGGAATTTGGGGAAGTTAATCCGGACTATCCTTGAAAGAGGAAGCTCGGTAGGTATTTTCTAACGGAATTTCCACTTGATTTTCTTCCTTCTTTCTCTCTTGTTGCAAAACCTATTCCCTTGTTCCCGTTTGCATCCCGAAAAGCCTCCGAAGCCCATTTCCTTTCCTTGACCGACCTTAGCTTTATTTCTTGCGTTGTGACCCTTTCAACCGATATCCTTACCTTAGCAATCTCATCCCGACCAATGACCTAGTTTCTATGACCAAGGCCCCTAGCTCCTCGAGAAGAACGATATAAAAACTGGGGTACAAAAACTACGTTACACAAAATGGCGCCGTTGCCGGGGAACCAGCGCCCTTAGTTTTAGTTTCTTGGTTTTTGGTTTTTTTGAGATTGCTTTCACGCTAGAAATTAGTTTGTGCTAATCCCGATGAATTTGATGCTTCTATTGGTTCTTGTTGGTTCATGTAGGTACGCCTTAATGTTCTATCGAGCATCGTAGGAGGCTTCAAGTCCTAATGGGTGAAGTCCAAGCTGATTCACCCCGTACTCTTCTATCATATGTCGTTCCATCATTGGGTACGAGAGGCCGTCCTATCACATTACGACCATTACCACCCGACACGGTATTTGAGTTCAAGCCGTGTCTTCTTGAAGTTTTTGAAAGCAACCCATTCCATGGAGATATTTCCGGGAGCCCTATTGATCATATGGAGAGATTCGAAAAGCGTATCAGTTTCATGCACATGCCTAGAATATCTTCTGAATATTTGAAGTTGAAGTTCTTTCCTCTTATACTAAGAGGAAAAGCTGAAATGTGGCTCGACATCTGTCCAACTGGATATTATTCTTTATAGGAGACCCTAAAGAAAGATTTCCTTTAAATATTTTTCCCAACCGACAAAACTTGTAGACTCCGGGAAGATATTATAAGTTTCAAGCAAAAAGCCGGAGAGTCTCTTTTCAAAGCTTGGGGGAAATTCAAAAGTCTCCAACGTCAGTGTCCGCACCATAACTTACCCAACAGGATGCTTCTTCAGCACTTCTATTGTGGACTCTTTGACTCTCTCAAAGAATCAATCGATATAGCATCCAGAGGGACATTTTTGAAGAAGACTGCGGGGGAGGCTGAACAATTCCTTCATGAGCTTGTTCAATATGCTCCTGATTTTGGAGGTTGCAAATCTAGTGGAGGAGATTTATCTTTGGAGCATCATCCTATTATTGCACTCCTTTTGGCTTTTATTTACGAAATGCAAAAAGAGAAGGCAAATGAGGAGACTTCTAAGCAATTGAGAATGGCTCAAGAAGCGCAAGTGTTCAATTTTCAACAATTAGAGCAAGTGAGTGCATTCTTTCTTTCCATGTTGAACCATATCCCATTTCTTATGATTTTACCACCGACCAACACCCTTCTACTTTTCAACCCATTGACCATCACCAATTCATTCAAGAAGAAACCTTCTATGTAACCCAACAAGACATTCCACAATCTCAAATTTCTCAACTACCCCAAAACCCTCATTTGAGTTGATGTTGGAGCGAATCATGGAAGATCGAGAGGAGGATCACGCTTATATCCAATGTCTCGAGCTTGAATTGGCTCAATTCAACCAATTTCAATTTGCACCTATCCAAACCACTCCTATCCAAGGGGTGGAGGTGAATGTTATTACCATATGTGGTGGAGCAAAAGTTGAGCAACCTGAGTTGGTGGAGGAGGGAGTTCTTGAAGAAAATGAGGGAGATATTGAGGATAAGATCAAAGGAGAGGGTACGGAGGTTGTGCAAGTGGTTGATGATGAGAAGGAGGATATGATTGATGAGGAAGCCGAGGAAGCCAATCGCGTAGAAGAGAAGGTGGAGGAAGAACAAGTTGTAGTTTTGAATGAAAATGCTTGTGAATGCCTTGAAGAGCAATTTGATTCCCACCAAATGCAAATTCCTCTCCCAAATTGGTTGATTCAACACTTGATTGATGAAGGACATATTGAATCAAAGTTTAATGTTCCTAATGAGACACCCTTTTTCATGCCACCTTGTGTTGAAGTCAATATGATAGAAACAGTTGTTCATGAGCATCAAGAGGAAGTTTATATTCTTGAAGTGGAACCCGATAATGAGAAAGACAACAATCATCCCAAGACCTTATGTTCCGAACCCACGATTATTGAAGATGCATCTTGTGTTGATTCCCTCAAGATTGTTCCATTGAGGAGGGAAATTTCATTGGATGAAGTTTATATCGAGGAAATAGATAATGAGAAGATTGTTCCCAAGTGTCTGAAACTTGGAGGACCACTTGAAGAAGAACCTAAGTTACTTCTTGATCCCCATCACCAAATCAAACCACCGGAGGAAACTCTTGTTCTTTTTGCGGAGGTGATGAGGAGGTGTTGGAAAAGGAGGAGGAAGCGACATCGGAAGAAATCAAAGATATCATCACCTCTTCCCACTACTACATTTATAGCATATGCCAACGTTTGTTATGTAACAATTTTGAATTGTTACAATAGTTTGTCTATCCTAACAAATTTAGTAACAGTTTTTCAGGGTATAAATTTTATAAAATAATTTCAACAATCCTAACAGTTTTTGCAATTTGCTAACATATTTTAAAAATGTTAGATTTATATTTCCTATTGTAACATTTTATACCACAGCTCCTAATATATTAAAAAACATTGGAATAGATATTAGAATAGATTGTATATATATTAACGTTGAAGAAACCCATTTTGGTCCGAATTTGACATTGTTAGAATATTCGGACATAATATATTTTTTTTATCTGAAGTTGATTTTGACCCGAATTATGTCCATCCAAATATTCCGAGCTGAAAAGAACAATGTTCAGAAATCAATTTCTCGTCTGAGTTTTGATATTGATGACCGATTTTGACCGACCCAAGTATGCACCCGTAGACCCGGCCCGTGGACTGTACCTGTCACAATATAAACATTTATAATTAGTTTTCCAAAAAAAAAATATAATTTTTTTTTGAAAAAAAATTAACTAAATCTGAAATATAATTAATAAGATTAAAACCCTAATGTTTCTGTCACACACGCAGCCGCACGCCCCACACAACTACTCTCCAATTCCATCTCCATTCTCAGTCTCACACACTCCATCGTCTGACCTGCCATCTCCCTCCCCGATCTCACACCACAGTCCACACACCACACTCCCCGATCTCACACCAGCCGACCTCCAGCAGCAGCGCCAGTCCGCCATGCCCAGGTCCAGCCGATTAGCCGACTCGCCACCAGCCTACCGCAGCAGCACCACGTCCACCGAAGCAGACGCGCAACCACCCACTGCACCCCACGACGCTCTCCATTCGCCGGCAATAACAGACTCGCCACCAACCCACCGCAGCAGCACCACATCACCTCCGTTCGCCGACAATAACAGACCGCCGCTCACTGTGACAATCTGTGAGTCTCCATTTCTCTATTGCTCTGATACTTTATCATTTTCAATTCTAGGGTTTGGATATTTCCGATTTAGTTTCAGTTATAAATGTTTCACATTTAGTCTAATACTCAAATTCTCATTGTTGAATTCTCAACCGTTGCTCTCCATTTGTAGATGTCTGATTCTCCAATTCGAATTCGATTATCTCGAATCTTCTTCTTTGAAATTTTTGTCACCTAATCTATTCAAAATTGTTCAATGCATGTTGAAGGTATCGATCCCATGCGTTTTCTGGCAAAATTTCATCAGAACTTTTGAGGTGTGATAAACTCTATGTTGATTAGGATGATTTTTCGTCTAGGTAGTGGTAGTCTTGTTTGGTACAGGGTGTATGAATTCATGCACCGAGCAAAATCAATGTGGAATTGTGTTTACATTGAGTTTTGATGTTCAAATGAGGAGTATTTGTGATGAAGTGAATTTTGATTCCCATAGTTGTATTCTCATTTGTGATAGTTGGAATGTTGAGTGATAACATAAACTAATGACTAACAAGCTTGCAGTGAAGACATTTAGTATTATGTTTCTAGAAAGAAAAATCCAAATGAGCTCACAAGCGAAATGAGTTTTTATGACAATAGCTTATGGACATAAATCAGTTGAGCACCTCGTAGCTCAAGCTCCATCTTTCAATGAGTTTAAGCAAATGTTAACTCAACTATGTGTATGGGAAGTTGTATTAATGATGTTTTTGGTTCGTTTTGGTTCTTAAGTAATCCTTTGTGTATGATATCTATATAAAGTACATGCTCATTAGTGTGAACATATTTGGAAGGCTTAGGATTGTATCATTCAGATTGAACTCTGAGTATGTGGCTCGTGATCTGGCACGTGGCTTGTTGAGCCTATTTTTATTGATTTTGGATAATTTAAAGGGATATAAGGCTTTAAGCCTAGGAAATGTCCATAATAAAGACAGAATGCTGCCGGATTTTCTCCAAAAAAATTTGAAATTGAATTTCTAAATATCACTTTTTTTCTCTCAACCTTAATAAGATGATCTTTGATCCCCAATCAAGTTATTTCCATTACTGATTTAATTTTTTGTTATTTGCGTTGTTCACAGGATGATGTTGGGGAGGAAGAAGATGATCTTTGATCCCCTATCAAGTTATTCATCAAGATACAAAATTTGTTTGAGATAATCTTGTTAAGTATTGAGATATTTCCATTTGGACGATGGCAACACGTACATGTTGTCTATAATTTAAATATTTGACGCCTTTAGGCCTTTGTTTTAGAGATGAGAATCTTAGTTTATTGCAATTTAACTTTGTGGAGACATTTTAATATACAACTTCCTTGTGTGCAGTATACAATATTGTTTGTTATTTTAATCCAACTTTCATTTTCAAGGGGTGAAGTACATGTTTTATATTATTTGAATAAGGTCAACCACATCACAATACATATAAATACCAACAATTTTAACATTTTACAATTGTTACTATAGATGAAATTAATGTTACTAATTGCATCTAAACCAAAAGCAATTTGTTCCCATTGCTTCTAATTCGTTGCAATAGTCATTAGTAACAATTTAGAACTTGTTGGAAAAAAAGGCAACAATTTAATTTTGTTGCAGTAGGTAAAAATTGTTACCATTAAATTCGACTATAACAGTTGCTTTTTTGTTACCAAATACTTAAAAACCGTTACGATAGGCTATGACAACAGCTGCAATTATAACGAATACAAAAGCGTTGCCGTAGACATATGCCAACGAATTTCAGCTTATGGTAACAGTTTTTACCTGTTACCATATGTGATTTGTGTAGTAGTGTCCCCTCTCATGGTCAACTAAACGACCGGAAGGACATCTTGACTTGAGGTTGTCCAAAGGTGGTAGGAGTTGGAGAGGTAGGAAGAAGAAGCGGTCATGGTGGAAGAAGCTGATTATGTATCTCTCATGTGCACCACGTCTCTCTAGAATCAAACGGGTATTTAGGTCAAGCTAGGGATCTAAAACAAACACTACATGGGAGGTAACCCGTACTTTCTTTTTGATTAATTTCTTTTCCTTTCTTTATTAGTTTCTATTTCTTGTTTTTAATCTTGCTTACTAAGATTCAAGCGTTTACGTAGTTTAAATTGATTATCCTAACCCTTTGCTTGGTTATCACGGATCGCGGATTGAGTAATCATTTGTTTTGAAGAACTCGAGGTAATATCTCTCCGCTCTTCTCTTTTTGAGTTGAATATCTTCTGATCCGTCGCATGCTTGACTTTCTTTTGGGTGGCGAACCCCTTTGAATGTTTGTGTTGTGACTATATTACTGTTGGAGCCGTGTGGGCTCGGGTCGCCACCACTTTTATTTGCTAGTTGTTTTTGTTTGTTTTGTTTTTGTAGGTTCTCTACCCTTTTCTTGTGACACCTTCCCACAATGAGTACATTGTGGCGTTTTAAGTGTGTGTGTGTGGGGGGGGGGGGGGAGATATTTGTTCAAGGGTAGATCACCTAGTTTCTATCATCTAGTCTTTTTGTTTTTGTTTTCTTAGTTTTGACCTAAAATTTGAAAAAATAAAAAAATTGAAAAATTTTGTATGTGAAAGAGTAAAAAGGGGAGAAATGTTGTGAAAAACCTAAAAGTTTCTTTCTTTTATTTTTGAAGACGTTTCCATTCACAGTTGTGTAGATAGTTGTCTAATTGGTTGATTCAGTCAGTTGGAAGTGGCCGGTATGAATAAATATAGGCCTTACGGAGGATTTTTGCCATGACTTATCTTTATTAGACCTCTACATGGAATGAGAAAGCGGAATCCTCAAATCTTACACGCTTTGACTGTGTCTTCTTACCTAAGTAAGACGGTTTTAGTTGTTCAATTGTTTAAGCTCTTAATTAAAACATTAATTAATTACTGTCGGGCCTACCGTCATGGGTTGGTTTGGGCGGATCGGCACCCTATGCCCCTTAAGTGCAATGACTCACGTATGGAGAAACCCAGCAGGGAGGGTAACCCTTTGCGAAGGCCGGTGCTTAAATCCCGCAAAACCCGACACAAACACTCTAAAAGAAACAAATTGGATTGAGTGGTAAGAAAGAGCAAGAAAAGCAAAAAAAAGAAAGAAAAGAGAGAAAAGAAGAAAAAGAAAGAAAAAGAAAGAAAAGAGCGAAGGAAGAAAAAGAAAGAAAAGAGAGGTTGAAAGAAAAACCAAGAGTGATGTAGGATAGATAATCCCGAGTTTGACCATGAGAACAACTCTGATTGTCTGGTTTAGGATAGGATGGACCGACTAGAGCCCACTTGCACATATGCACGAGGTGTTTTGCTCATCAGGAAGTGTTTTGGTTCAAAATCTCAAAGATTGGCAGTTTTCCAACCTTTGTGTCTTAATTCGTTTATTCTAGCTTCTTCCAATTGATTGTTGAGATGGGTTGGGGAATGTAGGACCCTGGGGAAAAGTGAGGCCACTTTTCCTCCGCGATGGGTTACTTAAGTGATCGGGAGCCGACTAAGGTTGCTTAATCCTTAAATAAGGATATTTTCATTTTCAATATTCATTTTCGGGATGGTGAAATTTTATTTATTTTACAAATCCGTTTTTTATTATTTAAACACTCGAAATTATACAAAAAAATATATTAATAATGATTCAAAATCGGCCAACACCACATTCTGGCCCAAGAGGAAGCACGCGGACCGTTAGAACCAACAAAACCCGCGCGGGTTTTGATGGCTCTTGGGCCGGGCCGCCTGTTTCCCTAGGGCCCGAGAACATGAGTTTGAAGTAATAAAACCCGTGTAGGTTTTATTAATTCTTACACATTTTCTCTCAATTTTCCACTTTAAATTGGGTGTGAGGAGAGATATTAAATCATTTCTTAATTATTTTCATGTAATATTCAAATGTTAAATAATTAAACGTACTATAAAAAGAATAAAAGAGTCGCCAGCCGATTTAAGGAAACCGACAAACCGTAAAAAACAATAAAAAATAACTCTGGTCTACAAAATCCGAGTCTAAGCTCGGGGGTAAGGTTACGAATTCAAGAATTATAGGAATTCTTGAATTCTCCCGTTAGAAAACGGACTCTACTAAAATCGACATTAAATGAAAAAGAGCGGGGAGAAGTTTAATAATTTTGAAACTTTATATTCTTAACATGCGTTATAAAACAAAATTTTTATTTACAAAATGTGCACAAGTAAAGAAAATAAAATATGAATTACGTAATTAAGATAACAATAACGAAAGAAACACAAAGGCGAACCTCGTTGGTTTAGGAATCCGAACGCACCGATCCAAACTTTGACTTTATTTGACTTGGTGGATGAAGGATGATTATGAGAGGATTAGAATGGTAGTGGGATAATATGTGAGTGATGATTTTGGTAGAGTAAGGAGATGGTAATATGAAAATAGATAAGAGAAAGTTTAAGAGAGTGTGAGTATGATTGTGGTGAGGATGGGAGTATAATGGAGGTGGTTTATGAGAGTTGTTGATGAGAGTAGAGATAATGGTGTAAGTTGGTGGGAGATTATGGTGGTGATAATTGGTATTAGTTGATGAAAATGAATGGAATGGAGGCAGGTATTTATCGGTGGAGAAGGTGAGGTTTAGGAGGGAAGAGGAGGGAGACACATCCCCATGATCATGCCCCCTAATCCCTGCAAATCACGTAGTCAAGTCAAGAGGGTCAACCCACATGGTGCTAATATCATGGGATAATGATCAAAAATGATTTTTGGCGCCGAATTATCAAATATAAAAGCCGCGCGGGTTTTAAATCATGTATACGCGGATTGCAGGCATCGGCACGGCAAAACGGCGCGTTTTGGGCAAAAAAACCCCGCGCGGGTTTTGAACCCTGGGCCGGGGCGCGCCTTGGGCCTGCCTTGGTTCTAGGCCGTTCTCTTCACATAAAACCCGTGCGGGTTTTCTTTCTGGAATTGGGCCGCTTCTATTTTTTTTGTTGGTTTGCTTGCTTTGCTTATCCACTTTGGTATCGACCCAAAAGCCTTATTGATAAGCCGGGTGCAAATCCCGGTGTCTACAGAGAGCCCCCACTTTGATCGAGTCCGAATAGGACGAAGGTCAAAGTAGACTTGACGTCTGTACTGATGCTGGCGGTGCTCTTTTATACGGCGGCTTGGCTGATGTTGCTGATGTTGTCGGTAATCTTTAGGTGGCAACCATTGGTTGACTGCTGCTGAGGATGTCGTTGGAGACCTTCAAGTGGATTTCTTGCATGAGTGATGCTGATGAAGAGGTCGTCGGTAACCTTGAGATGCTAACCGTTGGACGACTGATGCTGAGAATGTCGTTGGAGCCCTTTATGTGGAACCCGTTTGAACGACTGCTGCTAACGACATCGTTGGAGGCCTTTAGGTGGCAACCGTTTGACGACTACCGCTGTTGGTGCTCTTTTGTATGACAACTGGATGATAGATTGTCCCTTTTTAGCAGCGACCCGATGATGGTGCTCTTTTGTACGGCAACCTGATGATGGATGGTCCCTTTCAGCGGCGTCCGGATGATGGTGCTCTTTTATGTGGCAACCTGACGAAGGATTGTCCCTTTCAGCGGCGACCGGATGATGGTGCTCTTTTGTGTGGCAACCTGTAAGTCATCACAAAAGTAAGTATTAGTTTTCGCAAAAATGCAAATGGGTTCAGATGTTTATCTGAATGTTGGGGAACCTTGAGCCAGTCTTTGGGCCATTGGCTTGGGTTGCATGGCTTGGTTCAAGTGGATTGATGTCATCGGTGCTCTTTTATGTAGCGACCGGAAGATGGCTACTGACGACGCTCTTTTATGTGGCGGCCGGATTAGTAGAGGCAAAATGGGAAATGTGCTCTTCTGGTTAAACCACTCGGATTGAGGGCCCCACTCGCCTTTAATGAAGTTGTTTCGAGAAAGCCCTTTGGCCCAGTCTTGTTTTGGAGGATGACTTGACCCCGATTCATGAATTTCTTTTAACCTTCAAGATTAGGTTAAATTAACAAGTAAACAAAGTGAAGCAAGAATGTAAAGAGATGAAGAAGTAGTAGTAGAACTCAGCAAAAGAAGGAAGATGAACTGAGTAGTAGAAAATTATGGAAGGGGCCCTATGCTATGGCTGCTGAGGTGGAGGCCCCAAAGATCAGCAGTTTCTTGGATGTTAAGTCCAACAGTCAATGCTCTGCACTCCAAGAGTTTGATCGGAAACAAGTAATCCCTCCTTTCTTGTTGTTTCCTTTCACCCCATATGCCTGCTTATATATGCATAACCCTTGTTCTCATTGTCTTTCAGCCACGATGGTCTGTCTTCAGGCAAATGACCAAAGAGTGGAGTACTATGTTGAAGCATATCAACCGGTCATTCACTGAGGCATATATCGCGGGAATACCGCCGGAAGGGCTGACATGGAGGCTGACGCGGAGTTTGGTCCTTGGGAACCACCTAGACGTTCTACTGCGGGAGTTCCTCGTACCGAGCCCCTACGTCGTTCTTCGGCAGGGGAATATTCTTCCCGGGGCCGATCTTGGGAAGATATTGGTGGTTCCTCTCGTCCTCCCCTAGCAGTCGTGCCAGAGGGTCGTGGTAAACGTATCATGGTTGAGGGTCATCATTCAACTGGGTCACATTGTAGCGGATCTGGTAGCAGTGGCCGTCGCCCTATGGATGAAGACATGGCTCAGATGTCCTTAGAGGAGCATCTTGGCCAAGGGGGGTGACATCATAGTGTTGGGTATGGTGGCGATACCCAGCCTCACTTCTATTGGGTGGAGGATGCTTCAGAGTCGAGTGCTACCAACCGGCGTTCTCATTCTCGCCACACTCCAACTTTAGTGCGTTCTACTCGTCGTGGCCGAGAGATTGTGGTGAGGGACCATGACTCAGGTGCATCCGTAGGGTACCCTGGCGGTCAGGCCCTAGCGGATGACGCTACCTCACGTCCTGCACCATACGACGCCTCCTCCATTGGTTCTGGCTCTTACTCTGCTGGATGGCCAATCCCCGCTCCTGAAATGGGTCCTTCATGGCCTGCGGGTACGCAAGAGTGGTCTGCATCCCAACACTCTTGGCTAGGAGGATCTACCTCTTCTGGTTGGCCAAACCCCGGTTACGGAACTGGTCCTGTATGGCCTACCCCTTATGTTGAGTGGCGTGTTCCTAACCAATCATGGCTAGCCGATTCACGGGAGCATTCCATATCATCACCGTCGAGCGTGCATCCTTCTGAAGTTCCTTTGTCTGGGCCGCCGCAGACGGTTCCTGGTTCCGACTATTATTCTTGGGACGCTTATTTTGGTACAGCTGGTGCCTCTAACACTAGGACTTCTTATGCTGGTACCGACGTGGTTGAGGACAGCGGCGGTTCGGGCTCCCTGTGGTGATCAAACCGATGACAAGCAAGACTCTATGCATTTTTAGACTTTTGTTATGCAAGGATAATTTGTACTACCTTTTTTTTTTTATTTTAATGCAAGACTTTTTATGCATTTTATTTCTTGTTTTATATGTAAGACTTGGTGAACTCACAACTTTATTCTATTAATGCATTGAACGACTCTCTACATGACGGGATTAATCCCAACTTAATCCCGCTTCCCCAAAAAGAAAAGAAAATAAAAGAAAACGAAAAATTAAGTGTCAGAGTACACTGCGAGCAAAAATTTCATAACCGAGCATCATTGAGTCAAGATCCAAAACATTAAAAATACACAATCAGAAACGCGTGGACCGAACTGCGGACAGGCGGCATGTCGGCTGAAAGCCCGCGCGGGCTTTCTCTTCAGCTGGCCCCGGGGCCTGGGCTTGGCGAGCGCGTGCGTGGACCTGGGCACATCAAAACCCGCGCGGGTTTTGATTTATTTTTTTCTTTTTTTTTTGTTTGCTAGCCGTTGCTGATGGGCTAAAATCATGGGATATGGAGGGCAACGGCTATGTGATCGTGGCTGGTCGTTTTCTCCATTTTTGATCATGCATGAAGGTGTATAAATACCTCATATAATCATCACTCCTCATCACTTCAAAGTCTTCTTCACATATTCTCCTAAAAACACAAAGAACATCCTCCCTACTCTCATGGCTTTCGAGAAGAAACTTGCAACTTGGATGAGCACCTTGTCCAAAGAAGAAAAGAAAGAGCTCGAAATATACAAACCGACGAGCTTGTTGTGTCTTCGACAAGTTAGGATTAACCATGATTTTCTCCATGTGGCGGAGACTTTCTGGGATCCAAAGATGCATCTCTTCCGCTTTGCGTTGAAGGAATTATGTCCTCTTCCGGAGGAATGGTCCTAAATTCTAGGGACAAATCACTTTGCTCGCCCGACGTCGCCTCCAACACCAATGGACATCCCCGAGCAATACAAGGAGCTCTTATGCCTTCCGTCTCGGGTCATCGGAAGTGCAATACTCGGCGAAAAGATACACTTCCAGACCATAGTCGAATATTTTCAATCTTCTGATACCTTGGAATATGGCCCCGTGATACGAGTGCGAGCGCTCGTATTATGTCTTCTTGGCGAGTTTTGCTTTTATCACGGCGGCAAAAGAACCGGGCCGACGAATTTAATTCAAATCGTCGATGACATGTCCCGAGGCTACAATCCCGTGCCCCTAATGTTAGCGGAAACTATGATGGGCTTGGATGATCCGAATCTATAACATGACTTTTGAGGGAGCCTACTGCTACTTCAGGTATTTCATTCCTCCTTTCTGCCACTGTCTGATCTTCTGCCTCTATTGTTTACAAAACCCGTGCGGGTTTTCTGCCTCCTTTTTTTTTATAGTTTGGGATGATTGATGTGCAATCTAACCCTGGCTAACTGTTGGAAAGATCCGTTTAATGGAGCACTTGGGCCTCATCGAGGAGCCCCGGACTTCATCGGCGTTGGCGAACTATTGTCAGAGAAAGAGGAAGTACACCAACCTTCGCTCGGTAACGGAATGGATTGCATTCTTGAAGGAGTCTCGGGAGATCGTATGGTGGATCGAATGGTGGCACATCTCCGAATATGTGACCCATGATTTCCGCAATGCTTATGTGTGTCTTGCCGGCTTGACGCACATGACTTTTTATTTTCCGGCACGAGTGAAGCGTCAAATGGGCCGCAAACAGGATATTCCCGAGCTTCTGTGTGAAACTCCCGATCAATTGAAGCTTCGGAGTTCGATGATTAAATCATGGCTGAAGTATTGGGAAAGAAGATCAACTCTCAAATCTCCGCCGAAGGTACGTGTGTCTCACGTTGCCGATGCTGGTTATCATGGATGGCTGACTGCTGCTATTGAATCTCGCCGTGCTGGGGAAGCGAGACGAGGGCAAGCACCTACGATAAAAAGGTTGGATCCTCGTACATCGATAAAGGACTGCCTTGGCGTAAGAGACTCAGTGAAAGATAGACTCGATCCGAGAGTGGAGGCACGAAAACCAGGCAGGCGGGCCTGTAAGCCCAAGGACAAAGAGAAAGCTCCCAACGGACCTAGAGACATGGAAACTGACCATGAGACAACTGGCGAAGTAGAGAACGTGAAGAAAGATTAGAAGATGGATGGAATGAAGGAACTAAAACTGCTTTGCCAGAATAATCTTTTATTTAATTATGCTTTTCGATTTTTCTTATGTTACAAATAATGTACTCGCATTTTTACTTAATAAATGAGAAATATTTGTTCACAAATATTGTGTTCTTGCAAACTTTATTTTCCTTAGGTACATGAGCATTTTAGTAAATATATCCCAAGTATCTGAAAATTGGTTTTTAGTTGCTTGGTTATATTAAGCATAGTATCGCTTGAGTTGATCCAAATTTGTTGGCTGAATTATATCTTCTCCATCCATGGTAGCAAGCCGAGCTGCTCCTCCTCGAAAAATATCCTTAATCATGTAAGGACTTTTCCATTTAGGTACAAATTTTCCCCTTGGATCCTGTATAGGTGCCCTTATCTCCTTAAGCACCAAATCGCCTACTTGAAGTGAACGACTTTTCACCTTCTTATTAAAAGCTCGAGTGATACTGTTTTGGTTTACTTGTACATTATGTAATGCTCTCAATTGTCTTTCATCCATCAATACCAGCTCCTCGAACCTATTCTGCTTCTGGCAACTGACTTTCAGCCACTATCCGTAACGAAGGGATCGCTACTTCGATTGGTAAGACTGCTTCCATTCCTTATACCAAGGAATACGGCGTTGCCCCCGTAGCAGTTCGTATAGAGGTTCGGTATCCCCATAGGGCGAATGCTAATTTATCTGGCCAATCCTTGTAAGTGACAACCATCTTCTTTATAATTCCTGATACTGTCTTATTGGCCGCTTCCACAGCTCCATTGGCTTGAGATCGGTATAGCGAAGACCGGTGATGCAGGATTTTGTAAGTGGCGAGCAAAGCTTCTACTTCCTTCTGAAAATGGCTTCCATTGTCACTAATGATCTCATGAGGCACTCCGTACCGACATATGATATTTTGAAGGATGAACTTGGACACGTATTTGGATGTGAGTTTGGCAAAACAGGCTGTCTCCACCCACTTAGTGAAATAATCGATGACGACCAATATGTACTCATGTCCTCCTGTTCCGGTTGGGTGTATCTTGCCAATGATGTGAATACCCCACGCAGAGAATGGCCACGAAGATGTCAAGGTAGTCTGGTATGATGGGGGTTGATGCTGCAGGTTGGCATACTCCTGACATTTGTGGCATTTCCGAACAAAATTCAAGCAGTTTGCTTCTATAGTGGACCAATAATAACCAGCTCTTTGAATATTCTTTGCTAACATTCGTCCATTCATGTGGGGACCGCACTCTCCTCCGTGTACGGTAGTCATGATCTCCTTGGCACTCTTAGCATCAATGCACAGCAAATTAATGCCCGTAGGTGACTTCTTGTAAAGTCGATCCTGGATCAAGCAGTATTGTGCTGCTAGAGACCTGAGTGCACGCTGTCCTCGAGCATCCAACTCAGCTGGATATTCTCCTTTCCGAAGAAAATTCTATATGTCATGGAACCATTCCTCAATTTCTTCCTCTTGTGCTTCCAAGTGGCAAACATATGCAGTTTCAGATTGTCGCTCCACTACTACTAGAAATTGAAGCGTGCCTGATGGTATGGATATGATTGAAGACAACTTGGCCAAGGCGTCAGCTAACTCATTGTGATCCCTTGAGAGGTACTGGAAACTGATTTGCTCAAATTGATCAGCGAGTCCCAAGTGCTTCCGTTGGTATGCCATGAGACATTCATTCCGGACCTTCCATGTATTTTTATCGTGATTAATGATGAGGCTAGAATCCCCAAAGACTTTTACGTGGCGTATGCCTAAAGCCAAGGCAGCTTGCAAACCCTTGATACATGCTTCGTATTCTGCAGCATTGTTAGTAGCTTCAAAGTCCAACTTCACTGATACTGGGATATGTGCCCCTTCTGGAGAGATCAATAAAACTCCTACTTCGGCCCATTTGGTTAGAAGCTCCGTCGAAATACATTTCCCATGTTATTTCGTCAGTGAAAAATACATCCTCATCTGGAATTCCAAGTGAGTGCTTGGAGGTTCCTGTAATGGTGAGGCAGCCAGGAAATCGGAAACAACCCGTCCTTTGATGGATTTATGAGGTAAGTACAGAAGATTGAACTCTGAAAGCATGACCACCCATCGAGCAATGCGGTTGTTGATGGTAGGCTACTCCATGATAAACTTGATGGATTATTCTATGCTATCACCTATATAGTATGTGAAAGCATGTAAGGTCTTAACTTCTTTGTGGCCCATACTAGTGCAAGAGCCATTTTCTCTATATCTGCATATCGACTTTCGTAGTCCAAGAATTTCTTGCTTAAGTAGTAGATGGCGCTCTCTTGACCTTTGACCTTTTGAGCTAGCATAGCCCCCATTGCACAGCTAGTCACGGTAAGGTACTGGCGGCATGAGAACTGGAGGATGTTGCAGATATTCCTTGATTTTATCAAAAGCAGCTTGACAATGATCGTCCCATTCTACTTTGCTTTCTTTCTTTAGTTTCTTGAACAAAGGTTCACAAGTCATGGTGAGCTTTGAGATGAACCTGCTGATGTATTGGACTCATCCTAAAAAACCCCTTATCTTTTTTTTCTGTCCTAGGTGGTTGCAACTCGTGGATAGCCTTTATCTTCGAAGGGTCAACTTCAATGCCTCGTTGGCTAACCACATAGCCTAGCAGCTTCCCAGAGGTGACATCGAAGGTGCACTTTGCTGGGTTAAACCACATCTTGTATTTGCGAAGTCGGAGGAAAAACGTGGGAAGGTTAGGAATGTGCCCTTCCCTTGTTTTGGACTTTACGATCATGTCATCCACATAAACCTCTACCTCTATATGCATCATATCATGAAGTAGGGTGTTGGCTGTCCGCTGGTATGTTGCCCCAACATTCTTGAGACCAAAAGACATAACCACATAACAGTATGTTCCCCATGGTGTAGTAAATGAGGTTTTCTCTATGTCTTCTTCCGCCATTTTGATTTGGTTATAACCCGCATATCCATCCGTAAAGGATAGTAGCTCATGACCGCAAGTGTTATCCACTAATACGTCGATATGAGGTAAAGGGAAACTATCCTTGGGACTAGCTTTGTTAAGGTCTCGAAAATCTACACACATGCGCACTTTGGTACTGGGACAATGTTAGCTATCCATTCGGGATATTGGACTGCTTTGATGAACTTAGCATTAAGCTGCTTGATCACTTCTTCCTCGATCTTCTTAGCCCATTCAGGCTTGATCCTTCTAGCCTTTTGTCGAACCGGCTTCGCATTTGGAAGCAAAGGTATAGTATGTTCGGCAATTTCCCTGTCAATCCAAGGCATGTCCTTGTAGGACCATGCGAATACATCCACAAATTCCTTGAGAAGCTCCGTAAATGTTACCCGTTCTTCTGCTGTGAGCGAGCTACCTAACTTCAATTCCCGAGGTTGATCTTCTGTGCCCACATCTATGGTGATGGTGTCTTCTAACACCGCCATTTTATGCTCATGTTCATTAGGAAATTCTTTTAAGGATTCATTAAATTTCAGATTATTATTAGCGCAGCAGCTCAGGGAAGAGGGGAAAGAAGAATCAGAGTAAGCAGAAAGGTTCATCTTATTGAATGTAGAAAGGAATACATCGCCAGCAGACTCAAGACCAGACTCACTTGATTCTAAACCATTAAAACCTGACTCTATGTCCTTAGGAACAGACTCTCCTACAGATAAAGCAAAATTATGCTCCTCAGCATCCACCCACGACACCGCCTTAACTTCTCCGTCTTCAGTAATCATGAGACTTGGATCAAAGCTTGGGTTAGACAGCGCGGCAACAACAGCATCAGCTTCAGACTTCTCCGGGACAGCTTCTTGTCCAAACAGCATGCCAAAGATGTTGCTCCCAGCAAGATGAGTCCATTCCAATGGAGGCTGTTTGTCCCGAGCGGGAACAAAGACAGTAGCCATATTAATGGAGCAATCGTTGAAGACTTCTAATCCAGCAAATTGAACTCCTTTGTTCTTCAGATAGAATGGCACAGGAAACCCATAGTAGGGGAAGTGATCACCTTCCCTGGCAAATGTCCATTCAAAGTGAGTGGATAGGGCTTCATCTGGAATAAGGTGGGAGGATTGTCAATTCTCTTCTGTTCAACGATAGCCATTTTGGCGAACCTGATCTCCTTCTTGGTTGGTTTATACCCTAAGCCAAATCTTCCCTTTTGCTTGAAGGTTTTGAATACCGGAGGGATTTTATTCTTCGGATTCCTCCCTAGCGGCATTCCAGGGAAATATCCTTGTTTCTTGAGCATAACATGTCCATTGCTCATCATCGCCACGAGCTCAAAATTGTGGAGTTTCTCGTCCATTGAGTTGTGCTCCACCTCAAGAGTTTACTGTTTAGGAGTGAAAACAACATTGATAGATTCTCCTGAGATAGTGATCACTTCGCCTTGAACCAACATTTTCACCTTCTGATGTAAGGTAGATACTATAGCATTACACTCGTGAAGCCATGGCCTCCCTAGTAGCAAATTGAAGGAGGCTGGAATCTCTAGTACCACAAACTCCACATTTCGAGTGACGCTACCGGTAGTAATGGGCAACACCATATATCCGACAGACTTCCGAGGTGAATTGTCATAAGCCCTGAGTTGTACACCGTTTTGAGCCAAGTGTTGTTGTTGTACACCCAATATTTGTGTCGTCCTCCAAGGACACACGTTTACAGCCGAACCGTTGTCAACCTAAAACGGTGGGATAGTTTTGTTGGAACATTGCACTGTGAGGTATAGGCTTTGTTGTGAGATGCTCCTCCATGAGGTAGATCTTCAATCCCAAAGGTGATCATCTCTTGCTGGGTAGTCACATGAGCAACCATAATTTCAAGAGTTGTCACAGGTGATACCGTGAGTGCCGATAGGGCATCCAACATCTTCTGTCTATGAGCATGCGAAGTGCATATGAGTTGCCATATGGTAACCTTAACCCTAGTCTTTTTGAGTTGAGAAAGAAGCGGGTCTTCAGAAGAGGTCTGATTGTCACCACCAGTTGTTGGTGTAGAGTTAGGAACAACCACTAGGATGGTGGTATTCCTGTTATTGTTGTGACGGACAGACCGAGTAAGGAATGCTACGTCATCTGGTTCATCTTTCTCCATCCATTCTGTCTCAGCATGCTCGTGCTCATCATCCTCGTCACTATCCCAAATACCATGGATGTATACACCTTCAAGAAACCCAACTATCTCGGGGATAGATTGACCTGTTTCTAAAATCAAAGCTGAGGGATCGAAGCTGAAATCCCCACATAAAATAGCATTTGCATGTTCTGGAATGGGATTACTTTTATTGTTTGGTTTCTTGGCAGCTTTTAGCATTGGTAGTGTCCCTTCCCTTATCATATCTTCTATCTTGTTCCTTAAAGTCCAGCATTTCTCAGTGTCATGGCCTCGGCAACGGTGATAGCGGCAAAATTGGCTGGCATCCCAATTTCTGCCTTTGATTTCTGGCTCTTCCTTCGGTAAGGGCAAAACCAGGATACCCTTCTTAACTAGACGGTCGAGAGCCTGAGATTAAGGAACATCCAATGGCGTATAAGTCTCATATTTCGGTACATAAGGCCCCTTGTGATGGATAGAGTTAGTCTCCATGATCTTAGAAGGGTGGCTAGCTGCACTAGTTGCCCTCCTGTTGGAGCTGGACCCTTTCCATCCAGGCGAAGTTGTCTTATCATTCTGCATGGCTTCTAATTGGACATAGATGTCCTTCAAGTAATCAAAGTCTTTGACGACATGATACCCCAAGTGCTTGGATAGGCTACTCTTGAGTCCTTGTTTAAAGGTAGATAACTGTAGACGGAGAGGAATTGTCTCGTTGATGTGGGAAAATTTTGTGTGCCACCTCTCAAAATAATCCATAAAGGACTCATCATCCCGCTGCTTCATGGCGGTTAGGTCATCCACTGTAGCTTGTTTCTTCTGGATGCGTGTGTAGTGGTGGATGAAAGCCTTGAACAATTCAGTCCAATTGGCTTTGATTTGGGGTGACAGAGCGTGATACCATACTTTCGCTTTGCCATCTAGGGTGGATAGAAAGACGGTAGAGTACAAGTCAGCATCAATTCGATTTAAGGATGCCAGCCTCATGAACGCCTCCACATGATGAATAGGGTTCTCAGAAGGTTTGAACCTAATATTCGGCACTTCAACCTTGTCAGCTATCTTCAAGGTTGGCTGAACAGGTAATGGAACCTCTAAGAACTTGTCAGCAAAAGCTGGCACCGAGCTCATTGCCTTGGTGAGGCTTTCTAGCTTCTGTTCAAGAGCCTTAACAGCGGGATCCCTTGTAGACTTTTCTGGCGTGTTAACCTTAGCCTTAGATATCCCCGTTCCTCCAGAATCTGGGGATATCTTGATGATTTCAGGATCCGATTCATATCAATGTATTTCTTTGTCATCCTCTTCAGCTTTTAACCCTATCTTGGTGTTGATCTTAGTGATGGCGTGCAGCATGCCATCCATCACCTGTTGTTGTTCATTCAGCCTTTTGCCCATCTTCTGCTCCTGCTCTAGGTAATTAGCGAAGACCAGACCCTGCATCTTGGTGTAGAGCTCGTCCAAATGCTTTGTGATGTTAGCTTCAGTGCTTTGGACAGGGATCTCTTGGAATTGCTCTCCACACATGGTGCTGTTGCTAGTTGCAAATGGATTGTAATGTGGGTTCAGAATCAAACGACCAATTCGTGGATCTCGAATGCGAGCTCGGAGTCGATCACCAATGATGCCTGCATGGAAATTCAAAGTTAGAACACTCAACGACATACTCTGACACGTACTACCCGATGCATGCATGCCCTAAAAGACCTATATGATCCTAACTTACTCGACACATATATGCTGACACAAGGGACTGACCCACTTTTTTGGAGTGCATGACCTAACTCTATTTGGACCTATGGACAAAACATTATAAAGGGCCGCACAAAGTCAAATATAGCGAGCGGGTCATGAATTGATAGGTTCAAATCAGCGTTTCTCAATTCAAATGGGCCAAAACCACGGCAGATCGTTTTAAGGAGAATCCGTAACTTGGCCTAATAATTCAGACAGCTCAAGCCACAATGACTATTATGTGGACTAGAATAATGTCTCAAAAACTGACGACCCAACCTTTTTTACTTCTTTTATAGCATTTTTTTTAGTCGAGGAAAATGGATAATATAAAGGATTGAATAAAGTCAACAATAAGCGAGTCGTAATTAATTTATGGGCTTAATCAACAAATCCACTATGGTTGGGCCTATCTCCGGGCCAGCCATAAATGCGGTGAATTTATTAATTAAATCAACAAATTAATTTTCTCGAGCCTAGTACTATTACGCAATCTAAAATGCTATCCATTTACTTTGTTGGATTTTTTAATTAATTTTTGGACCGTTGTTAAGAGAATTTTGTAAAGGGCGATATAATATCATCAAAGGCGAGTCAATTTTTATTTATTAATTAAAATAATCACCTTTTAAGCATAAACGGGCCCTTCCACTTAGGCTAACCATGATGCTTTTTTAGTTAATTATTCTAATTAATAAGTAATTATTTTCCCAACCCAATGAATTTTACATGGACTAATACAAAATCTCTAAACTAGAGTCAACTCTAAAACAAAAGAATACAAAAGGGAAAGGGGTAACACATAGCACATAGCATACAACATGAAGGGATACCCTAAACCAAGGTTCTATGTTCATGGATTTTTCTATGGTTGGATTACATGACCTATCGCACGTTTTCCTCTCCGTACCCCATACCGTTAGGTAAGGAGTGTGAGATATTGCTCAAAGAACTTCAAGGAAGCTTTTTGAGTGTAACGTGGGGGAGAGGAGAGACCAAATGCTTGGCAATGTAGGGTGCATCACACAAGTAGTGGCCTACCCGCTCTCGAGGGAATCACCTAGATATAACTTAACCGTCACATTTGTGCTAACGTGTCAAAAGACACGATTAGTGCCCCGGTATGCAAAGGATACCTAAAAAGAATTATAAAATCGCGAAAATAATAACTTCTCCCTTTTACAATTTCAATTTAATTCGATTTTTTCAAGTTTACCCTCTTTTTAAGTTTAAGTCCCCAGTGGAGTCGCCAATCTGTAGGACCCCGGGAAAAAGTGAGACCACTTTTCCACCGCGATGCGCTACTTAAGTGATCGGGAGCCGACTAAGGTTGCTTAATTCTTAAATAAGGATATTTTTATTTTCGAAATTCATTTTCGGGATGGTGAAATTTTATTTATTTTACAAATCCGTTTTTTTATTATTTAACCACTCGAAATTATACAAAAAAAAAATATTAATAATGATTCAAAAAATATATTTTATTTATTTTACAAATCGGGTTTTTGAATCATTATTAATATATTTTTTTTGTATAATTTCGAGTGGTTAAATAATAAAAAAACGGATTTGTAAAATAAATAAAATTTCACCATCCCGAAAATGAATTTAATGGACTATAAAAAGAATAAAAGAATCGCCAGCCGATTTAAGGAAAGCTACGAAACCCGATTCGAATTGCTGATGTCGGCATGATTTAAAACCCGCGTATCCATTTTCCGATGTCGGCATGATTCTAAGCTTGGGAAACCCGATTTAAGGATACCGTAAAAAAACAATTATTGGATTCTAATAATACGAACTTTGGGCCATATTAGACTTAATAATACGAACTTTCGATTTGATTCTTAATAATACGAACTTTGACCCCCTGTTGGATACAGTAACACGCCACCGAGTTAGTGATTATTTGACTCGCCAGAAAGATGAGTTGGCAGGCAAGGCATGTGTTCTTCCTTGTTTGACCTTGCCAACTCATCATTTGACTCTAAAAAAATGTCATGTCAGCCCTCTTCTTCATCTTCCTCCCTCTTTCTCTCTCCTCTTCTTCATCTTCTTCATCTGCCATTTCAAGCTAGCCCCCCCTCAATGGCTGCCACAAAAATGCCATGTTTCTTTCATTCTAGGTCTCTTCTCCTTTTCTCCCACGTTTCTTTCCCCCCAAATTCTAAACCCCAATTCATTCAAGCATTTAACCTCAACCACGCAGACAAAACAACCCAGAATTCATTCAACCCCTTCTCAATTTCTAAACCCCAATTCATTCAAGCATTTAACCCACTAAAATTCGATCAAAACCCATTTCCGATTTATCCCTCTAAAATCTCTCCGATCGACTCAAGGACACCTCCATTAACAACAACAAGCCAAATTTCAGCGAGCTCGATCTGGGTTCCCCCGTTTCCCCTCTTCGTACCGCCTGCCCCACCACTGCTGGGCCCTCAATCACCACCACCACCACCACCACCACCACAACCACCAGCAGCTCCTCCAGCTCTTCCGGGTCAGGCTATGTCTCTATCTCCGGCCGACCCGCCCCCAGCAACCCCGTCTCCAAAGGGCACTCCGGCGAGCTCTCCGACACCAGTCCCAGCCCAACTCTTGGAGCTCCGAGGACCCGACCCGGACATGCCCGCTCCGATTCATGCGGAATTGAGAAGGGGTTGGAGAGAATAGAGAGATAGAGGGATGAGGTTTCAAAATCTCCAACCCAGAATTCTGGAAATATACAATGGAGAGAGAGAGGAGAGAGAAAGAGGGAGGAAGAAGAAGAGGGTGGCTGACGTGGCAAATAAAAGGCTGACATGACATTTTTTTGGTCAATGACTGAGGTGGCAAGGTCAAACAAGAGGCCTGGCCTGCCAACTCATCTTTCCGGCGAGTCAAATAATCACTAACTCGGTGGCGTGTTAATGTATCCAACAGGGGGTCAAAGTTCGTATTATTAAGAATCAAATCGAAAGTTCGTATTATTAAGTCTTATATGGCCCAAAGTTCGTATTATTAGAATCCAATAACCCTTAAATTGATTATCCTAGCCCTTTGCTTGGTTATCATGGATCGCGGATTGAGTAATCATTTGTTTTGAAGAACTCGAGGTAATATCTCTCCGCTCTTCTCTTTTTGATTTGAATATCTTCTGATCCTCGCATGCTTGATTTTCTTTTGGGTGGCGAACCCCTTTGGATGTTTGTGTTGGGATTATATTGCTGTTGGAGCCGTGTGGGCTCGGGTTGCCACCACTTTTATTTGCTAGTTGTTCTTGTTTGTTTTGTTTTTGTAGGTTCTCTACCCTTTTCTTGTGACACCTTCCCACAATGAGGACATTGTGGCGTTTTAAGTGTGGGGGGGGGGGGGGGGGTGTGATATTTGTTCAAGGGTAGATCACCTAGTTTCTATCACCTGGTCTTTTTGTTTCTGTTTTCTTAGTTTTGACCTAAAATTTGAAAAAATTAAAATTTTGAAAAATTTTGTGTGTGAAAGAGTAAAAAGGGGAGAAATGTTGTAAAAAAACCCAAAAGTTCCATTCTTTTCTTTTTGAAGATGTTTCCATTCACAGTTGTCTTGATAGTTGTCTAATTGGCTGATTTAGTCAGTTGGAAGCGGTCGGTATGAATAAATATAGGCCTTAGGGAGGATTTTTGCCATGACTTATCTCTGTTATACTTCTACATGCAATGGGAAAGCGGAGTCCTCAAATCTTACCCGCTTTGACTGTGTCTTCTTACCTATGTAAGACGGTTTTAGTTGTTCAATTGCTTAAGCTCTTAATTAAAACATTAATTAATTAGTGTCAGGCCTACCGTCATGGGTTGGTTTGGGTGGATCGGCACCCTATGCCCCTTAAGTGCAATAACTCATGTATGGAGAAACCCAGCAGGGAGGGTAACCCTTTGCGAAGGTCGGTGCTTAAATCCCACAAAACCCGACACAAACACTCTAAAAGACATAAAACGGATTGAGTGGTAAGAAAGAGCAAGAAAAGCAGAAAAAGAGAGAAGAGAAGAAAAAGGAAGAAAAAGAAAGAAAAGAGCGAAGGAAGAAAAAGAAAGAAAAGAGAGGTTGAAAGAAAAACCAAGAGTGAAGTAGGATAGATAATCCCGAGTTTGAGCATTAGAACAACTCTAATTGTCTGGTATAGGATAGGAAGGACCGACTAGAGCCCACTTGCACATATGCACGAGGTGTTTTGCTCATCAGGAAGTGTTTTGGTTCAAAATCTCAAAGATTGGCAGTTTTCCAACCTTCGTATCTTAATTCGTTTATACTAGCTTCTTCCAATTGATTGTTGAGGTGGGTTGGGGAACTAGGTGCATGATTGGGGACGAGAATATTTTCTTTGCTTTTGTTTTGTTTCGTTTTTCGGTTTCCACTTCTTTTTCTTTCCCTTTTTTCTTCTTCCTTTGGCTTTTGTGGGTACAACTGCTACAAACCCTCATGAGTCCATCTCGTCCACCCGGGCTGCCGGGGGGTTCAAAGGGCTTGGTGCATACGCTAAATGCACTCGTTTCCTCCCACGACAGAGGAGTTGGTGTTTAGTTTTTCTTATTTGTCTTTTTCTTGTTTTGCTCGGGACGAGCAAAAGTTTAAGTGTAGGGGGTGTTTAGACCCCATTTTGTGTCTAAATACCACCTTAATTCTTAGGCTTTTGACTCGTTTCGTGTTTATTTTCATGGCTTTTTAGTATGTTTTTGGTTATTTTGTAGGTTTTGGCGTTTTACACGAAAACGTAGCAAAAACGACCATTTTAGAGCATTTTTTGTGATTTCCCGAGCTGAGCCGGACCGAAAACCGAGGCGGAGTTGACCCGGGACAACTTTCCCCACCTTTGGTGTCAATTAGTGAGGTAACACCTACTACGACCCTCGAAACGGGCGTTACATGCTTTGGAAAGAAGGAAGAAACAAAGGGAAGGAAGGCCGAGGGTAGCCCCCGCCACCCTTTGGGTAGCGCCCACTACCACCGCTAGGCCGAGTAAGACCGCGCCTACGTTCAGCATTACCGCAACTACGGTTTCTCGAAGGAGAAATCACCTAGAATCCTTCGCTGGTCGCGCCCACCACCCCCCTGCTGCTGTGCTCAAAGTCGACCATGAATTGTCGGCTGAAGACAGTCGCGCCCGCTACCATATGGGTCGCGCCCGCGACCTACACATCCCAAAGGAGACCGTACTTACGATCTCCAAGACCGTATCTACAGTCTCCAGGACCGTATCTACGGTCTCTTGAAGCTCGAAATCGCCCGACCTTTTTCGCTGGGACCGTACCTACGGTCTCCCTATGTCCTGCGCGTGTTTTTTGGCTTGAAGTGCTGTGTTTTGCCAACCAAATTTCACTTGTATATATATACCTCTTTCATGATTTCTTGGGGAGGCATCTAGGGGAGGACTTGGACATTATTTACAACTTGAATTATTTACAGATTAGAGAGAGATTTATTCTAGGGTTTGTGGTTATTGAAGATTTGGGTATTCAAACAATTGAGAGATTGTTGGATCATCTTTTTATTGCTTTCCTTTGTTCATCTACAGCATTTTGATAAGTATTCTCTTCCCTTAACTCTTTTATTAATTACATTGCTAATTACTTTGCTTGTTCTTTAATTTCTTTGCTTGCTATTTTGATTATTTTGCTTGATTATGGTTGTTTGATGTTAGAAATCATGTTTAGGTTTGGTTTGGATGTTGTTAGCATAGTTTTTATCATGATCTTCTGGACATCTTTGTATAATTAATTGTTCATTATGGTATATTGTAATGAACATTGCGTATATCAAAAAATGCGGACCATCATATATCCCTATGTACATCACAATATACCCAATTGAACATCAAATTATAAAGAGAAGAGCATTATTCTTGAATCTATAGTGTGGACATTTTTCAAATATTAACTTTTGATGTTCTGGACATCTTTATATAATTAAATGTTCATTATGGTCTACTATAATGGACATTACTTTTTTATTCCAATGTTATGGACATCTTTATATAATTAACCGTTCATTATATTATAATCTAATGGACATTATGTATATCACAAAATGCAGATCATCACATATCCCAATGTACATCACTATATACCCAATTGAACATCAAAATATAAACAAAAGAGCATCATTCTGGAATCCATAGTTGTGGAGTATGGAATGGAGATTCTTGTTCACCGACATCTTCATTTGCTCCCTCCGTACTGGCAATATGAGGTAGCACTGGACTCTGGAGTTCTGTCCCCACCTCATTCACCACTTCCAGTTGCAATGTCTCTAATAATAACCAACATGACATTAGTTGGGTCTGGCTCATCCATCACGACATCTAGTACTTGACACTCTCCACTTTATTATCAAAGGAAAATAACTTATTTTAGTGTATAATTAAATGGACACATTTCTAATCCGGGAAACCCGGGGGTCCTTCGAATGGATAAAAAAGGCAGGCCAAGGATCCACTAACTACTTAGGATTTGAGAAAACCCCCATTTAGAACTCATAAAAACTACAACTAATTTTTAGGGTTTTGGGGTTTTGGAAATGAACAATAAACACAACAAGAATCAAAAGGGATATGGACAATTGTAAAGAGTAATCACTCACCCAATTGAACTAAGATGTTCAATTACTTGCACAAAGACCTTCCACAAGCAAAGAGTCTTGAAACACCCAAGCAATTTCATAAAGAGTGGAGGAAGAACACCCACTCACCAAGAAGAGAAATCACCAAGCAATTTCCACCCAAAGGATTCGCTTTCATTGATTAGGGTTTGAAAACTCACAATTACAACTCTCCAATTGAGAGGAATTTTCTTGAGTCTAATTCCTAAACATTCATCAAAATTCTGTGTATTCTACCCTACAAAAAGAGGCTTACAAGTATATATAAGGGATGGGGGAAAACATAACTAAAAGAGAGAGAGAAAGGTCGAAAAAATGACCTGTCATGAAATGGCACGATCGTGTCATATGGGTACACGATCGTGCCACTAAAAAAAAGCCCAAGAATGGCCTGTTCGAGAATGGCACGATCGTTTTATACTACGGCACGATCGTGCAATGCCTTCTGGAGGAATGGCACGATCGTTCAGTCTGACGGCACGATCGTGTTGTTGGCAGTTTTTTTCTGCTGACTTCTAACTCGCATAACTTTTTCATCCGAACTTCGTTGTAAGCCCATAATATAGCGTTGGAAAGATATTGGTGTGTACTTTAAGCTCCCAAAATTTCAAGTCGATCGAAGTTGTATTGAAGGAGTTATGATCAAAAGTGTGAAGACAAGTCTTTTCTTGTCACCAAATTTTGCCCAAAACATGATATTCTTCAACTTGATGCTCTTGCCTTGGCTTGGCCTTGTTTCCTCATGACTTCTTCTTAGCCTCCTCGGGGTTGGTTTTCTGGACATGACTTGGCGCTCCATGGTTCCATCGCGTCCCTTATGTAATGACCAAAATACCCCCACGTTTCCTAGACGATCAATTTGGGGATTCAAAAACGAACCGAGCTTGACTTGAGAAAAACTAGCTTGGACCTGCTTTCATTATTTTTTTCTGATGCTAAGGGCCCTTGAGAAATATGGATCAGACTCCCATTGTTGGAGATGAGTTGCCCTCAACTCTTGGGAGTTCAAATCCAGCCTTTCGCTCACGTAAAATCAACTCAATAAAATCCATTAGCCGGATCAAAGCGACACTCGTGAACCCCTTCTTCGTAAAGGTGTAGCAATTTCGGAAGGAAAAAGGGACCAACTCGCCATCAAGAGGGACCTTCACATGCCTAGCGCTCATCATTTTGTTGAAGGCCACAAGGTAGTCATCACAAGAGATGCCAAGGTCAAGGCGGTAGAAGATGCCTCTTCCTTGGTCGATCTCGATGCGGGAGAAAGCAAGCTAGGGCATGGGTGATGGAGTTGCCGACATGCAATTCGCCTCCAAGTTGTGGTTCGGGTATGGTCGGACATTGCTCAACGCTTGCGCTCATTGTATGGAGCTTGGAGGGAGGTCTTTTGGGTGAAGGTGAGGGATAAGGAAGGGAGACAGGAAAAATTTGAGGAGCTATGGATCTCTCAACCTCACGAGGATTACCCTTTCGCAAAAGTAAAGCCAAATGTGACTTCCTTTCGCTCAATGCACTCTCACCCCGTGTTTCACTCATGTGGAGGAGGCCTCTCTTCTCATTTGCCACCACGGTTTGATTTTCATGGAGTTGGGTAGGTGAGAGGGGTATGAGCACAATCTGTCTTTTTCCCATTAAGGAGTAAGTGTTCTCATGACCATCATGGATAACATGCCTATCATATTGCCAAGGTCTTCCAAGGAGCAAATGACAAGCATCCATGGGAACGATATCACAAAGAACACTATCTATGTAAGAACCAATGGAAAAAGATATCAAGGCTCGTTGAGATACCTGAAGATGACCACCATCTTTAAGTCCTTGCAAGCTATAAGGTTGGGGATGAGCTAGAATGGGCAATTGAAGCTTCTCCACCAAAGTAGTAGATGCTACATTCGTAGAACTCCCACTATCGATGATCATCTTGCACACTCTATCGTTGATGGTGCACCGGGTATGGAAGAGCATTTCCCGTTGAGAATCATCCTGGGGATCCTTGGTCATGACTAAGGATCATCGAGGAACCAAGACTTCTTCCTTTTGAACTTGAGTCTCAACAATAGTTGTAGAGGATTCTAAACCATCCATCACACTTGCTTGAGGCGATTCAACCATCTTGGTAGGGCATAACGATTGGTAGTGGCCATACTCCCTACACTTGAAACATTTTCTACCCTTGACCTTTCTAAGGTATTCCTTCTCATCCTCGCGAGCTTCAATAGATGGTTTGGATGACTTCGAAGATCGACTTCCTTTGGACGGAACCTCATACCGAGAGTGAGCACCACCCTTGCTAGAAGACCATGATTGAGCATCCTTCTCCTTTCTCCAATTGTGTAGATCATGGACTCTAGGCCCAAGAGTAAAAATACCACGACGGGGTTCAACATAGGACTTTCGATATTCGCCGTAAGATCTCCGATAGTCACCATGTCGAGCTCTAGAAGTCCGAAAGGAATCACAATTAACCTTTCTCGTGGAACCGGTTTGCAATTTTACCACGATATAGCTCAAATCGCTCAGTTGACGTTGTATCACTTCCTCGCTATCTATGATATGTTGAAGAACCATGTCGAGAGTGGTTTTGGAATGGGAATTGGGTCGAGGAGGGAATTTTCGATCACCCATTTGACAAGACGACGAGGCCATTTGAGGAGTTGAGGGGATTGATGGGCTAAGAAAAATATATTCGGGTGAGACTTTGGGGTTCTTTTATGGCTAAGAAAATTTTGTGGAGTTTCGTGAGGCTATTTTTTTGTGGGGGAAGATGGGATGAATCCGGTAAGGGGGAATGACGAACGAGCAACAATGGGAGATAATCAACATCATACCCCAAAATATTCAATCTCCAACTCACTTCAAGAACTCTTCCCAAATACAACCCAAATCGATCTCCAAACAATTAAATTCCTCAACAAATCACTTCCAACAACAAGAGGGAATGTATAGCATTGACTTAGGTACCGAAATTCACAACAAAATCAACCCAAACATGCCAACAACCACCAAAATCCCAAAACAGAGAATTAATTTTCTAGGCATATATAACTTCACAAATCAACCCAATACTCAACAAACACTTGAACCCAAATGATAAAATTCACATCCCAACACTCCAAAGATATCAAGGAAGCAATATCAATCATCAAGTATGAGTTTTGCATCCACAAACATCAAGAACAATGCCCAAATCAATAAGAACAAAAACCACAAAAATCTGGAAATTTTTTCACCCAAATATGAGTTCTAATCCTAAGCTCTGATACCAAATGATCCGGGAAACCCGGGGGTCCTTCGAATGAATAAAAAAGGGAGGCCAAGGATCCACTAACTACTTAGGATTTGAGAAAACCCCCATTTAGAACTCATAAAAACTACCACTAATTTTTAGGGTTTTGGGGTTTTAGAAATGAACAATAAACACAACAAGAATCAAAAGGGATATGGACAATTGTAAAGAGTAATCACTCACCCAATTGAACTAAGAAGTTCAATTACTTGCACAAAGACCTTCCACAAGCAAAGAGTCTTGACACACCCAAGAAATCTCACAAAGAGTGGAGGAAGAACACCCACTCACCAAGAAGAGAAATCACCAAGCAATTTCCACCCAAAGGATTCGCTTTCATTTATTAGGGTTTGAAAACCCACAATTACAACTCTCCAATTGAGAGGAATTTTCTTGAGTCTAATTCCTAAACATTCATCAAAAGTCTGTGTATTCTACCCTACAAAAAGAGGCATACAAGTATATATAAGGGATGGGGGAAAACATAACTAAAAGAGAGAGAGAAAGGTCGAAAAAATGACCTGTCGTGAAATGGCACCATCGTGTCATATGGGTACACGATCGTGCCACTAAAAAAAAGCCCAAGAATGGCCTGTTCGAGAATGGCACGATCGTGCTATCGTATGGCACGATCGTGCAGTGCCTTCTGGAAGAATGGCATGATCGTGCAGTCTGACGGCACGATCGTGTTGTTGGCAGTTTTTTTCTGTTGACTTCTAACTCGCATAACGTTTTCATCCGAACTCCATTGTAGACCCATAATATATCGTTGGAAAGCTATTAGTGTGTACTTTAAGCTCCTAAAATTTCAAGTCGATCGGAGTTGTATTGTAGGAGTTATGATCAAAAGTGTGAAGACATGTCTTTTCTTGTCACCAAATTTTGCCCAAAACATGATATTCTTCAACTTGATTCTCTTGGCTTGGCCTTGTTTCCTCATGACTTCTTCTTAGCCTCCTCGGGGTTGGTTTTCTGGACATGACTTGGCGCTCCATGGTTCCATCGCGTCCCTTATGTAATGACCAAAATACCCCCACGTTTCCTAGACGATCAATTTGGGGATTCAAAAACGACCCGAGCTTGACTTAAGGAAAACTAGCTTGGACCCGCTTTCATTATTTTTTCCCATGCTAAGGACCCTTGGAAAATATGGATCAATTTCTATAATGAACTGTTCATTATGGCATACTCTAATGGACATTACATTTTATGCTGCTAATTTTGAACATAGACATTTTGCATCACATAGCACTTGCATAACGATTATACAATGAATATTATTACATATATCACAAATGCAGGCCATCACATATCCCAATGTACATGTCAACCATCAGCCACATATTTCATCACATATTGTTTATTGTGCATCCTTTTCACATAGGATGTCACATCACTAAAACTTGTGCACTAAGTGTATAAACAATGTACATCAACAAAAAATAACCTCTCTTTTTATGTGTATAACCAAATATACGTTTTGTATATCCGAGATGTACATCATTAATTATCTTAACGTGCATGCTCATATATATGGCATAATTTATAATTGTTGTACACGTCATCCACTACCATAATGTACATTCCATAAAGTACCAAACATAATACCAAATATAGACCATCACATATCCAATTGTTCATGTCAACCATCAACCACATGTTCATCACACATATTTTTATTGTACATCCTTTTCACATAACTTGAGCATCACATCACTAAAACTCGTGCATCAAGTGCATAAACAATGTACATTAAACTGAAAATATCGTCCCTTTCCATGTGAATAATCAAATGTACGTTTTGTATATCCGAGATGCACATCGTGTATTATCTTAATGTGCATGTTCATATAAATGCCCTAATTTGTAACTGTCATACATATCATTCACTGCTGTACATGCCCTAAGGTACCAAACATAAGACCACAAGAATGTCATGATCATATACAATGCACATCACAGCAAGCAAACTTGGGCATTATCCGACTAAACATTTCACACCATCAAAAAAAGCTCACAAATGGACATGTCCCCAACCCCGGAAAACACTGGCATGTTCCCTCAAAATTGCACACCACATCCGATGATCAATGAACAACACAACAAACTTGGGATAAATTTGTCCTAATTTACAAGAATTTTAGCAAAAAAGAACAACCTTTTATCGGAAATATTCACTAACTTTGACTGATTTTTTGGCTCAGTTTCATTAGCATCCTTCCCGCTGCACAAATCGCCACCGATTGTCTTAATCTCACTTCTTTTCCACCGTCGGCACCGTTTCTCCCTTTTACCGGAAAACGCCGAACCCTAACTTCTGCTCTCTATTTCCCTTCGTTGCTTTCTCCGGTTGTGACCATTTCTCTTCCTTGTGTTTCTCCACTCAGTGAGCAACATTCAATCATTGATATCTATCAAATCCCTCAATCTCAGAATCAAAAAAATAGATCGAATTATGAAACATGAAAACCTTACCGAACTTCGATCGCCACTCTAGTCGAGAGAGCGGAAAGATGAAGGAGGAAGGAGGAAGGAGGAAGCAGAAAAGAGGAAGGATGAAGATGAATTGTTTGAGTACTTGAGCGAAATTTTTTGGGAGATGAAACATGCTTTCATCCGTTCCCACATCCCCCTTAGATTTTTTTTTCTACTTATGGGTCACGTGATGAGACCCCAAAAAAAAAAAGAAAAAATGTTGTTTATTTCAAGACCATTGATCTATGATCCAAGGGCTGTTAAGGATCCTTATCACATTCTCACCAAAAACTCCTTCTCACCTTATCTATTCCCTCTATATATATATATATATATATATATATATCTATATATATATATATATATATATATATAAAATACTTTCCCTAATCCTCTGTATGGCGATTACAAGGAGAGGGGCTACTCCCACCTCCGGCCGACAGCTAGCGCCGGCAAAAACTGATGCTGGTCGTCGGAAACAAAAGGCATTGACTGAAAATTCTGCACCCTTTGCTGAAGCGACTACCCCTGATCAACAATCGCGAAAAGAAATGGAACAGAGACATACATAATCGGCCAAGAAATAGAGCACATATGCAGGTCTATTCAAGAACGATGACGGACTCTCCTTAAGGTATATTGAACCAATCATCATCAATGGGAATGCCTCTGCTAAAATAGAGCGAGAAGACATCAGCGAGACAATTGAATATTGGCAAAATTCTGTAATCTATTGCATTCTGGCAGCAAATCCTCCCATTGAAGTCATTAATGGCTTTATTAGGAGAATTTGGAAAGATTTAGATGTAACCCATGTTGTAGATGTAAAAAAGGGAATATACCTTGTTAGATTTCAATCCACTCAAGGAAGAGATAAAGCTCTTCATCAAGGTTTCCATTGGTTTGATAACAAACCCCTTATTGTTAAGCCATGGAATGAAAACTTAGAGATGGATATTGATCAAATTACATCACTTCCCATCTGGGTCACAATGCAAGATCTTCCATTTAAATACTGGAGTATCGATGGCCTTAGCAAAATTGCCAGCCTGCTTGGTATCCCAATTCACATAGATAAGCAAACATAAGATCGAACCAAATTGGGATATGCAGAAATACTCATTGAGATGCCAGTTAGAGGTCCCTTTCCAGATTACATTGACTATCTAGATCATAATGGCATGTTGAAAAGACAAAAAATCCAATATGAATGGAGACCAATCCAGTGTACCCATTGCGCAATGTTTGGTCATAATGCAGAAAATTGTAGGAAGAAACTCACCTGCAATTACTGCAAAAAGCAAGGACATGATGAAGATAAGTGCAGTTTGAAGCATGGAAAAGGGAAGAACAACAAGAAGGCCAGGAATGGGGCAATACAAATAACAAGGACAATCGATGAACATGGCTTCATACAGCCCAAGGCAAAGCAGACATGGAAGAAGAAGGAAGCCAAACAGCCAGTCCCAACTGAGAACAAATTGAGGCTCTGAGTGATACACACACTGAAGGTGAAGAGAAAACAAATAAAATGGCCACAGACCAAGTGAAGACAGGTGAAAAAACCCAAAAACAATCACTATAGTCAATGATGATGGACAAAATCATCAGCTGGAATATACGCGAGCTTAACAGCCCGGAGATGCAGGAAGACTTGCGTGTCTTCCTGTACCAACAGGGAGCGGGGCTTGTTGGACTATATGAAACGAAAATCCTCCCGCAAAAATCAATGAAGTGCATCAAAGAGTCCTCAACACCTGGCAAATCTCCACCGATATCAACCATTGTGCGAAAGTCAGGAGTTTTTTAGCCTAGAACCCAAGGTATTATGATGTCTCTGTCACTGACAGTTCCCATCAGCACATTCACACTAGAATATGTCTCCAGGAAACAAACATTGTCTTCTACATCACCTGGGTCTATGGATGTAACCAATTACATGACAGGGAAAGCCTCTGCAACTCCTTGAGAAGAATAACGATACATATGAATGAGCCTTGGGGCGTGGTTGGATATTTCAATGCAATCACAACCGAAGAGGAACGACTGGGAGGAACAGACGTGGAAGCTTTCGTAACACAGCCTTTCGAGCAATGCATCACTAAATGCTCCTTTTATGAACCCTACTAGACAGGAAACTTCTTCACCTGAACTAACAATCATATCCTCTCAAGATTAGATAGACTCCTTGCAAATATGAGCTGGTACCTTATAGTAGACTGCATTTGGATTCACCTCACTACATCAGGCCTCTCATATCACTCTTCCATCATTCTCACTCTTATAAAGAGATTATAAAGAGGGGGACAAACAAGCCGAAAGCTCCATTCCGATACTGTAATATGTGGAGTCAGACACCTGAACTCGGAAGCATAGTGCAGCAGACTCTGACTACCCTCCCCTCTGGGCATAAAATGTACCAACTTATGCAGCTGCATAGAAACCGTGAGCCACATCTTCGGCAACTCCACAAAGATAGATTCCATGACATCTACACTCAGGAACAAATTGCAAGACAGCAACTCACCCATATCCAGGAAAAGCTGCAGCTCAGACCGGACAATATTGATCTACAAAATGCTGAGAAAGAGGAAAGACAAAAATATGCAGCCATTCTCCGCTCAGCCCTGCTCATGAAACGACAACAGAGTAAGATGGACTAGAGCTACATGGGAGACACATGCTCCAAACTATTCTTTGCTAAAATGAGACAAAGGAAAGCTAAAACCTTTATGCACTCTATTGAAGACGAAATGGGGCACACAGTACATGGCAGTAAGGAGGTCATGCAAGTGATGGAAAACTTTTATGGGACACTTTTGGGAAGACAAAACACGCACAGGCAAAGGACCAGTCTAGAGGTGTTCAGTATGGGTCCCACACTAACACCAGCTTAGCAAATAAACATGAGCAGATTTGTCACCAAAAAGGAAATACGAGAAGTAATGTTCTCAATCCCAAATGGAAAAAAAACCGGGCCCAGATGGGCTTACTATTGGTTTTTACAAGGCAAGTTGGGATAAAATAGGGATCTTGTATACGAAGCAGCTCATGAGTTCTTCTATACGGGGAAAATGATCAAAGGCATGATTGCAACAAATTTGACGCTGATTCCCAAAGTCCCAAATCCTTCTAAGCCAACTGAATTCCGCCCCATCGCCTGCTGCAATACGTTCTACAAATGTTTCACCAAGGTCTTGGCTAGCAGAATCCGAGAAGCATTTCCTCATCTAGTAGACCTGAGCCAGGGAGCTTTTGTGGCGGAACGAGAGTTGTTACATAATGTCCTACTTTTCCAAGAAATCTCCCGAGGCTACACACGACAGACTATCTCCCCAAGATGCATTATGAAGATCGACCTCAAGAAAGCTTTCGACTTTGTCCATTGGGATTTTATTGCCAAGGCACTCCGAGCATACTGCTTCCCCAGCTGGATTATAGATTGCATCATGACTTGTGTAACAACCCCCACTTTCACCATCTGTATGAACGGGGAACGGTCAAAGCCCTTCCACGGTGGATGGGGCCTACGTCAAGGCGACCCGATGTCTCCCCTCCTTTTTGAACTAACCGTGGAATACCTCTCACGCTCCAAAAATCACGCAATCCATGGTCAGCCCCAGTTCAAGTACCACCCACACTGTAGGAAGCTAAAAGTGACCCATCTAATGTTTGCAAATGATTTAATTCTTTTTGCAGCAGCAACACAGTCTTTGGTCACCACTCTGATGAATGCCTTCAATCATTTCTCTACTGTCACAGGCCTGTCAGCCAACCACGCAAAGTCTGAAGCGGTTTTTGGAGGAGTTCCCGCGGACCAAATCCCGTCACTTCTACAGTTAACAGGATTTGCCCAGGGTGAACGTCAATTCAAGTACCTTGGTATTCCAATCTCATCTAGCAATCTTACCAAGAATGACTGCAATCTCTTGGTTGACAAAATTCTGAAAAGAATTAAGGTCTGGGAAACTAGGAACATTTCCTACGCGGGTAGAGCCACGTTGATCAACTCGGTATTAATGGGGATCTACAACTTTTGGACGCGAATCATCATCCTTCCAAAGCATATAATCGAGTAGATTAACAGGTACTGTCGAAACTTTCTATGGGGTGCATCTCATGAATACACAAAAGCCCCTATGGTACGCTGGAACAGGACTTGCACACCAAAAGACATGGGTGGAACAGGCCTCCGAAATCCGGAAGCATGGAATAAAGCCTCAATTTCCAAGCTGGTTTGGGATATTCAAGGACACAAAGAGCTTCTTTGGGTCAAATGGATTCATACAAAGTACATTAAAATAACCAGTTGGTGGAACTATCTTCCCCCATATGATGTTTGTCAATACTTCAAGCATCTATGCGACATTAAGGAGGAATTCAAATGGGGCTCGGTTCCGGGAGTCAAATGGGCATGGAGCACCACCCCAGACGGGGGGTATATGGTCTCACATGGCTACCGATGGCTGCTGCAATAGCGAGAACTCCCACCCTGGACAAACATCCCATGGAGCAATCTTGCCATCCCTCGGCATGCATTCATAACCTGGATCTGTCTACATGGAAAACTCCTAGTTCGTGCAAGAACAAGACTGTGGCACGGGTCTGATACGGCAATCTGCCCATCCTGTAATGAGGGGACGGAAACGAATAATCATTTATTTATGCAATGACCCCTAAGCGAGGAGGTTTGAAAACAATTCACGCATTAACATCATGTGTTCTCCCACAACACCCAAGCGACATGGATAACTAGGTACAAAATTTGACCCAACTAACTATGCCCACTATGGAGAAGCAACTAGCTTTTGCTTTGTTCAATGCCTACATCAATGTTATCTGGCAAGAGCGAAATATCAGGCTGCACAAACGGAGAAATAGGAGCCCGTTCTGTATTGCAAAGAATATTTAAAATGAGGTCCAAAATCGTTGTCTTAGTTATGCAAAATGTCGCCAAAAAGAAAAAAAGATCATCGATATAGTCCTGGGACTATAATCGGATCTGTCCTGTATCATATGTTCCCCATTTGTCTGTTAATATAGCCTGGGCATTTTTGCAATATATATATATATATATATATATATATATATATATATATATAATTTATATTAATATATATATATATATACATATATATATATACATATATATATATATACATATATATATATATATATATATATATATATATATATATATATATATATATATAGTATAAACGTTGTCCAACATTAAAAAAAAAAAAAAAAAAAACACTTCAACCTTACATTAAAATTATTGTAAATTGCGTATCATGAAACATTGATGTGTACCAGCTAAGTCAACTTCAAAATAATCTAAAGTTGGAACATAACAAAGCCAAGCTGATAAGTGGTTTTTATATAGTATTTTTAGAGCTGAAAACATATTTATTTCATGCTTTTTATATCCGAAATCCTGAATTTTTATACCAAGTTCTGTGATTTCTTCACTTGGTTTCGGGATTGGTACATTTTGCAGGAAATATAGGAAATACATCAAAAAGCATGGAAAATCAATGAAAAAGGGGAGAAAAATACAAAGAAAATAAAAAGCAGAGTTGAAGAGAAGAAAGTTGAAGGAACGAACAACCCAAATCGCAAAGGACCGGCCCAATTTTGGGCGGAGCAACAAAACGCTGCCAACGCCAGTAAAGCGCGCTGCCAGCACTTCTTCCAGGAGGTTCGAGTGCCGAAGAAATTGCCAAGCATTGCCAGCGTTTCCGGGCGCTGCCAGCGCCAAGACACGGAGAACACTTTTTAGGTCCCAAACGCTACCAGAGTTTTTAAAGCACTGCCAGCGTTTTGTGCCCTAATCGTGCATTATAAAAGAACTTCTTCGCCGTTCAGTTGAGGATATCATCGACTATTTTATCAGTTATTATTCCAAACTTTAGTATAGGGTTTTCTTTGTATTTTCCTCCCTTCGGGAAGCCGTTCTAGTTGTTTAGGAACAAAAGAGGAGGAGAAGGAGATCGAATCGAGTGACACGAAGAGATCGAATTCGACGACTCGGACGTTCGGTTTAATTTCTATTCTTTATATGTTTTATTATTCAGTTTTTATTATCGCTTTCTTAGTTTTTATTATGAGTAGTTAAATCCCTTTGTTTGGGGGATAAACTCGATGCCGTTCGGTTGATTTTGAATACAGTCTCGGTGTTATGTTATCCTCTCGTTCATTTAATCTGCGAAATTTTCCTGTCATAGTAAAATCTGGCTAACCGCCTTTTACTTGGTATTAGATTTTTAATAATATGACGAAAGTTTGAGTCTTGAATTGGAAATACGTAGATTGAATAGGTTTAGAAAATAGTTAGAAATAATGATTCTTGCCTATGGTCGATTATATAATCAATTCTTATCTTTGATTACATTAAATAGTTAGAAATAATGTTTAGTTTAATCATTGTAACTCACTTCGAATCGAAAGACTGCTTTGAAAGGGCCTGGAAAGATTATAGACCCCGAATTATCTTGTTACTTTACGCTGGGATTGTTGATTAGTTGATTGATTGACTAGAGTGGACTCCCCTAAACTCTTTTAATTATCCATTACAACCCTTTAATTTCCTGCTTTCTTATTTAATTATCTTAACCATTACCTACAACCCCTTGATTGACCTAGCATCCTTTGTAGTGAACTAGTTTAGTGCGTAGTTGAACACAAGTCCCTGAGAGAATGATATTTTATTGCTACACAGACCCGTACACTTGCGGTACACAGACACCTTATTAGTTTTAGGTCTGTCAAGTTTTTGGCGCCGTTGGCGGGACTTGTTTCCCCAACCGCAATTAAACGAACGCACTCAGGTTGACTAGCTAGGTTTTTATTGCTTTTTCTTTAAACCCTAAAAAATCAAATAAAAATTTAAAATTCCTAAAAAGATAAAAATGGAAATTCTTGATTTTCTTGATTTACCTCAATATATTTTCTTTATCTTCTTTATTATCACTTTTGATTACTCTTGGTATTCTTGTTTTTGTCCTTTTTCCGGTTTACATAAAAAGATTTCTCATTCATATTCGACCCCGAAACCGAGAGAATCCTGCGAGAAAGAAGGAAAAGGCGAAAAACTGGAGAAAGAACATCAAGAAGAAGAAGCTAGGTGCGAAGCGGAAGAGATGGACAATCAACCGCGAACACTGGGCCAGTATATGACACTCAATCTCAGCAACTCCCATTACGCAATCGCAGTCCCCACCATTGCAGCTGATGACTTCGAACTGCGACAATCGCTAATCAACTTAGTATCGAAGAAACCTTTCCATGGAAATCCAAGCGAAGATCCAAACCGCCACCTACGCCTCTTCCACCAAGCCTGTGATACCTTCAAGGCCAACAATGTCTCGGAAGATTCTATTAAACTGAATCTCTTCCTGTTCTCTTTATAAGGCAAGGCATGGGAGTGGCTTGATTCGCTCCCTCCCAACTCAATCGCCACGTTCACCGAACTCGCCGGCATGTTCTTGGCAAGATACTTTCCTCCCCGCAAGCTTACTAGCTTGAGGAACCAGATTTGGACATTCACCCAAGAACCTGACGAATCACTCTATGAAGTTTGGGATAGACCTTCTCCGCCGATGTCCTCAACACAGATTCGAACCTTGGGTTCCAATCTAGTCATTTTTCAACGGAGAAAATGAGTCGACGAGAGGAAGCATCCTCTCAGCAGCTGGAGGCGATATTATGGACAAGACTATTCCTCAGATCACGGACTTAATCGAAAATTTGGCAAACAATTCACGCCAATGGTCGGAATCCCATCATAGAGCGGGAGATAAGCAAAATTTTGATGCAATTTCTGTACAAGCTGCTAAACTTGATACTTTTGTGAAAAATATAGACCATCTAGACTCACCTGCACCATCACTTTCACCATGTAACTCGACCAAGCATGAGATTTCAGCATGTCCTACGGGAATAGCCTGTAACGAACAAACTCAACAAGTCTGCTCTATTGATCGAAACTCGAGCTTAGAATCTATAGTGAAAAGTCTTGTGTCAAGCCAACAGGAACAAAAAGAGACCATTAAGAATCTTTTGGAAAAGATAGAGGTCCTGACCCATCAAAATAAAAATCTAGAGACTCAATTAACTAACCAGGACACCTTCCCTCTCTCACCTACTGTGAATACAATGAAACACTGTAATGCTTTGACTCTTAGGAGTGGAAAACAATTAGATGAACCCAAGAGAAACCAGCCTAAGAGTAGAGAGCCTGAACCAGAAAAAGAACCATCAGTAGATGTTGCTGCCCACGGGGATAAGAAAAGACTAGGTGATCCACCGGTAACTAACCAAAGAGTCTATATACCACCCATACCGTTCCCTCAAAAGCTAGTCAAAGCTTATCTAGCTAAAGCAAAACTCGAAAATACGACGGGATATGAGGTAAGTGAACCTATTGGGTTACATACTAGGTATGACGATGATTTTCATTATCAGTCAGTTGAGTTTATTCACGAGGAACCTAGTGAGAAAATTATAGTAAGGCAAACTTTCCAAACGATAATCTTGCTGAGCTTGTACCCTTTGATCCCGATGATTTATTCGATGATTTTTACTGAGAGCGTTGCTAATGTTTTATGTTATGAGATTTCAATTGATCTCTTATTTACTAGCTTGCAAACCGCATGAAGAGGAGTTTGACAAGCTACTAAGGGCTTTGACGTCATCCGAAACGGAGACCATGATCTTAACCTTCTAACTGGGACTATTTTAATTTTCTATAGTTTTTAATTCCTGCTCGATCTTCCCAAATTTTTAACCTTAATTTTTTATTTTAATTTACTTATTTGATAATTTGATTTTTAAAGTTCTAACCTTGCTCCTATTATTTGACTTTAGGAAAAGAGGAAGCAAATTGGGTTTGCATTTATCAAAAAAAAAAAAATTAGGTTTGCATTATTTATTTGAAAAAGGGAAAGGAAGAACCGAAAAAAAAATTAAATAAATAAATAAATAAAAGGAGCAACACGGGTAAGAAAACTCTGGCGAGGGAGGTTTTCCCATTGGCGGCGCCCCTCACAGCGAGAAGGAAAGCTGCGAAATATTGAGACGCTGCCAGCGTCTATAGCCCGCTCCCAGCGCCTCGGGCTTTTCCAGCTTTACTCCCCGAGTCTTCTTTCTCCTTTCAAAAAGAATTCCAGCCCTAACATTCGAGACACTCCCCAGCGGTCCCACCCTTCGCATGCACTCTCCTCCACTGCTACCTACCACGCTACTCCCTCCCCTCTACTTCTTCTTCTTCTTCTTCCTCGCCCTCCTTCTCCCCACACTTCCGTTCTTTTTCTTCTCAACTCCCTCGCATAAGTACCTCACCCAGTACCTCACAAACTCACCGAATTTCAAATTCCAAATCTGAAAATTTTAGAAACTCTTTACTTGCAATTTCATCTTCTTCTTGCATTCAACAAATTCAAGGTATGATTCTTAATTGTCTCTCACCTTTATTGTTACTTACTAGTATATCTTGGTAAGTTTATGCAAATTTCATGAGTTATACTTGGAAATTTTGTTTGAATTCACCATTTTTCATGCTTAGGTATGGTGCACTACTTGAGTGATTTTTTGATGCTAGCTAGTAATTTCAGGTTGTTTGATTTAGGAAAATTTGGTATCTTTGATTGTTATGCAAATTGGGAGTAATGTGGTTGCATTTGGAAGTGAATGATATGAATTTTGAGAGTTGGATGTTTTGAATATTTGAACCTCTATTTTGGGGAATGTGATGTTCTGTTCTTGAGTAGTAGAGTTGGGTATTTGAATTGAAAATTTTGAATCTTGGTTGATAATGTGCAAGTATTGGATTATGGAGTGTTTTGGATATTACTCTATGAAGATTTTAGGTTTGAACACACAAGACAAGTATGGCGCGGCTTTAGAAGCTGTGACAGAAACTGTTAGGATTGTGAAGTTCATTTTAGAATTGGGTGATGTTTCTAGCCTTGCGAGAGAAATGGAGCCTTGTTGATGGTAGGAGCCATCACTCAAGCAAAGGAATTGAAGCTCAGTATGAATCCAAACATGAGTTCTGGAAATATTTTCCTGTATGAAAGGTCATTAGTGAAAAGGTATATGTGCGAGGTTCATTACAAGTATTATGTACTAGACCCCTGTTGTAGTTATAGCATGATAGTTAGGCATGGACAATAGGTATTGAACACATTCCGGAATATTAACAAGTCAAATTTACATAAACTATTCATGAAATATGACCTTGTTGATTCATCATTAAGAATAAGATTCCAAAATTTACATTAATTGTGGTTTAGAATTATGTAAGTGTCCAAAGGGTTAGCGAATTCAAAATGGGAATTGGATGAGGTCCGATTTCTGAAACCCCATTAGTGAACTTGATAAAGCTAGTGTTGGTCGACATTCGACCTGGTTCCTAATTGTATTTTCACGTAGGAACAGTGATAATATCAACACATTTAGCATGTAGGATTGAGGAGATGATCAAGTTTCGTGATAATGGTGATGTGATGACATTAGAAATCAATCACATGGGTATTATTGAGAACAACTATCGAACTGACCCGCAGTGGGAGCTCTTTAAGTTGGGAATGTCATATGAGCTCTCACTACTCAAAATTCCTAAATCCTGAGTTCAGTACATAGATTACATGGTCTATTGTAACTTTGGAGCGCGTAAAACGCCTTTCATAACAGTAGGCTATAAAGGCAGTGTATGGGTTACAGTTGGATCATATGGGAATGTGTGTCTGAACAAGATGGCATTGTCCTCCTTATTAGGGACAGTTGTCTCGTTGGTCACTTGGTGAGATTGGACCGAAAATGCTTGGCCAAACTCAATTGAATCAATAGTTTATCATCTGCTTTTCAGAGTCTAACTCGGAGAACGAGGAATGTTCGGGTCTTACATGAGGATGAGTTTAGCTTACCTTATCCGAACTTGAGACAATAAGTGACAAGGGAATTTAAGGAATCGAACACTTGTGGGGCAAGTGGGAGATTGTTGGGAATGTCCTGACAATGTTCGATATACACGGAGATTAAACCAAAGTGACCTACTGGGTCACACAAGTCAGTACCCTGGAACAATGTATGTAACCTAAGTAATATCGTATTATGTTTAGGAATGTTGGGAACTGATTTCTATGAATCAGTCCAACACGGATCGAATTGGACTCAACACGGACTATGGTGATATGCCTTGGACCGTGGTGACAATGGGCCGACTTAAAGGACATTTTGGAGGCCAACACGGGTCGTGTTGCCTCAACATGGACCGTGTTAGGTCTCAGAATGCGCCGTTAATTAAGTCGGCCATTAGGGTTTTAGTAATCCTTTCCCCAAGTCATTCAAACCCTATAAATAGGAGTCTCTCTGATAGATTTATCGAGGGAACTGCCTGAGACTCTTACAGAGATACCAGGGTAATTTCCTGAGTTCCTCTCTCTTTTAGTTTACATTTCTTGTTTCCTGAAACATTCTCTTATACCAAACACATACATCATAGATTGAGATTTGTCTCGATCGGGTCGATCTAGCAATCGGGTTCACGGAGTGCTGCGTGGACTTTCAGTAGAGGATTTCGACATTGGAATCTAAAAGGTAAACCTCCGCATCAGTCGGATTAGCGATCAAGTATAATTACTAAAGCCTCTAAAATTAATTCCTTTTGGTGTTTAATTGTTTTGTAATCGTTAGGAATATTCCGCCAATGGATTTATACCTGTTTAAAAAATAGATAACCTAAAAACCTAACAGTCATATCCATAGGGATGGTGTGTTAGGTAATAGCGAAGTGGTTGGGTTGAATGTTCCAAAGCAATAATGTAATAACCCGAAGAAAATCTCTACCTTAATACGTATTAATTAGTTTAATTGATCAAGGTTAGAAATAAATTACGAATAATTAAAGCACGTGTTCCAAAATTTTGTTTTCCTAACCAAGTGTGTGTTTTGTAGCACTTGAACAGTGCAACGATCGTCAACAAATTAGTTTAATTTTTTTCTTGAGAAATCGTTACCGATAATTTTTACGGTGATTCTGATCATACATGAATTCTTTTACCGAGACCGATGTATCAGGTCCTTCTTTATCCTAATTAATTTAGGATTATATGGGAAAATTCATGGAGGTGTGTGAGTATATTTATTTGGGTTACCAATAGTATTTTTATGGTTTAATAAATTTAAGTAATTTGGAATTAGGGAAATATGAGTATAAGAGAGAGGGTTAAATGGATCAAAAAACTCCCCACTTGGGCCTATGTGGGCCGACCAACATGAGCAAAAGAGAGGAGGAGGCCTTTTAATTGGGCTTAAGCATGTATATTATATGTGTGAAAGATGTTAGTAAGAGGGGGGAGTTATCACATTTGTTCATAATCATCTAACACCCTCATCTCTCACCACTTTGCTCTTGCTCCTCCCTTCGGTCACCCAACTCCCCAGCCACCTTGCCGCTGCTCCTGCCGGCCACCACCAGCGCCGGTGATTTTTCCGGCCACCCTCCGGCCGCCGACTCACCATCATCATCTCACCCTTTCTCCTCTTATTTCAAGTGGTATCACACTCCATCTTTCCCTCTTCTCTTTTAAGGAATTGTCAAGATAATGTTTTGAGTTCTTTTTGCTATTTTTTTTTTTTATGTTCTTCCAGAAGTAAATCAAGAGTTTAAAGTCTTCAAATGGAGGTTATGGAGGAAGTAATACAATCAAGAGGATAAGTGGTGAGTATGTAAAGGAATTTTTGTTTTATGACTTGAAATAAGTGTTATCTTGTTAGATTAAACTATGCATGAAGCTTAGAAAGATAAACCCACTCTGAATGATTAGGTTCTTGATCCAAGTTTGCTTTCATGTAAGTAAATTGAGTTGGAATGGCTATTTTTAGTGAGTTGATGGAGTTTGGATGTTAGTTTCATGGTGGTTCTCACTTAGATGTTATATTGTTTAAAGAACTTACTTTGCATGTATCTTTTGTGACCAAGAATGAGGGTTTTGAGAGTATTTTAGTTCTGGAAATGTGCATTTAAGAATGGGAGAAGGTAATTTAAGAAGTATTTATGAGAAATCTTAAGATTAATCAAGCATGCAAGTGGTTTATATGGAGTGTTTTGTAATCTGGTTGCTAAATGGATTTTCCAGAAAATGAGAAATGTGATTTTGGGCTATTTTATTGTATGAATGGGTAGAGTAAAGTATTAACTAACACCCAATTTTTGAATCTCGGGATTTCGATGTGTATAATTTGAGTTATGGCCAAAACCGTAAAGTGCTGCAATTATATACATGTTCTGAGGTCAGTACCTACATGCATGTTTTTGGTCTGTTTAGAGACCCTTTTGATCCAAATGTTCAACATGAAAGTTTTATATCATTCTTTAAGCTTTCCAAAATGGTAACGTTTGTAACTATCGGATGTCGGGAATGAAAGTTATGAGTCTTCGAATATGGGGCAATAATCTGAGTTACCCTGAAAATCAGTTTCATGATTTGATGTTCATGGCTAAATTCCGACCCTTTTTTCATGTCCAAAAATGAAAGTTGTAGGGGACACTCTGAGATTTCCAGAAAATTATGGTATATATTCATAGGATACCGAGAGAGAGAGAGAGTTATGGGCTTTTATGTGAGAGGTAAAAGTCTGAGTTTTCTAGAAAATGTTTGTGGCTACTTCTGTTATGGGCTGAAATTCGACCCTTTCCCATGCTCAAATCAACTTGGGGTTAAAATAAAATTTGAAGTATGTGTTACGAGATTTCCATAGACAGCTTACCCATTCTGAACCGATAAGTGGAGCTCGAGTTACGATTTTTCGAATAATTGAAGTTGAGATGGTTATTATTCTGGACAGTAAAGATTTTAGTTTTTACCCTACTTAACCACGTTTTTAGCCTTCATGGTCACTACAAAGTTGGAGTGTATGTTTTAAGCTTTCCGAAAAGTTCTCTTATGACATGATCCGATATTGGAGGAATAAGTTATGATCTTACGAGTACGCCTTAGAAAGCAAGTTCGTTATTGTTATTCTTAGAAATTTCACTAAGTTATTCTCCCATGCTACCACCTAACTTAGGCCCTAATTTATGATTTTCATTTCTTGTAAAGTCCCTCCAAGAGATCGTTGCACCACTGTTCAAGTCTCTGCTCGTTCCGTTTGTGTTCTTACGTATTCAGGTACGTATATTGTCTGACCTTTTATGAATAATATCATGAATTAATCATTTATGTTAAGTTCTAAACTTATTTTATATTATCCATGTTTATATGTAAAGTATCATGATTTACGTTCAAATTATATGCAAGTTTTCATGGATATTTAAGTAATTCATGTCGATTTATAAGAATAATTTCACAATTATTTCTAAGTATTTCAGTGGCGTACCCTTTATGTTAAAAACTTCTACGATAATTCTATGTTGTCGTTGGTTAAGTCATTTCATGACTAAATTCCCTTTTATGAGTACAAGTCTTATTCAAGGAGATTACATGATTATATCTTTAAGTTATGATTTGAAAATGGGAGTTTAAGGAACTAGTTTCTTTAAGAATCCAAGGTCAAGGTATCACGGTTTAAGTTTTCAAGTTTTAAAAATTAATAAAGGCCTCGCCCACGTTTATGGTGCCTTAGTGCACACCAAGGAAGAACATGCTTATGTGCCTTTGTGCACCCCAAGTTAATTATATACGAGCCTTACTGCACCCAAGGAAAATATAACTGAAGTGCCTTAGTTGCACACCATGGAAACCTGGCCAGTATAGGATAATTATCCACCATCCAAATCTCCCGATCGGTCCGGGTCTGCTGTAACGAGTGGTTTGTAGACCTCGGTTTTTATCGTTTTTTCTCAGGGAGTTGGCAGCCTTGGTCATAGAAACTAGGTCAAAGGTCAGGTCGAGATTGCTAAGGTAAGGCAATGGGTTGAAAGAAGCGGTCATGAAGCAACAAATAAAACTAAGGTCGGTCAAGGAATGGAAAATGGGCTTCGGAGGCTTTTCGGGATGCAAACGGGGATGAGAAAATGGGTTTTGCAACAAGGGAATAACAAGGAGGGAGAATCAAGTGCATTCCGTAAGAAAATACCAACCGAGCTTCCTCTTCCGAGGATAGTCCGGATTAACTTCCCCAAAGTCCATCGACAGACCCGGAGGGTTAATGAAACGAAATTTCCTAGTTAGCTTCTATTCGCTTTCGTGAATAGAATACTAACTATCCCAATTCCCACCTTCCAACACAGGTGTTGGATGTATTCGGGAGCTTTCGAACCCAAATACATCCTACTTGAGGGAAGGATAGGAGTGGGAAATTGATTTCCCAACTAATTACTCACTAATATTGCTAACCCAAACCTAATCACCCATTCACACCCTTAGTTACCCCCTAACCCATAGGGTTTCTAGCCACTAATCATGATAAAAACTAAGCTAACAACATCCAAACCAAACCTAAACATGATTTCTAACATCAAACAACCATAAACAAGCAAGAACAATGAAATAGCAACCAAAGCAGTTAAGAACAAGCAAAGTAATTAGCAAGGTAATTAATAAGAGAGTTAAGGGAAGAGAATACTTACCAAAGTGTTGTAGATGAACAAAGGAAAGCAATAAAAAGATGATCCAACAATCTCTCAATTGTTTGAATCCCCAAATCTACAATAACAAACACAAATCCCCAAAACCCTAGATTGATCTCTCACTAATCTCTCTCTAAAAGTCACTAATACAAAGCTAGAAATTATCTAATTCTATCCAAAGTCCCCCCCTGAAATGGCAACAAAAGAGCTATTTCTAAAAGGGGTAAAAATCCCCAAAACGCAGCACTTAAGGCCCGAAGAATCGCAACCCAGAAGGGGGGTCGCGGGCGCGACCCACCCCGTCGCGAGCGCGACCAGCGGAAACTCCCCAGGCGATTTCTCCTTCGCGGCGCCGTGGCTACGGTCTCCCAAAACCGTAGGTACGGTCTTGCTCGGTCATCCTGACCCTCTGCATACGCCCACCGTGGCTACGGTCACCAGGACCGTGGCTACGGTCCCACTCGGCCCCAAATGTGCTCTGGGCGTAGCGGGCGCTACGCCATTCGTGGCAGGGGCTACGAATTGACCTTCCTTCCCTTTGTTTCTTCCTTCGCTCCGAAGCATGTCACGCCCGATCTGAGGGTCTTAGCAGGTGTTACTTCACTAATTGACACCAAAGTTGAAGAAAGAGGTTCCGGGTCGACTTTACCTCGGCTTCCGGTCCGGCTCAGCTCGGGAAATCTCCAAAAATGCTATAAAAAGGCCCGTTTTGCTACGTTTTCGGTAAAAACTCCAAAATCTACAAAATAACCAAAAACGCACTAAAAACTATGAAATTAAACCACGAAATGAGTTAAAAGCCTAAGGATTTAGGTGGTATTTAGACACAAAATTGGGTCTAAACACCCCCCCACACTTAAACTTTTGCTCGTCCCGAGCAAAACAAAACGAAACAAATAAGAAAACTAAACACCAACTCCTCTGTCGTGGGAGGAAACGAGTGCATTTAGCGTATGCACCAAGCCCTTTGAACCCCCCGGCAGCCCGGGTGGACGAGATGGACTCGTGAGGGTTTGTAGCGGTTGTGCCCACAAAATCCAAAGAAAAAGGAGATAGGGAAAGAAAAACAAAACCGAAGAAAACAAAAGGAAAGAAAAACAAAGGCTTCGATTCAAAAGATCTCGCAACCTAATCTAAGAAAACGTTGTTAAGCCTCCAAAAGCAACCGTTAGGAGCATCTCACAGACACCTGTCTCAAGTAAAAGTCAATCTTGAAGATTTTCAACTCCCTTCACCTTATGCCAAGCAAAACCCCATGTGCAAATGTGCAAGTGGGTTCTAACCGAAACCAAAAGACTCTAAAGACTCATGTTCGAACTCAAAAACAACGAAACAACCAACAGAAGCGTTTCCCTTCCTCGTATTTGGTCGCCCTTGGCTTGGTGAGGGTCGTAGGTGATGCAAGGAGAGGCCCCACTCTTTTAGAAGCAAAAACTTTCTTCTTTTTGAGTTGGTTTTACCAACGAAATTGCTTTTTCTTTTTCTCTTTTTTTTTTCTTTTTAAAGGTCGGTATTAGCCTTACTTTCGGGAATTGGACGGCCCAAATATCGGGTATACCCTCCCAATACAGTCTTTTCAATTCGCCTCTCCGTCGCAAAGCGATATAGGAGGAGGGTTAAGGGGTATCCGTGCTGTACCACTGATACCGGGCCCGTGTAGGTTGGCTAAGTGTATGGTGGTTAATGTCATTCAGCGACACGCTCCACTTAATCAGGTTATTGTATCTTATAACTTCTTTTTATTTCTTTTTAAACTTTTTGCTTTTTGCTTTTGCTAAACAGGAAAACAAAACAAGCTCCAACACAAACCCCTAGAATCTCCCGGTTCCAATCGGAACGTGAAAGGAATCGGGGGTCTCACTAGACACTCAATGAAGGGAGTCTAGTTAGGGTAAGTCTTGACTAGAACCCGAGACAGGGTCGAAAATGCTCAGACCGGTTACTTTTAAAGAAGATTAAGAACAAATTCTCAATTTCGACAACAAGATCGAAGAAACAAAGCAAAACAAAGCGAAAACAAAACTGAAATAAAAACTTTTAAGGCTTTCACTCCCTTTTTTCTCCTTTTTCACACGAAATTTTTTCAAATTTTAGGCAAAAACTAAGAAAACAAAAACCAAAGATCTAGGTGATCTACCCTTGAAACAGAATATCTCCCCCCCCCCCCACATACACACACTTAAAACGCCACAATGTCCTCATTGTGGGAAGACGTCACATGAAAAGGGTAGAGAACCTACAAAAATAGACAAACTGGGACAACTAGCAAGTAAAAATGGTGGCGACCCGAGCCCACACAGCTCCAACAGCAATATATCCCAACACAAACACTCAAAGGGGTTCGCCACCCAAAAGAAAAATCAAGCATGCAGCATTGATCAATATAAATACACAACAAAGAATGCGGAAAGAGGTTACCTCGAGGTCTTCAATTTATTAACGAACCAATCTGCGATCCAGGGAAAACATCACACTTGGGTTAAGAATAACCAAGAAAAACATAGTAAGTGTGAATGTCACATGCATAAAAGAAAAAGAACAAAAACACAAAAATAAACAAGACACTAGAGACTAAAAACTAAAGAAAAGACAAACTATTCACAATATGTACATTGACACTAACTAACCTCAACCCCGAATCTCACTAGTTTGAGGCGAGAATTGAGGGTGAAACAACTCTCGTAACTGGCCTAACCAACGATGAAGCAATGAATGCGAAATAACTCAAACCATGGGGACAACGAACTCAACAAAACCAACTAACTAGCACACTTCCCCCAACTTCCCCCATAAAGCACCCCCCAACACTTATCCAACACTAACAGTGTAAATAAAATCAATAGAGTAAAGTGGGAGTGGGGACACTTACAAATTATTGCTCGGATCCTCCCCGGGGAGGATATGGGTGATATGGAAAGTAGGTGGGATAATGGCTGTTGATGTACTCCGGTGGTGTCGGGCGATGGTTCGCAATGGAATAGTGATAATACCCCCAGTCATACCAATACTGGTTTTTTTTTTGAAAATACCCCTCGTGCCTCTGAAGTGTAGACTGCTGGGCACGTATCAAATCTTGTTGGGTCTCCAACAAGTTGTTTTGACGCTGGAGTATCGTTCGTTGCTCTCGAAGGTCAACTCTCAATTGTTCAAATTGAGAGTTGAGATGCTCAAAGGAAGCTTCCCATGGATGACTTTGACTTCCGCTAGCTTCACCGTGGCCGGCATACTCCTCTTCTTCCTCCTCATTTTCTTCTTCTTCCCCTTCTTCCTCAATGTCCTCCGCTTCTTCCTCACCACTGGACCCATTCGGATCACCAACCTTGCGGTCACTAGGAACCTGACCACAAGACCAAATTGTGCTTCTTAGTGATATCCAACCACTGCTCGGCATGGTCCGGATCCAAAAGAACCCGCGTGTTGTTGTCGTGTCCATGGCAATAGATCATGGCAGTTGGGTGTTTGGCGAGGACGTTCATTTTCTGCAACCGCACCTTGTCGATAGGATCCGGAAAATAGCGCGGTTTCCACTTCTTCAAATATTTCCCAAAAACGTCCTGAACTAGGAAGTGGCAAATAATGTGCCCCATCCCGATAGTAGTGGGTCGGGGTTCCATGCTAATCTCCCATAAATAGTGTAAAATACAAGATCCGGTGTTGACCCCCTTATCCCTTATGACATTGTAGATCACAAAAAGATCATCCTTCCGAACCTTGGGGTGTCCGTCATCTCTCCCAAATACTAAACTAGTCACAACTCTATCGAAGATTCGAACAACTGGATTGCAAAAGTCATGCCCCTTAGAATTGCGGGGGCAATGATATCGTGGATATTCGCCTCTCATGCCAAGATTCATCCTCCTCCAACAGGTTAAGTCCATCATTGCCTTCTGCTCATCAAAATTTGGGCATCGCTCATAAAGTCTCCCATCCTCGGGCAACCCCAACCGTTGGCAAAAATGCTTCAAGGTACATGTCTTGTCTTTGTTGGCAACCCGGTATTCAAAATGCGCGTTCTTCTTGTCATCATTGTGAACCTTCAAGGAGCTTAAAAATTCGAGGATGGGTTGGTCCACGATCGATTCGTCAATCATGATGAATACCCCCCAACCAAGAACATCAATGAGATAATCGAAGCTCGGCTTGCAATGGATGGCTTCGATCGTCGCCGCATCATAAATATCAGGTGCACATATCTTCCGTGCTTGTAGCGTTTCATACCGTCGTTTATGCTCTTCATCCCGGAATGTCACATCCGCATTTGGTTCACACCGAATTAGTGTGGCCGTTTGCGCTTTGTAACGATCCTTTGTGAATGAGGATGGTCCCGGTTGAAATGAAGGAGCTTCCTCGACTCGTGAACACTTGCTCCTTCCACTCATGATGAACAAAAGCAAGACTTGGCAAGAACTTTAGCAATAACAGTGCCTAAATTCAAAGGTAAACCAAAAACAATAGACACAAGCAACAAACACGTGAGTTTGAAAAGCTTATGCACAAAAATTCCCTAGAGATTAGCTCAGATCGGAGCACTTGAACGTGTATTCACCAAGGAGGAACAACTTTTGCTTGTCAAAATGAACCAAACACACAGCATATACAAACAGAACGCAAGTAAAGCATACCACTTTGAGTGTACAATGCAAATGTGTAAATTTGTGTGAAGATCGACAAGAACTATTAATGCAATTAGTGCGTGTGTGTTTCCAACAGATTGTATGCAGCAATTACTCACACAAAGCACTAATGTAGGAACTAAGGACTCGAACTCAGCACAAAGAAAGGCATAAACACAACACCCTAAAATAGCTCAAAGTGTGGGTGTGTGTTTAAATTGACAAGAATCCTTGATGCAACGAGAGCATGTGTTTTCAACATATGGAAAGCAACACTTAATCACACGAAACATCAAAGCAATGTCATAGCATTTGAACTTAGCAACACATTAAGGCAGAATTATGCGTGAAAACTTGACAAAAACAAACCCAACTTAACAAAGCATGACAAACAAATCAGAATGCAGAAGAGAGGGAAGGGATTTCGCACAATTAACACAAGAAATACCTCACTTAGATATGTATACTAGTTGCTCGAACAATGCCGCACAGTTGGACTAGATCTGGGCAGAAACTCGCAACCTTGGCAGCAAACCTTCACAGCAGATTAGAAGAACTTAGGGTTTAGATTCAAAAATGGGGAAATAGAGGGACGATTTGATGAATGAGAGGGATTGAAGTGAGTGTGAGTGAGAGTTTTTCGCAGGTTTAGGGCTGTTAGAGAGAGAGAGTGTCGAAGGAGTGAGGAAAGAAATGAGAGCAGCGAGAAAGATATCGGGAATTTAGGGCAGGATTAAGTCGCTGACAGTGTCAGGTCGCGGGCGCGATCGACATTGTCGCGGGCGCGACACTGCTAAGCATCGGGCAATTGCTGCGCGTGACCGTAGGCACGGTCTTATGCACCGTAGCTGGGGTGAGCTTCGGGAACTGCTAACTGCTGCTGTTGTACGCTGTGTTGCGGGTGCTACATGAGGGTAGCGCCTGCTACCTACTCCGCTTTCAACTCCAAAACAATCAAAATCCAACTCCTAAAAATTATCATACTTCAGACTCATTTTTTCATACTCTCTCACATTTAATCCAAAATTTTCCAACTCTCAAACTCTCCTTCAACACTCATATATTTTCAAAACTTTACTCACTCACACATTCTTCCTTCATTCCCACTTCAATTTTTCTTATTTTTCAACTCCAACTCTTTTTCTATTTTTTTCTATTTTTTACATCATTTTCTCTCTTTTTTTCAAACTTTTTCTTTTTGAACCTAAAACTAATACCTCGAGTTACAAAAGAAAGAAATAAAGAAAAACTAAAAAGACTAGAAAAAATGGAAAAACCTAAAAAAACTAAAAAGAAACAAAATTAGAAAGAAGAAAAAGGAATAAAATTAGAAAAATGCAAAAAACTAAAAATTTGAAATTAGAAACCCAAAAATTATGGGGTGCCTCCCATAGAGCGCTTGTTTAAGGTCCCGTGCTTGACCTAATTACTTACTTGATTCTCGAAAGGCGTGTTGTGCAAGAAAGGAGCATGGTAAGCTTTTTCCACCAACTCTTCTTCCTTCTCCTCCCGCGCACTCTAATAGAACTCATGAATAAACTAGAATGATCCTCCGGTGGTCTAGCCAACTCTGAAGGAATTAAGGGCAATGGCCTCCTAGACTTACTCCACCAAAATATCTTCCTCCTTTTCCATCGTTTCCTCCTCTTGAGCAAGTATGAAGCATGCCTCATTGAAGACTTGATAGGCCGGATAGAAAGGGAAGATAGCCCCGGCTTGATATTCGATAATGTGCCGGGTCTCGGGTCTCGGGAAGCCATCTCTCTCACTTTTATATTCTCAATATATGTTTCTCCCAAGGCAATCTCCCTCCTTAAAGGCACAGTGTTGAGGAAATCACCATGGAAGGTGAGACTATCTCCATAAAGCCCAAAATGAATAGATTTAGAATGACTTGCTCCACCCCAATCATCTAGTTCCACTTCAAAAAAATAAGACTCATTTTGGGTTTCATCTAAGATGTCTACCACCGCATTGGCCTTGAAATGAGATTCTTTGTGGGATTTCATTCTTGAAGGGTCAATGTCAAAATCAATACGATCTCTACCCACATGAAGAGACAAACGACCTCTTTTCACATCTATGGTAGCTCATGCAGTAGCCAAAAAGGGTCGACCAAGAATAATATGATTTCTCCAATCTTCATCCATCTCCAAAATAATGAAGTCACAAGGGATAAGGAAACTTCCCACTTGAACCGGGATGTCTTCTAATATTCCCAAGGGCCTCCTAACACTTCGGTCCGCAAGTTGCAAATTAATAGTTGTCGGGGTCAAGTCAACAAGGTTCAACTTCTTAGATATAGAGTGTGGCATGACACTCACACTTGCCCCCAAGTCACATAATGCATTGTCGATCTTCATATCACCAATTAAACATGGAATAGAGAAACTACCGGGATCGGCTAGTTTCTCGGGGCACTTTATTCCCATAATAGCGTTGTAACTAACCGTGAGATGAACGGTCGACGACTCCTTGATTCTTCTCTTGTTTGTCAAAAGGTCCTTTAGATGTTTCTTGAATGAAGGGACCTCCGACATGGCATCTAGAAATGGTATATTAACTTGGAGCTTCTTCATCATCAAAATAAACTTGGAGAATTTATCATCATTCTTCTATTGAACTAATCTTCCGGGAAAAGGAACTGGAGGTCTATATGAAACGGGTTTCTCTAATGGGTTTACATGAATATCCTCCCTCAAGACTTCCTTTCCTTTCTCTCGTCTTTTCTCAATCTCTACCCTCTCTTCCAACTTCTCTTTTCCTTCATCCTCGGCCTCATTAACCACAACATCATTCTCCTTTTCTTCAATCCTAGCCTGCTCAACCTCTAAGTCCTCCTCTACATTGCTATCCACCTCAACTCCCTCATTCTCTCCCAAAGGTCTCTCCTCCTCCACATTCTCATCCACTACCATAGGTTCTTCAAATTTTCTTCCACTCCTTAGGGTAATAGCTTCAACTTGCTACCCTTGGATGGGTTGAGGTTGAATGGGTTGAGAAAAGTATACTTGTTGAGCAACTTCGGTCATTTGGGTTTCAAGGTCTCTAAGGCGAGCACCCTTACTTTCTTGATTAGCCACAATTTGTTGCAACAACTTTTCAATCATAGAATCTTGGGATGGTTGAGAAAATTGGGGTTGTGGGGTGGGTTGATGTGAGAACTCTTCTTGAAAATATGCATGATGGTCATCAACCTAAAAAACAAGATCAAATGTAGGATTGGCAAATGTAGTATAACCAGGATCATAATCCTCATGAGAATGGGAATAAAGTTTGTTGGAATAAACGGCATTCACATGTTCTACTTGACGATACTCCACACATCGATGCTCGAGATGTGGAGCGGAAATGGATGCAAAGGCTTGCATACCTCGGGTTAAGTTCAACTGGTTGGAAACTTCATCATTCACCATCTTCTTTTGTAAATCAAGGATGGTAGCCATTATAAGCTTGATAGTGGGGTTGTGTTCCAAAGAATCATCCCCAATTCCTGAATTTTGGCCACCTCCCCGACTAGGCACATTCTGAGATAGCTCATGAAGAAAAATATTGGCTTCCTCCGCAGTTTTCTTTAGGAACATCCCTCCGGACGCATTATCAACAGATTCTCTAAGAGGACCACGGAGCCCATGATAGAAATGTTGAAGCAACATCCAATCTAGTAAATTATGATGAGGACACTGGCGTTGAAGATTCTTAAATCTCCCCCAAGCGTCGAAAAGACTCTCTCCCGGCCCTTGCTTGAAACTCAAAATTTTTGCTCGAAGTCGGTGTGTCTCCTTCGCCGGAAAGAAACGATGAAGAAAGTCTTTTTTGAGTGCCTCCCATGAAGAATAAAAACCAGGTGGACATGTTTGTAACCATATCTTCTCTTTCCCCGCAAGAGTGAGAGGAAAGAATTTCAACTTCAAATATTCTGATGATATCCTTCGAATTTGTATAAAGCTAATCCGATCTTCGAATTTATCAATATGAGCAATGGGACTTCCAGCAGCATCGTCCCCATGAAACAGATTTCTTTCGAAGACTTAAAGTAAGTGCGGTCTAAACTCGAACACAACATCGGGCGGTATTGGTGGTAACGTGATAGGATTGCCTCCCGTACCTAATGATGGAACGGCATATGATAGAAGGGTACGAGGTGAACCAGCTTGAGCTTCACCCTTTAGAAAGCGAAGACTCCTACAAGAAATGAAGAATCATCAAATTCATTTGGATTGACACAAACTGATTTCTAGCGTGAAAGCAAACTCAAATAACCAAAAACCAAGAAACTTAAACTAGGGGCGCTGGCTCCCCGGCAACGACACCATTTTGTGTAACGTGTGGTTTGTAGACCTCGGTTTTTATCGTTCTTTCTCAGGGAGCTGGCGGCCTTGGTCATAGAAACTAGGTCAAAAGTCAGGTCGAGATTGCTAAGGTAAGGCAATGGGTTGAAAGAGGCGGTCACGAAGCAACAAATAAAACTAAGGTCGGTCAAGGAATGGAAAATGGGCTTCAGAGGCTTTTCGGGATGCAAACGGGGATGAGAAAATGGGTTTTGCAACAAGGGAATAACAAGGAGGGAGAATCAAGTGCATTCCGTAAGAAAATACCAACCGAGCTTCCTCTTCCGAGGATAGTCCGGATTAACTTCCCCAAAGTCCATCGACAGACCCGGAGGGTTAATGAAACGAAATTTCCTAGTTAGCTTCTATTCGCTTTCGTGAATAGAATACTAACTATCCCAATTCCCACCTTCCAACACAGGTGTTGGATGTATTCGAGCTGAACCCAAATACATCCTACTTGAGGGAAGGATAGGAGTGGGAAATTGATTTCCCAACTAATTACTCACTAATATTGCTAACCCAAACCTAATCACCCATTCACACCCTTAGTTACCCCCTAACCCATAGGGTTTCTAGCCACTAATCATGATAAAAACTAAGCTAACAACATCCAAACCAAACCTAAACATGATTTCTAACATCAAATAACCATAAAGAAGCAAGAACAATGAAATAGCAAGCAAAGCAATTAAGAACAAGCAAAGTAATTAGCAAGATAATTAATAAAAGAGTTCAGGGAAGAGAATACTTATCAAAGTGTTGTAGATGAACGAAGGAAAGCAATACAAAGCTGGAAATTATCTAATTCTATCCAAAGTCCCCCCCCCCCAAAAAAAAATCGCAGCAAAAGAGCTATTTTTACAAGGGGTAAAAATCCCAAAAACCAGCACTTAAGGCCTGAAGAATCGCAACCCAGCAGGGGGGTCGCGGGCGCGACCCACCTCGTCGCGGGCACGACCAGCGAAGACTCCCCAGGCGATTTCTCCTTCGCGGCGCCGTGGCTACGGTCCCCCAAGACCGTGGGTACGGTCTTGCTCGGTGATCCTGACCCTCTGCAAACGCCCACCATGGCTACGGTCACCAGGACCGTGGGTACGATCCCACTCGGCCCCAAATGTGCTCTGGGCGTAGCGGGCCCTACGCCATTTGTGGTAGGGGCTACGAATTGACTTTCCTTCCCTTTGTTTCTTCCTTCGCTCCGAAGCATGTAACGCCCGATCCGAGGGTCGTAGCAGGTGTTACTTCACTAATTGACACCAAAGGTGAGGAAAGTGGTCCCGGGTCGACTCCGCCTCGGCTTCTGGTCCGGCTCGGCTCGGGAAATCACCAACAATGCTATAAAAAGGCCCGTTTTGCTACGTTTTCGGTAAAAACTCCAAAATCTACAAAACAACCAAAAACGCATTAAAAACTATGAAATTAAACCACGAAACGAGTTAAAAGCCTAAGGATTTAGGTGGTATTTAGACACAAAATTGGGTCTAAACATCTGCGCATACGGAGGCTTAGCCGATGATCGCAAGTAGGGGACCTTCAGGATAATAATACGGTAACTAAGTTTTAAGTAACTAAGTACTTCAAGAATTTAAGCTAAGGGTTTAAGTCTTATAGGACTTGTTTATGGTTTTAAGTATATTTTTCGACCTTGTTATAAGTTGCACTTTATGATTAGTTCGAAGTAACCGTTTATGCTATATGTTGGGTATACGTTTTAACTCATGTTTTTTAACATAATTTACATGTCATTTTCTAAGTCGTGTGTTCCAAGTATGGTTTGTGTCACACATTAAGTGGTATGATATACCAAGTTTTATGTATCTTAAGTTTTCCAAATTACTGGGATCAAAGTAAAGCTGCTTCAGTTACTTACCAAGAATTTTTTTTTTTTTAAGTTTTGTTTTATGGAAGTTTAAAGTCATGTTTATTGAAGGGTTTCATGTGTGTGTCTATCATGCATGATCTAAGTTGATTTCAAACAAGTTTATGGTTATTCAGTTACCTTTAAAAGGAAGAACTCATAAGTATTTTCGTTTAAGTTGTGATTTAAGTACAGGTTCAATTATATTTCTTCATGTTCAGGTTAAGTTATGATCAATCTATGTAAGTTATGCTACTCTTATTGTTAAACTGTTATTACGTTATTTTTTTAATGATTTTGGAACCGCGCTAAATAACTAAATCGAATTACGAAAAGATTCTTACATGTTAGGGGTATACGTACTGAGTTTAACTCATATTCCTACTCTAGAGCACCTTAAGGAATCTAAAGGTGGTTAGAGGCTCTCCATGTAGGATTTAAAAGAAATTGTGATTTAATAGCTTGTATAATTTTTTTTGGGTTGTTTTATGTTGTTTTGAGGTGGTTTAAGTTTAGTTTGCTGAGGATGCATGTTCGAGGTTGGTTTATGGTTGATTGCTTTTGTTGGGTTTAGTCTTAGCCTTGTCCACCTCCGTAGACGACGGTAATTCTCTCAGATATTTATCCGCTGCTAATTATTGGGTTAGGTAAATCATTAGCTTAATCTAGTGGTTAGTAACCTGGGGGTGTTACAAATAAATAAGAATAACAACTAAGTTAAGGTAACTATGAATTCAAAGATAAAATTTAACCCAATCAAGAAGAAGCAATTATACTAAAATACTAATTTACCAGCAATGAAAGCAAAACTATTAACCAAGCTAATTAAACAATGAAATAAATGTTAAGTTGATAGAGTATACCGGCAGTCTTCTCTTCCCTCTACCTCTCATTTGCCCTTGCATTGACTCTTTTCCTGAATGAATAAAAAGTGTGATTCAGATTAAGAATCAACAAATCCTCACCTGAAGGGAGAATTTATGAATCCTTAATCCTCTTCTTTCATGAAAAGTTGGAACTTTTGGGACTTAAACTAATAGCAAGAACATCAAATTGCTAAGAACAACAATAACAATGCATAAACAATGAGTGAAAATAAGATAATTGCATAAAAGATTCAAACTTGTATTAATCTTAACATCAAAGAATTCAATTGCAAGAGGAAGCAAGAGAGAAATAATGTCTAAAAAACCCTAAGTACAACTGTAGGAAAAAGCTATTGAAAAACCTCAAGGAAAAACTAATTGAAAAAAACCAATCAGTTATGCCCCTTTAAATATACATTCAAGTCGGCGAAGGGCGTCACGGTCATGACCCACTATGTCACGGTTGTGAGGCCTCTTTCTTGAGGAAGGGGCAACCTCACGTGAGATCCTCACGAGCGTGACCTATGGGAGTCACGGCCATGAGGTGCCTTCTGTTTCGTGCAGAATTCTACTTGTCATGACCGTGAGGTAGTGTGTCACGATCATGAGGTACTTTGTTTCTTGATCCCAGAAATCCACCTTCGCTGAGTTACGGCTGTGAGGTATTGCGTCACGGCCATGAGAAGATATGCCACGGCCGTGACTATGCTTCTGTCTCAGGTTGCTTGACGATTCTTCCTTTGACCCTTGGAGGATCTTGTCATGGTCGTGACCATGTGTCTCACGGCCACGAGGTATCTTATTTCCTGGGTTCTCTTGAGGTTCTCGAGCCTGAGGATTTTGGCTCCCACCTTCTCTGTTGTTGGTAGAATTTTTAGGGTTTTTTCCAGGATTCTCTTATCAATCTACAGGCACACAAAAATCATACTAATTAGCTAATAGTGTGAGCTAAAAAGACGCAGAATACCTTGGTAAGAGCATCAATTTGGCTCTCAACGAGACCGAACATCCTCCATGGTCTTCAGTAGGCCCCTCCTCTTGGACCTAGATGTTCCCCAGAGATTCCACAACCTCTTCCACGCTTGCAACATCATACTTCTTTTCAGTTCTTTTTACTTGGAAAACAAGTTTCCTCGCCATGTTCCCTTTTGAACGTTGATCTCTCGAGATTAGACCCCTCCTCATGTAGTTTGGCGATGCTTTCATTATTCTCCATACATAGGCTCTTACTTCTGTTCTTTATCTTCCTTCTTTTCACAATCCCTCTCCCTAATTCGCCAACATTGGTAGCAGATCGTTGAAAGTCTTCCATATTTAACCTGCCATTTGATGACTTTGCCTCAGAAGTCTATGGGGTTTTCTGAAGGAAAGGTCTCCCTCAAGTCCATAAGTACACGGACCCTGATTTATTTCTCCCATCCTTTGAATTCCGAATCATCTAGGCTCATGAATATTCCCAAGCAATCTACCAATCCCTTAATGTTATTCTCATTCCTCACCTTGAAAGGTGGGTTATAAATTCGAAACTACAACGAGGCGAAATCTAGAGTAGTCGCGACTTCGGATGGTACCTCACCCCCTTCAAAGCCTTTCATGCTGACCGTGAATTTGTCAAAACTCCATGGTTGGCCTTCTACAACCTTTTCTTTATCGCGCGTAGTGGAAGAATTGGAAGATGAACACGTTGGTGTCAATTTTCCTTAGCCTCTAATCCGTGGGTAGGTTTCCAGATCTTCTCCATGGTGCTCATAGATGCCAGGGAATTAAATTTCTTTGTTTTCCACAGTCTCCCAACTAAGCATAATGCCAGTTGTGATTCCTGTTCATCTGAAACCTCATCTACCCATCAGAAGATTGTCGTTTCCTTCACTTTCAACATTCCTTCTTCTTCCCTTCCATCCATAGAGACGTCAATCACCTAGCTAGGAGCCTAGTTGGACCTGTGTCGCGAATGTGCTGACAACGGAACCCTAAATCAGTAAGTCAAAACTCCCATCGAATGAAACCACAGAGAAACCCTAGAGAACAATTCGGAGGAGACTTCCTTTCTTCAATGTTATTGAGATAGATCGAACAAGCAATATATAGAAGACTATGATCTCTTGATTGAACAGAATGAAAATGGGGAACTATTTTATATATTTTCTCTTATATATTATTTATTTCATCATATTATGTATGCTTTTTTTTTGTTGTTGTTATGTGTCATTTTCCAAATATTGATTTGAATTAAATTCTTAATTAAGATGCAACAGTAAATTAAAAAATTAAAAATAATTTACAGTGTAGTATAATAGAAGTTATAATCTTATAGATATTTAAACTATTAAATCAAATAAATGTATCATTTTTAGTATAAGAAAATATTTTAAAATATATAATTTAATTATCATGCCCGATACAAAATTGCGGGTCTAAATACTAGCTAATTTTTTAAAAAAAGTGATGATATATGTCTTCGCGTAAGACACTGCTTAAATGTCTTGCTTCTTATGAAATTAATTATTTATTATTATTTTTTTGACAGTTACTATTATTAATTATCAATTAAAAGAAGCTTGGAATGTGTTGGCCGGCTACACCAACAATTAAAATTGACACCCTAAAAAATGAACCTAACCGATAAACATATTTTAGACATTTTTTTATAAATTTTAAAAAATAGATAAAAGTGTGATTTTATATTATTTATATGTATTATTATAGTTATATAATTTAATCATATATTTTTTTTCAATTTAATTTATAAATATATAGGTTTTATATAAAAGCAAGACACCTCGCCCAAGATATTTATCATTTTCCTTGAAAAAATTATCATCTACCAATTGACCCACTGTATTCCCCACCCAAACGGCCAAGGTTCCTTCACACATTCAATTATTCAAATACAGTGTAAGCGAAGCTAGCTCTAGATGGCATGGATTCAGATTTTATCAAAAAGGGGGGGGGGGGGGGGCGAAATCATATACTCTAAAGTAAAAAGGAATAGGAGGTGTGTTGTTTGGTCATATGGGTTTGTTTTGCAGCTTGCTTACATTAAATAATTTAATAATTTGCATGGCACTATGGCTATATTCAACTGTCTGCAGCAGTTTATGGGCAGATTACACGCACCTTCACTACAAGCATGCCACCCCCCTTTACAAATATATTATTGGAGGATTTGATCATTAGTACTGTAATATTTGTGATGGACCACTGATGGTAAAATCAAAAAAGGGTGAGGTGAGGAGCCACGTAAGCAGATGAGATCAAACTGCCAACTTGGCAACTCTACACTGTTATGTACAGTGATTGTAGCACATCACCTAAGGGACTTAAGGCAATCATATTCTATATATTTCTTCCGTCCCAAAATATTTGTCCTCTTTGATTTAACACGCTTTTTAAGAAAAATCAACAAATTTATCTCAATTAACAATAAAATACTAATAATACCCATAGTTTTAAATTCAAAACTACTATTTATATTTTTCCCTCTCATATTTAAATACTTGTAAAATTCAAACTAAGGATGTTTTAGTAATTTCAATAGAATAAAATTTTCCACTTTAGGAAAGTGGACATAATTTTAGGTGATCCAAAAATAGAATAGCGGACAAATAATTTGGGATGGAGGTCTATATATATATATATATATATATATATATATATATATATATATATATATATATATATATATATATTAAAATCAAATCTTCTAAGGGAATTTCATATGTAGAAGGTGAAATTTAGGAAGTTTGGTTGCTCCTAACTTAATTCTTAATCAAAATTACCATTGTCAATTAAAAAAAATAAATTAATGGGAAATATTTTGCTTCTACCAAGACTTGAAACTTAGTGGAAAGCATAGAATATGAAAATAACTACAACTTGACTACCACATCTTTTCTATCACTATTAATACTTACAAAAATACTATTCTATGAATCATTTCACAGTGGAATTATTATGAAATTTATACATAATACACATAATTAAGATAATATAAATTCATTTTAATTTTTTTTCTCTAATTAATGATTACAAAAAACCAAATTGCAAATAATATATTTTTTAAAATTAGTATGCTTTGTGAAATATATAATTTAAATTAGTATTAAAATATATTTGTGTTATAAAAATATATTAATAATAATAGTAGAACTTTTTTTTTACTGTTGAATAAGAATTAATATCAATAATTTCATATTATTTTTTAAAATAAAAATAATTAAATTTCCTCTCTTTCACTTTACATCTCCCACAAAAAAAAGGAAATATGTCCATTATTTATCAAATTTTAATAGTCTCGTTAAATTTTCATAAACATTATTTTTCATTCAACCTCTCTTTATAATGTAAAAAAGTAATTCAACTACTAAAAATAATCAAGTTATTTTTCATGTTTGTATTTGTGATTTAGACCTCCTGCATTTATTTTCCCTCATTTTTTTTGGATGAATTCTTATATATAAATAACGGACTTAAACTTTTTTTTGGGACAAGATTTGTCAAATCCAGCACTGTTGTCTAAACTTCATGCTTTGCTATATTAAAGACTTTTGTTTAGTTAACATCTACGTGAACTCAAGAGAAGCCCTTGTTAGTTGGGTACTCAATGTTTAAAAAGTGATTGGAGTTTGTTAATATATGTAGTTCAAGGAAGCCGGCTATAAATCTTTTACTTTCATAAATATAGTGTATGGAAAGTGGGTTTCAACATTTATTTCTATGACAGTAAATCATTTAATTTTTAGCACACAAGGATAGTTGTCATGTGGTGTATTTTGAAGTATCTATTTAGGTTCTTTCATGTGTTTAAGTTTAAAAAAAGTTATCGATATAAAATTTGTCAATATTGCTATAAAATCAATCGATTTTTTTTACAACATCAATTTTTTCACAAATTTGTTACTTAAAGAATTGGTCATCAATTTTATCGCACGTGAAAATATAGATAAATTTTCTATAGCATAATATGCAACACAGAGGACAAAGCCCGTGCCTTGCACGGGCATGGGTTACTAGTCATTAATAAAGTAGAAGAGAATCTTCGCGTTGTACTGTCCTGAAGGTCTACTTTGCATACTGCTAATTTCTTATTTCTTTCTTAAATATAATAATTAATCAACAACTTACCCTGTAGCTTATTTTTTACTTGCAAATTTATTCTTTTGCGCTCGAGTACAATTGCGAAGGGTTCTATCATCAAATGAATATTTAGTTACTAACTTTATCAATTCGAACGGACAGGTTAAATACAACTCACATGTATATTTGGTTAGGTCAAAGACAGTTTAGGTATATTTGATATTAAAAACACGAGTTGTATGTACTTTGAATTCAGTTAAATAACTATACTTTTAGTTCACACATGAGTTTAATTAAGACATTCAAATACAATAACCAAGAATCACATGATCAAATAAAAATTAAGCTACTAAATCTATTAATTCAAACGAACGAGTTATATAGATGGAGGATATATTTGATTAGGGCAAATATTATCAGATTATATTTCAGGCCCAGACAAATTTGATTAACCCGTAGCGGCCGTTGGTACGACGGGTTACTTGGCTAGTAGAGATGAGAAAAGAAAAGACACGTCGTGATGTGCAGTGAACAAAGAGGAGATAAGTCTTATTGATGGAGTCAGAGATGAGCTAAAAATGTGATCAAACTTGTGGCAAGAATGCATCCTCATCTTGTTACTGGTGACATGGCATGATAATAGTTGTTCCACAAGTTCTCTCTCCTCCAAGTATTTGTCTAACTAAGCAACCCCTGTCAATGCCACCTTTACTTATTTCCCTTTCATGTGTTTACAGCCACAAATTCATAACGCCATCAAAACTTGCTTCTCATGAAGAAAGCAATAACTCCTGTCATTATCGATCCATGAAAATCACAGTTTTCAACAACCTTTAATTACACTTTTAGTTAATTCAATTCACTTGTCCACTTTTTACTCTATTTCTGAAACGAAAAACTAACTGCTCCTTCCATTAATTGGCTTTAATTAGATGTTAATTATGCAAATGATAGAGTATGTTTATTCGGCCTTGTGAATGACATATCGGTCAGGTCAAGCTACTAGCAAAGACCCAGTAATTGGCCGGCTAAGACGGGCACCAATTTTCAGTGCAACACTAGCATCTTTCGCACCACGGCAGATAGATATTTTGAATGGATACAAACAAACAATATGCTAATCGCACAAGTCTTATATGGACCAACTCTACAGGATAAGATTGAAGTGACTAATTTTCACTAATATTTGTTAAAATTTTAACTTACCCACCAAAATACTATTTAATGTATTATTTGATTAACATTTGTTAAGATTTTAACTAGTATTTGTTATATGTTAGCCAGAGACAAAGTCAGCCTTCGGAGTTTTAAACATGAGCCCTCTATAAATAATTTTAACAATACTACTATAAGAATGACTTTAAATTCATGATTTTCTTAGCACAAATATATATAAAATTGTTGCGGCTGAGAGGTTCAGACTCCTTTGGCATTAATATAGAGCGTTGTTCTAATGTTAGGTATATATATATAAGTGTCATTACACGTCTCATATCCAAACAAAGATGGAGAATTGGATTGGAGTAAGTCTGGGAGACATTCACACCACCTCGGATTGGGCCGCGAAGGCTACCACTACAAATCTCCCGAAAGCTAGACGAGACCTACTGTATGCTACCATTGGAGCAACAATTTATCATATTTGGAGAGAAAGAAATAACAAACTCCATGGGAAGAGCTGACGAACCGAGGAGGTTATCATGGAGCACATCAAGGAAGACCTACGGATGAGATGCCTTACTAAGGCAAAAAGGCATAAGAAATATAAAAGCATAATTGATGTAATCCTACATTAGTTGCTGGGCGAATTTGTTTTGCCTTGTAAATCTTTTTTGTCATTAATATACACCTTTGATTTGTTCAATATATATATATATATATATATATATATATATATATATATATATATATATATATAATATCCCAATTTCAAAAAAAAAAAAACACGGTGTGTTTATCTCTGAGGAGCAAGGTAATATGATGTTTGTGAGAAATCTTAGTTGTCCACAAGCAGTTCTCGCAGACTTGGAGGCTATTGCTTTGGCCTTGTTTGTGGCAAAACAGCGTGGGTTTAAGAATGTGTTTATTAACACCGATAACTAGCTAGCAATTCTCTTTTTGAGCAATCCTAAAGAAGCAATGTTGGACAGTTACACAATTATCGTTATGTGTAGACAACTTATGTTTCAAATCGACAGGTACCAAATAGAAAAAAAGTGACAAGGAAAATCGTCAATGAAGCTCACAAGTTGACTAAGACAACACCACGAGAACATATCCTATTCTGTTATCAAATGGTGTTCATTTTTGTTGTTTCTTATTTTCCTTTCTTTTGTTTGTATCAGTTTGGGAACAAAAAAAGCATTGTTTGAAGAGTCAAATGATATGAGATGTAAATAAGATAAAAAACGAATTGAAACCTTTTATCTTAAAAAATTGTCTAAACCTGGCCTAATTGATTTCCTCTTTCCATATTAACTGAAGCATCTTTTAAATTTGAATCATAGAACTGACCAATTCTGGTCCAACAATCAACTTTCTCATGGCAAAATTAAACAAGAATTTGAAAGTAGAAACAACCCCACGTGTCGTTCACATGCCAGAGAGTGTGAAGATGCTAGGTATGTCAAACCTCTCCATGCCAACAAAGCAGCATCTTTAAGTGCATACTCAAGTGGGGTAAATATTGCATATTTCTGCTTTCGGTATAATCCTTTGTGGTCCAACATAGACCTACTACCTACTACTATCAAACTGTTCCGAAAGGTCAAAGAATAGATCATACGGCTCATGTGAACATCTCTAATGACTAATTATACCATTAAATTTACACCAAGAATATGTATATCCACTACGTGTAGCATTCAATCAAACTTTCTAATCTCTTAAAAAGGGCTTCAACAAGAAAAATATATAAAATCCTGCAGTTCCAATGCATGTATTGATGAATGTATATAAACATGAACGATATGTGAGATTTTCTTCTTTTAACATCTTATTTAAGAAAATAGTTAGACGACTTTGGAGTAATAAAGGCCACAAGTTAGCAATTCGAAATGTTTATCAAAAAGCAAATCTGGCTGTAGACTAGCTATCTAAATTACATCATTTTGTTCTATGCGGTAGAATATTGGGGAGATTGGGAGACTGTTCAAAACCAAGAGTTTAATCAAATTTTGCATGCGGGTAGGGTGAGTTAATCCCATGTGGGGAAAACCGTAAAACGGCTATAACTTCCTTTGTTAAAAATTACAATATTCAAAAGGGAAATGATAAAACTATTGTGCAAGACACATATTTTGTGTCTTGTCATTATAGAAAACCTATATATTTGTGAATTAAATTGGAAAAAAGTTACATGATTGACTTCTATAACTATAATAATATATATAGATTATATAAAATCACACTTTTATCTATATTTTTAAAAATTTACAAAAAAACGTCTAAAATATGCCCAACGGATGGGGTTCATTCGTTAGGGTGTCAATTTTAATTGTTGACGTAGCCAACATATTTCAAGCTTTTTATAATTGATAATTAATAGTATCTGTCAAAAAAATTGGGGTTAAAAACGATAATAAGTATTGATTTTATAAGGGAGAAAACATTTAAGAAGTGTTTTGGACAAGACACTTATCATCACCCCATTCAAAAAAAGAAGTATGTGATGAGAGAATTAGAACAAAATTTAGGATGAAATATTTTGGGAGTGGGTATGGGGGCCACCTAAAGCATATTCAACCACGAGATAAGGCAGCCCAGTTATTGTGGCCACTAAATGTTTGCCAAGTGGCGCATGCTGGATACTGGGAGTCCCACTTGAAGTCCTGCCTACAATAAGGACATTAGCATCCCCTGATTGAATTCATAAACCAGCGGAGAAACCAAAACAGAGGAGGAAAGAGAAGAAAATTAAAGAGAGAAAGTAGAGAGAGATGTTGAAGGTAGAAGTAGGAGGAGGAGGAGGAGGAGGAGAGACCAACAACTGGGCTCGTGTATGTGAGACGTGCAAGTCAGCACCTTGCACGGTGTATTGCAGAGCTGACTCAGCGTATCTGTGCAGCGGTTGCGACACCCGAATCCACAGTGCGAACGAGCTGGCGTCAAGGCACGAGCGTGTGTACGTTTGTGAAGCATGCGAGCGTGCCCCAGCGGCGTTCCTTTGCAAGGCTGACGCAGCATCACTATGCGCTTCCTGCGACGCTGAAATCCACTCAGCCAACCCACTTGCTCGTCGACACCAGCGTGTCCCCATCATGCCAACTCATGACGCCTTCTTCACCACCATGCCACCACCACCACCTTCAGACGCAGATGAAGGAGACGACGATGAAGCCGCTTCCTGGCTCCTCCCACCCCCAGGTAAGAACAACAACAACAACAACAATAGTTACTCCTCCAATCAAACCACAATTCAGTCTTTGTTACCAGAGGAACCTGATGAGTACTTGGACGTCTTTGAGTACTATTCAGGTGTCGAAACTCACCTCACCGATCACTACTCCCACCAGGATGATCACTTCAGTTTGTCTGACAACAACTATGCTGCCGATAGCGTTGTCCCTGTCCACACCTCTGCCCAAGACAAACACCAACAATATCAGAACTTTCTCTTCGGCATGGAATTTGAAACTAAGCCCCGCTCCAACTACACCACATCTCCTACTCACAATGTAACTTTCTTCTCTCTTCTTCTTCTTCTTCTTCTTCTTCTTCAACTTTACCTTTAATTTCAGCATTCAATTTGGGTTTTGCCTTGTTAGTAATACCAGGTTATGGGTAGATGCTATTTGGGTTTAGGTCTAGCCTCTACTCAGCTCGTTGTTAATTCCAATCTAGAAACTGGCTGCTTTAATAATAGTAACTATGGCGTCAAATTATGATTGGTATTTTTTTATTTATTTTTTTTTTGGTGGTTGTTTCGGAGAAAAATTCAACTTGGTTTCAATTTGGGTGAAAATCAGAAGGAGCAGCTTCGAGCTTTGGAGTTGGGTATGTAGGTAGTGGTGGTTTCTGCCATATCTAAAGGCAATAAACCTTTCTGTTTTGGTCACTTAAATCTAGGGCTGGCAACCCGATAGTCTGAATTTTACCGACCCGGAAAAATCAGGTATTAGACATGGTGATTTGACCGAATCTGAAAATTCAGTCATTCGGTAGTTGACCGAAAAAAATACGGGTCGGGTTCGGGTTTAGCAAAACGGGTTCGGGTTGACCGAATTATTGAAGAAAATCGAATTCGGTCAAATTCGGTCAATCGGGTCCAGGTTGACCGAACCCGAAATTGGGCAAGAATCAGTGAATCACAAGATATATTACTAAAAAGAGTAAAAAGGTTATTTATGAAATTCGGTCAATCGGACACATTCGGTCAACCGGGTTCGGGTTCGAGTTTGACAAATGTGTCCGAATTAAAATTTGAACAGGGTTAGGGTTTGAGTTTTTTGACCGAATACCGAATTGACCGAACCTGATAAGATCCGGACCCGGTTTTTTGCCACCCCTACTTAAATCTAGTAGTGACAGCAAACCAATAACTCTAAAGTGTCATGGGGCATTAGCTTCTCTGTTCCCGTATGCTGACAAAATTGCGGTTGCTTGAAAACCAGGTTCCTGTTTCCTCCATGGACGTGGGCGTTGTACCAGACACAACTATAAGCGATCTGTCGCTGTCAAATCCAAGGCTTCCAAAGGGTACGATCGACCTTTTCTCAGGTCCTCCCATGCAAATGCCCATCCAACTCTCTCCATTGGATAGGGAGGCCAGAGTCATGAGATACAGAGAGAAGAAGAAGAATAGAAAGTTTGAGAAGACAATCCGTTACGCTTCAAGAAAGGCCTATGCAGAGACAAGACCAAGGATTAAAGGCCGCTTTGCAAAACGAACCAATGTTGAAGCTGAGATTGATGACATGTTCCCCAATTCATTTCTAGCTGAAACTGGGTATGGCATTGTACCATCCTTCTAACTTTAAGGGCATGTACAACCCAAAAAAAAATGTTTTAAGAGTTTTCATTGTATCATTGTGTTATACTAAGTTTTGTCAATCTTGACCTACATATTCCTAGTTATCCAGAAAAACAATGTTCTGTTATTTCATGTATTGGTTTCTGTAAATGATGTACAGATTGAATAATATGACAAGGATTCTTGCGTAAACCAATGTGACATCATAATCTCCCTCAAGAGAGCAGCAGAAAAAGCAAGATGAAGAAAAAGAAACTAAAACAAAACAGAATACCCTTGACCAAGGTCCAGTACAAAAATCAGTACAACAGAGGTGAATAAAAAAAGGAAAGTGTTCATCCCTAACGTGAATGATAAGGTTGACTTGAAAGTAGTATCAATGTAAGAAAATTACCAGTTAATCAGTTTCCTCTGCAACTAATACCCCTTTGCACAGGTACCAAAACTTACTAGTAATGTTTGGAGAACTTGATGCCTCACAAGTTCTTTTATGCAATGCAATGAAACAAATCATTAGCGCTATTGCTCTAGTCCATGGCAACAAGAACAGAAAATGCCAGCAAAGAAAGGGTGATGATGCATTGAACTTGTCCACCACATAAACAGATCTGGGATCAAAGAGTCTCATCATCATTCTGCAATGTAACGATTATGATCAAGAAAAAGGTGTTTATAAATGCCTTTCTCAGCATAGAGGCCTCCATTGCCAAGACATTTTATATGGCGCAACACACTTGAGTTGGCGATTCAACGATCCATCTTCTACCAACACATAATTTGATCCTTTGAAGTAAAAAACATTTCATATGAGGCGCCATGCTTGAAATGATTTACTAGTTCCATATTCCAAAAAGTATAGACACTGAGAAAAGAGATGAGCAACCACTTTGTTATCAGTAGGGTCATATTCCTCCTGCCTTCCATTGGCAACAAACTACTAACTCGTTACTCGGGTCACATTGTTGAAGCGCACCCACTGTCACTTGCAATTCCAGGAAAAGCTACACATATATACGGGAAAGCATATTTGTCCATGTTATCAAAAAAAAAAAAAAAAAAAAGTTAACACAGCAACTCCAGGTATAGCACAATCCTCTTGGCCTGTAAATCTTTGAAGTCATACATGTCTCTTCTTCATTAAACAAAATTCCAAAAAACATTTGATGACAAAACTCTTACAACGTACTCAGTCGGAATATGATACCACTTCCATCAAAGGTAGAAAGTGGCAAGAGTTGATAGAAATTGAACTTCACACTTTTCTACCCTTTATGCCATCTTGAATGCAGTCCTATCAGAAAAAGAGAAAAAGTGCAGCCAAAAGCAACTGCTGAGACAAAGTAGAGCATATAGAGTAAGGATTTGTACAATATGCCTCAGTATACCTTGGGCTAGACCTCAATCAACAAGTGTGGATTCCACACATACCTCGCTGTCATCTTTATTATATTTTTTTTCGTGTGACGCAATGTTAGATTAGCGTGGAGGAAAGTTTACCACCGATGACTTTCCACTCATTAGGTTCAGTGAAATTTTTGTACATGAATTTTAAACCAGCCTCCGCACCACCTTTTAACTATGAGCACACATAGGTCACAACTATGTCACAGCAGATTTGTGACAACTATTTAGGCCAATCTGAGCTTAGAGAAATTAAAAGACCAAATGCTAAGGTATACAAAATATTTTGATTCATTTTCATGAGACGACACGCAAACATCATACTCCCTTCCATCACAATTCAAGCTGCTAATAGAGGGAACATGCCTCCTTAGTCCTTGCATAATTCGAAAGCCAAAACTAGATAGCACCAAGTTATGACTTTCCTATATAGAAGTGTGAGACATTATCGAAGATGAGAAATCTCGTACCCCCAAGAATTATGACAACCATATCGATTCAAGACTGTATAATGATCTTTTTCATTATGTCACCAATTGTTTTTGGTTGTGGTTAGGCCATGTTCTCCTCAAAAGTTTCTTGTTCACTCTAGTTTGGAAAAAATAAGTTGGGCTCAGCAAAAATAAGTTCAGGATTCAACATGAACAAGTTGGTTAAGTTCTCTTAAGAAAAGAAAGATAATTTGAATTCAGAAAAATAAGGTCAATTCAGATAAGTAAAAGAGAAGAGGGGCCAACGTAAACAATACATATGAGTTCAACTCAAGAATTCAGAGCGGAACCCTGAAGGGCCTACATGGAAAGCATAACCATTGCAGCATAGCATCATATAACTTTCAGCTATCTCAATCATACCAGAGACTGGCACCAGAATCTTGTTTTGGTAAGAGTATAATTTGTGTCTATGGGCTCTTTCACTGGAACAATAGTATATTCTAAAACCATCTCCCCCTCCTCATGAAAAGAAAAGGAAAAGGATTCTTTCTTAGTACAGTGAGATCATCTCAATGCTTATACTATGCATCTACTTCTACAACCTAATGAGACAACCAAGAAAAGTAGCATGCTTTGAACATGGAGTACCAGATGTATTGCAGACCCCTCCGTTGAAGTTTGTTATCATTTCTCACAACAAATTCACCCGCACCCAGAAAGTATCGCTAATTAACAGCAAAAATAGCGACTAACATCAAGAATTCTAGCAAAGTTCAAGGCAATTGGATTCACCCTCTACATAATACAATGAACTGTATTCCAACACTAAAAATCAAGGTCAAGATTCAAATGTCTTACGAGCGAGAAACGTTAGCTGGGATAGGGAATTACAGTGCAGGCAATTCTTGTGGATTAAAATTCGCACCGTCGGAAATTGGGAATTTGGAGTGGAGGCATTTCTTGTAGGATTGATCGAGCTTTAACTTCCATGTGGGGTATTGAGGCCCAAACCCTAACCCTATGTTAGTATTAAGGTTAAGAGAGAAGAGGGAAGGAAAGGAGAGGGAGGGAAATATATTAATTAACCCCTTTCATTTTGTTTGGTAAAAATAATGGGAGGAGATCTGAACTATTAACCCTCGTTCACTTCAATTAACCTCATTTTCGTCAACCTCCAATATGAGGATTAATGGAGGGAAAGTGAACTCATTATGTTTAAAAATAAAATAAAATAACATTATAACTACTTCATTTTTCTTCCTTCCCCCTCCTTCCCCCTCCTTCCCGTCCTTTTTCTAATTCAAACACAACAATTAACCCCCTTTGTCTTTCATTCCCCTTCTCTTATAATCCAAACAAGATAGAAATAAGTCTCCTCCTTTTCCCTCCCCTCCCCTCCCCTCCCCTTCCCTTCCCTTCCCCTCTAATACGCTCCCCTCCCTTCCCCCTCTAATAACCAAATAGACTTTAAGGGAGCACGTATAACAATTTCCAAGTTGTGAGAATTACAGTAGTTATGGTAAATCCGACGGTATAAATCGTACATTTGGCATGATTTAATCTCATACATTGATTTTACTTATTTTTAAAAATATTACATTTTAATTTTTGTAATACTAGAAACTAAATAAAATTATCAAAAATTAATTTTTCAAGGATTTGTTTGTTAACTCATGAAAGAGAAGGGGAATTTCCCCAATGCAAAGCATGGACCCACTACCATTTTTCCGGCGAAAGGTCGCCGAAGTTGGAGTTGCCACCATGAGATGGCTTCCAACTAGAGCTGGGCAATGGGTCAGGGGCCCTATGGGCTTTAAGGGTCAAAGCCCATTTAGAAAATAAAAGGGGTCGGGCCATTCACGAGTCAGCAACATTAGGGCCAAAACAGGGTTTCTAGCGAGTCATTTTTGGGTCAGTAAAATGAGGCCAAAATAGGGTTTCCTCAGTCTCTCACCTGCTCCCTCTCTCATTGTTTGCAGTCTCGCAGACGTCACTGTTCGCAGACGTCTTCCTCTCTCACTATCTTCCTCTCTTCTCACTCGAATCGCTGGGAATTGTCCTCTAGATCTTCAATTGTTCTTCAATTCGTCGGAATGGCAACAACACCATCTCCATCGTCTCAACATCCATGAGTACCATGTCTCTCTCTCTACGAATCTGTAATTTTTATAATTCCTCCGATTCCTTTTTTTTTCAATTCGCCATGGATGATGTTGTAGTGTACCAGCCTATTTGATGTCTGTGTGTTTTGTCGAGAGAAATGAGGAGATGGAGAATTAGGTTTTGTTTTGGAAGGATCTCAGGAAAAAGACGTTTATTGTGGAAAAATCAGACCTGTGTTGCATGTTTTTGGTCTCTTGTGAGATGAAAACCATAGAGATCTATGGAATTTGCGAATCCTTTGGATTTGTGAGAAGATTTCATGCATTTTGATTTTTGGTTCGTTGTGAAAATTGAGAGAAAGATCAGCTAAATGATGAAAAATGGTTCGAAAGTTTTGCATTTCTTAGATAAGTTTGAGTGAATATTGCTAGTATAAGAGCGGGTCATGGACGGGTCAAGGTCAGTTGGCCCATGACCCGAACCTACTCCTTGTCTCAAAAGTATTGACCCGACCCTAGCCCATATGAGTAAAGGGGTCGGCCCACCCTGACCCGTTGCCCAGCTCTACTTCCAACGCATCCCCGCCACCGCCTTGATTCTCTCCGCAACTCCACTAATTATTTCGCCACTGTCCAGAACTTGATTCTTAGGACGGAGAATACCAATGGTAATGGCCGACAACGGTAACTTTCGGCGATGTCGATAGTCAGTATGGTCGGTGACATCGTCGGCCATTGAGAACGTAGGTCAACGTTGATCGGTCCTGCTGCATTAAGGACGCTCGAAGTTATGGAAATGTCCTACAATTCATGGTCAATCTGCGTTGATGGAGAAGAAGGTCAGTTAGTTATAGTCCTAGTTCTGATGTTATAAATACAAGGTTATTGAAAAAAGGTTGATGAACATGTATATTATTGAACGGATAGAGCGTTGGTATTAGACAGATGACGTCTGGGATTTAAGTTCCACCTTAACAAGAATTTTCATGCATCAACAACTTTGTAGTTTTTGAACGCTATTCGCAGGCATAATGTATATGGTGTTGGCATAATGTATGTTGTGCCTTTTTGAATTTTGATTTTTAAAATTATGTTTTCTGAATTTCTAAATTATACGGAGTAGCAAATAAATCTTGATGAGTATAATAGGAGAAATTTCATAAATTGTACTTGTACCGATCATATCCATCTCCATATCTTGTTATAGACTAATATCGAAGAATAATTAGATTTAATATAATCATCATGAATTAGTTTTAATTTATTAAGTATTACTAAATTGATTAAATTGTGTCCTATAAAAAAAATTGATTAAATTGTGAAGGCGGATATAAAGTTATAGGAGTAATAAATAGAATGTGAATGGACTATGCTATGTTAAACGATAAGTTAGCTGTAAAGTATTGTATTATAAGTTAATAGAAAAAATAATTTTAACAAAGTTAGTAACACTACTAAAATTTGGCACCCCTTATTGATTTTTTCTAGCTCCGCACCTATTAATTTTATTGTTAAAAAAGTCCTACAGTTCTTTGTTGTAACTTTTTTTTAATCATATGCTAACTTTGGAACCATATTGATACTCCATCTTGTCAATTTTATTGAATAACATTTAAATCTCATAATAAATTTCTATTTTGTTTCCCGTGTTGATAATAGGTAATTTTATTAAAGTCTTATTTGTTGTAGTAAATTATTAGCTAGTATTTTTGATACCCTATGATACCATTTACCTTTTAAAGTTTTTAAAATGAAATTTGAACTTCTATTTATTAGTCATATTATTTCATGTTTGTCAAAATTCAATAAAGTCAATAAAATTAATAAACAAATAATTAAACAACACTTCATCTAAACTAAAAATTATGGATAACAATAAACTAATTAAAAAAATATTTGGTAGTAAATTATCTCTTAAACATGGTTTTAAGCCTCTAACATCTTCTCTTTATATGTGTTAAGATTTCCTTTGGTAGAAGTCTAAACCTAAATAAAATCTTTACTACTACCATAGTTACCATTAACAACAACTTTTATAGTCTTCCTCAGTAATCAACAATATAATTTTTTTTGCCTAACCTTTCAGCTTCTCAATCTAGGTTCTGTCATCTACTCTATCTTATTGTCCAACAAATTAATTATTTTGAAAGATATAAGTTTTTAGTTAGTAAAATTTATTTCAAAGAAACCAATTTCTGCAATAATCACATACATGTCATGTGTAGATGGGGGGGGGGAACCATTATTATGCAACTACATATATTCTATATAAGATATGAACTGTTACCTCCTTTTTTTTAATTTTAAACCTTGGATATGTGGGATGGTGAATGTGATGCATGGAGGAGCATATGAGGGTGACAATAGATGGATGTGTCAGAGTTGGATTTCGAGGATAGTGAATGGGTAAGGGAACTTTTTAACTCAAGTTATAAGTGTAGACACGAGGTTCTCAAATAATAAAAATCAAACTGATGAATTTTATTGAACTCGAAAGATAAACATCTTAAAGACCGACTCAATGTTACTCCTAACTGACTCTGAAGTACAATGCTAAAAAACAGAGACCCTAGATAACTTCAAAATTCTCTTCATGTGGTGCTGCCTTTTCCCATTACCTCCTTTTGGAATGCAACATACCTAGTTGGCTTGCAGAGGAATGTTGGGATAGGTTGACCTATTTCCACTATAAGTGAAGATGGGTCGAAGCACATGTCGCTAACAAAAACGACGTTGCAATGGTTACGCATAGGGTTCCCCTTGTTATTGGGCTTTAAGCCGACTTTGGAAGAGGAAGAGTACCGGCCTTAATCATGTCATCAATTTTGTTTTTGGGCGTCCAACAATGTTTAGTGTCATGACCCCTGCAATGGTGGTAGTTGCAGAACTTGCTAGGATCCCGGTTCTTAGGTTTGTTCTCGGACTCACCTCTAGGCAAAGGCAACTCAATCGCCCCTCTCTTCCTAAGCGTTTCGAGCGCTTGTGCATATGTTATATCAAGTTGGGTGTAAGTTTCATATTTGGGCGTGAAAGGGCCTGTTTTGTGTTGGATGGAATTAGTCTCAATATTTATGGGCTCAATAGTTTTGGAAGGGTGGCTAGGCGTGCTAGTGACCCTTCTGTTGGAGCTAGATCCTTTCCATCCTATGCGTTGACATTCCTTTTATTTTGTGACTCTTCTAGTTACACACAAATATCCCTCAAGTAATCAAAGTCCTTTATCACATGGTCATTCATTCGACAAGCAAGGATGGGCTTGAGGCTTCGTTTGAAGGTGCTCAACTGCATTTTGACTGGGATGGTTTCGCTGATTTGAGACAATTTGGTGTGCCAGCTTTCATAGTAGTCAAGGAACGATTTGTCGTCCCTTTGTTTCATGGCTGTGAGGTCGCCGACAGTGACCTCCCTTTTCTGAATTCGACTAAAATGGCCAACAAAGGCTTTGAATAGCTCATTCTAATCAGATGTGATATGGGATGGTAGTGCGTGGTGCCACACCTTGGAGTCCCCATCTAGAGTGGATGGGAAGAAGGAGGTAAAAAGGCCTTCATCAATTTTGTAGAGAGGAGCTAGTCTCATGAACTCCTCGAGATGATAGGTTTGGCTTTTCGAGGGCCTGAACTTGACGTTGGGCACCTCAATTTTGTTTGTCACCTTAGACACATGGTACCTCCAGAGGGGTAGATCCATGCATTGGTCTGCGAACGCTGGGATAGAGCTCATCATTCTAGTAAGTGTGTCCACTTTATCTTCTAGGACCTTGACTGTGGGATCATTGCTTTTGGACTTAGATGTCTTCGAAGATACCTTAGTTTGGGTTGCATGAGAATGTTTCAGCAGTGGGCTTGCTGGCCTTCTTTTCTTTTGTTGGAGTTGGGCCTCCGTCTTCGCTCTTTTGTTGATGTCTGTTAGCCTCACCCTTAGATTCATCATATTGGCCTCTTCCTCTTCCTTTACTGATCTGAGGTCCAGCTTCTTATTGATCTTCTTAATGGCATCCAACATACCATTCATCACTTTTTGTTATTCATTAAGCCTCTTTTATAGCTTTTCTTCTTGTTTGTTAATGCTGAAGAAAACCAATTCATGCACCTTATCGTACAAGCCATCAAATTGCTTACGATGGTATTCTTAGGAGTGGAGTCCTCTCGAAGAATCCATTATCAAATTGCTCTTTTGCATCGTGGATTGGTGAGTTTTGGTTTGAACTTGTAGAAGGATGTAGTTTCGGTTTGGAATGAGCCGGCCTGACTGTGGATTGCGAATGCAGGCTTGAAGATGACATGCTATCTTGCCTGTATGGAAATAGTTAGAAGTTCAAAATATAACACTGACACTGACTACCTAATGCATGCATGTCTTAATGGACTTATATGGACCCCAAACATAGAATCACAGTCTACATGCCGACCCAAGGATGACTCACCCACTTATTTGTAGGGATGGCGATGGGTCGAATCTGGATCAGATTCGTCGAGATTCATATTCAATTTGAATTATATGAATCCATATCCAGATTCGATCCAGATTCATTGGATTCAAATTGTTTAATCATGAATCCTGTGAATCCTTAATGAATCTCAATTAGATCCATCTCTTGCAAATTAAATTTAATGAACCTTTATGTGAGGAACTTTGATCAAGGGCTGATGTGGGATGATCAGTCAAACAATCTAACTAGGTCTTTCTCTATTTTCTTTTGTAATATGATAGATGGGATGAGTGAATATTTAGAGAATAAGGGAGAATATTTACATATTTTATTCGAGTAAAAAGAGGAAAAGAAATAACAATATTCACAAAGTTAGCATTTGAACTGCTAAATCTATATGAAATTTACGGCGAAATTCAAGTTCAATTATTTGGCTTGAAATTTTGTGATACATAGAACTGATTGAAAAAAGTTCGAATATAAACTTTTAGCTGAAAATATTTTTATCTGATAATATTTATTACGACATATACCAACAATTTTTGTCACTAAAACTAATTGAAACTTAAAAGGATTCAAATTTAACTGTTTGATTCGAAATTTTATGATATGATAGTATGGAGTAAAAAAAATCTAATATGACATTTGAGCTCCAAATATTTTCATTTGTAATATATATTGCCACTTTTGTCAACATTTTTTGCTATTAAATATGACTACAATTTAAGAGCGAAATTCAATTTCATCGTTTTTTCTCGAAGCTTTAGAATACGATATAATTGATTAAAAAAAGCTCAAATATGAATTTTAAGCTCCAAATATTTTCATTTATAACATATTATCACTTATATCGACATTTTTTGTTATTGCTATTATATCTTACTGAAACTTAAGACTAAAATTAAATATCATCGAGTTGACTTGAAATTTTACAATACGATATAATTGATTAGGAAAATGTCAAATTTGAATTTTGAGCTCAAAATATTTTTATCTGATAACATTTATCGCACATATACCAACATTTTTTACCGCTAAAATTAACTAGAACTTTAAAGTAAAATTCAAATTTAGCTTTTTGAATTAAACTTTTTTATGATATGATACGATGGAGCGAAAAAAGATCAAATATGAATTCGAGCTCCAAATATTTTCATTTGTAACATATATTGCTACCTATATCGACAAATATCGTTATTTTCTGATAATCGATTTATCTCCTATCAAACAAGAGAAATTTGACATGCAAAGTTGTTTTCCTTGGAAAATCATTTCCCTTGGAAAATCATTTCCCTTGGAAAATCATTTCCATAATGGTCATTTTCTTTACAATCAAACACACCCTAAGGTTTATTGGTGGAATTCAAGTGAGTCTATAGGTTATGGGGAGTTAAATGAATCTCATGGATCCTAAATGAATATGGATCTCAAGATCCAATAAATATTCATTTAGGATCCAGATTCAATTTTAGATTCATTGAATCTCAAATCAACGAATCTGGATCCTTTAATATGGATCGAATCCATGAATATGGATTGAATCCAATATCCATTTGCCACCCCTACTTATTTGGGAGTGCATGACCTACCTCTATATGGACCTAGACTGATGACTGAAAACATGAATACCTATTGGGTCCTTACTCAGATCGAGTCACGAGCTATGATACTGTAGACACCGGATTTTGGCACATAGATATATAGCATACCTATATAGTACAAAGCAGAAATAAAGAAGAAGGAGTCGATCGATAAGCTAGTTCAGACACCGGATTTTAGCCTAGTTATTATATACTTTTAATGTAATTTTTATTATTTCCTTTTTATGTATTTTAGTTAGAAAACTAGGAAATAAGGGGAGCCAAAGCCAAAGCCAAAGTCGAAGCCAAAAGACTCGCATGCATGCACTCTACATGCGCTAGTTTACATGGAAATTGCATGCACAACTTTTACGTAAAAATGATGATTAAACCCTAGCCATGCATTCCATGCATGATCTACGTAAAAGTGACATGCAAAGGAGCTATCAGAGGTGTCAAGATTGAATCCTCATGCAAACATTCATTCATCCAAGTTTTAAGCTCAAATGTGCAAAGATTAAGTATATTCATACTACCTACCGTCCAAGTGTGAATAGGGGAGTTGGCAAATGCATTGCTCACACCTCCATCGTCCAAGAATACATGAATGGAATCAAATACTTATATATCCCCCTAGTGTGAAGGCTGATCGGCCATTAACTCAGTCCACACCTGAGTTCATGAACTTGCAATTGCCGACCACCCTCAAGACATCTCCCTTGTACCTAGTAATTTGTGTCATGTTGACTACGAATCTTGTAGGTGTAGAACCGGGATTTGCACCGACGTAATCCCGACCCGTCAAAATTCAGCAAGCCATTTGGGCCAAACACCAAAATGGGTCATTGGGCCCATAGGATCAGCAACGTGGGCCCAGCATAACAACACGCCCGCCTACGTGCAATAAAACCCGCATGGGTTTTAATTCCTAGAAGCAGCCCAAAAGAAGACAAGCGAGCCCAAAAGGCGCCTCCGGCCCAGACAGATATTAAAACCCGCATGGGTTTTAAACCCATACGCAATGCGTCGTTTTACCGGCCACGTCAGCGATCCGTGTGAGGGGGAATTAAAACCCATCTAGGTTTTATGATTTCTGGCGCCAATTTTCTTCCCATGCAGATCCCTTAATCATAGCCCCACGTGGGTTGACTTGCCTTGACCTCTTAAAACCCGCATCGGTTTTGATTCTGCATGGATAGGGAGGGCATGATTGTTAGGATATGACTCCCTCCATTTCCCTCCGAAACATCCATCCCTTCACCTATAAATAGCCCTTCCATTCTACCCTCACATCATCAACTATTATCGTCTCTCCACCTAAACTCTCTCAAAATTTCATTATCCATACTCCCTCTCTAAGTCTCTTATAATCATTCTTATCCAAAAAATTACTCGGAGGTACCCCAATATTTGGGGAAACTATTTTTCGGTACCCCAACTTTTCAAAACTAATTTAGAGGTACCCTTACTTTTTGGGTTAGTAATTATTTGGTGCTTTTCCGGCCATTAATTTTATTAAGTGACCGAAATACCCTCATTCTTCTTCTTCAAGGATATTTCTTCAAGAAGGGAAGAACAAGGGCATTTTGGTCACTTAATAAAATTAATAGCCGAAAAAGCACCAAATAAATACTAACCCAAAAAGTAAGGGTACCTCAAAATTAGTTTTGAAAAGTTTGGGTACCAGAAAAACATTCACCTCAGAGTAATTTTTTGATTCTTATCATATCATCACTCTTACACCACCCTTCTAACCATTCTATATACACCCTTTCATTCAAGCTCCAAGCCAAGATTAATTCAAGGGATCAACTTTCACCTCATCCATCATCTTTAAACAAGGTTTGTTTTTCATTATTATTATTGTATTTCACCATGTAATTTATGCTTTAATTCCTTTACTTGTACATATTTTGTAAAGAAGACATCATGTTTTAATCTTGCATGTTCGGAATAATAACATCGTGAAACTCATTTAACTTCTCCCCGCTCTCTTTCATTTCAAGTTTGATTTTAGTGGAGTCTGTTTTCAAACAGGCGGATTTGAGAGTTCTTATAATTCTCGAATCCGTAACCTTACCCCCGAGCTTAGAAATCGGGTTTCGTAGACCGTAGTTATTTATTTGATTTTATGGTTTGTCGGTTTCCTTAAATCAGCTGGCGACTTTTTAACCCCTTTTTTGCAATCCGTTTAATTATTTACAATATTCGCGTGTGCGTGAAACTAATTTTAAAAAATGATTTAATACATTCCTCTCATCAATTCAAGGCTAGACCCGAGAGAAATGGGCCAGAAATTGATAAAACCCCTGTGGGTTTTATCGATTTCCACCCAACTTTCTCTGGGCCGAGGAAACAAGAGACGTATTCCAGGAATTGTCAAAACCCATGCGGGTTTTGACGAATTCTGGTGGCCCGCTTGCTTCTTCTTAGGCCTGGATCTAGTGTTTGGGCCGGTACCAAATCATTATTAAATTATTTTGAGCAATTTCAAATATTAAAATAATAAAAATTTGTCTGTAAATAAATAAAGTTTCATCACCCTGAAAACAAATTTCGAAAGCTAAACCTTATTTAAGGATTAAGCAACCTTAGTCGGCTCCCGATCACCTAAGTAGCGCATCACTCGGAAGAGGGGTGCACCCTTTTCCCGGGGTCCCATAGTAGGTGAATGTATGTGCATGTGTATGCATGTATCCAAAGCTCCTCCTCAAGCCTATAAATACTCCCTTTTGTTGAAGCCAAACTCACCAACTCATTCACTCATTCTTCCCCCTACACTCTCATTTGGCACCTCTCATTTCTCTTATTATCATCTCTACTAATCTCCATTCTTATCATCATTCTACCACCCTTTTCCTATTATCTTTCTATCATTCTCTTACCATCCTAATCTCCATTTCTCATCCTGTTCCACCCTCTAATCCATACTCTTATCTATCCTCCTTATCCCTACATAAATCTTCCATAAAACCTCCCAAAAACACCACAAAGCTATCCTAAAAAACCAACAAAAGAGCTCCTTTTTCCAACCCTTCTCCTATCCTTTTCCATCACTTTTCCTACCATTATCATCTCCATTTCCCCACCTTCTTAAACCTCTAAATATTTATCTTCATATTATCCCCCTTATCCCTACCTAAACACAACAAAATCCTACAAAAAGAGCCTTTCTTCCTATCCTTATTTTCTACCCTTTTTTCTATCATCTCCATCTCTAATCTCTACCATACTCTTACCATCGAAATCTTCATCTTTCTACTCTTTTAAATCTCTTATCTCCATTCTTATTCTACCTTCCATTATCTCTCTCTAGAATCCTTAAAAGCCCAATAAAAGCCTAACCTTTCTACTACCCAAAACACAACAAAAAGAGCCTTTTCCTATCCTTTTCTCACCCCTTTTCATCCATCTTTTCCATCCACCTTTGGTTCATTTTGACATCTTCAAGAGGAGTATTCAGACCTTCAAAAGACTAAATCTAGTGTGAGGTTCAAGTACTACAACAAAGGCTAGGTGAACCGTGTGGGATCAATTCACTTTTGGTTCTTCTATGGTCACCGACCCATTTTAAGACGCCTTCTCCTCTCCTCGAATCAAACCCAGTTTCAGTATCCATTTCATGGCGGATACGGGTCCTTGAAGGGTCAAAATGACCATCAAGGAGAGAGGTGTTTCATTCTACGAAGACCTCGGGCCATAGGATGTCATCTTGGGTCTCTATTGGACAATTCCGGTGTTGGGAATGTCCCGACAATGTTCGATATACATGGAGATTAAACCAAAGTAATATAGTAATTATATGTCTTGCTAGAGACCTCTATAATTAGTAATTAAACATGTTTAATTACAACTATATTATTTGGTCCTACTGGGTCACACAAGTCAGTGCCCTGGAACAATGTATGTAACCTAAATGATATTGTATCACGTTTAGAAAAGTTGGAAATTGATTTCTATGAGAAATCAGCCCAACACGGACCGAATTGGGTTCAACACGGGTCGTGTTGTCCCAACACGGTCCGTGTTGGGACACCACGGTCCGTGGTGTCTATGGGCCGAATAATTGGACTTTCTGGAGTCCAACACGGACCGTGTTGTTTCAACACGGACCGTGTTGGGCCCAGAAACGCGCCGTTGTCTTTAATCGGCCCTTTAGGGTTTTGAACCCTTTTCCTAGGTTTTCTAAACACTATATAAAGGGGTCTCTGGGAGAGATTATTGAACACCAACTGCTCAAGACTCTTAGAGAGATATCAGGTGATTTCCTGAGTTCTTCTCTCTTTTAGTTTGCAGTTTTAGTTTCAGGAAACATTCTCTGTTTCCCGAAACAATCTCACATACATCTTAGATTGAGATTCATCTCGATCGGGTCGATCTAGCAATCGGGTTCCCGGAGTGCTGTGTGGACTTTTCAGTAGAGGGTTTCAGCGTTGGAATCTGGAAGGTTAACCTCTTCTTCAGCAGGAATTAGCGATCAGGTATAATACTGAAGCCTCTACAATTGTTTTGATTAATTGTTTATAACTGTTATAATATTCTGCCAATTAATCTGTATCTGTTTAGGAAATAGATAACCTAAAACCTAACATCCGGAGCCTTCTAAGGGGCTCCGGAACCTTCGTCAAGAAAAAAAGGTAAGAAGGATTTCCGAGGCTAGAAAAGGGAGTGTCTTCACTCTTTCAATCATAACGCCTTCAATACAACTTCGATGGACTTAAAATTTTGGGAGCTTAAAGTGTACACTGAGAGATTTCCAACAGTATATTATGGGCCTAAAAGGGAGTTCGGATGAAGACGTTACGCGAGTTAGAAGTCGGCAGGAAAAGCTGCCCATAAATGCTGGCAGCGCCTAATGGACTCCACCAGTGCCTCCCCCAGCAGCGCCCTTCTCCTTTGATATAAAGAGACGCTGGCAGTGCCTTTTTATTTTTCACCCAGCACGCGCTTTTTTTTCTTCCGCCTTTTTCGTTGTTTTCTTTCCCCCTTTCCTTTATGCACGGTTTTCCCCCTCCATTAAGATAGTTTATGAAAGTTTTAGGTTAGACACAAAAATTCCTCTCACTTGGAGAGTTTGTAACTGTGGGTTTTCAAACCCTAATTAATGGAAGCTAATCCTTTGCTTGGAAATTGCTTGGTGATTTCTCTTCTTTGTGAGTGGGTGTTCTTTCCCCACTCTTTGTGAAATTTCTTGGGTGATTCAAAACTCTTTGCTTGTGGAAGGTCCTTGTGCTAGAGATTGAACATCTTAGTTAATTGGGTGAGTGATTACTCTTTACAATTGTTCATATCCCTTTTAGTTCTTGTTGTATTTGTTGTTCTTCTCCATAAAAATCCAAAACTCTAAAAATTAGTTTGTAGTGTTTATGAGTTCTATGGGTGGATTTCCATCATCCACATGATTTTGCATAGACCCTAGGTCCCAATTCTCTCCACTAGGCAAGGCTTCCCTTCGAAAGGCATAATGTAAGCTTTATGTGTTTCTTCTTCATGTAAATAAGTGTTGTATATGTACCTTTTCTTTCTTACAATTCATGTTGCATAATCAATGAGATAATTCTATAAAGTTTTTATTTATCTCCCTTCTAAAATTTATCAAAAGTTCCTTTATAACTTTTAGTAGAGTCTTTCATTTTGTGAGAGGCGAACTCTTTAGGTTCCTACCTTTCGAGTTCGTAGCCTTACCCCCGAATCCATTCTCAGTTTCGTAGGGGAAGTATTTCTTTATTTCCTTTTCGGTTTTATCTTGGCTTTTCCATTAAAAAAAGTCGAGTGGCGACTCCTTTTTCGAAATAAAACACATTGGGTTGCATAAACGATTGTAAAACATGGTTTTACAATGTGCCGATATATGCAACTTTAGGGTATTATTTGTATATTTCTAAATAATATTTGCCTAAATTGCTTTCTTCCGAGCCCAACATCTTGTGAGCCTATTGAATTGAATTGAATTTATAAGAGTTTGGAGCAAGTGGATGTTGACTCTTAGAAGTTTAATTTAATTACTCATGAAATGCACAAATTAACGGGAAAGTAATTTTACAATATATTATTCATGAAATGTGTGATTAATTCCTTAAAGAGCTTTTCAAAGTTAAACCCCAAAACAAACCTCCAAAATCCCAATCCCATGGGTTTTCAGGAAGAAGTCTAAACGACGAGGAAAAATGTGAACAGATACATGTTACTTTTTTTAGGACTCAGATCCGAGTAAAAGATACAATAAGTGTTCATTCAAGGGATATCATAAAGGACTAATAAGGAACAACAACGAGCAACCTGGGCTAAGAATAAAGCAAAACAGATGGCCCAAAGTGGAAGAACCAAGCTAGCCCAAACCCAAAGGTCTGGCGGCCTTACCCTTCCATCTAGGTCGTCTGGGTATTATTGGGGAAAATTAGTTCTTGCCGATAGAAAGCCAATAGGCTTTCACATCCTATAGGATGATTTTCATTCACTCGTGTGTTCCTACGTGGGCTTAAACAACACCCGACCAATGACCATGATGGGTCATGTAACGCCCGACTTTTAGGGTGTTACTTAGCAATATTTTAATCCATTTTAATCTTGATTTAGCGGAAGCGTATAAAAGCCGAGAACGTCACGCCGCTCTCCCAAGAGAGGGAAAGCAAGGCTTTGGCGATGGAAATAACTATAATATAATATATTTCATAGGGAAAATTAGGGGAAAACATAAATTGTTTAACTAATATGAAAATATTAAAACGCGCGATCAAATTATCTTGGTGAGCCAACTACTATGAAGGAAACTTATGAACTAATAAACTATGTGGCGACCTGATTTGCTATGTGAGTTATCCTTGCCACGAATCTGCCAAAAATGTCCCGCTGATACCTAAAAATAAAACATTTGAAAAACATGGAGAAAAATGAGACAGAGCTCAATATATTCGACACTGTAATGTAAAAACATTTTAAAAACAAATAGTTTTATTGGGGCCAGTGTAAATTTATTTTGAAATGAAGGAGAGGAGAATATGCTCAAACAGTTGCAGGTTATTATCTGAATGTGGAACCTCACCATATTTTTCCAATAAAACAATCAGTAAGGACGACAATAAAGCAATTAAAGTAACAACGACAATGACAATGAACAATAAACAATAACAATCAATAATTAATAAACAATAATAATTAACAATGAACAATGAACAATGATTTGATCTTAGATTACAGTACTCTGCAGCATACTGTAATCCCGATAATGTGCGCACGCGGACCGATCAACCTACATGAACCGGTGTACCAGCATCAATGACCCGGGGACAAATATTTGATCTGAGATTATAGTACTCTATAGAATACTGTGATCCTGACAATACGCGCACGCGGGCCGATCAACCCAAATGAGTCGGCATACTAGTGTCATTGAACAATTCACAAAGAGAAAAGCAAGGAACTATGGACAATAAAGTTTAACAATGAAAAGTAAACAAGCACAATAAAATTAGCTAGTAAATAATTAAGCAAATTAATGGATAGGTCCACATATATTAGTCATAAAACAATATTTGAAAACAATGAAAACAATAACTATTCCACTTTAATTATAGTTAGTATCTTGAGATTTTACATTTAAACAGTGTTGAAGGTTACAGTCATCGAAATATACCTGAGTTGGCGGATAAAACGAATAAATTGTCCCCTTTGACTTTGAATAAATCTGATTGCATAAATGTAATAAATAGTAATAATATTAAGGGTTTTTGGATGATAATATACCAACCTCTGGGGGCATTGGATTGTAATATACCGACCTTTGCTATTGGACAACAATATCCCTAACCTTTATATCTAGGTGACATTATTATACCAATAGTAACTAAGGGGGTGGTGAATTGGTCTCCATATTGATGTTGGGGAGAAAAACATGTCCTGGTAACCCTTCCGTTTTTCTTACTAACCCACATTATAAGACATTAGTTGTTTGTGTATCACGTCAGTACGGGGACCGGTTCACCATCTCTTAGTTATTATACTGGGACCGATTTGTTTTAAACGTAGGTTAATGTGAAAAACGGAGGGGTTAACGGAGCTATTGTGGAAGGGCCGGTTATTTTCCCTTCGCCTGCCATGTCTGCACGGAGGCCAGTTCACCAGCCACCACCTGCTTAGTCACTATTGGTATACTAATCTCACCTGAGTATAAAGGTTAGGGATATTATTGTCCAATAGTAAAGGTCGATATATTACAATTCAATACCCCCAAAGGTCAGTAGATTCTCATCCAATATCCCTAATATTAACATAAAGAGTAATTAGATTAAACAAGATAAATTAGGAATTGAGATGTAAAAATTAGATAGAAAAATTACCCAAATCAAATAAATGGGTTGTGGGAAGTAGGGGTGGAAACGGTGCGGTGCGGTGCGGTTTTGGTGTTTCGAAGCGGTGCACCGGACAAAACGGTGCACTAAAACCTTAAACCGGAGTTAGAACCGAATCACCCGGTTTTTAAAAACCGATGCACCGGATTTAATGGTGCGGTTTCACCGGTGAACCGGAACCGCATTAATTTATGTTAACATTAAAAAATCTCTATTCAATAAAAAAAAGTTATATATATATATATATATATATATATATATATATATATATATATTTATTAACAGTTCGGTATTAATTTTTGGGTAGAATTTACAGTGTTTTTTTTAGCAAGGTAATTTACACAGTTTCTGTATTAATTTTTGGATAGAATTTTTTTTAACCAAAATTTATATTTATATATATTTATTTATATTAACGGTTCGGTGCCGGTTCCCCGTCGGTTTGAATATCCCAAACCAGAACTGCCCCGTTTAGCATCCGGTTTTTCCAGTGCGGTGCAACGGAATTTTAAGCCGGTTCGGTGTTGCCCGTTTCCGGTTTTTTTATCCGATTTCCGGTTCGGTGTGTCGGTTCCAGATTTTTCTTCCACCCCTAGTGGGAAGTAAGAGGCACAAAGGAATTGATTTAATAGTTATTCAAAAGAGGGCTTTGATGCCCTTTCTTCCTTTTTTTCAATACACGGCAGAGAGAGAAAGAGAGTTAGAGCTAGGAAGGGAAAGAGGGCACTAATGGGTTCTGCCAGCAAGGAGCAGCAACGGAGGATGACAGGCGGTGGTCGGAAAAGCCAGAGGAAACCAGAAATTAAGCCAACCGCGAAGACGACCACCACAACAGTGGTGGTTGCGGTGGGTCGGTCGCGAACAGGGGCAAGAGTGGTGTTTTCGGGGTGGTTTTGGGCGGCCATAGAGGTGTATTATGGCGAGATTTTGTCACAAATTGGTAAGTATAATCTTGAATTGATGAATTTGGGTTATGGCTGTGAGTTTGGATTCAATTTTGGTTGAGCATTGATTTGAGATTAAGATGTAAGAAAGAGATGGGTGTGGGTGAAATGGATGTTTTTGATGTGGCTTGGCTGGTGAAAATGGTTGTTGGAGGTGGTTCTGGTGGCAGTGATGGTTTAAGTGTTGGTGGGAGATGATGATGGTGGTGACAGTGGTGATGATGGGGTCGTGATTGGTGGTTGAATGGTGGTGTGTGGATGGTGGACGAGAAAGAGGGAGAAGAAGAAGACGATGATGATCCAATACTCAATCTGCTTGAATATTTAAAGGAATTGAGAATGATTATTTTATGAATGTATTCTACATTTTCTGCACATGATTTGTGAAGCTTTGATGAATTTCTAGAAAGCTATAGGAGGTTTGAGGAGGAAGAAGAAGGATTTGATAGGGGAGGATGGTGGTGGTGTAAGTAAAAATAATACACTTACTATAAATCAATAAAAATGTTTGAAAAGTGAAATATAAAATAAAACTACTTTGATTATATCAAAAGTAGATGAAAATAATATATATATAAATATTATTTTGTAAAAAATAAGAAAAATGTGCACAAAAGATTAATTTATAAAATATGAAAGGAAAATGTTTGAAATATATAAAATACTATACTATTTTGCAAAAATAATAAGTATAACATGAAGAATGTGTATAATAGATTAATTAAAATAAAATAAAAAAATTATAAGAGCTCCCATTTAACTATTGAAAATACTCATATTTGAGTAAATATAATTAATTGAAAAGTAAAGAAATTTTGCTAACTAAATCAAATAATCACCATAATTGAAATTAAAATTTTAATTAATTAGCATAATAAATTTAGTTAAAAAATATAGGGTGTTACAGCCTTCCCTCCTTAAAATAAGTTTCGTCCTCGAAACTTGATTAAAACTCATGACGTTAGAAACTCAATGGTAACAATGAAATACTTAAATTATGTCGGAAAATCCTTGGTACAAATGTATAATGGAGGCGTTTTTCAAAACCTGAGGAAAGATCTCGCAGTCTTGGTCGTTTTTATGCTGGCCAGTCATAAAAAAATCTCATAACGACTAAGCTCAATCCCCAATGATTGATCAATAAAATGACTAAAGTAATAAACCTTTGGCTTTTTAATCATCCAAATACTTTGAGACTAATTGAAATGCACAATGTTATGGACCTAATTTAGCATTTATTCACACCTTAAAATTATAACAATGAAATGTCAAATGCACACCTTAAAATTAAGCAAACTAGGGATGAAACTTGTATAAATTAGAAGTAAATTTTGGAGTCAATTATGCACACAAATCATAGAAACATTTTCGGTAGGTAGCTAAAATGCAAGACTTCTAATAAATGCTTGCCAAAATGGGATACTTCCTTTAATGACCATCTCCTGTTTCCTGGAATGTTTATTGACTTGGGTGCCCGGTGCGGTGATGGGTTTACCATTCCTTGTCTTACAGCCTCGGAACTATTGGGACAATTGCTAATCCTATGTTCGAGGCTACCACACCAAAAACACAAGTTACTTCCCAATCTACACTCATTGGTGGCATGGTTATTACGACTACACTTCTTACATGGTTCTTTGGGTGGAGTGTCTCGATTGGGGAGGTTATAGGCAGACTTTTTAGAGGAACTAGGGTTGACATCACCATTCATCTTTCTTTTGTTCTTATCTCGACTCTTTCCCCAAAGCTCATTCTTCACTCTTTCCACATCAGCAACTCTATCATATAGGTCTTGATATGTACTAATATATTGACCTACTAAGTGTTAACATATATAATCCGCAAGTCCTCCTTCAAATCTAGTCATTCTGAGTCTTTCATTAACAACAAAATCAGGAGCAATTGTGATAATTCCATAAATTTCTCAACATACTCCAAAACGAACAATTTTTCCCCTAACTTTAAATTCATAAACTCATTCTCTTTTTAACGCTGAAGGGCAATAGGGTAAAACTGTTGCCTCAACATTTTCACAAACTTCTCCAATTAAATCCCAGCTCATATTGTCTCTCACGGACTGTATTCCACCAAATATCTGCTTGGCCCTTCAGATAAAATGCTCCAATACTGACTTTTCTACTCTCGGGGACTTGGACAACCTCAAAAAAATTTTTCATGGATCTGATGCAATCCTCCAACTTAACAGGGTCAACTTTACCATCATAGGTTCGCGGATTTTGTTTGGCTACCCTCTCAATAAATTTGCTACCATTTCCCTCCTGATTTTCAGTTTGGTCTCCCAATTTCTTAAGCAACTCAACTGTGGAACCCGGGAAAATCCCCGTGGTATCCCTCGCGGTAAACGGCGAGTCGAAAGGGGTGTCTTTTCTTTGAGAAGATTTGCTTGAATTTCCGTTTAAAATAAATTAAAGTTTAAAATTTAAATAAACTCTTTTTTTTTAAAATACTTTTTTAGTTGGGAATTTTATTTACTCTATGAAACAGACAGAAAACAAAAAAAAGGAAACAGAAGAAAAAGAAAGGACAAACAGAGAACCCTGGGACTGGGCTCGGGACGATTTACTGTAGCAATACCTGCAGGTATTGTGAGTCGATGACCGAAGAAAAAGGGCCCGGGCACGAAATCGATCCAGGCGCGGTCGACTAGGTCGTGCGCTTCCGAGGTAAATCGGGTCGGGCTGACCGACTCGCCAAATACCGCCGGTATCTTTGGGCACAGGAGAAGCCCAGTTGCACGCTTTCCAAGGTGGGCGCGCTTCTCGAGGTCAGCACACTTCCCGAGGCAACCCGACTCGACCCGACAGAATACCTGCCAGTATGCTGGGCCTGGAAGAAGCCTAGTTGCACACTTTTCGAGGTGGACTACACTTCCCGAGGTCAGCACACTTCCCGAGGCAACCCGGCCTGACCCGACAGAATACTTGCCGGTATGATGGGCCTGGGAGAAGCCCAGTTGCACGCTTTCCGAGGTGGGCACGCTTCTCGAGTTGACCTGGGTCGGGCATAACCCACTAGAATACCTGCAGGTATGCCCATATCCGGGTTGCAGTCTTGCTTTGGGCCGCGTGCTAGGCTTTACTTTTTTGGGATGTTTGGATTGGGCTTTTTTTGTGATGGCTTTTTTTTGGGGGGTTTTCCTTCATTTCTTCATCTTTTTTGCATTTCAAAATTCTTGGCATTTTCCTAAAATAAAATAAAGATAAAATAATAAAATAATAAAATTACATAATTATAAGACACTTTTCGGGTGTCTACAATTAGCCCCCACTTTGATCGAGTTTGAGTGAGACGATGATCAAAGTATTGCTTGGAGGTGTTCAATCTTTCCCGATGTTGCTCACATGTAGTTCAGTCTCTCCCGATGTCGTTCAAATGTAGTTCAATCTCTCCCGATGTCTTTGAAATGTAGCTCAGTCTTTGCCGATGTCGTTGAAATGTAGCTCAGTCTTTCCCGCTGTCGCTGAAATGTAGCTCGATCTCTCCCGATGTCGTTGAAATGTAGCTTGGTCTCTCCCGATGTCGTTGAAATGTAGCTCGGTCTCTCCCAATGTCGTTGAAACGTAGCTCAGTCTTTTCCGATGTCGTTGAAATGTAGCTCGGTCTCTCCCGATGTCGTTGAAATGTAGCTCGGTCTCTCCCGATGTCGTTGAAATGTAGCTCAGTCTTTCCCGATGTCGTTGAAATGTAGCTTGGTCTCTCCCGATGTCGTTGAAATGTTGCTCAGTCTCTCCCGATGTCGTTGAAATGTAGCTCAGTCTTTCCCGATGTCATTGAAATGTAGCTCAGTCTTTCCCGATGTCGCTCGTTCTTTCGTTGAAGATGATGGAAAATTGACTTGAAATTATTTTCTGAGTTATATAGAAATTATATTTCCATATTTTCTCTTGAAAATAATATATATATATATTTTTTTTTTCCTTCTAATGAGGAGAGTATTAAAACGAAAATTTTAAATTCTCCTCATGATAATTTTTCTGATCAATCTAGCTAGATCGGTCAAAAGTTCATTTATTTGAATTTAATAAGAGTAAGTGAGAAGTGAGAGGTTGAGAAGTGTGGGAGTGGTCTTTGAGAGGGGAGCACCATTATTTTTATCAACACACCTAAACACTCTAAGCTCACTCCAAACTCACTCTTTCTCTCTCTAAGAAACCAGCGCCTTATCTCTCCAACATACCGTTAGGTGTGACGGTTTCTCGGGCTTCCTCTGCTGCCCGTCGCTCGCTAGTGGGAATCGAAGACGGAGACCACATACCGCCAAGTATTGCTGTCGGGTGGGTCGGTTTTTTGTCGGTGATGATTCCTCGATTTTCGTGTCAGAGACACTGTCGGCCGGAGCTCTATATCGCCAAGTATGTCCCTCCGAGCTCAAGTGTTGAATTTCAGATCTGAAGCTTTAAATTTTTGAGGACGACTTTTGTCTCGGTTTTCGTGCTGCAAACTCGCCGGAAATTCCTCGCAGCTGAGATTTCAAGCCAGACTTCTGTATGCCGCTCGGTATTGTCTGGTCGGGTTCCGGTTTTCTCTCTCTAAACAGCCCCCAATTCGATTTGCAGATCCGCAGTGGTCATACCACCAGGTGTGGCCGCATCGTCCTGCGCCGGTGTACCTTGGTTATCGCACCAAGTCCGGGAACTTGACCGGAATCTTGGAATATCGCTAGGTATCCATTAATTTCTGAATTTTGGAGTTCAAATTTTTGAGTTTTCGAAACTAAGAAATAGTCGGAGTTCTCGCTAACTGGAGAACCATACCTGGCGGTATGGCGTTGTGGTCGGACGCGGTGGCGCGCTGTTGGGCCATTCAATTCGGACCTGAGGTTGACCCATTTCGGTTTTCGGGTCAACTTTCATATAACCCGGGGCATCCCCCATGCTTGCTTGTATGGTCTCGGGTTTGGGTTTTGATTCCGGTTCGGGAATTTTGCTTTGTTCCAAGATTTTGAACCTCCTTGTTGTGTTCGCATCTTATACGATGACACAACCCTTAAAACCTTGAGGTATCCGAATGAGCATGTGTGGCTTAGAAGATCGGAAGTCCCGGTAAACCTTTCAAACTCATATTTTTGGTATGGTCTTGGTATCCCGTATGCATGCTTTATACCAACCTTGTCATGTATTGAGGCCCAAAACTGTTTGTTGTTTCTTGTGCCGTCAAATTTTTAGAGTTTAACGTTGGGATTAACAAGTAATCCCAAGATTTTTCTCATAAAAATCTGATGTCATGCCTGTAGGCATGCAGCTCTGTCCAGTTTTCCATACTTTTCTGTACAATTTTTTTGTTGTTTTCAAATCCTTGTACAGCCAGGGTGTCATGCCTCCAGGCATGTAACTCTGTCCGTCGATGTCGATCGATCGATCCTTTCGTTATTCGAACTCAAGCGAGCTACCATGCATGCAGGTATGGTGCTCAGTCCGGAGTTTTTCTCCACAGTCCGGACAGACTTAAGTCTGGGCAGGCTGGCATGCCTCCATGTAAAACCCCAAAAATTTGGAATATGTTTAGCGTTACGTCGTTAATGTGTTACTTTATATACTGCGTATTCTATGAAATTTATCGATCAACACTTGAGCCCGTAGGACCGCGTAGTATCTAACGAAGGGTAGAATGGTAATTTTATGCATAGGAAGGTTGCATGTGAGTGTGGGTATTTTACTAATTTTTGTGTGTGACCCTAAGTTCTATTATTGCTATTATTCATGTGGGTATTTTATTTTAGTACTTATGTGCTATTTTAGAGATTTTGGAAAAATCTAGTATTATAAATAATTAATTACTTTCATCTATATTAATTTTCTATTTTATTTGTATTTTTCTTATAATTAATTATGGGTATAAATACCCCTTTTAGCCAAACCCTAGGTTTTATTAAATAAACCCCCGCCCTCCTTTTCTATTCTACTGCGGCACGACGCAAAGGCACCCCGAGCCCCCCTTTCTCTCACTCTCTATCTACCCTCTCCTCCACCACTTCTTCTCCCTTTCCCCCACCTCCGATCACCGCTCATCAGCCCCGAATGCCACCACAGGATGCCTTCCTGCATCACCCTCGACAACCGCAACCCACCACCAAAGTCGCCGGAGCCACCACCGCTGCTTGGGGAACCACCAAAGTAGCCTTACCATAGATGTGTTTCTGTGTTGCAGCCGCTGTTCGACGCGCCGCCCAGCCTTTCCTCGACGTCCTTGACCACCGAGAACACAATCAGGGGACCACCTGCATTCCAGTAGACAACCGCCGCCCACCACTGGGGTTGCCGGAGCCACCGACGGAGTTGTCGGATCATTCGAAGTTGGGTTGTTGCGTTGCTGTTGTTGCATGTTGCCGTTGTTCGTGTGACCCCACCCACCATCACCTCCTTCCGTTACGGCCATCCTGGAGCCGCCGCCTCCGCTAGTCAGCCGCCCCGGCCTCCTCCCTTTCTTGCTTTGGTATAAACTTTAACCTCGGTTCTAAGTACGTGCTTGGCAAATTAAGATGCATGGATGCTACTGTTGTTGCTGTGTACGTAGTAGGTTTCTTTAACTATTATTGTTATCACTACTATTATCATTATTATCAGAACTATTATCAGTATTTTAGATTATTTTATGAGTTATAATAGTTTTTATTAAATATTCGTTTATATGTAAAATTTTGTTCTGATTACTTAAGGAGCATTTTAAAAGTCTTTTGATTGCTTTTAAAGGTTTTATAATGTTTATGTTTAGTAAAGTTTTAAACTTTACGCTTTTATATTATTATTATGTTATTATTACGTGCTTGTAGTGTTATTACGTTATTATCAAGTTTTTATCTAAAAAGATTTAAATTGTAGGTTATAAGTGGTAGCTTTTAGACCTTGGTTGGATTAGGGTAGAAACTTTAACCTTAGCCACTGTTTTAAGCCCAAATTAGGACCCCGGGATCGATTGGTAAAAGTTAGAACTGAAATTACAAATTTATTAAGAACCGGTAACGGGACAGTTTTGTTAGTGTCTAAATATCGGGTTTCCACGATTGGTATAGTTACTCTTTGACAGAACCCTTTTAACTGGAGGTTCCTTAGATGTTAGGAACCATAGGAATTTTACGGATCGAACGTTTGATTTGTATAACCCGAGTTATAATCTTTTTACCAGAACCTGTCAGATCTGGACCAATTGGGAAGATGGGTGTTTTTAGAGTCCTTCGGGACTGATATGGGCTTGGTCATCAACATAGAAGTTTTATTAGACATCCCGAGGTTTCCGAAAAGTCTAGAACCAGACCCATAGGATGTCGGGAAGTCGAGTTGTGACCCGTTTTATGTGAACGTTACAATTTGTCCTCTGCTTGCTTTTATTTATGAAAATTGTTGAGTAAATTTTATGTGTGAACTTGTTATATAATTCCTTGAGTGTGTTAAGTGTAAATCATAAATGATAGGAACCTAAGTGTTCCTAGGGGATGGGTTAGGTAGTTGATAGTTGATACTAACTTCGTTAGAACGCGTTTTGATTAGATAGTTATTCTTATTCTAGGCCCGAGTTAGTGCGTGGCGATAGTGAACTCAAGTGTGTTCTCCTTATTGTGGTACTGTGACGTTATTCAGGTAATTGTCTATGCTCTAATCCCCATCGGGATGCTCTTTAAATGTGTTTTGATGTTTTATAATCTATTTTGAGAATTGCATCCCGAAAGGGGACTTTTGTGGAAATACGACCATCTGTTTTGATAATCTTTTTGTTTCGATTGTGATCTTGGTTTATTTGAGTTGAGAAATTGGATGATCTTTTATTCGAAGTTTTGTTAATGGTTTTGATAACTTGGGATGGTTTGACTTGAGAGTTGTGAGATGGGTTTGAATAATGAATTAGTAATTCAAAGTGGAAACATTAAGCGGGTTGTTGATTTTATGCCTTTGATAGGCTAATGTTTTAGCGGGTGATAACCCTGAGACCAGGACTCGATGCCTGTATGGGTTATGTGCCAGGAGATCAGGGTTTCATCCCTGATATAGGATAGTTGTTTGATGCCTTTGGTAGGCGATGTTCTTTATGGGATTTGATATCCCGCCCGCAAATTAAAATATGGATTGGATGGGTTGAGGAAACAGTATGGGATTAAAGGTTTGTAAAACGTTTGATTTGATCCCTCTCCCCAAAATGAATTGAAATGAACTTAAACTGTTTTAAACGTCAGGGGTAGACATTATTGAGATTTCCCCCTCATTTTTTGAAATGTTTTGTTTTCAGGTGAAGATCTAAATGCTGAGGACGGGAATTAGAAGTGAGGACGACGAGTCTAGAAGTCCTTGAATCTGGTTATATTATTTTCGTTATGATATCATAAAGTTTTGTTTTGAGTTGTTAGTAATTACCGTTAGCAGACAGTTGTGTTTTCCTTTCTCGCCTTGTATTCCTTCGGGGATACGGCAGTGACGCCCAAACTAAATTTGAAGTCTTCCGCTAAATTTCATCTGTTAACGGTAGTTGACTTTGACTTTTCTATAATTGAATTTCCGGGGCGTTACACTCCAGGTATGGTGCTCTGTCCGGAGTTTTTCTGCACAGTTCGGACAGATTTAAGTCTGGGCAGGCTGGCATGCCTCCAGGTATGGTGCTCTGTCCGGAGTTTTTCTGCACAGTCTGGACAGATTTAAGTCTGGGCAGGCTGGCATGCCTCCAGGTATGGTGCTATGTCTGCTGAATTCTGTCCAGTTTTCTTTGTTTTTCTGCACTGCTTCGTCAGATTTGGGGTCTAGTCAAGTTGTCATGCCTCCAGGCATGCAACTCTGTCCAGCCCAAGATCGGTCAGCCGGATTTCACTTGTTGCACGAAACCCTAGGTAGGATGCCATGCATGTAGGCAATCAGCTATGCCCGATGTTTTTTTTTTCGCATTGCCCAACTTTGAGTCCCCTCTGCCGAACATACCGCCAGGTATTGCTCTGTGAAATCTTGCATTTTGTTTTCGCATCTGGTCCATTTTTTTTCTTGGTGATGTTGTATGTGGAACCTCGGTTCGGACCATACTTGGTGGTATGGTGTCTGGTTGCAAGACCCAGACCCGGCTTGTTCTTGGCAATATGAGTCGGGTTTGCCCATATGCTCGGGTCTTCTTAATTTAATTCAGAAATGAGTTATTTCCAAACTAATTCTCGTGAACATTGGGAATTGAATTTTTAGAGTTTAGCTTAGAAAATGAATTATTTTCCAAATTATTTCTCATAAAAATTTGTGATCTGTTTTAGAGTTTAACTCGAAAAATGAGCTAATTGTTAAAAATTTGTGATCAGAATTTTTAGAGTTTAACTCCAAAAATGAGCTAATTCTCATAAAAATTTGTGAACCGAATTTTTTAGAATTTAACTCGGAAGATAAGTTAATTCTCGTAAAACTCGAATTATCTCTTCATCGACAGCGTCCTTTGAGTTTCTGGTAATACGCCCGAAGACGATTAAGACTCCAAGTGAGCTTGCTTGATTTCTAGCCACCATGGTTGCATTTCTTTTGAGGTTCGGGCGGGAGACAAAAGGATGCAAATGCGGTCTTATGCATGCTATGCTACATGAATTATGTGAGAATAAAAAAATACAACTCTATTATGCATTTTATACTATAAGACTCTTTATGCATGATTTTTATGCAGTCCTAATTCTAATGCATGATTTGACTCTTTTTTATTTTTCTGTACCGTTTTTTTAAATTATGCAATGCATGTGACTTTTTTTTTATTTGACTTGAAAAAAAAGGAAAAAAAATTAAAAACTAAAAAAAACTAACATGACTCAAAATGAAAATGAAAAATGAATTAATGTGACTCAAAATGCAAACTAATGTGACTTAAAATAAAAAATGCACATGACCTAAAAACAAAAAACTAAAAGAAAAATGCACATTGATTTGCTGCATGTATGCGATATGAACAGCCCCCACTTTCCCGAGGAAAGAAGAAAAAAAGTAAATAAAAATAACTCTAAATGTCAAGAGTGATTTCGAAGTGAGTTTCAGGACAAGGCAAAAATAGTGAAAATGATGAGTTCTCTTGTCGAGCTGCCTCGTAAGTTGCCGGGATGCGGATATTGAGTGATGAGCGAGCCCCCAGTTGAAATGCTACAGAAGACAATATTAACGAAAGACTCGGTCTGCTTAAGCTGCGTGATAGGATAATTAATCAGGATGCTCGACCTTGATGTCATGATTAGGAACCCCAAGCACTAAGAAGGATCAAGCGACAAGTCGTCTTGATTTCTCTTGCCTTTTCTCTATTCTTCTTGATTCTTTTAGGTAGGAACATGTAAGCACCAAACCCCCAGTATCAGTGAACAAGCGTCTTTAGGTGAGTCAGAATGATTGACCTAGGTGGGTGTTGTCTTCAAGTAACCCTTATTTTGATGCAGTTGGCTTCTTGTTCTGCTAAAGAAGTTATCCCTCACTCAAGTATTCTGAAAGCAAGGATTGACTGAGGAATCTTATGTATACACTAATGACAAAATCAGAAGAGCTCACAGGGTAGGGACAATGGATGATAGATTATAGCAAAGGTAGGAACGGTAGGAACGGTGGTATAGAAAGCATGCTTGTGAGTAGCTAGGCCCCAACGGTGGGCAAGGTGAGAGTAGTGATCAGATGAATGGATGGGTAGTTCGACGGACAGAGATTCGAACTAGTGAATGGACGAGATGGTCTATGGATGGAGCACCATGTCTCGAGGGTTTATCTCGTAAGGGAAGATATGGTCAAATGGCTATGGTTTAATGGATTTAGGTATGAAGGGTGATCCAAGTCTGATGGGAAAAGGTGGGTGAGCTTAGGTGAAAGAAATCTGACAGCTTGTTAGTGTCATTAGAGACCAAGGTTTCCTCTCTTTTTGCCTAGCTCGCCTAGTGAGGTTTTCGAGCTAGCCACTCTTCATTCTATCTCTCAAAGACCAAATGACTTGATGATGGATTTTCACTAAAGCGAATTGTAGTGGTCGGGCCTCCAAGAGGTTCTCCTACGTATCCAGTATAGAATCAGGCCAGTCGTAGTTCAACAGGTGCAGCTTTAATTGATGCCTCAAGAAGGACTTTGAGATGGGTCGAAGGTTTAATGGGAAGGATAAGTGTGAGGGTTTGACGGGCAGGTTTTGGAATGTGTGCAAGTGACCAATGTAAACTGACGATTGCCTCTTATGCCTCTTATTCTTGCTTTCTTCTTTCTCTTTTTTTTTTTTGTATTTTTTTTCCTTTTCTTTTTTTTCTCTTTTTTTTGAACTCGACTACCTCAATCTATATTTTTCTTATCAATGATATTTGTCACTCGCAACACATTAGTTGGCTTAAATGGATTTAGGGATGAGATGATCATAAAATGAATGGCCAGGTTCGTGGTGGTGGTTAAGAAGATGGTGTGAGAAGGTAATAATGTAGGTAAAGCGGCTAGGTGAGAATGAAGGTGGTGATGATGTAGGTGGTAGAAGGTTGAAACCTTTTATCATAGGCATGTCCTTTTAAGCTGCATAATTTATTTGATAGTGAGATTCACTTTGAGAGACTATTGGTCCCTTTGAATCCTCTCCTTTTGCCTAACCTGTTGGATGAGGGTTCAGGTTAGCTTCTCTCATCTTAATTTTCACTCATTTGCCTCTCCTTTTGCCCAACTTGTTTGATAAGTGTTCAAGTTGGCCTCGCTCTTTTTTATTTGTCTCTCCTTTTGCCTAACTTCGCTTTGGCGGTGAAGTTGGCCTCTCTTCTCTCTATTAACCTTGGACTCGGGGTAGGGGAAAAAAACATAGAGAAAATATGATAGAGATGTGAGATGGAGTGAAGGATGTGAGAAGATGGATGTGTCAGACTTGGATGGTCATATGGGTGAATGAGCTCTTCAATTTAAATCAGGAATGCAAGCACAAGATTCTTTCCTTAGCAGTTTAGAAGCAAATGAAGGGTCGGAGAAGATAAGAGTCATAATGATGAAAGGTTTCATCTTTATTGAATACAACTAAGATCAATACATTAAAAAAAATCTACTTGGGATACATCCCAACTGACTCTGAAAATAAATGCCAACTTTCACGGAAAGGAAAGGAATAATAATATAAATTCTCCTAATTAAGCCTTGTCATCTTCTACTCTGATGTAACCCGGGATTATAGAGCTTGCAGCGGACGATCCCCGTACAACCTGAATTTCTAATGGGGTTTCTGAATTTTTTGTGTTGGCGACAGTTCTCCTAATTGGAACACTTCTTCAAATTTTTTCTTGAGGGTGAAGCAGTTTTCATTATCATGACCTCGAAGTCTATGATATCTGCAAAACTTACTTGAGTTTCAAAATTTTCCCTCAGTTCCGGGTTCACATCGAACTTGGGGAAGCTCGATCTTTCCTTCCTTAAGAAGACAATTGAGAGCCTCGGTATTGGTAGTGTAGATTGGAATTTCAACATTCTTAGCAGAGGAATTAGGAGCCCTTTGATGAATGTCAGTGTTATACAATCCCATTGATGATGATCCTTCTCCAATATTTTTTCTGATGCGATGTTCAATATTGGCCGTCCTTCTATCGTTTTGTAGAATCCAAAGGATCATATCCATTTTTCTGTCCAGACCCTCCATGCGTGATTGCATTTGAATTATTGTGGTAAAGAGTTTGTCCATAAAAGAACTTTCTCGTTCATCACATCTTCTTTCCTGATATCCTCTTGTAGCTAAGGGCAAAATTTGGTCTTTCTTCTTAGTTAAAGGTGATTGGGAGACATGTGGAATTGTTGTAAACTTCTCCATTGGTAAGTTGGACTTCTGTGGTTGATCACCACTAGGAATAAAAGTGAGTCCCGTGTCCATATGGTGATTTGCAGACATAGGGATCTCTCTCTCTATTTCACGCATGCTTGACATTTCACTATGATGAGTGTTGCTTCCATCTTTATCAAGAAAATTCAGCTCATCATTCATCCTTGCTAACGTATCGATGATTTCATCTATTCTCCTATCGTTGCCTTGCATTTGCTGTGAAATTTCAGTCAAATGTTGGGAGATGAAGAGATTGAGTTCATCGTTGCTATGTATTCCGTTGGAGGCCATTGGAGACAGTGGGTGCAAAGAAGGCAATTTGTTTACTCTGAATTCAAAGTCGATCACCGAATGTTTATTCTGCATGTATGGAAACCATAAACTTCAAAAATTAACCCTGACATTGACCTACCTAACGACCTATATGAGACAACCTAATGCAGACCATGCCTATATGCTAATTATTTTCCTTTTGACTTGACTCACCCAACATTGGGCTTGCATGATGACCTCTAGCCTAAGATGAGACTATATACGGGGAAGGTCCATCGGGCCATCATAAGATCCAGTCAAGATTAAAGCCTTAATGAACTCAGATTCGAATGATGTCCGGATACACACTTTATGGGCCCAAATACAACCAAGGGTTGGACAAAGTCAAACTAAGTTCTCGGGCTTAATCAAACTTCTTTGATTTGGGCACAAGAGAGACCTCTAGGTCTTCTTTAACCTTTGCATGACTATTGCCCAAACTAAAGCGGTATTTGGGGGGAAAGAACCATGAGACCGACTCTTAAAAAAAAGAAAAGAAAAACATATAACACATAATTTACATATATTACAACAAGGATGCACATAGCATACAAAATGGGTAATGCACCGAACCGAGGTTCTATATTCATCGGTTTAAGGTCGGATACCTAAAACTAACATACTCATGTCTCTCACTCGTCACAAATTCTATGGAGTTCATAGTAGTGTGACCCGTGTGTTTCTCGCAAAATTAAAGGGAAAATGTATATTCATAATCCCAAAAATTTTGGAGTGCTTCATGAGTGGGAAAGCAATTTACGAACTTCTCGAAATGTGAGGTTCATTCCTTGACTTCGGAAATATACTTTACCCAAAAGGGAAAAAGGGTTAACCTAGACGGTACCTTTGGGTTCATCCCGAGTTATTAAAAACCGAGATGGAGGTCCGTATGCACGATGCCTAACTAAATAATAAAAATTACAAGAATTAATTTCTCCTTTTCTACTCAAAAAAAATTAAAAAAACCCGTTTTTCAGGTTTTACCCTCTTTAAGTAAGTCCCCAGTGGAGTCGCCATTTGTGGGACCCGGGAAAATCCCCGTGGTATCCCTCGCGGTAAACGGCGAGTCGAAAGGGGTGTCTTTTCTTTGAGAAGATTTTGCTTGAATTTCCGTTTAAAATAAATTAAAGTTCAAAATTTAAATAAACTCTTTTTTTTTAAAAATACTTTTTTAGTTGGGAATTCATTTACTCCATGAAACAAACAGAAAACAAAAAAAAAAGGAAACAGAAGAAGAAGAAAGGACAAACAGAGAACCCCGGGACTGGGCTTGGGACGATTTACTGTAGCAATACCTGCAGGTATTGTGAGTCAGTGACCCCGAAAGAAAAAAGGGCTCGGGCCTGGAAATCAGATCCGAGGCGCGGGTCTGACCGGAATACCGCCAGGTATTCCACCTGCCTCGGCCTCGGGATCTGTTTCCGAGACAGAAAAAATAAAAAATAAAATCTTTTTTTTTAAAATTAGCTTTCCGAAACTGAAAATAAAATACGAAATAAAGAAATAAAAGCGAGAAGAAACAAAAAAGAGGAAAAAAAAAGAAGAAGATTCAAACCCGGGACCGAGGTCCCTGTCCACAGCGACACCTGCAGGTATCGTGGGTCGGGAATCCAGAAGAGAGGGTCTCGATCTAGAAGTCAGGTCCGGGCCGTGGGTCGGGCCAGAATAACGCCAGGTATTCTGTCCGTCCCAGCCTCGGAACCTACGTCCGGACTTAAGGATTCGGACCCAAAAAAAGAAAAAAAGAAAACTTTTATTTTCGCGATTAATTTTCTGAAATCCGAACAATAAAATCCGAAAAAGAGAAATAAAAGGAAAAAAAGAGGAGAGAGTCGCCAATTAATTTTTGAACGAGAATTACTAAACTCAAGAAAAAGAAGACTCCACAAACCACGAACCACGAGATTCGGATCCGGGGGTAAGGTTACGAATTCGGGAATAAAAATTCCTGAATCCGCCCGTTCAACGAACAGACTTTACTAAACCGGTTAAATAAAAAGAAAGAAGAAGATGGGAGAAGAAGAGAGTAGAACGGAGTATTAATTAGTGTAATTAGTATTATTTAGTTACATACAAATGCGATAATAAAGCGAGAAATAAATACAAAAAAAATAAAAGAACTAAATACAAGCGTACCTTTATTCACGAACAATCCATATTATTTAGGTCGAGTTTAGGGTTAACTCAAGTTACAAAATAATATGAATGGAGAAAGGAAAAGAAAATAACAATGCCAATTAAGTGTATGCAAGATGAGAGAAATAGAGGGGGAGAAGAGAAGGTGAAATCACCAAGTGTCAATACGCCAGGGTGATTTCGGTGTGTGATGAAATGGGAGATGAGAGGGGTTTTTATAGGAGAAATTAGGGTTGAGAATTAGGTTGAAAAAGAGGGGGAAAATGCGGCATAATACCGCCAAGTATTAGGCCCAGCTGCGCGAAATATTAGGTCGCGGCACGCTTCCCGAGGTGGATGGTGGCGCCTTGGGTCGTGGCTGAACCCGCCCACAATACCTGCAGGCATGCTGGGCTTTGGAGGCACCCAACTGCACGTTTCCCTAGGTTAGAGCGCTTCCCGAGGTAAACCGGGTCGGGCTTGACCCGCCCAAATACCTGCCAGTATGCTGGGCCTGGGAGAAGCCCAGTTGCACAACTGACCCACCTTATTGGAATCTAGACCCATAGGGTTGGCATTTGGAGTTGGTGGGGTGTTGGTTGGGTTTTCATGTGAGTCAGGTGAGATTTGATCATTGGGTTGAGGGTAGTAAACAATGTGGTTGTGACTATTGGATTCACTCCCTTGTTCTGACATTCTAACAATTAAAAGACTGAGTTAGGTCGGGTTGGTTGCATTGGGCTACCAATACCAACATGCTTTATGAATTTTCTATACATGTCTCAATGAATAAAAAGCAAATTCATAATGAAAGATGTTTCATGTAGTTTTGGAAATCCAATAATGCATGATTTTGAAAATGTGCCCCAATAATATGTTTTGAAAAATGACTTGCAATGCAATGAGTCATAAATCAAATATCGCCAACTAATAAACATAACAATTTGGGAATCAATTTAGGGAGTAGTAAATTCCAGGTAGCATGTAGATGGCAACAATAATTCACATGACATGCTTATATGAATAAATGCTTATGAAGATCAAGCAATTTATCAATCATGGAAATAGGAACATATATGTCAATAAAATGATGCACACGATATTCAAGCATGCATAATATTTATCATCAAGTCATAAAATGATATGAGCATATTTCCATATAAATTTTATAACTAAAAACTCCTCATGTATCATGAAATATCATATTATTCAAAACTTTACTTTCTCATGTAACTAGCCGATTTATTGTTGGAAAAAACAATGAGATGGAGAAACACGGTGACATGGAAGATGGGGGATCACTTGGGTGGCTAGGAGTCGAGGGCAAGCCCGTCATCCTTTAAGACTTATTCACTAGACCGTAAAAAGACTCAATGGTAAAACCTAACTTCTTTTAAGCAAAGTTTAAGATTTCTCATGAACTCTCAAGAATGTTGCTGCGGTTCAACATCGTAGGAGTGTGTTGAAACTCTCTAGAAAATAATAAAAGAAGTGTTGAGGTGTGTGGATGAATGGAGAATTCATCCTCTTTTATAGTGATTTATGGAGTAGACAATCCATTCAAACTTGACATAATAGGAGCCATTATCCAAGGGATATGTCTTTGAATCATTAATGAGGATTGCTTGACTGATTTCTCAGTCAAAGATTATCTCTATAAATGATCAATCAAGATTAATACCAAGGATTGATTTAAGGGATTTCAAAAAACAATCCCGACTGGGTCCAACACGGTCCGTGTTGGATCAACATGGTCAGTGTTGATCCCAATATGATCCGTGTTATATCAACACGGTCCGTATTGACCCAGTGCACAAAAACTGTGCTTTCTGGACGCTAACAAGGGTCGTGTCATACCAGACACGATCCGTGTTGGACCCCTTTTCCTTATTGAGCTTATTTTTTACCTCCCGGTCAATCCTATGCTTATAACTTATACTTTTATGTCTCTTAACTCTTGAAATACTCCAACAATCCGCCGCCATTTCATGAGTTCCACTTGAAATAGCTCGGGATCCCTCACTTGCGTAAAAATACCCCCGCCATATATGGCACCTTCTAGAGAACTTAAACACCCAAGAAATCAAGGAGTTATTATGCGTCATGAAAGTGCCTTTCGGCTTGAACTTTCACTTATTGTACATAAATTCAATTAGTCTGAATGATAAAGTAGAAAAGTCTTTGAACTTTACATCCTTATTTCATTAATTGGATACATATCACACACACAACCCAAAACCTTGCTTAAAATAAAGACACTATTTCAAACCAGCCATGTGTCCAATACCCTCCGCGAGAACAGTCAAGCCAAGCCCTAGGCTATCCGAAGCGACCCAGTTCACGTCCTCGCATAGGCAGACTTTTACGCCCCGTAATAGAGCTCCCCATCTCATCGATTCAAAGTCTGTTAATGAGTCGTAGACTCAAACCTCTTGAACATTACGGTTCTTGAGCATCATCTTGTCCTTGGGATGATTTATCCTAAATATTTTGATGCTCCCATTATCATTCAACGTCGTCGACCATTGAACTTAGGCTTAACCAAAAAAATGTCAAGTGTGAGTTGGAGCTTCGTTGATGACAATTTATAAGTGGGTTTTACTCCCATCCCCTTATCAAGAATCACTAGATACTCTCGTGACCTTGCAAGAATTTGATCATGACACATCTAAGATCATTAGATAAATACATATCTTTCCATGACCTTACTTATCATGATCATATCTTAAACTTAACATTTCTTTCCTTCATCATAGTTGTGATTACACCATCACACTAAAGGGTTAGGTAAGAAATACTTTACCACTTTTCATAGTACGACTAAATCATCGCATTATAAGCTTTGGTAAACTTTAAATATTGAGTCCATATTTGAACTTACAAAATGAATGCTATAGTAGGCAACAAACCTTTGAACTATACATTCTTTTCGTAATGCCAAAATCTCATGAACTCAAACATTATCCAAATAACATGGATAATCTTCATAATGCTTATAAAGAGATTACTATAACCTTGTCCAAGATGTTGGACTACTTGTATAGTTACCTTGAAAGAAATGCTTACAAGATCAAAATTTCTTTTGATTTTTCGTATTCTTTTCCTTATCACTCTGTCTTCATCCAAGTACCTTGGATTACATAGCCACTACTTATACCTTAGAACAACCTTATAAATTAAATTAACATTTGATTTTCTATGTTCTTCGCATAACTATATCCAAATAACTTTTGGATTTCATAGTTAAAACTTATTGCCTTAGAACCTTGTAAATCAAATTAACATTTGATTTTCATGTTCTTTGAATAACTATATTCAAATAACTTTGAATTTCATAGTTATAGCCTTTGTATAAATCAAAATGGTATTTGATTTTCCATGGAAGAGATCTCTTCCAAATTAAACTTGAAGAAACACTTAAGTTTCATGGAAATTAGATTCCATCTTGTGTGTAACTTAAAATATTACACTTTTAACCATTTGCTATAAAGCTTGAATATCATAAACTTGAATATCATATGTAATGAAACTTATTTCATATCTTAACATTGGCTAGGCGAGAAAGAACCTCAATCGATCTTGAATGATTATCTTATATTTATATGACCTTTACTTATATGATCAAACGTCATTCTAATTAGGCTCATGTTTCCTTATACATGATTAGATCCACTTCTTAAATATTAGACCTTGGAACTCATAACCATTCATTCGGTATGCCAATCTTACTCATAATATTAATCCATAAACCACTTAAGGATGGATCAAACAAATGTATATGAGAGCCATATGCATTTCCCTTTGTAGCAAACTTGATTGGATCCTACATATCTAACATGCAAACTTTTAATTAATAGACTATTAACAAATGAAGCAATGATCATCCAATTTTATAACACATGAACTTAGGTAAACATCATGCGTTCAAAATAAATGATCATGCACATAGTCCAACATGCATACATTATGCAACTTATCTTATAGTAGATACATACTACTTACATTCATACATGATGAACACTTATAATCTCATTAAATGGCGGTAACCCCAAGTACATGCATTCAACTTAAACACATGAATACATAGAACCATGATTATCCTTACATCTTTCATAATCATATATTTAGGGCTTGTTTGGAGAGAAAAGTGGAATGAGTTGGGTATGGAATTAGAATCCTAGGGGGTTGGGTATGGAATTAGAACCCTGAAATGAAAGTGTTTGATGAGCAGTCGAATAGAATCAAAACTATAGTTATAGTATTTGTTATTATTATTATTATTATTATTATTATTATTATTATTATTATTATTATTATTATGACAATAATAAAATTTTAATAATTATCAATTATCAATTATTAATTAGTTATTATTACATATTAATTAATAATATTATCACTGTAAATTATAATTTATTATTTTTTATTAATTAATAATTATTATCAATGGAAAATAATTAACTATAATAATTATTAATTAATTTGTAATTGTTGACATTTGTATCAATTAGTAATTTTATTATATTAATTATTAATAATTATAAATATTTATTAATTATTAATATATTTTTTATTATTATTTATTAACTATTAATTACTAATTTTCATATTACTAAATTACTAATTATTATAAATTATTATTAATAATAACATTTAATAATTAATTATTAGTAATAATTATTAATATTTACATTTATAATAATAATTACTATTATAATTATTATTATTAATTATAATTATAATTGGTATAATTATTATTATAATTATTTTTATTAATTATTATAATTATTATAATAATTATTATTAATTATTATAATAATTATTATTAATTATTAATTATAATAATAATAAATATAATTAATTATTAATAATAATTATTATTATTATAATTATTATTATTATTATTATTATTATTTATTATGATAATTATTTTAATAATAATTATTAATAATTAATAATTAATAATTATAATTATAATTATAATTATTATTAAAAATTAAAAATTATAATTATTAATAATTATTAATAATTAAAATAATTACAATAATAATGATAATTATTATTATTATTATTATTATAATTATTATTATTTTTATTAGTATTATTGGTTTTGTTGTTGTTGGGAAAGAAAAGGGATTGCTTATTCCCCCCACATTTGGGAGGTTTCTAATCCCCCTATTTGGGAGGGATAGCAAATCCCCATGGATTGCAATTCCATTCCAGAAACTGCTATCCAAACAGAAAAAATAGGAACTAGAACCCATTCGGCCATTTCTACTCAATTCCATTCCTGTTTTGTTCACCAAACATGCCCTTAACAAGCCTTAACCATATGCCTTAATATGTAAGCCATATATATTAGCATACGAACCATACAAAGTATGAGCCTTCTCATAAACATTTACTTTATCTCATGAAGAAACATCATATATGACAAAGTAAACACTTAACAACAAAATCATCTTGATAATAACATGATCATTGAGCATGAGAAGCTTTGCACTCATAAATAAATTTGTGTCTATGTTGCTTATGACACACCCAAAACCCATATGCTTATAATAATCACATAAACCGTCATTATTTCTTACTAGGCTATGCTAAACTTATCGAATCAATATTATGCGTGAAACTACCATGACAAACAAGAAATATACATTTCTACTTGTACTCATATGAACAAAAATACCTTATTCATATCTTAATAATAGGAAAATATGTCATGGTCAACTTATTCACACAATGCAATCATATGAATTTACTTCATCTTATGCTTTTAACAAAGTTAACACAATGTTATTAAAAATATCAAGCCATACACTCGAGTCTCTCCTAGGGTTTGACCTAGTGTGAGTTTTTCTCCCTATCATTAGGGTTTTTGTCGTCGGCGTGTCTGCGGTTTGCTCTGACATCGGTCGGTTTTTCTCCCGGCACCGGTCGGGTTCAGAGGCTTCGCTGTATCGTTGGTGGCATACGGGGTACCTATCTGAATATGGAGAAGAAAGGAGAGGAGAAACAACCAGAGAAGGGTGCGAAACAAGTCATACAATGGGATGATGATGCGTCTGAAGAAGAAGAGACCAAACTCTACTTATGCCTCGTAGGAAAAGTTTGGACAAAAAAGAATTTCAACTCGTTTGCTTTCCTCAATACGATGGAGAAGGTCTAGCAAGTGAACCATGGTCTTGAAGCCAAAGAGATTGGAGATAATGTTTTTCTCTTCCAGTTCTTTCATTGGAAAGATAAAGAGAGAGTCTTGGAGGGAGAACCATGGTCTTTTGACAAAGCTATCGTATGTCTAAAGGGCGTCAGTGGAGAGGTTATTCCTTCAACAGTAGGCGAAACCCTAACCCACTCGCCGTTCTGGGTTCGGGTTTACGACCCTCCGTTTAAGGGTCGCAATGAGAAAAGCATCAAAGCCCTAGCAGATCACTTGGGGATCTTTGTGGGGTTCAATGACTCGGGAACTGGCTTATGGGAGAAGTCTCTACGTTTTCGAGTGATGATGGATCTACGTGAGCCTTTTCCAGAAGAAATACCCATTGAAGTCAAGGGGGTGGGTACGGTGAAGCTGAAGGTCAAATATGAACGTCTTCCGTCGATATGCTATTTCTGTGGTCGTTTAGGGCATCATGAGTGGGAATGCACAGATAAGGAAAAAGCAGGAGACGACTGTATTATGAAGTTTGGAGACTGGATGAGGGCTTCACCATGGCAGGCCCGCACGGGTGTGGTGAAGGGAGAACATACAAAACACAACGGAGTGGCAAGAAAACAACTTTTCAAACCTAAATCAATGGGGACGACGAAGGAAGCTCCTAGTGTTGACGATGTTGTGGAACATCTAGGAAATTGTAGTGTGCAAGATGAGAAAGAAGATCAAACAGGAGAGATGTAGATAGAAGAGCAGGGAGAACACAGAGAACCATTAGGGAGGGGAAAGGAGAAAATTGATCTGCAAGATGAGGAGGGTGGAAATACTGATATGGAAGCACAAACCACCTATGTTGATGAGCAATGCATGGCTTGCAAATGGAGGCACTATTTACGCCCATATAGAGGTGGTCCAAGCATGAGTGTAACAACTGGAAGGAAGCGGGATGCAGAGGTTGTGACAGATCTTTTTCTTGATGGGGGAAAAAAGGCAAGAATAGAGATGGGGACTCTTCATGAACGTATTGAAACAGAAGTAGTGGAGCCTGCGGGGCAGCTCCGCGGACAACAATGGAAATACTATGCTACAACTGCCATGGGCTCGGGAACCAACGAGCAGGTCGAGGGGCCAAACGCCTCATCTTTTGTGAAGATCCCGACATCGTGTTTTTATGTGAAACACGTTTAAAGGAGTGGGAGATGTCGAATTTGAGAAACACTTTTGATATGGAAAATGGGGTGTATGTAAGCTGATTGGAGGAGGCTAGAGAGAGAAAAGGGGGCCTAGCCCTCTTGTGGAATGGAAAAGTTGATCTGGAGCTGGTTCAAAAATCGTTGCATCACATAGACATGTGTACTGTGGGTGAAGGGGGTGTGAGAGATTGGAGGTTCACTGGTATCTATGGATACCCAAAGGAGGAAGACAAATGGCGCACTTGGGATCTTTGAGGAATTTGAAGTGGGAACGAAACATACCGTGGTTGTTGGGGGGTGATTTCAATGCAATGACAAATCAGGGTGAGAAGATGGGTGGCCCTGCAAAGAATGAAAGAGAACTGGTGGGTTTTTGTGAGGCTTTGAGTTCCTGTGAACTAGAAGATCTAGGATTTAGTGGTCATCCCTGCACGTGGAGCAATGGGAGAGGAGCTGAGGAAAATGTTCAAGAAAGATTGGATAGGTTCTGTGGGAATAGGGAGTGGATGAATAGATTTGGGTGGAACTATGTCCAACACCTACATAAACGAAGGTCGGACCAGCTACCCATCACGGTTGAGAGTTGGGCTCACATAAATTCTTCCTGGGCCGAACGAAAGAAAGAGAGGCCCATTAGATTTGAAAATATGTGGGCTCAGCGGGAGGAATGTGAGATGGCTGTACGGGATGCTTGGGCCAAAAGCATGGGCCTGGATTGGGGAGAAAGGATAGGCGCGTGTTGCAAGAATGTATCAAAGTCCATTGGACGGGGCCTACATGATCTGAGAACCTAATTGGACAATTGTAGGAAGGAGATCAAGATGGTCCAAAGTCAAGAGCCCACTATGTCCAATGTAAACAGGTTAAGGCTTCTAGTCCAAGAGTTACAAAAATTAGAGGAGGAGGAAGAGTCCTTCTGGGCTCAGAGGAGCAAACAGCAATGGCTTCGGGAAGGGGACAAAAACTCAAGGTTTTTTCATGAAAAAGCTACACAGAGGCATAGAAGGAACAGAGTTACAAGGGTTCAGGATGAAAGGGGCGTTTGGCAAGACAAAAGCCAGGAGATCAATGGGGTGTTCACAAGATATTTTGAGCATATTTTTGCGGCACAGGATGAGATTGACATAGCACCGGTCATCCGCTTGATCAAACCCAGGGTAACAGATGAGATGAACACAATGCTACAACGGCCCTACACAAGTGACGAGGTAATGGCTGCACTTCAGCAAATGCACCCTCAAAAGGCCCCGGGGCCGGATGGTATGCCCACTCTATTTTATCAGAAATATTGGCATATTGTTAGTAATGATGTTGTGAATTTTGTGCTGGATGTATTGAATAAAGGTGAATCCCCAGAGTGAGTCAACAGGACGTACATAGCCCTCATACCCAAAACCAAGACCCCTACGACAACAAAAGACTTTCGACCTATTAGTTTGTGCAATGTGGTCTACAAGATCATCTCGAAAGCCATTGTTAATAGGCTGAAAAACGTCCTCCCCTCAATCATTCATGAAACTCAGAGTGCTTTTGTCCCTGGGAGATTGATTACTGATAATGTTTTAGTTGCTTTTGAACTTTTCCACTATCTCCACAAGCGGCCAAAACACATCAAGAAGGGTCATATGGCCCTGAAACTTGACATGAGCAAAGCCTATGACAGGGTTGAATGGGCTTTTATCAGGGATATGCTGGATGCGTTGGGTTTTTGTGCGGGTACTAGAGACTTGATTATGAAGTGCATCTCCACAGTGACCTACCAAGTTTTAGTAAACGGGAGACCAACGGATGGCATTATACCGCAAAGGGGCTTGAGACAGGGGGATCCAATTTCATCATATCTCTTCCTGATATGTGCGGAGGGCCTATCAGCTCTGATAAGACATAGAGAGGAACAGAAGCTAATTCATGGCATCAAATTTGCTCGGAACAGTCCTGCTATCTCGCACTTGTTCTTTGCCGATGATAGCCTACTGTTTGTCCGAGAAAACTTGGAGGAAGCCACGCAGGTTCTGGAAATCTTGAAACTGTACGAAGTTGCTTCGGGGCAAGTGATCAATGTGGAGAAATCTGAGATTTCTTATGGCCGAAATGTGAGCGAACAAATGAAGAACATGCTCGAAGAGAGATTGGGGTTTAAGGCTGTAGAATCTCATGAGAGATATCTTGGGATTCCAACTTTTAGTGGTAGATCGAAAAATACGGTATTCCAATATGTGCAGGATCGAGTCCGGAAGAAATTGAAGGGATGGAAGGGAGATTGCTTATCTAGAGCGGGAAAGGAAGTGCTGCTAAAATCAGTAGTGCAAGCTATTCCAACTTACTTTATGAAGTGTTTCAAACTTCCTACAGGGATCTGTGATACACTGGTGAGCCAGTGTAGGAATTTTCGGTGGAAAGAGGATAGTGATGAGCGTGGAATACCTTGGGTTGCTTGGAGTAAGCTATGTGACCCAAAGGAAGCAGGTGGTTTAGGCTTTAGGGATTTTGATACTTTTAATGAGGCCCTTCTTGCAAAAAAATTATGGAGTATCGCTCAGAACCCTGGCTCACTGGTGGCAAGGGTACTCAAGGCCCGTTATTTCCCAAATACTGAAATTTGGCAGGCGCAAATTGGTTTCCAGCCTAGTTTCACATGGAGGAGCATCCTTGGGGCGAGGAAGGTTATTGAGGAGGGCATGTTGTGGAGAGTGGGACATGGACATAAAATTAGCATCTGGGGAGATAAAAGGATTCCAAACCAAAGAGAGGGTAAAATCAGTACACCACCGATGATGCTTGCGGCTGATGCGAAGGTGACTGAGATTATTGACACAGATAGAGCGGAGTGGAGGAGAGATCTACTTGAGGTGTGTTTTGATGAAGCTACCAGGGAAGCAATTCTTTCAATCCCTTTAAGTGAATCTCAATCAGAAGACAACTTGATTTGGAGACGCACCAAACATGGAGAGTACACCGTCAAATCGGGGTATAGGGTGGCGAGAGAACTGGAGGAAAACGGTAAATCCCACGAGGGAACTTGCTCTAGAAGGGATGGTGGTTTTGTAAAAATGATCTGGAAAATGAATGCGGCTCCCAGAGTGAAGCATTGTGTGGCGGATCTGGAGAGATAATTTACCCACCTTGGCAAATTTGGCCAAAAAGGGGAGCAGAGATGATCCGATATGCAGGCTATCCGGCGAACACTATGAAACAAACGACCATCTCTTCTTGGATTACAAGTGGGCAGAGACGGTCTGGAGGATCTCCACTTTCCGTTTTGAGATGTACCGCAGGGATGAAATGGATGCAGGCAAGTGGTTGGAATCGTATATCAGTAAAATAGACACATCAGCACTAGGGATATTAGCTACTACTCTTTGGATGATTTGGAATGCTAGAAACAAGCTAATTCAAGAAAATCATCGTCTTGCCCCGATGGAGGTCGCTCTTCAAGCGATGGACTTTGCCATCATATATGTCGATGCGCAAAATCGGGGTATAGACACAGGAACGGAGAGGATGAGTACTGAGTATTGGAAAAAGCCGGAAGGAGAAATTATCAAAATCAATGTTGATGCAGCAGTCTGTTCCAGAAAGGGGAGAAGTTGGAGCGCAGTAGCAAGAGATGTAGAAGGAATGGTGAGAGGGGCCAAAACAATCTTCCGGGAAAAAGCTTGGAGCGTGACAGCCATGGAGGCTGCAGTGGCCAGGACTTGACTGAAATTGGCGCATGAAATGGGACTGCAACAAATTGCAATTGAAACAGATTGCCTATCAGTCTTCAATGCGCTGAAAAGGAAGAGGAGGGTAAATGTAGATGCCCAACCCATCATCGATGACTGCATCCATCTGCTTCGACTATTCCAGGTGGTAGTTTTCTCTTTCACAAGGAGAAGTGGGAATGCATGTGCCCACTCTCTTGCACAATATACTTTGAGGAGGAAAACCTCCAGAACATGGTTAGGTTTGGGCCCTCCTGAGGTAGTTGCTGTGGCTGCCCAGGATAGGGCTGTGTTGTTGAGTTTACAGTAATAAAGGTGTTCGGTGTGTTTTTACTCAAAAAAAAAAAAAAACAAAGTTAACACAAGCACTTATTTAGCATCATATGATTACTTTTGAACTTGTCATGCCTCAAACATAAAAAGTCTATATAACATGATTGATTGATAATTTGATATGCATAGTAGCATACTTGAAACTTAGATCAATCAAGACATTTTATCAAGGCAAACTTGCATAAGTGCTAATCAAAATATATATAACGACATATATATTTAAACAACTTATAATCATGAATACTTGTCAAACACTTGTAAACATATGATTGTCAAAATTTTAAGCATCATAAACATGAACTCACATTAGACAATCAACTTGAACTTGAGAGAAACATGCAAAGACTTGAGACATATGACCAAACATATAAACCTCTTTGCACAATCAAGAAAATAAGAATTAATCACATGAATTCATCTTTCAACAAATTACCACGAATCCATATTCTCACAACTTATAAATTTTCATGTCAAACTCATATATTTCATGAACACTTGCACCTTTGTTCATATTATTATGCTTAACAAACATGAAATGAACAAGACACCCAAGTATATATCTCAAAATCATATATATACTAAGAACTTTCATGAATAAACATTATCTTAATTCAAACGCGCTTTTATCTCTAGCGGAGAATAACACTAGTCATGTACATAAACTTAAACATGTGAATCATAAAGATTGACATACATACTTGCACATGTACATATATGACTACTTGAAAATCCACATGCTTGCCATATCATAAAATAACATGATAAACTCATGTACTCAAATATAAATAATCATGATAAACTTAATAGACAATCATCATGCATCATAACAAACAACTCATATATGAATAACACATATATGTGTACTTAACCAGGGAAAAACATGCCATAGAAACCATAAACTCACTTATCAATGACACTTTGTGATTTACTTGACAAATAATAAAATCACACTTAACATCTTGGCATAAAGAAACATGTACTCATAAAACACCCAAACACACCACTTTCTTGAAAAACTTGTAAATGGTGACTTAACAAGGCGTATAAATAAATCATAAATATGTTTCTAATTAATCCATCCATTTGAAATAACCCAAATTCAAATCAAGATAACTTATGCCACTTAAATCAAATAAAAGTCAATTTAATCAAAATAAAGAACTTATCTCGATGTGAAGACAATCTCATCATACCCCTTGAATATCTTGAGTATGAGCATCAATCACCATTGCCATAACCGATCGACTACATCAATCAAATGAATCACAATTGATTAATAATCTTGACAATTTAAAATTAATAAACTTGAATAAACAAAACTTGTATAAAGCAACATAAACTTATCTTTTCACTCCATAGCATCTTGATCTCGATTTTCATCCCTCAAACTTGATCATCCATAGTGAATAAATCTTAAGATTGTTGGAAAAAATAATGAGATGGAGAAACACGGTCCGTGTTGACCTAGTGCACAAAAACTGTGCTTTCTAGACGCTAACACGGGTCGTGTCACACCAGACGCAGTCCGTGTTGGACCCTCTTTCCTTATAAAGCTTATTTCTGACCTACCGGCCAATCCTATGCTTATAACTTATACTTTTATGTCTCTTAACTCTTGAAATACTTCAACATTTATACGAATATATAATTACGGTTAGTAATAGGAAATCAATTATTTCATGCATCTAACACACATAATGAAAACCTCAAAAGTAATCCATAATCAATTAATAAACTAAAATTTCATGTGACTAAATCCAAAATAAATTAGTGGTGTGCACTCATGCCATAGATAATTATCAAATTTAAAAGGTAAGTCACAACAAATAATTATTTGTATGCATGCGAAAATCACTACAAAATTTTATGATTATAACACAACTAAACACATGTAATTACGTGTGCCAAGAAATAGACCACTATATTTATAAAATACGAAAACATAAATTATGACCTCATGAATTTAATGAATTAATATTTGGAAATCATTTCATCCAAAATCAATTATCACATAAACTCTAATCACTTATTCACGTAAATTAAAGCAACATAATATGCAAAATAGTAAATCACATAAATGTAGAAAATAAGAAGTTAGCAAACTTAATAAAACAAAATAGAATACTAACTCAAGGCCCACAATCTCTCAAAAACTTTATTTTTTATATTTTATATTTTATTAAACCCTATGGCTCAACCTGGCTCTGATACTAGCTGTAACGGCCCAACTTTTAGGGTGTTACTTAGCAATATTTTAATCTTGATTTAGCGGAAGCGTATAAAAGCTGAGAGCGTCACGCTGCTTGTTTGGTCTCGTTCCGAGTCGAATTTTATCTCTTGTATAGGGTATTTTTGCTTGTCTTTAATAATCATTTTAGGATTTTTATTATGCTTTTACTTATTTTACTATATTATTAGATTTTATAGCATTTTATTATTTTTATTATTATTATTGTCAAATATAAAACATAATATAAATATTAGAAATAAATAAAGAAACCTATTCTAATCCTATTTCTAACCAGCCCAATCTTTCCCCTCCTTTCTCTCATTCTCGGCCCAAATACAATACCCAGCCCAACCTAATACTATCCAAACCCGCCTACCCACACCCAAACCCTAATACCCATTTGACCACTCCATTTCCCCCTTTCAGCCGAACTACCCCAAAATCCAAACCCTAATTTAATTTCATTTCCCCCTTTTCCTCATTCCTTTCCCCCGTCCCCTTCTTATTCCTCTCACTTTCTCCCTCTGGTTCTTTGCGCACCAAACAGCCCTTGCCCCCACCATTTTCCATCTCATCTCGAACTCCATTTCTCCTCTTCTTTTCTTCTCTTCTTCATCTCATCTCCATTCTCTTATCTCTTTCTCGCGATATTCTCACATTCCTTCTCATTTTTGTTGCAGATTCGGTTAGTAGAAGAGTGAGCATGCAGCAACACCACCATCGGCATCATCTTCATCCTCAACTAACAAATTGCATCTCCACCGTCCAATTTTAGAGGAAATCGAGGGCTCTAATTTGAAGGAGAAGATCGATTCGACTATAAAAGGGGAAGAGAAGCAGATTCGAGCTCATTCAAGGAGGTTTCGGCCTCAATTAGGGTTAGAATTAGATTTAGGTTTAATTTATGTCTTTATTCATGCTTTGAATTCCTGTTTTGAATCTTTATTTTCAACTTCCTTTCAATCGATTTTGGGTTTGATTTGTATTCGCTTCTTGACTTGTTATTAATTGAATGTTCTGGGTTGAATCTTAATTGATTTGGTTTGGATTTGATGTTCTGTGTAATTTTGTTCCGTTTTGGTTCGAATTTTGTGCGTTGGTTCTACTGTCTTTCTCCAATGATTCTGTTTCCTTTTTCTCCCTCTGTTCGGTAATGAGCAGTGGGGAGTGGGTTTTGATTGTCTTCATTTTCTATATCTTTCCCCTCTCTGCTTTCCCGTCTCTATTCTTGTCTAGGTAGTAGTCTTGTTCATTCTGTCTCTTCTTCTTTCTCATTCGGTCAGTAGGTCTAAGCATTAGTATTGATTTCTCTATTTTCCTTCTTTTCTTTTGTTTCCATGTCTCGGTCAGTTTAGGTCTTATTAAGATTAGGTGTTAAGTAGGTTTATTAGGGTCCCTGTTAGTTTAGTAGGGTTCTTGGTCTTGGTCAGTTTATCAGGTTAGTTTATTGTTTAGTTTTATTAGGGTTTTGTGCAAGTGAAAGTTTATAAGGTTTTATTAGTTTAGCCATAAAACATCCAATCCAACTTTTAGTGAGGAGGAGGATTAAGAGTCACAAATCCTACTTCAAAGTGAGGATTTGAGGATTCTTAGTAATCCAATTCGCAATTTTCTTGTTTGTTTGGGGGAAAATCAATTAGAAGTTGAAGATTCAAGTGAAGATTTAGTTCATCGAAGGTATAATCTCTTGTTCCTAATGCTCTCCAAAGAGAGGGAAAGCAAGACTTTGGCGATGGAAATAACTATCATATAATATATTTCATAGGGAAAATTAGGGGAAAATATAAATTGTTTAACTAATATGAAAATATTAAAACGCGCGATCAAATTATCTTGGTCAGCCAACTACTATTAAGGAAACTTATAAACTAATAAACTATGTGGCGGCCTAATTTGCTACATGAGTTATCCTTGTAACGAATCTGCCCAAAATGCCTCGCCGATACCTAAAATCAAAACATTTGAAAAACATGGAGAAAAATTAAACGAAGCTCAATATATTCGACACTGTAATATAAAAATATTTAAATACAAATAGTTTTATTGGGGTCCAGTGTAAATTCATTTTGAAATGAGGGGAGGAGAATATGCTCAAACAGTTGTAGGTTATTATCTCAATGTGGAACCTACCATATTTTTCCAGTAAAATAATCAGTAAGGACGACAGTGAAACAATTAAAGTAACAATGAACAATAAACAATAACAATCAACAATTAATAAAAAATAACAATTAACAATGAACAATGATTTGATATGAGATTGCAGTACTCTGTAGCATACTGTAATCCTGACAATGCTCGCACGCGGACCGATCAACCCACATGAATCGGTATACCAACATCAATGACCCAGGGACAAAGATTTGATATGAGATTGTAGTACTCTAAAGAATATTGTAATCTCGACAATGCGCACACGCGGACCGATCAGCCCACATGAGCCGGTATATCATTGTCAATGAACAAAACACAAAGAGAAAAGCAAGGAACTATGGCCAATAAAGTTTAACAATGAAAAGTAAACAAGCACAATAAAATTAGCTAGTAAATAATTAAACAAATTAATGGATAGGTCAACATTTAAATAGTGTTGAAGGTTATAGTCATCGAAATATACCTTAATTGACGGATAAAATGAATAAATTGTCCCCTTTGACTTTGAATAAATCTGATTGTATAAATATAGTAAATAGTAATAATATTAATATAAAGAGTAATTAGATTAAATGAGATAAATTAGGAATTGAGATGAAAAAATTAGATGGAAAAATGACCCAAACCAAATAAATGGGTTGTTGGAAGAAAGATGTCCAAAGGAATTGGATTTGATAGTTATTCAAAAGAGGGCTTTGATGCCCTTTCTTCCTTTTTTCAATACACAACAGAGAGATAAAGAGAGTTAGAGCAAGGAAGGGAAAGAGGGCACTAATGGGTTATGGCAGCACGGAGCAGCAACAGAGGATGACAGGCGGTGGTCGGAAAAGCCAGAGGAAGCCGGAAATTAAGCGGACCGCGAAGATGACCACCACAGCAGTGGTGGTTGCGGTGGGTCGGTCGGGAACAGGGGCAAGAGCGGTGTTTTCGGGGTGGTTTTGGGCAGCTATAGACGTGTTTTCCGGTGAGATTTTGTCACAAATTGGTAAATATAATCTTAAATTGATGAATTTGGGTTATGGATGTGAGTTTGGATTCAATTTTGGTTTAGCATTGATTTGAGATAGAGATGTAAGAAAGAGATGGGTGTGGGTGAAATGGATGCTTTTGATGTGGCTTGGGTGGCGAAAATGGTGGTTGGAGGTGGTTCTGGTGGCAGTGATGATTTGGGTGTTGGTGGCAGATGATGGTGGTGGTGACGGTGGTGATGATGGGGTCGTGATTGGTGGCTGAATGGTGGTGTGTGGATGGTGGACGAGAAAGACGGAGAAGAAGAAGATGATGGTGATCCAATACTCAATCTGCTTGAATATTTAAAGGAATTGAGAATGATTATTTTATGAATGTGTTCTACATTTTCTGCACATGATTTGTGAAGCTTTGATGAATTTCTAGAAAGCCATGGGAGGCTTGAGGAGGAAGAAGAAGGATTTGATAGGGGAGGATGGTGATGGTGTCAGTAAAAATACTTTGATTATATCAAAAGTAGGTAAAAATAAAATATTTATAAATATTATTTTGTACCAAATAAGGAAAATGTGCACAAAAAGATTAATTTATAAAATATGAAAGGAAAATGTGTGAAATATATATAATATCATACTGTTTTGCAAAATTAATAAGTATAACATGAAAAATGTGTGAAATAGATTAATTAATAAAATTCAAAATTATAAGAGCTCCCATTTAACTATTGAAAATACTCATATTTGAGTAAATATAATGTATTGAAAAGTAAAGAAATTTAGCTAACTAAATCAAATAATACACCATAATTGAAATTAAAATTTTAATTAGGATAATAAATCTTGTTTAAATATATAACTTATTTCTCTCTCTAGGAGAGCATCTCTCACTAGGCGATTACTAGGCGAATTGGGGATGCTGCTCTGCTTTGCTTATGAGAGAGGAATTAAGTGCTGATTACTTGATGTTACTCGATAGAGTAATTTTTATATATATATTCAAAGTTGCTTCTTCATCCTTGCTCGTTAGAACGTCCATGATTTGCTGATTCCTTCAAGTATTGAAGATCGATGCTTAAGATTCTGGGAGGTTATCTTGCATCTGGGTTTCGATTGAAGTCTGGTCTGTTTCGTTTTGAAGTCTCCGACCTCCAGGAACACACAGAAAATCGTCTCCTGTTTATTTTTGATTTGAAGTCTCCGATCTAATGCATCTGGGTTGTTTTCGATTTAATTGAAGTTTATGCAAAGATCCAGATCTACTCCTGCATTTCGGGTGGAAGAAATTCTTTGTGTGCTACTCCATTCAATTATAGGAAAACATCGGCTAGGGAATCTGGGAGGAACCTACAAACTACTATGGCTTGTTTCGATTTGAAGGAAGCTTACAACAAGATCCATATCTGCTCCTAAAGAACAAGCAATTCAGGGTTGCTCGGTATCGAATTCGAGCTCATTGTTCTTCTGGGTTTCAATTCAAAGTTCTTTGCTCGCCTGTGTATTACGCCTGGTATTCAATTTACAATAAGCTGCTCTGGGATACGAATTAATTCATTGTTCGTCCCTATATCCCCCGATCTATTACGTTCTGTTTCAAACTGCATCACATTGATTCAAGACTAAACAATTCTGGGTTTAGCCTTACTGTTTTACCAAGGAACGTGGGTCATTTCATCTACACTGGTTATATTTACTTGATCTGATTAAGAGGAGGTCTACTACTCTGGAGAATTTATAGAAGGTTTAGAGCATCAACATGTTGTTTCTCACTTCAGCGCCTTAATAGGAGAGCGAGATCTGAGTCTTCGATTTATCCTACCTAAATCGGCAGAGGGGAATCTCTATGCAGAAATCAATGAAGATGATGTTGTCATCGAATCTTGGGAGAATTCGATTCGGTGCCGAATATTGGGAATGAATTTACCATTCCAAGAAATGAAGGATTTCCTAGGTCGAATCTGGAACAACATGGAGATTGACAAAATCTGCAAAGCTCGTAAGGGAGTGTTTGTTGTTATGTTCAAGGATGAACAGCACAAGCATATGGTTCTTGGAAAAGGTGTGTATTACTGTGGTAACAAACCTATGATTGTGAGAGATTGGAATGAAGACCTCAGCATCGATACTGATTCAATACTGTCTCTACCTATTTGGGTTATTCTTCCTAAATTGGATGTGAAGTATTGGAATGCAAATGGATTCAGCAAAATAGATAGCACACTGGGGATCCCGATTAAGACTTGCCATAGAACAAGAGATAAAATAGATCTAACTGCAGCCAGATGGATGGTGGAGATGAATGTAGATGGCAAGTTTCCTGATATTATCAATTTTGCTGATAATGGCTTGATTATCTCTCAGAAGGTGATGTATGACTGGAAGCCGATGAAGAGTTCATATTGCAAAAACTTTGGTCACGATATTGGTGAATGCCAATTAAAAACCAAGAAAAGTAAAAGCATTGCAATTAAGCCAATTATGAAGGAAGTAAGTACTACTACTAAAGTTGTTCCTGATTCTCCAGTGACTAAGGTTATTTCTGATCCGCCATCGACAAGCGCAAACACAGCTTCTCCTACCCCCAATTTTACCAATCATTCAATTCCAACTCCTTCAGTACCCTCTAAAGGCCTGCCTCCAGGTTCTAGTAGACCTCGCACTATCCTAGCTGGTGAGGTTCTAAAATCATTCCAAAAGGCAGAAGGGTCTTTTCCTAAGGGATATGGTTAATATAATGAGTTGGAATGTTAGAGGGTGTGGTAGAATAAATAAGCAAGTTGACATTCGTCAATTTTTGCATAAACATCATGTTAGTCTTGTCGGTTTACTCGAAGTAAAAACAAAAAATGAAAAAATGGCGGAGTTGGGGGCGCATATGCTGAGTGGTTGGAAATTTGCTCATAATGCTGGAATTGATGGTAAATGCAGGATTCTAGTTGGTTGGAAACCTAGCGTTTATAATGCGGAGGTGTTGGAAATTCACTCTCAATGGATCCATATTTCTATTACTAACCTTGCTGATGGTTTTAAGTTCAAAGTCACCTTTGTCTATGGCTCCAATAATTTGCAAGAACGAAAGTACATGTGGGAGAGATTATCGATCCTTGCTAATGAGATTCATGAGGGCTGGTTAATACTTGGAGATTTTAACTCAGTTCTGAAACCGGAGGATAGAACTGGGGGTACACAGGTTGAATTCTTTGAGGTGGTTTATTTTTATGAGTGTATTCAATCCAATAATCTGCATGAGTTGAGCTATACTGGTGATCATTTCACTTGGACCAATTCCCCTGTATTGTCAAAAATTGATAGAGCTTTCTCTAACGAAGACTGGTACACTCAAGGAAGGTATGTGCATACAAGTTTCCTTCTTTTTGGCTTGTCTGATCACACACCAATCTTGTTAACATTTCCTACAGCTCCTGTGCGTAAGTATTCTTTTAAATACTGTAAGATGTGGCAGAATTCTAGTATTTATAATAATATTGTTGGGGAGGCTCTATCTGGAGTCAGAGTAGGCTTAAAGATATATCAGTTCACCAATTTCTTTTGTCCCTACGAGTTCCTCTGCAAAAACTTCATAGAGATCAGTTTTATGATCTTCATCAACAAGTGGAAAAGTGTAGGAATGACTTGGAAAATGTCCAGGTGGATTTGATGAATGATAAGAATAACAACACTCTCATTAATCTGGAGAAGGAAAAAGGAAACTACTATTTACAGTTTTGGATTCAGCCCAAATGCTAATTAAGCATCAATCTAAGCTGAATTGGCTAAACTTTGGTGATTGCCCTTCTCTTGTGTTGTTTGGAAAAATGAAAAAGAGACAGACTGGTTCTTATGTTTATTCCTTAGTAAATGAGGATAGTATTTTGGTCGAGGGTTTTGAGAATGTGGCTGCTATTGTTTTGCACTACTTTGAGAAGCTGTTGGGGGCCCAACCATACATCAGAAGTCATATCAAATTTGATATTGTTCAGAAGGGCAACTTGCTGAATATAGATCCACAACTGAAACTGCTGTCTCCTGTTACTATAGAGCAAATCTGAGACATTGTGTTTTCAATTTCCCAGTTTAAAGCCCCAGGTCCGGATGGGTTTAGTAGCTCTTTCTGTCATTACAATTGGGGGATTATTGGGAACATGTTCTACGATGCTATCATGGAATGCTTGGACACAGGGTCTATCCTGTCTAGCATTAATGACACAATAATTTCTTTGATTCCCAAGAAGATAAATCCTCAAAACCCAGCTGATTTCCGACCAATTTCATGCTGCAATGTGTCTTATAAATGCCTCTCAAAAATTCTTTGTGCTCGTTTAAAGAATGTCTTACCTGATATCATCAATCCCAGTCAAGGGGCCTTTGTGCAAGGTCGGGAAATTGTTCAGAACATATTATTATGCCAAGAAATCGCCCAAGGATATAATAGAAGAAAGTTATCCCCTCGATGTATCATGAAGATCGATCTGAGGAAAGCTTATGATTCAATCTTTTGGGAAAGCATTGAAGAAGCTTTAAAAGCTTTCCAATTTCCCCCAAGATTTATTCAGTGGATTATGATGTGCGTTTCTTCCCCTTCGTATTCCATTAACATCAACGGCCAACATCATGGTCATTTCAAGGGAGGTTGAGGCTTAAGGCAAGGTGATCCATTATCTCCTCTTTTATTTGTTATTGTTATGGAGTACCTTTCTCGTTTACTGCAAAATCTGCAATATGATCCTGTCTTCAAGTATCATCCGGGATGCAAGGCAATGAAAATCAATCACCTCATATTTGCTGATGATATGGTGATTTTTTGCTCTGCAAACCGGGAATCTATTAACTGTATTGCAAAAGTGCTGAACCATTTTGCCGAGACTACGGGGTTGAATGCTAACCAAAAGAAGTCTACCATTGTGTTTGCTGGTTGCGAAGATACTATGTCTCAGCATTTGGCAGATATTTTGGGATTTACCCAAGGTAATTTCCCTCTGAAGTATCTAGGGGTTCCCATCACAACTGGAAGAGTTGGTAAATTTGACTGCTTCTGTCTGGTGGAGAAAATTACTTCAAAAATCAGGATATGGTCTTCTAGACATCTGTCCTATGCAGCCAGAATTCAACTGGTAAATTCCGATCTGCTGAGCATTGTAGGTTACTGGTCAAACATTTTTGTACTACCGAGTAATGTTATTGACCAGATTGTTAAAATCTGCCGGACCTTCATTTGGTCAGGCAGCTGCAACTCCCACAGAATCCCTCTTATAGGTTGGGACACCCTCTGTTCCCCTAAAAACATGGTGGTACTGGCCTGAGAAACCCGCGAATCTGGAATATTGCTACTATTGCTAAGCTGGTGTGCGATGTGACTATGATAAAGGACAACCTTTGGGTTCGTTGGGTACATGAAAGATACATCAAATCAAAAAATTGGTGGCTCTATAAGCCACCAATTACCAGTTCTTGGTCATGGAAACAAATCTGCAAGATCAAAGAGAAGGTTAAGCTGGGCAATCATGACGAATGGGATTGGAAGGGAGTGGAAAATGGCAGGTTATTTGTTCGCAAGTGCTATAATTCTTTATTTGATAACAAAGAAAAATGGCCTCTAAATCACATTGTTTGGAATGGTGGCTCTCCCCCTCGTCATATGTTCTTGGCTTGGGTTGCTTCACATTATAAACTACTAGTATCAGCTCGTCTGGCTGCCCATGGTAGTAATATAGAGACAACTTGCTGTTTGTGCAACCAGTTGGAGGAAACTATGGATCATTTATTTGTATCGTGCCCCTTCATAAAGAGAGTAATGTCCCATTTTTGCAGAAAATGGCAAATTCAATTCAGCTTCATTTCTTTATCTCAATGGCTCTCTAATTGGAAGAATGTGAGGAGGATTTGGTGTCTCAAAACCATTATGGCAGCTTTAGCTACCTCTACTATTGCTATTGTTTGGGAAGCTAGAAACTACAAAAAATTTCCTGGAAGTCATAAACCTTTATCAGAGGATGAAGTCGTAAAGAAAATCCAGTTTACTATTGTACACAGGTTTTTGTTTTTGTCAAAGAATAGTTCTAAATACAATCGTTGTATAGATTTGCTTCTCCAATAGGTTGCACCCTTCTGGACTCTTTTGGTTTTTTGGGCCTGATGTTGTATTCTTTGGACTTTGTTCTAAGTCTTTGGTAATGAAGAGTGTTAATTCTGCCAAAAAAACAAATAAATAAATCTTGTTTAAAAAAACGGGGTGTTACAGGTCACGCATACTAACTCAACACATATTATTTACTTCTTTTTCCAATATGTACATGGAGTCATATAGCATATAAATGAAGGGTTAACATAACCATGGTTCTAAGTATGGTATTACTGAGTTTAGGAAAGGTCTAGTACCACATGTTTTCGCATCGAGGCACTTTCCCTATATGGAATTTATAACGAAAATGTGTTGAGTGTTGCTCTTTGGACTTCGAGGAAGCCATAGAGTGTAACATGGGTGAGATGAGATATCAAATTCTTGGCGATGTAAGTGCATCACACAAGTTGTGACTGCCCGCTCTCGGGATAAGTCCTAGGTTTAAAACTCTAAACCAACGCTTTTGTGCTCCCTTACCATAAAGGCCCGAGAGTACCCTCGTATACAATATGCCTAAAATTGTAAAATTGTGAAATAAATTAATTCCTCCTTTTTATAAATTCACAGAAATTCAATTTTTCAAGTTTTACCTTCTTTTAAAGTTTAAGTCCCCAGTGGAGTCGCCAATCTATAATCCCCGAAAAATTCCCGTGCAGAAAATTTATTTCGAAGTGCTACTTAAATTGGGAGTCGACTAAGGCTACTTAATCCTTGAATAAGGACATTGATTTAAACTACCAACAATTCTTATTAAACTTGAAGTTTTAAATTTAATTCCAAAATTTCAATAATTCAAGCGGGTAATTATAATCAAAATTTAAACAATAATACGAAGAAAAACCGACTCAAGGCAAACAGTCCACTAGTCTGATACCCAAGGCCAGGAAGCCTTCAAAGTATCAGGTCAGTGGCCCAGTTTGCTCAAAAGGTTGAAAATTTGCAATCCAGCAAGAAAAGCCAAGAGGTTTTTCTACTGTCTGCCTCGACATTTTCTTGTTTTTATGCATATTATCGTTTAATTTAAATCATGATTAAAGAACGAATTACCAAGACTCTATCAAATTAAATTATGCAAACCAAATTTTAGAGGGTTGTCAATTGCTTTTTAGAAGAAACATCGAACTTTACGAAAAAACTGACTCTGACCTACGAATAGAAATTGGATTCAGGGGTAAGGTTACGAGGCTTATAATTACATTATCAGACTCGCCTATTTTTGAACAAAGACTCTACTAAAATCAAATTTACGCGAATAAAGAAAAGCATGAGGAATTTGTAAGAATTTCACAAAGTTACTATTATGTCATGCATTATAAAAAATATACAGTTAAAGTTGTACAATTATTGACTATTCAAGTTTACATGATAAAACAAGAATTAAAAGAAAATAAAAGATTAGAGAACCTAATTAAGCAATTAGTATGCAAAGGTGAAGGTCAAGAAAAGGAGAGAGAATTGGAGAATACTACTAGTATCAGTACGCCAACAAGGATTCAAATGTGAAGTAAATAAAAGAATGGAGGCTTGTGTGTATAGGTGGAGAGTTGCGGAATAAATGATGTTTGCGAGAATATCCCGTAAAATCAAATAATTGAGATTATGATAAGATTTTTAGCAATTAGACGAGGAAAAATATTATTTCCATAAAGAGAAAAGCCTTCAGGCTTTCAAGGGGAAACAATAAATATTTCCTCAATTAAATGGAGGAAGATAATATTTTCCTGATAGCAAAGTCTCCTGGTTTTCTTATGGAAATATGAAATATCGATTATTTTATGGAGAATGGGGATGAAATAATGTCAACCGAAATTTGAATATTCGGGAATAAATAGAAAAGCCTGGATGCTTTTCAAATGGAAATAGGAAATATGTCGAATATTTTGTGGAAAATGAGGATCAAAGAAAGTCAATTGAAATTTGAATAATCGACGATAAAATAAAAAAGCCTGGAGGCTTTTGTAATGGCAATAAGAAATATTTCGATTATTTTGTGGAAAATGTGGACGAAATAATGCCAAAGCGATAATTAAATATTCAACAATAAAATAGAAAAGCCTGAAGGCTTTTCTTATTTGACCACACTTTTCTCATCTTGGGATATTCGAAATGGGTCAAAGCAAACTAGAAAAGCCTGGAAACTTTTCTCATTTATCCGCATTTCTCAAATGTTGGGTTTGAAAAAATTGGTCAACACCAACTAGAAAAGACAGGAAGCTTTTCTAATTTAGCCGCATTTTTTGGATGGGTCAACCCTCGATTTGGCACATGGTTTGAACAAAATGGGCTGACAAATTTAGGCTTTGGGTTGTCTCTTTTGGATTTCTTCTTTGCATGCTAATTATTTTTTTGCCAGAAATTATACTAAAATACTGGTACAAAATTCGTTGTCTACAACATTATTTGAAATACATAGCCAAATAGTCACCATGATTATATTGATGTCCTTCTTTAACCCCACCTAGCCTTTGTTTACCTTTTTTCTTTTTTGTGATTGAACCCTTAAATTGCTAGCCATGACCTATTTTAATTCCCTACCTTATACTTTGCTTTTGGAGTTGTGAGGGTTCATCATTTCGAGAGTAGAGATAGGTTTGGGTTGGTTTTGAATTGAAATTGGAAGTTGGGGTGCTATTTTGATCATGTTTGAATTGGGGATAAACTTGCATTTCCCCAATTAAGCAAAACTATCAAATGTGAGTGTCTTGTTCATGTACATGTTGCTAAGGGACCGAATTTTATTGGTTGTATGAATATCTAAATTGTGATGTCCCTAGCATGATGCCTTATTATGCACATTCATATCGTAGTGATGGAACCTGTGCAATTATTCTTCCCCTTTAATCTCCTACCAAAAAAGAAAAAAATTGTAAAAAAAAAAAAAAAAAGAAATGGAAAACAAGTGATTAAGAGGGAATTACTATTCTTAATGGAAGTTTCCAACCTAAGTGTGAGGGTGTTTTTGGACTCCAGCTGAGAGATAAGGGAGTAAGTGAGAGTCATACCCTGCTTAGGAAAGTGTTTAAGTTGAGAGGCAATTTTGGTGAGATTAACTCCAAGCATGGCCTTTTTAGCTCCACTATCCGCAAATGATTACCACTCCCTTCCCCTTAACCTAAGCCCCATTACAACCTAAAAGACCTCTTGATTGTCACTTGTGCATGCACATTAATGACGGAGAGCGAGATTCTTACCAATCCTATGGTAGGTTGCTCTTCTTGGTCTGAGTAGTGAACCCACTAAGTTTATATATTGAGAGTTGGAGTGTACAACATTACTCTAAAGTGAGGTTTTTTCATCAATTGCCCTACGTTCATTGCCAACTGCCCAACGTTCCTCTGGGCGCTGCCCGCGCCTGCTCCTTGACACCTTCAATATAAAAGGGGCCGTGACATTTTCAAAGGGAGTTCGAATTTCCGCGGTTCAAAGTTCTAATTTTACCCTAATTTTGTAGACTTTTCGAGCCATCGACGAGAAGAGTGGAGATCTACTTGGGTAACATAAGGAGATCGAATGCAACCCTTCGGATCGTAGTTATTTCTATATATCTATTTTCATTAAGTTTCCTAGTCTATCTTTTGTTATCGTTGCGTATGTCACTATTAATTATGAGTAGTTAGATTTTTGTTTTTGTTTACGGGACAAACTGGATGTTAATTAATTGACATTCATCGCTTAATTTCAGTATGAAGTAGTTATTTCAGTTTATTTAATCATTGTGGTTTGTATGTCATAGTAATTGATTGATCACCTTTTACTTGGTTTAGATTCTTAATATCGGGTCGAAATATTGTTATTTTGAATTGGATTGACAAGGATTAAATAGGCATAGAACTCGGTTAGAAATAATGTGTTCATGCTTAGGGTTGTTATATAATATATTTTATCCTTGATTGAATTAAATAGGCATGAGAATAGGTGTTTAGTTTAATCATTGTAACTCACCCCGGATCGAAAGATTGTTGTGATAGGCGTTAGTACGATTATACACCCCGAACATTATCAAACTACTAATTACTGGAATTAACACCTAATTGTTAGTTAACTAAAGTAGACTCCGCTGAACGACTTTCATCATCTGTTAAACCCAAAAATTTATTGCTTTGTTAGTTTAGTTTAGTCATAGAACAAGAAAAACTCAACCTTTGGCTGACCTAGCATACTTTGTAGCGAGATAGTTTAGTGCGTAGTTTGAGCAAGTTCTCGAGAGAACGACTTTGATATACTATATAGTACCCCGTGCACTTAAGGCGTATCATTATTTGATGTCAATATGTAGCGAGATAGTTTAGTGCGTAGCGAGATAGTAATGAACACATAAAATTGATGGACGAATACTATTATTTAGTCTCATCTCATAAAAGGTAGGAACAAGAGTAATTTTAGAAAATTCACTTTCCTTGTTAAGCATTTTTCTAAAATATGTATATACATATAAGAATTGAAAAATTAAGAAAAAAAGAGGAATGAGAATGGATAGGATGAGAAGGGAAATTATGTGAGAAGGTGAGAAGGGTCATTATGGACTCTTAGATCTTGATCCAAGGCCTCTCATTATTTCAAGATTTTTCAATTTTTTTTGGTTGAGAATTACAGAGGGCACAAGTCTCTAAGTGGGAAAAAAAAGAAAAACAATAGAAAATTTATTGCTTCCTAGGAAATATAAACACATGATATTACCAAGGCGGCTGCATTTATAACATGCTTTTTTTATGATGATGAATGCTTATCAACTAAATAGAAGGGAGAAAAAAGGAAAAAAAGAAAGTTGGGCGCTGATGTCCATTTATTATCGCTTTGATGTCCATGTGTTCATTACTTGATGCTCATATGTGCCTATTACTTGATGTCCAAGTATATGTTACTTGATGTTCGTTTATTTATTACTTTATGTTTGTATGTTTATTATTTAATGTCCATGTGTTTATTATTTGTTGTGACCCTTCCATGCATGTGTTTATTATTTATCACTTTGATGTATATGTGTTCATTACTTGATGTTCATATCTAACTTTTGCTTGATGTCCATGCATATATTACTTGATGTCAATATGTTTATTACTAGATGTCCATCAATTTAGTTCGAACATGATGTGATGGGAATCAGCTCAAGCATGCCCAAGCCTTCGGTTTTCCAGTGTTTTCTTCGGTTTTCCAAGAAGGGAGTTGATCGTTTGGCAGGCCAATGTCCTACACCTCGTGAGGCATCTCCAGTGTTTACTTCGGTTTTCCCAGACATAGCGGCCAATTTTCTCAGACTGAAGGTCGTTCACATATCACGTTCTGGGTATGGGTAAAGGACGTTCATCTATAGCTGCTTATGTTTGAAATGAGATATCGACTATTGTAATAAAACATCATTAGCTTCTTTAAACCTAATTATGAGGTTTTCTTTTTGTTAAAGAAACCCCTAATTAGTTGGATTAGTTACAATGTTCATTCAGGTATATAAACCCATTTTTGTAATCGGCATTAAAAAAAACTAATCTGAATATTCCTCTAAATTCGAGAAGCTCCTTTGCTCTCAAGGTTGTGAGTATCCTAAACTCTCATTTCTACTACTGTAACTTGATTTGGCTAATCAAGTAGGTGATTGGTAGAACTTAATCGAATTCTTGGAAGGAGAATCTGTAACTAAGAAGGAGATTAAGGAGCCCTTGTGATAATCGATCATGGTGAGTCTGTAATAATTGATTTTCACTTGTTCTATCTTCTGTTTTAGTCGTTTTCTTGGTTCATTATTGTTGGTCGATTCATTTAGGTTGTTGTTGAGCTGAAATTGGGACGCTAAACCACATTGATGATCTTAGCTGATTAGAGAATCCATTTATTTTGCCGGGATACATCATAATTTGGTACCAGAGCTAGATTTCTGTCTTGGTGGGAGTTTTGATCGATTTCATTTCATGCTCTGTTATTAGCAATGGCGTCTAGTCAAATTTCCCAAAATCAAGAGCAACTTATGAAAGAGAAGGAGGAATTAGAGCAGCGAGTGAAGTTCCTTTCACATTAATTGAAACATTATATATATCTACGCCGAGAAGAAATTCAGGATTTAGAGGAGGTTGGTTTTGATTCGGGAAATCCATTTGGGGATGAGGAAAATAGGGTACGAAACCATTGCAGAAGACGAGCACCACAGGAAGAAAGGCTTGACTTCAAGGTCGACATTCCTGATTATGAAGGAGAACTTGACCATGAGGCTTTCTTAGATTGGCTACAAACAGTGGAGAGGGTCTTTGATCATAAGGATATCCAAAACGATAAGAAGGTAAAACTCATTGCTCTAAAGTTGAGAAAACATGCCTCTATTTGGTGGACTAATTTGCAGAAGAAAAGGGTTTCTATTGGAAAGGAGAAGGTGCGTTCATGGGAGAAAATGAAGAAGAAGCTACAAGCAAAATTCCTTCCGGCTAGTTACCTCAATGATAATTACGTGAAGCTCCAACACATGGCTCAAGGTAACAAGTCTGTTGAAGAATACACTAAGGAATTTGAGCATTTGATTTAGAGGTGTGACCTTAAGGAAGATGAACCTCAAACCCTTGTGAGGTATCTCTCTGGTCTGGATGAAAGGATAAAAAATGTTGTGGAATTGCATCCTTATTCTACCCTTGATGAATTGAGTTCATTGGCACACAAGGTAGAGCTGCAAAAAAGAAACAAAGGGAAGGAAGTAACCCATAAACCCCAACCTCAAACACGCTCATATCCATTTTAGAACCCAAATCACCCTCCATAAAAACAGCCTTACCCATTCAACTTTCCAACCACTAAACCCCCACAAAATACCCAAATTTATACTGCATAAAAGTCTAACCCTACTGAACCCAAAACCTACAGCCCCCAAAGGTGTTTTAGGTGCCAAGGACTAGGACACATTGCATCTAAATGTCCTAATAAACGAATGGTGTCACTTATGGAATATCAAACTGCTTTGTTCGTTGCACCTGAACCAGGTTTGGAAGAGGAGTATGAGAAGGAGTTATAGGGTGAACCAGTTTATGATGAGGTAATTGAGGATCCAGACGAAGGAGAAATGTTGGTGGTGAGGAGAGTTCTTAGTAGCTCTTCTATGCAAGAGGGACAGGAGGATAGGGAGAACATCTTTCATTCACGATGTACTATCAATGGGAAGGTGTGTTCGTTGATTATTAAAGGAGGAAGTTACACCAATGCTGCCTCACAGTCCATGGTGAACAAGCTGAGGTTGCAAACCAACCCTCATACGGCTCCTTATACTATTCAGTAGCTTAATCAAGGCAAGGGCATTCAAGTGAATCAGAGATGCTTGGTGAACTTATCTATAGGTAAATCCTTCAAAGACTCACTTTGGTGTGACATATTACCTGTGGATGCTTATCATGTTTTGCTTGGTAGGTCTTGGTTGTTTGATAGAGCTGTGCATAATGGGGGAGAGCCAACACATATACCCTTGTGTCTGATCACAAGAAGATTACCCTTGTACCCCTCAAACCTACCCAACTTTCAAAACCCAAGGAGAATGTGGTTGTTGAACCCAATTTGATCACACTCTTGATTGTTGAACACCATGAGTTTCATGAACATTAGGACTTTATTCTCTTGAACCAAAACACAAGCCTAAGTTCAACAAATAGCCACTCCCTTCTTACCCCCTCTTTTGGAACACTATTCCTTTGTGTTTCCTGAAGAGATTCCCTCTGGTTTGCCTCCAAAGAGAGATATCCAACACAAGATTGACCTCATACTTGGGTCAATACTCCCTAATAAACCAGCTTACCGCAAGAAACTCAATGATGCCCAGGAGATCCAAAGGTAGGTAGATGACCTTCGTGCAAAGGGATATATATCAGGGAGAGTTTAAGTCCTTGTGCTGTGCTAGCCTTATTGGTACCAAAGAAAGATGGAAGTCAAAGGATGTGCGTTGATTGTCGAGCCATCAACAAAATCACAATCAAGTATAGGTATCCTATACCTAGACTTGAGGACTTATTGGACGAGCTCCATGGTGCTAAGGTCTTTTCGAAGATTGATTTGAGAAGTGGATATTATCAGATAAGGATGTTTGAAGGAGACGAATGGAAGACTGCCTTTAAGACTAAAGGAGGTTTCTATGAATGGTTGGTAATGCCATTTGGTTTAACTAACGCTCCTTCAACCTTTATGAGATTGATGAACCAAGTTCTAAAGGCCCTTATAGGCAAGTGTGTTGTTGTCTACTTTGATGACATAATTGTTTATAGTCACAATGAAGAGGATCATGTCAAGCATTTACAAGCGGTGATGGAGATTGTTCGGTCTCGTTCTGAGCCGAATTTCTTCTATTTTATAGGGTATTTTTGCTTGTCTTTAATAATTATTTTAGTAGTCTTATTATGTTTTTACTCTTTTATTAGATTTTATAGCATTTTATTATTTTTGTTATTATTATTGTTAATATGAATCAATAATATAAATATTGAAAATAAATAGAAACCTATTCTAATCTATTCCTAATTACTAGCCCAAATTCTCCCTATTTCCTCATCTTTCCCCATCTTTCTCGGCCCATCCCAACACTCACCAAATGCAACCTCTTCTTTTATTTTCTTTTTGTGTGTGTCTTTTTCTTTTATTTTGGGGTTGCTTACCTACTTCTGTTTCCATTTGAGGACACGACAACCTCTTTGTGTTGGAGTGTGAGGGTAGTTTGCATTCCAGTTTTCAAGTCTAAGAAAAGAAAAAAAAGAGTCATTTTGTAAATATTTTAGTTTCTTAATTCTTTAGTCCTTAGTGTCTTTCATAGTTTGACTTTCCTTTTTGATCTTGCATATGAACCAGTTACACATAGTATGATTTTCTTGTTTATTCCTAACTTTTGGTGTGATGTTCTTCGGATCGTGGATCGAGTTGCTTTTATTGAAGATTCTGAGGTAACCTCTTCCCACCCTCTCTCTATGTGAATATATCATTTATCCATGATGCATGCTTGCTTTTCTTTTTGGGTGGCGAACCCCTTGAGTGTGAATGTTGGACATATATTGTTGTTGGAGCCGTGTGGGCTCGGGTCGCCTCCGCTTTTTATGTGATAAGTGTCTGTATATATGTTTTTCTTGGTTTTCTACCTTACTTGAGACACCCTTCTCATGATGGAGACATTGTGATGTCTTGTGTTGGAGTGGGGAGTGGTATTTTCCATTTGTCATGGGTAGATCACCTAGTTTTTGAATCTTTTGTTTTCGTTTTTCTTAGTTTGTGTCTAAAAGTTTGAAAATGTTGGTGTGAAAAAGGAGAAAAAAGGGAGTGAAAAACCTTTTTCGTTTTTCGTTTTGTTTTGTTTTTGCTTCGTTTCTTGGATTTTGTTGTCAAAATTGGGAAGTCGTTCTTAATATTCTTTAAAAGATACCGGTTTGAGCAAGGTCCCTGATTCTTTTCACGTTCTGGTTGAAACTAGTAGATTCTATGGATTCATATCCGAGCTTATTTTCTAAAAAGTAAGAAAGAAAAAAAAGGGAGAAATGCAAATGCAAAAGCAAAAGCAAAAGAAAGAAAAAGGGAGTAACATTAAATAAATTGATTAGGTGGGGCGTGTCGGCTGAACGACATCAACCACCATACACTTAGCCAACCTACACGGGACCGGTATTAACGGTACGACGCTATTACCCCTTAAGCCTCCTTCTATATAGTTCGTGACGAAGAGGTGAATGGAAAAGACTGTGTTGGGAGGGTAAACCCTATTTTGGACCGTTCCAATTCTCGAAAATAAGGCTAATACCGACCACTAAAAAAAAGTAAAGTAAAAAAAGTAAGAGAATTTTGTTGGGAATATCCAACCCAAAAAGAAAGTTTAAAGTGTTAATAAAGTGAGGGGTCTTTGCTTGCATCACCTGCGACCTTCACCAAGCCAAGGGCGACCAAATTCGGGAGAGGGAAACTCCTTTTTTATTTTCTGTCGTTCGCTTGTTTTAAGCTTGGGCGTTAGTCTTTGGGGTCGTTCGGAATCGGTTAGAACTTTCTAAACTTTTACGCAAGTGGGATTTAACTTTGCATAAGGTGTAAGGGATCGAAAACTCCTGAGATTGGCAGTTGTTTAAGTTAGGTTTATGTGAGATGCTCACAACGGTTCCTTTTGGAGGATTAATATCGTTTTCTTGATTGAAACAACTTGATTCATGAAACTAGCAGTCTTTCCTTTCTTTCTTTTCAAACTTGTTTTGTTTTTCACTTCCCCTCTCTCCTTTTTCTTTGGCTTTTGTGGGTATAGTTGCTATAAACCCTCACGAGACCTACCTCGTCCACCCAGGCTACCGGGGGGTTTAAAGGGCTTGATGATTGTGCCAAATGCATCCGCGCTTCCTGCGAAAGTGAGTTAGGGTTTTTAGATTCTTTTTCTAGTCCTTTTCATTGTTTTTAGTTTGCTCGGGGCGAGCAAACCCTTGAATTGGAGTGTTGCTCAGTCTCGTTCCGAGCCGAATTTCTTCTCGTTTATAGGGTATTTTTGCTTGTCTTTAATAATTATTTTAGTAGTCTTATTATGTTTTTACTCTTTTATTAGATTTTATAGCATTTTATTTTATTTTTTATTATTATTGTTAATATGAATCAAAAATATAAATATTGAAAATAAATAGAAACCTACTCTAACCAATTCCTAATTACTAGCCCAAATTCTCCTTATTCCCTCATCTTTCCCCATCTTTCTCGGCCCAGCGAAACACTCACCACAGCCCAAGCCTACTCCTTCTATCCGTGAACCCATACCCGTGAACCGACCTATCTAACCCAGCCGCCCCACTTATCCTACCCCGTTTTCCCCCTTTCCTCTCTCATTTCTACCCAGCCGAATAAACAACCCCTCAACCCTATGTTTCAATTCCCCCTTTCCCTATTTCTCTCACTCTCTTCGTCCTTTCTCATCTCCCTCTCTACTTCTTCTTTTCGCGCAGCAAGCCGACCAAACCTCCAACCAACTCCATCTCCTCCTCTCTTAATCTCTTCCATTATCTCCTTCTCTCTTCCCTTCCCTTCCATATTCTCAATTTCTCACGATTTCTCTCTCAGTCTCTCACTAATTTTCTCACCTCTTTTCGGTTGTAACTGATTTGAAGGAATGAACTGAAGAAGTACGAAGCAACTTCGCAGAACCATGGACGAATACACCTTCAAACCACCAAATGCATCTACACTGTCCACAAGGAAGAGGAAATCGATGGCTCAGATCGAAGGTTGAAGGGACGAACGCTACTATAAAAGAGGGGGAAGGAGCAGATTCGAGATTTATCAATGGTAGATTCTGGGAGTGACGACCACCAAATGCTTTGTTCAGTTTTGATGTAATGTTCGAATTGATATTAGATTGTTCTAAAATTCTGAATGAATTCGGTTCTTGGTTTGATTGGTTTGAATATGAGTTTTCAGTGATTTTGGTTCGAATTTGGTATGCTCGTTCTCTCCTTTCTTTCTCCTCTGATTCTCTTTCTCAGTTTTCCTTTCCTTCCTTCTCCTTCCTTTGTTCAAGCGATGGGCAATACGGAGGTGAGTGATGTTTCTGCTTCTCGTCTCTCTGTCTCTATTTTCTTCTTTCTTTTCTTGCTTTCAGGCAGTAGCAGTAGTAGAGTTAATTTATTACGTTTTCATTAGGTTAGGTTTCTGTTAGTATTAGGGTTTGGTTTTTGGACCTTCGTTCAGGTCAGATTAGGGTTCTCTTAGGTTAGTTCTTAAGGTTTTGTTTATAGTTTGTTTAGCTTTCTGTTTCAAAAGTTTCTTAAGTCTTTATTAGATTAGCGACAAAACAAATCCACTTTTAGTGACGAGGAGGGCTAAGGACCACAAATTCCACTCTCAAGTGAGGATTTGGGGATTCTTAGTAATCCAATTCACGATTTCTTGTTTGTTCGGGGGAAATCCAAGTAGATTGAAGATTAGTGAAGAACTTGGTTCATCGAAGGTATATCTTTCCCCTAATTTCATTGTTCATTCTAGTTTTTAATTCATGCTTTAATTGCTTTATTTGATTTCAGGCTTTTTATTGCTTTCTTATTTCTAGCTTTCTAATTGCTTTCATCTTTATTGCTTTCTTGATTATTACCATGTCTAGGTTAGTTTTATTGTTTTCCTTACATAATTTACTGCTTTCCGCATTGAGAAAACCCCAAACACAAACCAATTCCCCAAAACAAGCCTAAACACCCATCCTCATGGACCGACAACCCTACTAAAAACCACTAAAATATACAACCGAACAATGGCGCCGTTGCCGGGGATGGCGTTATTTGGTAGATTAGGCTATTGGTTTGTGTGTATATAGTTTATATGCTTTCTTGATTATGCTAGAAAAATGTACAACAAAAAGAGAAAAGTGAATATTGAAAAAAATAAAAAAATAAAAAGTTAGAAAAATAAAAATAAAAAGAGTTATGGATAGTCCCCAATTCCCCCAATTTGAGCATGAAATATTTTGGAGGTACTTTACTAGATTGCATGATTACCGTGCTCAATGTGAATTATATGGTGTCTTTTATGAGACATTATCTCTTTTGGGAATTGTTAGTGAGGATGTGAATTATGAGACCCGAAACCTTTTAGATTATTACGGGTTTTCTAGTTTAGTTGAAGAAAAAGCATGGGAGTTACTTGAATGGTTGTCTAGGGATTCCTATGAATTTGAGCAACAAAGTGTTAGTCCTAGCTTCCAACCTCCATATGTACCACCCTCCGGGACCTTTCCTGAACAATCATGTGAATGCCCTGTGTATGTTGATGATCAATCTTATAGTGGGGATTATATGGAAGATTGTTAAGATCTTTCCCAATGTGCCGATGTTGAGTCTCATTCCGTGTGCTTCTTGTGTGATTGGTCGTACCATAGTGCCGATTCTTGTTTGAAAGCTACAATGGCTACCTTTGAAGCGGAAGGGGGAAAATTATGTGCGACAATGAATGAGTGCATACGTGCATTGTTTCATGAATTGAATCATAGGGTAGAAACTCCTTCTTCGCAAATCGTCTTTTAGTCTTGAAATGCATGTTGATTCTTCTGTGTATGATGAGGATGATGACTACTATGACCGATCATGCCTTGGACTGCTTAACGATTCCTTAGCTCTAGCCCCACCTAGTGAGCATGAGGAACAAGATGATTCTATGTGTGATGATGAAGAACTTGATGATTACATGCTTGATGAGGAACCATTGTCCACACCATTGTCCATGCCTTTGTGTGAAGAAAAAGTTGAGATTGATGAATGTCATGATGCTTATGATATAATTGATGATACACTTATTGAGATTGAAATTGAATCTGCTGGGATTGAATGTGTGCTTGATACTGATTTGTTCACTTTCATTGAGGATCATTGCATTAGTGAGGCATTAGCTACCCTTGTATGTGAGTCCATTGATGTGCATTCTTGTAATGGTGAGCATAATTCTTTGGGGATTGATCATGATTGTTTGAACTTGGATTGTGGCAATGATGCTTTTGATAATGACATGCTTTATGAGTCATTCACTATGAGTTATGACCCGGAGCCTTCCACTTTCACTTTTGATGTTGTTTTGAATTATGCACGTTTGTCTTTTGATGTTGATAGTTCTTCTTGTGAGTCTGATATTGACGAAGATAAAGATGTGCTTGTTTGTGATGTTGGGAGTGTTATGATGTGGTCTAACCCTGCTTTTTCCTTATCACCCATTGATGATTATGATTATTATTTGGATGAAAGTTGTGATTTGGAATCTGTGTTTGATGAAAATTGCATGGATATTGAGTTTGAACCATTGTTGGCATCCAAGTATTCGCATGAGCATGTTCACGATTGTGTTGTATTGTTCCCTCTTGTTGATTTGTATACCCAATCTTCATTTACGAGTCAATGGGAGGATCTATTTGTCATGTCTCACTTCACCATGCCTAGGAAAGTCTCGTGCATTCATGTAGTCCGTCCTTTCTCAGACTTTTCTAAGGCATTTGATAAATTATTAAGGGCACTAATGTTTGTTTATGTGCCATTGCGAGTGTGCTCTTACCTACACCATTCTGAGATGCATGAGAGGATGCATGATTTGTTACTCTGGGCGTTGAATGGTTCTGACTTGGAGCCCGATATCGTGAGGTAAGAAGGAATGAGCTTATTGATAAGAAGCCTTCTAGGTAATATCCTTCCTCACCTATCTTGTATAGTAGTAAGTTAGTTTACTTTTCTTCTTTTATTTTCTTTTTGTGTGTGTCTTTTTCTTTTATTTTGGGTGCTTGCTTACCTACTTCTGTTTCCATTTGAGGACACGACAACCTCTTTGTGTTGGAGTGGGAGGGTAGTTTCCATTCCAGTTTTCAAGTCTAAGAAAAGAAAAAAAAGAGTCATATTGTAAATATTTTAGTTTCTTAATTCTTTAGTCCTTAGTGTCTTATATAGATTGATTTTCCTTTTTTATCTTGCATGTGAATCATTCACACATAGTATGATTTTCTTGTTTATTCCTAACTTTTGGTGTGATGTTCTTTGGATCATGGATCGAGTTGCTTTTATTGAAGATTCTGAGGTAACCTCTTTCCACCCTCTCTTTATGTGAATATATCATTGATCCATAATGCATGCTTGCTTTTCTTTTTGGGTGGCGAACCCCTTGAGTGTGAATGTTGGATATATATTGTTGTTGGAGCCATGTGGGCTACCGCTTTTTATGTGATAACTGTCTGTATATATGCTTTTCTTGGTTTTCTACCTTACTTGAGACACCCTTCTCATGATGGAGACATTATGATGTCTTGTGTTGGAGTGGGGAGTGGTATTTTCCATTTGTCATAGGTAGATCACATAGTTTTTGAGTCTTTTGTTTTCGTTTTTCTTAGTTTGTGTCTAAAAGTTTGAAAATGTTCGTGTGAAATCGGAGAAAAAAGGGAGTGAAAAACCTTTTTCGTTTTTCGTTTTGTTTTGTTTTTGCTTCGTTTCTTGGATTTTGTTGTCAAAATTGGGAAGTCGTTCTTAATATTCTTTAAAAGATACCGGTTTGAGCAAGGTCCCTGATTCTTTTCACGTTCTGGTTGAAACTGGTAGATTCTAGGGATTCATATCCGAGCTTATTTTCTAAAAAGTAAGAAAGAAAAAAAGGGAGAAAAGCAAAAGCAAAAGCAAAAGAAAGAAAAACGGAGCAATGTTAAATAAATTGATTAAGTGGGGCGTGTCGGCTGAACGACATCAACCACCATACACTTAGCCAACCTACACAAAACCAGTATTAAGGGTACGATGCTATTACCCTTTAAGCCTCCTTCTATATCGTTCGTGACGAAGAGGTGAATGGAAAAGACTGTGTTGGGAGGGTCAACCCCATTTTAGGCCGTTCCAATTCCCGAAAATAAGGCTAATATCGACCATCAAAAAAAGTAAAGTAAAAAAAAGTAAGACAATTTTGTTGGGAATATCCAACCCAAAAAGAAAGTTTAAAGTGTTAATAAAGTGAGGGGTCTTTGCTTGCATCACCTGCGGCCTTCACCAAGCCAAGGGCGACCAAATGCGGGGGAGGGCAACTCCTTGTCTATTTTCTGTTGTTCGCTTGTTTTAAGCTCGGGCGTGAGTCTTTGGGGTCGTTCGGAATCAGTTAGAACTTTCTAAACTTTTACGCAAGTGGGATTTAACTTTACATGAGGTGTAAGGGATCGAAAGCTCCTGAGATTGGCAGTTGTTTGAGTTAGGTGTATGTGAAATGCTCACAACGCTTCCTTTTGGAGGATTAAAATCGTTTTCTTGATTGAAACAACTTGATTCATGAAACTAGCAATGTTTCCTTTCTTTCTTTTCAAACTTGGTTTGTTTTTCACTTTCCCTCTCTCCTTTTTCTTTGCCTTTTGTGGGTATAGTAGCTATAGACCCTCACGAGACCTACCTCCTCCACCCGGGCTATCGGGGGGTTTCAAGGGCTTGATGCATGTGCTAAATGCATCCGCGATTCCTGCGAAAGTGAGTTAGGGATTTTAGTTTCTTTTTCTAGTCCTTTTCTTTGTTTTTAGCTTGCTGGGGGCAAGCAAACCCTTGTGTTGGAGTGTTGCACAGTCTCGTTCCGAGCCGAATTTCTTCTCTTTTATAGGGTATTTTTGCTTGTCTTTAATAATTATTTTAGTAGTCTTATTATGTTTTTACTCTTTTATTAGATTTTATAGTATTTTATTATTTTTGTTATAATTATTATTAATATGAATCAATAATATAAATATTGAAAATAAATAGAAACATATTCTAATCAATTCCTAATTACTAGCCCAAATTCTCCCTATTCCCTCATCTTTCCCCATCTTTCTCGGCCTAGCCCAACACTCACCATAGCCCAAGCCTACTCCTTCTATCCGTGAACCCAAACCCGTAAAACAACCTATGTAACCCAGCCGCCCCACTTATCCTAACTCGTTTTCCCCCTTTCCTCTCTCATTTCTACCCAGCCGAATAAACAACCCCTCAACCCTAAGTTTCAATTCCCCCTTTCCCTATTTCTCTCACTCTCTTCGTCCCTTTCTCATCTCCCTCTCTGCTTCTTCTTTTCACAAGAATACAAAATGACCAAACCTCCAACCAACTCCATCTCCTCCTCTCTTAGTTAATCTCTTCCATTATCTCCTTCTCTCTTTTCTTCCCTTCCATATTCTCAATTTCTCACGATTTCTCTCTCAGTCTCTCACTAATTTTCTCACCTCTTTTCTGTTGGAACAGAATTGAAGGAATTAACTGAAAAAGTACGAAGCAACTTCGCAGCACCATGGACGAATACACCTTCAAACCACCAAATGCATCTACACCGTCCACAAGGAAGAGGAAATCGAGGGCTCAGATCGAAGGTTGAAGGGACGAACGCTACTATAAAAGTGGAGGAAGGAATAAATTCGAAACTTATCAATGGTAGATTCTGGGAGTGACGCCCCAAGAGACTCCATTTAGGGTTAGGGTTTAATTTATTTTAGGTTTATTCATGTTTTAATTCAAGCTTTGAACTCTATTTTGCATCTCTTTTCGCTTTCCTTTTCATCGATTCTGGGTTTGTTTTGTTAATGCTTTGTTCAGTTTTGATGTAATGTTCTAATTGATATTTGATTGTTCTTAAGTTCTGAATGAATTCGGTTCTTGGTTTAATTTGGTTTGAATATGAGTTTTCAGTGATTTTGGTTTGAATTTGGTATGCTCGTTTTCTCCTTTCTTTCTCCTCTGATTCTCTTTCTCGGTTTTCCTTTCTTTCCTTCTCCTTCCTCTGTTCGAACGATGGGCAGTAGGGAGGTGAGTGATGTTTCTCCTTCTCGTCTCTTCTGATTTCTGTCTCGTCTCCCTGTCTCTATTTTCTTCTTTCTTTTCTTGCTTTCAGGCAGTAGCAATAATAGGGTTAGTTTATCAGGTTTTCATTTGGTTAGGTTTCTGTTAGTATTAGGGTTTGGTTTTTGGACCTTCGTTTAGGTCAGATTAGGGTTCTCCTAGGTTAGTTCTTAGGGTTTTGTTTAGAGTTTGTTTAGCTTTCTGTTTCAAAAGTTCCTTAAGTCTTTATTAGATTAGCAACAAAACAAATCCACTTTTAGTGACGAGGAGGGCTAAGGATCACAAATTCCACTCTCAAGTGGGGATTTTGGGATTCTTAGTAATCCAATTCACGATTTCTTGTTTGTTCGGGGAAAATCCAATTAGATTGAAGATTAGTGAAGAAGTTAGTTCATCGAAGGTATATCTTGCCCCTAATTTCATTGTTCATTCTAGTTTTTAATTCTTGCTTTAAATGCTTTATTTGATTTTAGGCTTTTTATTGCTTTCCTATTTCTAGCTTTTTAATTGCTTTCATCTTTATTGCTTTCTTGATTATTATCATGTCTAGGTTAGTTTTGTTGTTTTCCTTAAACAATTTAATGTTTTCTGCATTGAGAAAACCCCAAACCCAAACCAATTCCCCAAATCAAGCCTAAACACCCATCCTCGTGGACCGACAACCCTACTAAAAACCACTAAAAATTACAACAGAACAGAGATTTTATCCCAAGAGAAGCTTTATGGGAACTTGGGAAAGTGTCAATTCTTCACCGACAATGTTACATTTCTTGGTTATGTGATCATTGCTGAGGGCATTCACATTGATGAAGAGAAGATCCAAGACATCAGAGATTGGCCGGTTTCAACCACCATTCAGCAAGTAAGGAGTTTCCATGGCCTGGCTTCCTTTTATATATATATAGGAGGGTTGTGAGAAACTTTAGTACCATCCTAGCTCCCATGACTGAGTTAGTGAAGGCTAAGGAGTTCTCTTGGAAACTTTCTACCCAAAAGGCCTTTGAGACAATCAAGGAGATGCTAACTACTGCCCCTGTGTTAGCCTTGCCCAACTTTTCCAAGATTTTTGAAGTAGAATGTGATGCATCTGGATTGGGCATAGGTGTTGTCCTATCTCAAGAGGGAAGGCCTATTGCTTATTTTAGCGAGAAGTTGAATGATGTGAAGAAGAATTATTGTGTCTATGATAAGGAGTTTTATGCAATCATTCGAGAATTGGAGCATTGGAGACATTACCTCATTGGTAATGAATTTATTCTGCATAGTGATCATGCACCCTGGAAGTTCATCCAAGGACAGCATAAACTAAACTCACGCCATGCCAAATGGGTTGAGTATATGCAAGCCTATCATTTCATAATCCATCACAAGGTCGGTCATTTGAATAAAAGAGCTGATGCACTATCAAGGAAGTTTCTTGTGTTACGTGTTCTGGATCCTAGAGTATTTGGCTTTGATCAAATCAAGGCTTGGTATCCGAAAGATCAGGATTTTAAGGAGGTTTATGAAGCATGTCAACAGCGGCCCCAAGGTTTATTCCACCTTGAGCATGGGTTTCTCTTTAAGGGAGATAAGTTGTGCATCCCAAAGAGCATCTTACGTGAACTACTCATCGTGGAGGTTCATGGAGGTAGGTTGGCAAGACATTTTGAGATTGAGAAGACTACCTTGATGATGAAGGAACATTACTATTAGCCTAAAATGAAGAAGGACGTTGAGCATCTGATCAGGAGGTGTTCAATATGCCAGCTCTCGAAGAGTCACAGTCTGCCTCATGGCCTTTACACACCACTGTCCATTCCTGAAGGTCCATGGGAAGATATCATCTTAGAATTCATTATTGGATTGCCTGGAACGCCCAGAGGTAAAGATTCTATTATGGTAGTTGTTGATCGTTTTTCCAAGATGGCCCAGTTTATTCCTTGTCACACTACCTATGATGCAGTTAAAGTTGTTGAGTTGTACTTACAAGAAGTGGTTAAGTTGCATGGAATCCCTAAATCTATGGTCTTCGATACAGATGCCAAGTTCTCGAGTCATTTTTGGGCAACTTTATGGAAGAAGCTTGGTACACAACTCAAATTCAGCACTGCATGTCACCCCCAAACTGATCGCCAGACGGAGGTTACCAATAGGACCCTTGGTAAACTGTTAAGGTCCATGGTGAACAAAGATAAGAGGGGATTGGACACTTTGCTACCTCATGCTGAGTTTGCGTTTAATTGAGCTCCTAGCAAGGCTACTGGTTTGTCTCCATTTCAAGTCGTATATGGGAAAAATCCAATCACACCTACGAATTTGGCCCCTATTATTACTTCAACCCTGTTTAGCCATGACGCTAGCGTGAGATCTAAGGATATTCAGGCGCTACATCAGCAAGTCCGAGAGAAGATAGCCAATTTCAATGAGAAGGTTTCCAATTCGGCCAACAAGAACAGAAGAAAGATGGTTTTCTAACCTGAGGATCTTGTTTGGATTCACCTAAGGAAGGATCGTTTTCCATCTACGAGGAAAGGTAAATTGGTTCCAAGGGCCGATGGACCATTTGAAGTGTTGGAAAAGGTTGGAGACAATGCCTACAAGCATGAACTTTCGAATGATTTTGGAGGAAGTGCCACATTCAACGTGTCTAACTTGAGGCCTTATTATGCTGAGGGTGAAGGTCTTCCAAGTTAGAGGACAAACTTTTCTCAACTTGGGGGGGGGGGGGATGATGAGAATCAGCCCAAGCATGCCCAAGCCATCCAAGCCTGTTACTTGGCCGTGGGTGAAACCAAGAAGGGAGTTGATCGTTTGGCAGGCCAATGTCCTTCACCTCGTGAGGCATCTCCAGTGTTTACTTCGGTTTCCTGCATACGGTCAATTTGCTCAGACTGAAGGTCGTTCACATATCTTGTTCTGGGTATGGGTAAAGGACGTTCATCCCTAGCTGCTTAGGTTTGAAATGAGATATTGGCTATTGTAATAAAACAACATTAGCTTCTTTAAACCTGATTAGGAGGTTTTCTTTTTGTTCAAGAAACCCCTAATTAGCTGGATTAGTTACGATGTTCATTCAAGTATATAAACCCCTTTTTGTAATCGGCATGAAAAAAACTAATCTGAATATTATCCTAAATTCGAGAAGCTTCTTTGCTCTCAAGGTTTTGAGTATCCTAAACTCTCATTTCTACTACTATAACTTGATTTGGCTAATCAAGTAGGTGATTGGTAGAACTTAATCGAATTCTTGGAAGGTGAATCTGTAACTAAGAAAGAGATTAAGGAGCCCTTGTAATAATCGATCATGGTGTGTCTGTAATAATTGATTTTCACTTGTTCTATCCTCTGTTATAGTCGTTTTCTTTGTTCATTGTTGTTGGTCGATTCATTTGGGTTGTTGTTGAGCTGAAATCGGGACGCTAAACCACATTGATGATCTTAGCTGATTAGAAAATCCATTTATTTCACGGATACATCATAAGTTGGTATCAGAGCTAGATTTTTGTCTTGGTGGGAGTTTTGATCGATTTCATTTCATGCTCTGTTATTAACAATGGCGTCTAGTCAAATTTCCCAAAATCAAGAGCAACTTATGAAGGAGAAGGAGGAATTAGAGCAGCGAGTGAAGTTCCTTTCACATTAATTGAAACAATATATGTATCTACGCCGAGAAGAAATTCAGGATTCAGAGGAGGTTGGTTTTGATTCGGGAAATCCATTTGGGGATGAGGAAAACAGGGTACGAAACCATCGCAGAAGACGAGCACCACAGGAAGAAAGGCTTGACTTCAAGGTCGTTATTCCTGATTATGAAGGAGACCTTGACCCTGAGGTTTTCTTAGATTGGCTACAAACAGTGGAAAGGGTCTTTGATCTTAAGGATAACCAAAACGATAAGAAGGTAAAACTCATTGCTCTAAAATTGAGAAAACATGCCTCTATTTGGTGGACTAATTTGCAGAAGAAGAGGGTTTCTATGGGAAAGGAGAAGGTGCGTTCATAGGAGAAAATGAAGAAGAAGCTGCAAGCAAAATTCCTTCCGGCTAGTTACCTCAATGATAATTACGTGAAGCTCCAACACATGGCTCAAGGTAACAAGTCTGTTGAAGAATACACTAAGAAATTTGAGCATTTGATTTAGAGGTGTGACCTTAAGGAAGATGAACCTCAAACCCTTGTGAGGTATCTCTCTGGTCTGGATGAAAGGATAAAAAATGTTGTGGAATTGCATCCTTATTCTACCCTTGATGAATTGAGTTCATTGGCACACAAGGTAGAGCTGCAAAAAAGAAACAAAGGGAAGGAAGTAACCCATAAACCCCAACCTCAAACACGCTCATATCCATTTTAGAACCCAAATCACCCTCCATAAAAACAGCCTTACCCATTCAAATTTCCACTAAACCCCCACAAAATACCCAGCCTTATACTAGACAAAAGTCTACCCCTACTGAACCCAAAACCTACAGCCCGCAAAGGTGTTTTAGGTGCCAAGGACTAGGACACATTGAATTTAAATGTCCTAATAAACGAGTGGTGTCACTTATGGAATATCAAACTGCTTTGTTCGTTGCACCTGAACCAAGTTTGGAAGAGGAGTATCAGAAGGAGTTATAGGGTGAACCAGTTTATGATGAGGTAATTGAGGATCCAGACGAAGGAGAAATGTTGGTGGTGAGGAGAGTTCTTAGTAGCTCTTCTATGCAAGAGGGACAGGAGGATAGGGAGAACATCTTTCATTCACGATGTACTATCAATGGGAAGGTGTGTTCGTTGATTATTAATGGAGGAAGTTACACCAATGCTGCCTCACAGTCCATGGTGAACAAGCTGAGGTTGCAAACCAACCCTCAAACGGCTCCTTATACTATTCAGTAGCTTAATCAAGGCAAGGGCATTCAAGTGAATCAGAGATGCTTGGTGAACTTATCTATAGGTAAATCCTTCCAAGACTCACTTTGGTGTGACATATTACCTATGGATGCTTATCATGTTTTGCTTGGTAGGTCTTGGTTGTTTGATAGAGTTGTGCATCATGATGGGAGAGCCAACACATATACCCTTGTGTCTGATCACAAGAAGATTACCCTTGTACCCCTCAAACCTACCCAACTTTCAAAACCCAAGGAGAATGTGGTTGTTGAACCCAATTTGATCACACTCTTGATTGTTGAACACCATGAGTTTCATGAACATAAGGACTTTATTCTCTTGAACCAAAACACAAGCCTAAGTTCAACAAATAGCCACTCCCTTCTTACCCCCTCTTTTGGAACACTAGTCCTTTGTGTTTCCTGAAGAGATTCCCTCTGGTTTGCCTCCAAAGAGAGATATCCAACACAAGATTGACCTCATACCTGGGTCAATACTCCCTAATAAACCATCTTACCGCAAGAAACCCAATGATGCCCAGGAGATCCAAAGGTAGGTAGATGACCTTCGTGCAAAGGGATATATATCAGGGAGAGTTTAAGTCCTTGTGCTGTGCTAGCCTTATTGGTACCAAAGAAAGATGGAAGTCAAAGGATGTGCGTTGATTGTCGAGCCATCAACCAAATCACAATCAAGTATAGGTATCCTATACCTAGACTTGAGGACTTATTGGACGAGCTCCATGGTGCTAAGGTCTTTTCGAAGATTGATTTGAGAAGTGGATATTATCAGATAAGGATGTTTGAAGGAGACGAATGGAAGACTGCCTTTAAGACTAAAGGAGGTTTGTATGAATGGTTGGTAATGCCATTTGGTTTAACTAACGCTCCTTCAACCTTTATGAGATTGATGAACCAAGTTCTGAAGACCCTTATAGGCAAGTGTGTTGTTGTCTACTTTGATGACATAATTGTTTATAGTCACAATGAAGAGGATCATGTCAAGCATTTACAAGCGGTGATGGAGATTGTTCGGTCTCGTTCTGAGCCGCATTTCTTCTATTTTATAGGGTATTTTTGCTTGTCTTTAATAATTATTTTAGTAGTCTTATTATGTTTTTACTCTTTTATTAGATTTTATAGCATTTTATTATTTTTGTAATTATTATTGTTAATATGAATCAATAATATAAATATTGAAAATAAATAGAAACCTATTCTAATCTATTCCTAATTACTAGCCCAAATTCTCCCTATTTCCTCATCTTTCCCCATCTTTCTCGGCCCATCCCAACACTCACCAAATGCAACCTCTTCTTTTTCTTTTATTTTGGGGTGCTTGCATACCTACTTCTGTTTCCATTTGAGGACACGACAACCTCTTTGTGTTGGAGTGTGAGGGTAGTTTGCATTCCAGTTTTCAAGTCTAAGAAAAGAAAAAAAAGAGTCATTTTGTAAATATTTTAGTTTCTTAATTCTTTAGTCCTTAGTGTCTTTCATAGTTTGACTTTCCTTTTTGATCTTGCATATGAACCATTTACACATAGTATGATTTTCTTGTTTATTCCTAACTTTTGGTGTGATGTTCTTCGGATCGTGGATCGAGTTGCTTTTATTGAAGATTCTGAGGTAACCTCTTCCCACCCTCTCTCTATGTGAATATATCATTTATCCATGATGCATGCTTGCTTTTCTTTTTGGGTGGCGAACCCCTTGAGTGTGAATGTTGGACATATATTGTTGTTGGAGCCGTGGCTCGGTCGCCTCCGCTTTTATGTGATAAGTGTCTCAGATATATGTTTTTCTTGGTTTTCTACCTTACTTGAGACACCCTTCTCATCAAGGAGACATTGTGATGTCTTGTGTTGGAGTGGGGAGTGGTATTTTCCATTTGTCATGGGTAGATCACCTAGTTTTTGAGTCTTTTATTTTCGTTTTTCTTAGTTTGTGTCTAAAAGTTTGAAAATGTTGGTGTGAAAAAGGAGAAAAAAGGGAGTGAAAAACCTTTTTCGTTTTTCGTTTTGTTTTGTTTTTGCTTCGTTCCTTGGATTTTGTTGTCAAAATTGGGAAGTCCTTCTTAATATTCTTTAAAAGATACCGGTTTGAGCAAGGTCCCTGATTCTTTTCACGTTCTGGTTGAAACTAGTATATTCAAGGGATTCATATCCGAGCTTATTTTCTAAAAAGTAAGAAAGAAAAAAAAAAGGGAGAAATGCAAAAGCAAAGGCAAAAGAAAGATAAACGGAGCAACATTAAATAAATTGATTAAGTGGGGCGTGTCGGCTGAACGACATCAACCACCATACACTTAGCCAACCTACACGGGACCGGTATTAACGGTACGACGCAATTACCCCTTAAGTCTCCTTCTATATCGTTCGTGACGAAGAGGTGAATGGAAAAGACTGTGTTGGGAGGGTAAACCCCATTTTGAGCCGTTCCAATTCTCGAAAATAAGGCTAATACCGACCATTAAAAAAAAGTACAGTAAAAAAAAGTAAGACAATTTTGTTGGGAATATCCAACCCAAAAAGAAAGTTTAAAGTGTTGATAAAGTGAGGGGTCTTTGCTTGCATCACCTGCGACCTTCACCAAGCCAAGGGCGACCAAATTCGGGGGAGGGCAATTGCTTTTTTATTTTCTGTCGTTCGCTTGTTTTATGCTTGGGCGTTAGTCTTTGGGGTCGTTCGGAATCAGTTAGAACTTTCTAAACTTTTACGCAAGTGGGATTTAACTTTACATAAGGTGTAAGGGATCGAAAACTCCTGAGATTGGCAGTTGTTTAAGTTAGGTGTATGTGAGATGCTCACAACGGTTCCTTTTGGAGGATTAATATCGTTTTCTTGATTGAAACAACTTGATTCATGAAACTAGCAGTCTTTCCTTTATTTCTTTTCAAACTTGTTTTGTTTTTCACTTCCCCTCACTCCTTTTTCTTTGGCTTTTGTGGGTATAGTTGCTATGAACCCTCACGAGACCTACCTCGTCCACCCGGGCTACCGGGGGGTTTAAAGGGCTTGATTATTGTGCCAAATGCATCCGCGATTCCTGCGAAAGTGAGTTAGGGTTTTTAGATTCTTTTTCTAGTCCTTTTCATTGTTTTTAGTTTGCTCGGGGCGAGCAAACCCTTGAATTGGAGTGTTGCACAGTCTCGTTCCGAGCCGAATTTCTTCTCTTTTATAGGGAATTTTTGCTTGTCTTTAATAATTATTTTAGTAGTCTTATTATGTTTTTACTCTTTTATTAGATTTTATAGCATTTTATTTTATTTTTTATTATTATTGTTAATATGAATCAAAAATATAAATATTGAAAATAAATAGAAACCTACTCTAACCAATTCCTAATTACTAGCCCAAATTCTCCTTATTCCCTCATCTTTCCCCATCTTTCTACCAAATAAACACTCACCACAAATTTCAAGCCTACTCCTTCTATCCGTGAACCCATACCCGTGAACCGACCTATCTAACCCAAATACCCACTTATCCTACCCCGCTTTCCCTTTCCTCTCTCATTTCTACCCACCAATAAACAACCCTCAACCCTATGTTTCAATTCCCCTTTCCCTATTTCTCTCACTCTCTTCGTCCTTTCTCATCTCCCTCTCTACTTCTTCTTTTCGCGCAGCAAGCCGACCAAACCTCCAACCAACTCCAACTCCTCCTCTCTTAATCTCTTCCATTATCTCCTTCTCTTTTCCCTTCCCTTCCATATTCTCAATTTCTCACGATTTCTCTCTCAGTCTCTCACTAATTTTCTCACCTCTTTTCATTAGAATCGATTGAAGGAATGAACTGAAGAAGTACGAAGCAACTTCGCAGCACCATGGACGAATACACCTTCAAACCACCAAATGCATCTACACTGTCCACAAGGAAGAGGAAATCGATGGCTCAGATCGAAGGTTGAAGGGACGAACGCTACTATAAAAGAGGAGGAAGGAGCAGATTCGAGATTTATCAATGGTAGATTCTGGGAGTGACGCCCTAAGAGACTCCATTTAGGGTTAGGGTTTAATTTATTTTAGGTTTATTCATGGTTTAATTCAAGCTTTGAACTCTGTTTTGCATCTCTTTTCGCTTTCCTTTTCATCGATTCTGGGTTGGTTTTGTTAATGCTTTGTTCAGTTTTGATGTAATGTTCGAATTGATATTAGATTGTTCTTAAATTTTGAATGAATTCGGTTCTTGGTTTGATTTGGTTTGAATATGAGTTTTCAGTGGTTTGAATACGATGGGCAATACGGAGGTGAGTGATGTTTCTGCTTCTCGTCTCTCTGTCTCTATTTTCTTCTTTCTTTTCTTGCTTTCAGGCAGTAGCAGTAGTAGAGTTAATTTATTAGGTTTTCATTAGGTTAGGTTTCTGTTAGTATTAGGGTTTGGTTTTTGGATCTTCGTTCAGGTCAGATTAGGGTTCTCTTAGGTTAGTTCTTAAGGTTTTGTTTAGAGTTTGTTTAGCTTTCTGTTTCAAAAGTTTCTTAAGTCTTTATTAGATTAGCGACAAAACATATCCACTTTTAGTGACGAGGAGGGCTAAGGACCACAAATTCCACTCTCAAGTGAGGATTTGGGGATTCTTAGTAATCCAATTCACGATTTCTTGTTTGTTCGGGGGAAATCCAGGTAGATTGAAGATTAGTGAAGAAGTTAGTTCATCGAAGGTATATCTTTCCCCTAATTTCATTGTTCATTCTAGTTTTTAACGATTCTTCTGTGTATGATGAGGATGATGACTACTATGACCGATCATGCCTTGGACTGCTTAACGATTCCTTAGCTCTAGCCCCACCTAGTGAGCATGAGGAACAAGATGATTCTATGTGTGATAATGAAGAACTTGATGATAACATGCTTGATGAGGAACCATTGTCCACACCATTGTCCATGCCTTTGTGTGAAGAAAAAGTTGAGATTGATGAATGTCATGATGCTTTTGATATAATTGATAATACTCTTATTGAGATTGAAATTGAATCTGCTGGGATTGAATGTGTGCTTGATACTGATTTGTTCACTTTCATTGAGGATCATTGCATTAGTGAGGCATTAGCTACCCTTGTATGTGAGTCCATTGATGTGCATTCTTGTAATGGTGAGCATAATTCTTTGGGGATTGATCATGATTGTTTGAACTTGGATTGTGGCAATGATGCTTTTGATAATGACATGCTTTATGAGTCATTCACTATGAGTTATGACCCGGAGCCTTCCACTTTCACTTTTGATGTTGTTTTGAATTATGCACGTTTGTCTTTTGATGTTGATAGTTCTTCTTGTGAGTCTGATATTGACGAAGATAAAGATGTGCTTGTTTGTGATGTTGGGAGTGTTATGATGTGGTCTAACCCTGCTTTTTCCTTATCACCCATTGATGATTATGATTATTATTTGGATGAAAGTTGTGATTTGGAATCTGTGTTTGATGAAAATTGCATGGATATTGAGTTTGAACCATTGTTGGCATCCAAGTATTCGCATGAGCATGTTCACGATTGTGTTGTATTGTTCCCTCTTGTTGATTTGTATACCCAATCTTCATTTACGAGTCAATGGGAGGATCTATTTGTCATGTCTCACTTCACCATGCCTAGGAAAGTCTCGTGCATTCATGTAGTCCGTCCTTTCTCAGACTTTTCAAAAGCATTTGATAAATTATTAAGGGCACTAATGTTTGTTTATGTGCCATTGCGAGTGTGCTCTTACCTACACCATTCTGAGATGCATGAGAGGATGCATGATTTGTTACTCTGGGCGTTGAATGGTTCTGACTTGGAGCCCGATATCGTGAGGTAAGAAGGAATGAGCTTATTGATAAGAAGTCTTCTAGGTAATATCCTTCCTCATCTATCTTGTATAGTAGTAAGTTAGTTTACTTTTCTTCTTTTATTTTCTTTTTGTGTGTGTCTTTTTCTTTTATTTTGGGGTGCTTGCTTACCTACTTCTGTTTCCATCTGAGGACACGACAACCTCTTTGTGTTGGAGTGGGAGGGTAGTTTCCATTCCAGTTTTCAAGTCTAAGAAAAGAAAAAAAAGAGTCATATTGTAAATATTTTAGTTTCTTAATTCTTTAGTCCTTAGTGTCTTATATAGTTTGATTTTTCTTTTTTATCTTGCATGTGAATCATTCACACATAGTATGATTTTCTTGTTTATTCCTAACTTTTGGTGTGATGTTCTTTGGATCGCGGATCGAGTTGCTTTTATTGAAGATTCTGAGGTAACCTCTTTCCACCCTCTCTTTATGTGAATATATCATTGATCCATAATGCATGCTTGCTTTTCTTTTTGGGTGGCGAACCCCTTGAGTGTGAATGTTGGATATATATTGTTGTTGGAGCCATGTGGGCTCAGGTCGCCACCGCTTTTTATGTGATAACCGTCTGTATATATGCTTTTCTTGGTTTTCTGCCTTACTTGAGACACCCTTCTCATGATGGAGACATTATGATGTCTTGTGTTGGAGTGGGGAGTGGTATTTTCCATTTGTCATGGGTAGATCACATAGTTTTTGAGTCTTTTGTTTTCGTTTTTTTTTTCCTTTCTTACTTTTTAGAAAATAAGCTCGGATATGAATCCCTAGAATCTACCAGTTTCAACCAGAACGCGAAAAGAATCAGGGACCTTGCTCAAACCGGTATCTTTTAAAGAATATTAAGAACGACTTCCCAATTTTGACAACAAAATCCAAGAAACGAAGCAAAAACAAAACAAAACGAAAAAGGTTTTTCACTCCCTTTTTTCTCCGTTTTCACACCAACATTTTCAAACTTTTAGACACAAACTAAGCAAAAGCAAAAGCAAAAGAAAGAAAAACGGAGAAATGTTAAATAAATTGATTAAGTGGGGCGTGTCGGTTGAACGACATCAACCACCATACACTTAGCCAACCTACACAAGACCGGTATTAAGGGTAGGACGCTATTACCCTTTAAGCCTCCTTCTATATCGTTCGTGACGAAGAGGTGAATGGAAAAGACTGTGTTGGGAGGGTAAACCCCATTTTGGGCCGTTCCAATTCCCGAAAATAAGGCTAATACCGACCATCAAAAAAAGTAAAGTAAAAAAAAGTAAGACAATTTTGTTGGGAATATCCAACCCAAAAAGAAAGTTTAAAGTGTTAATAAAGTGAGGGGTCTTTGCTTGCATCACCTGCGGCCTTCACCAAGCCAAGGGCGACCAAATGCGGGGGAGGGCAACTCCTTGTTTATTTTCTGTTGTTCGCTTGTTTCAAGCTCGGGCGTGAGTCTTTGGGGTCGTTCGGAATCAGTTAGAACTTTCTAAACTTTTACGCAAGTGGGATTTAACTTTACATGAGGTGTAAGGGATCGAAAGCTCCTGAGATTGGCAGTTGTTTGAGGATTAAAATCGTTTTCTTGATTGAAACAACTTGATTCATGAAACTAGCAATGTTTCCTTTCTTTCTTTTCAAACTTGGTTTGTTTTTCACTTTCCCTCTCTCCTTTTTCTTTGCCTTTTGTGGGTATAGTAGCTATAGACCCTCACGAGACCTACCTCCTCCACCCGGGCTATCGGGGGGTTTCAAGGGTTTGATGCATGTGCTAAATGCATCCGCGATTCCTGCGAAAGTGAGTTAGGGTTTTTAGTTTCTTTTTCTAGTCCTTTTCTTTGTTTTTAGCTTGCTGGGCGCAAGCAAACCCTTGTGTTGGAGTGTTGCACAGTCTCGTTCCGAGCCGAATTTCTTCTCTTTTATAGGGTATTTTTGCTTGTCTTTAATAATTATTTAAGTAGTCTTATGATGTTTTTACTCTTTTATTAGATTTTATAGCATTTTATTATTTTTGTTATAATTATTGTTAATATGAATCAATAATATAAATATTGAAAATAAATAGAAACCTATTCTAATCAAATCCTAATTACTAGCCCAAATTCTCCCTATTCCCTCATCTTTCCCCATCTTTCTCGGCCTAGCCCAACACTCACCATAGCCCAAGCCTACTCCTTCTATCCGTGAACCCATACCCGTGAACCCACCTATCTAACCCAGCCGCCCTACTTATCCTAACTCGTTTTCCCCCATTCCTCTCTCATTTCTACCCAGCCGAATAAACAACCCCTCAACCCTAAGTTTCAATTCCCCCTTTCCCTATTTCTCTCACTCTCTTCGTCCCTTTCTCATCTCCCTCTCTACTTCTTCTTTTCGCGCAGCAATACAGCCGACCAAACCTCCAACCAACTCCATCTCCTCCTCTCTTAGTTAATCTCTTCCACTATCTCCTTCTCTCTTTTCTTCCCTTCCATATTCTCAATTTCTCACGATTTCTCTTTCAGTCTCTCACTAATTTTCTCACCTCTTTTCGATTTGAACAGAATTAAAGGAATTAACTGAAGAAGTACGAAGCAACTTCGCAGCACCATGGACGAATACACCTTCAAACCACCAAATGCATATACACCGTCCACAAGGAAGAGGAAATCGAGGGCTCAGATCGAAGGTTGAAGGGACGAACGCTACTATAAAAGTGGAGGAAGGAGCAAATTCGAGACTTATCAATGGTAGATTCTGGGAGTGACGCCCCAAGAGACTCCATTTAGGGTTAGGGTTTACTTTATTTTAGGTTTATTCATGTTTTAATTCAAGCTTTGAACTCTATTTTGCATCTCTTTTCGCTTTCCTTTTCATCGATTTTGGGTTTGTTTTGTTAATGCTTTGTTCAGTTTGGATGTAATGTTCTAATTGATATTGGATTGTTCTTAAGTTCTGAATGAATTCGGTTCTTGGTTTAATTTGGTTTGAATCTGAGTTTTCAGTGATTTTGGTTCGAATTTGGTATGCTCGTTTTCTCCTTTCTTTCTCCTCTGATTCTCTTTCTCGGTTTTCCTTTCCTTCCTTCTCCTTCCTGTGTTCGAACGATGGGCAGTAGGGAGGTGAGTGATGTTTCTCCTTCTTGTCTCTTCTGATTTCTGTCTCGTCTCTCTGTCTCTATTTTCTTCTTTCTTTTCTTGCTTTCAGGCAGTAGCAATAATAGGGTTAGTTTATTAGGTTTTCATTAGGTTAGGTTTCTGTTAGTATTAGGGTTTGGTTTTTGGACCTTCGTTTAGGACAGATTAGGGTTCTCCTAGGTTAGTTCTTAGGGTTTTGTTTAGAGTTTGTTTAGCTTTCTGTTTCAAAAGTTCCTTAAGTCTTTATTGGATTAGCAACAAAACAAATCCACTTTTAGAGACGAGGAGGGCTAAGGATCAAAAATTCCACTCTCAAGTGGGGATTTTGGGATTCTTAGTAATCCAATTCACGATTTCTTGTTTGTTCGGGGAAAATCCAATTAGATTGAAGATTAGTGAAGAAGTTAGTTCATCGAAGGTATATCTTGCGTCTAATTTCATTGTTCATTCTAGTTTTTAATTCATGCTTTAAATGCTTTATTTAATTTTAGGCTTTTTATTGCTTTCCTATTTCTAGCTTTATAATTGCTTTCATCTTTATTGCTTTCTTGATTATTATCATGTCTAGGTTAGTTTTATTGTTTTCCTTAAACAATTTACTGTTTTCTGCATTGAGAAAACCCCAAACACAAACCAATTCCCCAAATCAAGCCTAAACAACCATCCTCGTGGACCGACAACCCTACTAAAAACCACTAAAAATTACAACAGAACAGAGATTTTATCCCAAGAGAAGCTTTATGGGAACTTGGGAAAGTGTCAATTCTTCACCGACAATGTTACATTTCTTGGTTATGTGATCACTGCTGAGGGCATTCACGTTGATGAAGAGAAGATCCAAGACATCAGAGATTGGCCGGTTTCAACCACCATTCAGCAAGTAAGGAGTTTCCATGGCCTGGCTTCCTTTTATATATATATAGGAGGGTTGTGAGAAACTTTAGTACCATCCTAGCTCCCATGACTGAGTTAGTGAAGGCTAAGGAGTTCTCTTGGAACCTTTCTACCCAGAAGGCCTTTGAGACAATCAAGGAGATGCTAACCACTGCCCCTGTGTTAGCCTTGCCCAGCTTTTCCAAGATTTTTGAAGTAGAATGTGATGCATCTGGATTGGGCATAGGTGTTGTCCTATCTCAAGAGGGAAGGCCTATTGCTTATTTTAGCGAGAAGTTGAATGATGTGAAGAAGAATTATTGTGTCTATGATAAGGAGTTTTATGCAATCATTCGAGAATTGGAGCATTGGAGACATTACCTTATTGGTAATGAATTTATTCTGCATAGTGATCATGCACCCTGGAAGTTCATCCAAGGACAACATAAACTAAACCCACGCCATGCCAAATGGGTTGAGTATATGCAAGCCTATCATTTCATAATCCATCACAAGGTCGGTCATTTGAATAAAAGAGCTGATGCACTATCAAGGAAGTTTCTTGTGTTACGTGTTCTGGATCCTAGAGTATTTGGCTTTGATCAAATCAAGGCTTGGTATCCGAAAGATCAGGATTTTAAGGAGGTTTATGAAGCATGTCAACAGCGGCCCCAAGGTTTATTCCAGCTTGAGCATGGGTTTCTCTTTAAGGGAGATAAGTTGTGCATCCCAAAGAGCATCTTATGTGAACTACTCATCGTGGAGGTTCATGGAGGTAGGTTGGCAAGACATTTTGAGATTGAGAAGACTACCTTGATGATGAAGGAACATTACTATTAGCCTAAAATGAAGAAGGACGTTGAGCATCTGATCAGGAGGTGTTCAATATGCCAGCTCTCGAAGAGTCATAGTCTGCCTCATGGCCTTTACACACCACTGTCCATTCCTGAAGGTCCATGGGAAGATATCAGCTTAGAATTCATTATTGGATTGCCTGGAACGCCCAGAGGTAAAGATTCTATTATGGTAGTTGTTGATCGTTTTTCCAAGATGGCCCAGTTTATTCCTTGTCACACTACCTATGATGCAGTTAAAGTTGTTGAGTTGTACTTACAAGAAGTGGTTAAGTTGCATGGAATCCCTAAATCTATGGTCTTCGATACAGATGCCAAGTTCTCGAGTCATTTTTGGGTAACTTTATGGAAGAAGCTTGGTACACAACTCAAATTTAGCACTGCATGTCACCCCCAAACTGATGGCCAGACGGAGGTTACCAATAGGACCCTTGGTAAACTGTTAAGGTCCATAGTGAACAAAGATAAGGGGGGACTGGACACTTTGCTACCTCATGCTGAGTTTGCGTTTAGTAGAGCTCCTAGCAAGGCTACTGGTTTGTCTCCATTTCAAGTCGTATATGGGAAAAATCCAATCACGCCTACGAATTTGGCCCCTATTATTACTTCAACCCTGTTTAGCCATGACGCTAGCATGAGATCTAAGGATATTCAGGCGCTACATCAGCAAGTCCGAGAGAAGATAGCCAATTTCAATGAGAAGGTTTCCAATTCGGTCAATAAGAACAGAAGAAAGATGGTTTTCTAACCTGAGGATCTTGTTTGGATTCACCTAAGGAAGGATCGTTTTCCATCTACGAGGAAAGGTAAATTAGTTCCAAGGGCCGATGGACCATTTGAAGTGTTGGAAAAGGTTGGAGACAATGCCTACAAGCATGAACTTTCGAATGATTATGGAGGAAGTGCCACATTCAACGTCTCTGACTTGAGGCCTTATTATGCTGAGGGTGAAGGTCTTCCAAGTTAGAGGACAAACTTCTCTCAACTTGGGGGGGGGGGATGATGAGAATCAGCCCAAGCATGCCCAAGCCATCCAAGCCTGTTACTTGGCCGTGGGTGAAACCAAGAAGGGAGTTGATCGTTTGGCAGGCCAATGTCCTTCACCTCGTGAGGTATCTCCAGTGTTTACTTCGGTTTCCCAGACATAGCGGTCAATTTGCTCAGACTGAAGGTCGTTCACATATCTTGTTCTGGGTGTGGGTAAAGGACGTTCATCCCTAGCTGCTTAGGTTTGAAATGAGATATTGGCTATTGTAATAAAACAGCATTAGCTTCTTTAAACCTGATTAGGAGGTTTTCTTTTTGTTCAAGAAACCCCAAATTAGCTGGATTAGTTACAATGTTCATTCGAGTATATAAACCCCTTTTTGTAATCGGCATGAAAAAAACGAATCTGAATATTATCCTAAATTCGAGAAGCTTCTTTGCTCTCAAGGTTGTGAGTATCCTAAACTCTCATTTCTACTACTATAACTTGATTGGCTAATCAAGTAGGTGATTGGTAGAACTTGATCGAATTCTTGGAAGGTGAATCTGTAACTAAGAAAGAGATTAAGGAGCCCTTGTAATAATCGATCATGGTGTGTCTGTAATAATTGATTTTCACTTGTTCTATCCTCTGTTATAGTCGTTTTCTTTGTTCATTGTTGTTGGTCGATTCATTTGGGTTGTTGTTGAGCTGAAATCGGGACGCTAAACCACATTGATGATCTTAGCTGATTAGAAAATCCATGTATTTTGCCGGGATACATCATAAGTTGGTATCAGAGCTAGATTTTTGTCTTGGTGGGAGTTTTGATCGATTTCATTTCATGCTCTGTTATTAACAATGGCGTCTAGTCAAATTTCCCAAAATCAAGAGCAACTTATGAAGGAGAAGGAGGAACTAAAGCAGCGAGTGAAGTTCCTTTCACATTAATTGAAACAATATATGTATCTACGCCGAGAAGAAATTCAGGATTCAGAGGAGGTTGGTTTTGATTCGGGAAATCCATTTGGGGATGAGGAAAGCGAGTGCGAAACCATCGCAGAAGACGAGCACCACAGGAAGAAAGGCTTGACTTCAAGGTCGTTATTCCTGATTATGAAGGAGACCTTGACCCTGAGGTTTTCTTAGATTGGCTACAAACAGTGGAAAGGGTCTTTGATCTTAAGGATAACCAAAACGATAAGAAGGTAAAACTCATTGCTCTAAAATTGAGAAAACATGCCTCTATTTGGTGGACTAATTTGCAGAAGAAGAGGGTTTCTATGGGAAAGGAGAAGGTGCGTTCATAGGAGAAAATGAAGAAGAAGCTGCAAGCAAAATTCCTTCCGGCTAGTTACCTCAATGATAATTACGTGAAGCTCCAACACATGGCTCAAGGTAACAAGTCTGTTGAAGAATACACTAAGAAATTTGAGCATTTGATTTAGAGGTGTGACCTTAAAGAAGATGAACCTCAAACCCTTGTGAGGTATCTCTCTGGTCTGGATGAAAGGATAAAAAATGTTGTGGAATTGCATCCTTATTCTACCCTTGATGAATTGAGTTCATTGGCACACAAGGTAGAGCTGCAAAAAAGAAACAAAGGGAAGGAAGTAACCCATAAACCCCAACCTCAAACACGCTCATATCCATTTTAGAACCCAAATCACCCTCCATAAAAACAGCCTTACCCATTCAAATTTCCAACCACTAAACCCCCACAAAATACCCAGCCTTATACCAGACAAAAGTCTAACCCTACTGAACCCAAAACCTACAGCCCCCAAAGGTGTTTTAGGTGCCAAGGACTAGGACACATTGCATCTAAATGTCCTAATAAACGAGTGGTGTCACTTATGGAATATCAAACTGCTTTGTTCGTTGCACCTGAACCAGGTTTGGAAGAGGAGTATGAGAAGGAGTTATAGGGTGAACCAGTTTATGATGAGGTAATTGAGGATCCATACGAAGGAGAAATGTTGGTGGTGAGGAGAGTTCTTAGTAGCTCTTCTATGCAAGAGGGACAGGAGGATAGAGAGATTATCTTTCATTCACGATGTACTATCAATGGGAAGGTGTGTTTGTTGATTATTAATGGAGGAAGTTACACCAATGCTGCCTCATAGTCCATGGTGAACAAGCTGAGGTTGCAAACCAACCCTCATACGGCTCCTTATACTATTCAGTAGCTTAATCAAGGCAAGGGCATTCAAGTGAATCAGAGATGCTTGGTGAACTTATCTATAGGTAAATCCTTCCAAGACTCACTTTGGTGTGACATATTACCTATGGATGCTTATCATGTTTTGCTTGGTAGGTCTTGGTTGTTTGATAGAGCTGTGCATCATGATGGGAGAGCCAACACATATACCCTTGTGTCTGATCACAAGAAGATTACCCTTGTACCCCTCAAACCTACCCAACTTTCAAAACCCAAGGAGAATGTGGTTGTTGAACCCAATTTGATCACACTCTTGATTGTTGAACACCATGAGTTTCATGAACATAAGGACTTTATTCTCTTGAACCAAAACACAAGCCTAAGTTCAACAAATAGCCACTCCCTTCTTACCCCCTCTTTTGGAACACTATTCCTTTGTGTTTCCTGAAGAGATTCCCTCTGGTTTGCCTCCAAAGAGAGATATCCAACACAAGATTGACCTCATACCTGGGTCAATACTCCCTAATAAACCAGCTTACCGCAAGAAACCCAATGATGCCCAGGAGATCCAAAGGTAGGTAGATGACCTTCGTGCAAAGGGATATATATCAGGGAGAGTTTAAGTCCTTGTGCTGTGCTAGCCTTATTGGTACCAAAGAAAGATGGAAGTCAAAGGATGTGCGTTGATTGTCGAGCCATCAACAAAATCACAATCAAGTATAGGTATCCTATACCTAGACTTGAGGACTTATTGGACGAGCTCCATGGTGCTAAGGTCTTTTCGAAGATTGATTTGAGAAGTGGATATTATCAGATAAGGATGTTTGAAGGAGACGAATGGAAGACTGCCTTTAAGACTAAAGGAGGTTTGTATGAATGGTTGGTAATGCCATTTGGTTTAACTAACGCTCCATCAACCTTTATGAGATTGATGAACCAAGTTCTGAAGACCCTTATAGGCAAGTGTGTTGTTGTCTACTTTGATGACATAATTGTTTATGGTCACAATGAAGAGGATCATGTCAAGCATTTACAAGCGGTGATGGAGATTGTTCGGTCTCGTTCTGAGCCGAATTTCTTCTATTTTATAGGGTATTTTTGCTTGTCTTTAATAATTATTTTAGTAGTCTTATTATGTTTTTACTCTTTTATTATTTTTGTTATTATTATTGTTAATATGAATCAATAATATAAATATTGAAAATAAATAGAAACCTATTCTAATCTATTCCTAATTACTAGCCCAAATTCTCCCTATTTCCTCATCTTTCCCCATCTTTCTCGGCCCATCCCAACACTCACCAAATGCGACCTCTTCTTTTATTTTCTTTTTTTGTGTGTCTTTTTCTTTTATTTTGGGGTGCTTGCTTACCTACTTCTGTTTCCATTTGAGGACACGACAACCTCTTTGTGTTGGAGTGTGAGGGTAGTTTGCATTCCAGTTTTCAAGTCAAAGAAAAGAAAAAAAAGACTCATTTTGTAAATATTTTAGTTTCTTAATTCTTTAGTTCTTAGTGTCTTTCATAGTTTGACTTTCCTTTTTGATATTGCATATGATCCATTTACACATAGTATGATTTTCTTCTTTATTCCTAACTTTTGGTGTGATGTTCTTCGGAACGTGGATCGAGTTGCTTTTATTGAAGATTCTGAGGTAACCTCTTTCCACCCTCTCTTTATGTGAATATATCATTTATCCATGATGCATGCTTGCTTTTATTTTTGGGTGGCGAACCCCTTGAGTGTGAATGTTGGAAATCTATTGTTGTTGGAGCCATGTGGGCTCGGGTCGCCACCGCTTTTTATGTGATAAGTGTCTGTATATAAGTTTTTCTTGGTTTTCTACCTTACTTGAGACATCCTTCTCATGAAGGAGACATTGTGATGTCTTGTGTTGGAGTGGGGAGTGGTATTTTCCATTTGTCATGGTAGATCACCTAGTTTTTGAGTCTTTTGTTTTCGTTTTTCTTAGTTTGTGTCTAAAAGTTTGAAAATGTTGGTGTGAAAAAGGAGAAAAAAGGGAGTGAAAAACCTTTTTCGTTTTTCGTTTTGTTTTGTTTTTGCTTCGTTTCTTGGATTTTGTTGTCAAAATTGGGAAGTCGTTCTTAATATTCTTTAAAAGATACCGGTTTGAGCAAGGTCCCTGATTCTTTTCACATTCTGGTTGAAACTAGTATATTCTAGGGATTCATATCCGAGCTTATTTTCTAAAAAGTAAAAAGAAAAAAAAAAAGGGAGAAATGCAAAAGCAAAAGCAAAAGAAAGAAAAACGGAGCAACATTAAATAAATTGATTAAGTGGGGCGTGTCGGCTGAACGACATCAACCACCATACACTTAGCCAACCTACACGGGACCGGTATTAACGGTACGACGCTATTACCCCTTAAGCCTCCTTCTATATCGTTCGTGACGAAGAGGTGAATGGAAAAGACTGTGTTGGGAGGGTAAACCCCATTTTGGGCCGTTCCAATTCTCGAAAATAAGGCTAATACCGACCATTAAAAAAAAGTAAAGTAAAAAAAGTAAGAGAATTTTGTTGGGAATATCCAACCCAAAAAGAAAGTTTAAAGTGTTAATAAAGTGAGGGGTCTTTGCTTGCATCACCTGCGACCTTCACCAAGCCAAGGGCGACCAAATTCGGGGGAGGGCAACTCCTTTTTTATTTTCTGTCGTTCGCTTGTTTTAAGCTTGGGCGTTAGTCTTTGGGGTCGTTCGGAATCAGTTAGAACTTTCTAAACTTTTACGCAAGTGGGATTTAACTTTACGTAAGGTGTAAGGGATCGAAAACTCCTGAGATTGGCGGTTGTTTAAGTTAGGTGTATGTGAGATGCTCACAACGGTTCCTTTTGGAGGATTAATATCGTTTTCTTGATTGAAACAACTTGATTCATGAAACTAGCAGTCTTTCCTTTCTTTCTTTTCAAACTTGTTTTGTTTTTCAATTCCCCTCTCTCCTTTTTCTTTGGCTTTTGTGGGTATAGTTGCTATAAACCCTCACGAGACCTACCTCGTCCACCCGGGCTACCGGGGGATTTAAAGGGCTTGATGATTGTGCCAAATGCATCCGCGATTCCTGCGACAGTGAGTTAGGGTTTTTAGATTCTTTTTCTAGTCCTTTTCATTGTTTTTAGTTTGCTCGGGGCGAGCAAACCCTTGTGTTGAAGTTTTGCTCAGTCTCGTTCCGAGCCGAATTTCTTCTCTTTTATAGGGTATTTTTGCTTGTCTTTAATAATTATTTTAGTAGTCTTATTATGTTTTTGCTCTTTTATTAGATTTTATAGCATTTTATTTTATTTTTTATTATTATTGTTAATATGAATCAAAAATATAAATATTGAAAATAAATAGAAACCTACTCTAACCAATTCCTAATTACTAGCCCAAATTCTCCTTATTCCCTCATCTTTCCCCATCTTTCTCGGCCCAGCGAAACACTCACCACAGCCCAAGCCTACTCCTTCTATCCGTGAACCCATACCCGTGAACCGACCTATCTAACCCAGCCGCCCCACTTATCCTACCCCGTTTTCCCCCTTTCCTCTCTCATTTCTACCCAGCCGAATAAACAACCCCTCAACCCTATGTTTCAATTCCCCCTTTCCCTATTTCTCTCACTCTCTTCGTCCTTTCTCATCTCCCTCTCTACTTCTTCTTTTCGCGCAGCAAGCCGACCAAACCTCCAACCAACTCCATCTCCTCCTCTCTTAATCTCTTCCATTATCTCCTTCTCTCTTCCCTTCCCTTCCATATTCTCAATTTCTCACGATTTCTCTCTCAGTCTCTCACTAATTTTCTCACCTCTTTCTTGTTATGGCGATTTGAAGGAATGAACTGAAGAAGTACGAAGCAACTTCGCAGAACCATGGACGAATACACCTTCAAACCACCAAATGCATCTACACTGTCCACAAGGAAGAGGAAATCGATGGCTCAGATCGAAGGTTGAAGGGACGAACGCTACTATAAAAGAGGAGGAAGGAGCAGTTTCGAGATTTATCAATGGTAGATTCTAGGAGTGACGCCCTAAGAGACTCCATGTAGGGTTAGGGTTTAATTTATTTTAGGATTATTCATGTTTTAATTAAAGGTTTGAACTCTGTTTTGCATCTCTTTTCGCTTTCCTTTTCATCGATTCTGGGTTGGTTTTGTTAATGCTTTGTTCAGTTTTGATGTAATGTTCGAATTGATATTAGATTGTTCTTAAATTCTGAATGAATTCGGTTCTTGGTTTGATTTGGTTTGAATATGAGTTTCAGTGGTTTGAATACGATGGGCAATACGGAGGTGAGTGATGTTTCTGCTTCTCGTCTCTCTGTCTCTATTTTCTTCTTTCTTTTCTTGCTTTCAGGCAGTAGCAGTAGTAGAGTTAATTTATTAGGTTTTCATTAGGTTAGGTTTCTGTTAGTATTAGGGTTTGGTTTTTGGACCTTCGTTTAGGTCAGATTAGGGTTCTCTTAGGTTAGTTCTTAAAGTTTTGTTTAGAGTTTGTTTAGGTTTCTGTTTCAAAAGTTTCTTAAGTCTTTATTAGATTAGCGACAAAACAAATCCACTTTTAGTGACGAGGAGGGCTAAGGACCACAAATTCCACTCTCAAGTGAGGATTTGGGGATTCTTAGTAATCCAATTCACGATTTCTTGTTTGTTCGGGGGAAATCCAGGTAGATTGAAGATTAGTGAAGAAGTTAGTTCATCGAAGGTATATCTTTCCCCTAATTTCATTGTTCATTCTAGTTTTTAACGATTCTTCTGTGTATGATGAGGATGATGACTACTATGACCGATCATGCCTTGGACTGCTTAACGATTCCTTAGCTCTAGCCCCACCTAGTGAGCATGAGGAACAAGATGATTCTGTGTGTGATGATGAAGAACTTGATGATTACATGCTTGATGAGGAACCATTGTCCACACCATTGTCCATGCCTTTGTGTGAAGAAAAAGTTGAGATTGATGAATGTCATGATGCTTATGATATAATTGATAATACTCTTATTGAGATTGAAATTGAATCTGCTGGGATTGAATGTGTGCTTGATACTGATTTGTTCACTTTCATTGAGGATCATTGCATTAGTGAGGCATTAGCTACCCTTGTATGTGAGTCCATTGATGTGCATTCTTGTAATGGTGAGCATAATTCTTTGAAGATTGATCATGATTGTTTGAACTTGGATTGTGGCAATGATGCTTTTGATAATGACATGCTTTATGAGTCATTCACTATGAGTTATGACCCGGAGCCTTCCACTTTCACTTTTGATGTTGTTTTGAATTATGCACGTTTGTCTTTTGATGTTGATAGTTCTTCTTGTGAGTCTGATATTGTGAAGATAAAGATGTGCTTGTTTGTGATGTTGGGAGTGTTATGATGTGGTCTAACCCTGCTTTTTCCTTATCACCCATTGATGATTATGATTATTATTTGGATGAAAGTTGTGATTTGGAATCTGTGTTTGATGAAAATTGCATGGATATTGAGTTTGAACCATTGTTGGCATCCAAGTATTCGCATGAGCATGTTCACGATTGTGTTGTATTGTTCCCTCTTGTTGATTTGTATACCCAATCTTCATTTACGAGTCAATGGGAGAATCTATTTGTCATGTCTCACTTCACCATGCCTAGGAAAGTCTCCTGCATTCATGTAGTCCGTCCTTTCTCAGACTTTTCTAAGGCATTTGATAAATTATTAAGGGCACTAATGTTTGTTTATGTGCCATTGCGAGTGTGCTCTTACCTACACCATTCTGAGATGCATGAGAGGATGCATGATTTGTTACTCTGGGCGTTGAATGGTTCTGACTTGGAGCCCGATATCGTGAGGTAAGAAGGAATGAGCTTATTGATAAGAAGCCTTCTAGGTAATATCCTTCCTCATCTATCTTGTATAGTAGTAAGTTAGTTTACTTTTCTTCTTTTATTTTCTTTTTGTGTGTGTCTTTTTCTTTTATTTTGGGGTGCTTGCTTACCTACTTCTGTTTCCATTTGAGGACACGACAACCTCTTTGTGTTGGAGTGGGAGGGTAGTTTCCATTCCAGTTTTCAAGTCTAAGAAAAGAAAAAAAAGAGTCATATTGTAAATAATTTGGTTTCTTAATTCTTTAGTCCTTAGTGTCTTATATAGTTTGATTTTTCTTTTTTTATCTTGCATGTGAATCATTCACACATAGTATGATTTTCTTGTTTATTCCTAACTTTTGGTGTGATGTTCTTTGGATCGTGGATCGAGTTGCTTTTATTGAAGATTCTGAGGTAACCTCTTTCCACCCTCTCTTTATGTGAATATATCATTGATCCATAATGCATGCTTGCTTTTCTTTTTGGGTGGCGAACCCCTTGAGTGTGAATGTTGGATATATATTGTTGTTAGAGCCATGTGGGCTCAGGTCGCCACCGCTTTTTATGTGATAACTGTCTGTATATATGCTTTTCTTGGTTTTCTGCCTTACTTGAGACACCCTTCTCATGATGGAGACATTATGATGTCTTGTGTTGGAGTGGGGAGTGGTATTTTCCATTTGTCATGGGTAGATCACATAGTTTTTGAGTCTTTTGTTTTCGTTTTTCTTAGTTTGTGTCTAAAAGTTTGAAAATGTTGGTGTGAAAACGGAGAAAAAAGGGAGTGAAAAACCTTTTTCGTTTTTCGTTTCGTTTTGTTTTTGCTTCGTTTCTTGGATTTTGTTGTCAAAATTGGGAAGTCGTTCTTAATATTCTTTAAAAGATACCGGTTTGAGCAAGGTCCCTGATTCTTTTCACGTTCTGGTTGAAACTGGTAGATTCTAGGGTTTCATATCCGAGCTTATTTTCTAAAAAGTAAGAAAGAAAAAAAGGGAGAAAAGCAAAAGCAAAAGCAAAAGAAAGAAAAACGGAGAAATGTTAAATAAATTGATTAAGTGGGGCGTGTCGGCTGAACGACATCAACCACCATACACTTAGCCAACCTACACAAGACCGGTATTAAGGGTACGACGCTATTACCCTTTAAGCCTCCTTCTATATCGTTCGTGACGAAGAGGTGAATGGAAAAGACTGTGTTGGGAGGGTAAACCCCATTTTGGGCCGTTCCAATTCCCGAAAATAAGGCTAATACCGACCATCAAAAAAGTAAAGTAAAAAAAAGTAAGACAATTTTGTTGGGAATATCCAACCCAAAAAGAAAGTTTAAAGTGTTAATAAAGTGAGGGGTCTTTGCTTGCATCACCTGCAGCCTTCACCAAGCCAAGGGCGACCAAATGCGGGGGAAGGCAACTCCTTGTTTATTTTCTGTTGTTCGCTTGTTTCAAGCTCGGGCGTGAGTCTTTGGGGTCGTTCGGAATCAGTTAGAACTTTCTAAACTTTTACGCAAGTGGGATTTAACTTTACATGAGGTGTAAGGGATCGAAAGCTCCTGAGATTGGCAGTTGTTTGAGTTAGGTGTATGTGAAATGCTCACAACGCTTCCTTTTGGAGGATTAAAATCGTTTTCTTGATTGAAACAACTTGATTCATGAAACTAGCAATGTTTCCTTTCTTTCTTTTCAAACTTGGTTTGTTTTTCACTTTCCCTCTCTCCTTTTTCTTTGCCTTTTGTGGGTATAGTAGCTATAGACCCTCACGAGACCTACCTCCTCCACCCGGGCTATCGGGGGGTTTCAAGGGCTTGATGCATGTGCTAAATGCATCCGCGATTCCTGCGAAAGTGAGTTAGGGTTTTTAGTTTCTTTTTCTAGTCCTTTTCTTTGTTTTTAGCTTGCTGGGGGCAAGCAAACCCTTGTGTTGGAATGTTGCACAGTCTCGTTCCGAGCCGAATTTCTTCTCTTTTATAGGGAATTTTTGCTTGTCTTTAATAATTATTTTAGTAGTCTTATTATGTTTTTACTCTTTTATTAGATTTTATAGCATTTTATTATTTTTGTTATAATTATTGTTAATATGAATCAATAATATAAATATTGAAAATAAATAGAAACCTATTCTAATCAATTCCTAATTACTAGCCCAAATTCTCCCTATTCCCTCATCTTTCCCCATCTTTCTCGGCCTAGCCCGACACTCACCATAGCCCAAGCCTACTCCTTCTATCCGTGAACCCATACCCGTGAACCCACCTATCTAACCCAGCCGCCCCACTTATCCTAACTCGTTTTCCCCCATTCCTCTCTCATTTCTACCAAGCCGAATAAACAACCCCTCAACCCTAAGTTTCAATTCCCCCTTTCCCTATTTCTCTCACTCTCTTCGTCCCTTTCTCATCTCCCTCTCTGCTTCTTCTTTTCGCGCAGCAATACAGCCGACCAAACCTCCAACCAACTCCATCTCCTCCTCTCTTAGTTAATCTCTTCCATTATCTCCTTCTCTCTTTTCTTCCCTTCCATATTCTCAATTTCGCACGATTTCTCTCTCAGTCTCTCACTAATTTTCTCACCTCTTTTCGATTAGAACAGAATTAAAGGAATTAACTGAAGAAGTACGAAGCAACTTCGCAGCACCATGGACGAATACACCTTCAAACCACCAAATGCATCTACACCGTCCACAAGGAAGAGGAAATCGAGGGCTCAGATCGAAGGTTGAAGGGACGAACGCTACTATAAAAGTGGAGGAAGGAGCAAATTCGAGACTTATCAATGGTAGATTCTGGGAGTGACGCCCCAAGAGACTCCATTTAGGGTTAGGGTTTAATTTATTTTAGGTTTATTCATGTTTTAATTCAAGCTTTGAACTCTATTTTGCATCTCTTTTCGCTTTCCTTTTCATCGATTCTGGGTTTGTTTTGTTAATGCTTTGTTCAGTTTTGATGTAATGTTCTAATTGATATTGGATTGTTCTTAAGTTCTGAATGAATTCGGTTCTTGGTTTAATTTGGTTTGAATCTGAGTTTTCAGTGATTTTGGTTCGAATTTGGTATGCTCGTTTTCTCCTTTCTTTCTCCTCTGATTCTCTTTCTCGGTTTTCCTTTCCTTCCTTCTCCTTCCTGTGTTCGAACGATGGGCAGTAGGGAGGTGAGTGATGTTTCTCCTTCTCGTCTCTTCTGATTTCTGTCTCGTCTCCCTGTCTCTATTTTCTTCTTTCTTTTCTTGCTTTCCGGCAGTAGCAATAATAGGGTTAGTTTATTAGGTTTTCATTAGGTTAGGTTTCTGTTAGTATTAGGGTTTGGTTTTTGGACCTTCGTTTAGGTCAGATTAGGGTTCTCCTAGGTTAGTTCTTAGGGTTTTGTTTAGAGTTTGTTTAGCTTTCTGTTTCAAAAGTTCCTTAAGTCTTTATTGGATTAGCAACAAAACAACTCCACTTTTAGTGACGAGGAGGGCTAAGGATCACAAATTCCACTCTCAAGTGGGGATTTTGGGATTCTTAGTAATCCAATTCACGATTTCTTGTTTGTTCGGGGAAAATCCAATTAGATTGAAGATTAGTGAAGAAGTTAGTTCATCGAAGGTATATCTTGCCCCTAATTTCATTGTTCATTCTAGTTTTTAATTCATGCTTTAAATGCTTTATTTGATTTTAGGCTTTTTATTGCTTTCCTATTTCTAGCTTTTTAATTGCTTTCATCTTTATTGCTTTCTTGATTATTATCATGTCTAGGTTAGTTTTATTGTTTTCCTTAAACAATTTACTGTTTTCTACACTGAGAAAACCCCAAACACAAACCAATACCCCAAATCAAGCCTAAACACCCATCCTCGTGGACCGACAACCCTACTAAAAACCACTAAAAATTACAACAGAACAGAGATTTTATCCCAAGAGAAGCTTTATGGGAACTTGGGAAAGTGTCAATTCTTCACCGACAATGTTACATTTCTTGGTTATGTGATCACTGCTGAGGGCATTCACGTTGATGAAGAGAAGATCCAAGACATCAGAGATTGGCCGGTTTCAACCACCATTCAGCAAGTAAGGAGTTTCCATGGCCTGGCTTCCTTTTATATATATATAGGAGGGTTGTGAGAAACTTTAGTACCATCCTAGCTCCCATGACTGAGTTAGTGAAGGCTAAGGAGTTCTCTTGGAACCTTTCTACCCAGAAGGCCTTTGAGACAATCAAGGAGATGCTAACCACTGCCCCTGTGTTAGCCTTGCCCAGCTTTTCCAAGATTTTTGAAGTAGAATGTGATGCATCTGGATTGGGCATAGGTGTTGTCCTATCTCAAGAGGGAAGGCCTATTGCTTATTTTAGCGAGAAGTTGAATGATGTGAAGAAGAATTATTGTGTCTATGATAAGGAGTTTTATGCAATCATTCGAGAATTGGAGCATTGGAGACATTACCTCATTGGTAATGAATTTATTCTGCATAGTGATCATGCACCCTGGAAGTTCATCCAAGGACAGCATAAACTAAACTCACGCCATGCCAAATGGGTTGAGTATATGCAAGCCTATCATTTCATGATCGATCACAAGGTTGGTCATTTGAATAAAGGAGCTGATGCACTATCAAGGAAGTTTCTTCTGTTACGTGTTCTGGATCCTAGAGTATTTTGAGATTGAGAAGACTACCTTGATGATGAAGGAACATTACTATTAGCCTAAAATGAAGAAGGGCGTTGAGCATCTGATCAGGAGGTGTTCAATATGCCAGCTCTCGAAGAGTCACAGTCTGCCTCGTGGCCTTTACACACCACTGTCCATTCCTGAAGGTCCATGGGAAGATATCAGCGTAGACTTCATTATTGGATTGCCTGGAACGCCCAGAGGTAAAGATTCTATTATGGTAGTTGTTGATCGTTTTTCCAAGATGGCCCAGTTTATTCCTTGTCACACTACCTATGATGCAGTTAAAGTTGTTGAGTTGTACTTACAAGAAGTGGTTAAGTTGCATGGAATCCCTAAATCTATGGTCTTCGATATAGATGCCAAGTTCTCGAGTCATTTTTGGGTAACTTTATGGAAGAAGCTTGGTACACAACTCAAATTCAGCACTGCATGTCACCCCCAAACTGATGGCCAGACGGAGGTTACCAATAGGACCCTTGGTAAACTGTTAAGGTCCATAGTGAACAAAGATAAGGGGGGATTGGACACTTTGCTACCTCATGCTGAGTTTGCGTTTAGTAGAGCTCCTGGCAAGGCTACTGGTTTGTCTCCATTTCAAGTCGTATATGGGAAAAATCCAATCACGCCTACGAATTTGGCCCCTATTATTACTTCAACCCTGTTTAGCCATGACGCTAGCATGAGATCTAAGGATATTCAGGCGCTACATCAGCAAGTCCGAGAGAAGATAGCCAATTTCAATGAGAAGGTTTCCAATTCGGTCAATAAGAACAGAAGAAAGATGGTTTTCTAAACTGAAGATCTTGTTTGGATTCACCTAAGGAAGGATCGTTTTCCATCTACGAGGAAAGGTAAATTGGTTCCAAGGGCCGATGGACCATTTGAAGTGTTGGAAAAGGTTGGAGACAATGCCTACAAGCATGAACTTTCGAATGATTATGGAGGAAGTGCGACATTCAACGTCTCTGACTTGAGGCCTTATTATGCTGAGGGTGAAGGTCTTCCAAGTTAGAGGACAAACTTTTCTCAACTTGGGGGGGGGGGATGATGAGAATCAGCCCAAGCATGCCCAAGCCATCCAAGCCTGTTACTTGGCCGTGGGTGAAACCAAGAAGGGAGTTGATCGTTTGGCAGGCCAATGTCCTTCACCTCGTGAGGCATCTCCAGTGTTTACTTCGGTTTCCCAGACATAGCGGTCAATTTGCTCAGACTGAAGGTCGTTCACATATCTTGTTCTGGGTATGGGTAAAGGACGTTCGTCCCTAGCTGCTTAGGTTTGAAATGAGATATTGGCTATTGTAATAAAACAGCATTAGCTTCTTTAAACCTGATTAGGAGGTTTTCTTTTTGTTCAAGAAACCCCTAATTAGCTGGATTAGTTACAATGTTCATTCGAGTATATAAACCCCTTTTTGTAATCGGCATGAAAAAAACTAATCTGAATATTATCCTAAACTCGAGAAGCTTCTTTGCTCTCAAGGTTGTGAGTATCCTAAACTCTCATTTCTACTACTATAACTTGATTGGCTAATCAAGTAGGTGATTGGTAGAACTTAATCGAATTCTTGGAAGGTGAATCTGTAACTAAGAAAGAGATTAAGGAGCCCTTGTAATAATCGATCATGGTGTGTCTGTAATAATTGATTTTCACTTGTTCTATCCTCTGTTATAGTCGTTTTCTTTGTTCATTGTTGTTGGTCGATTCATTTGGGTTGTTGTTGAGCTGAAATCGGGACGCTAAATCACATTGATGATGTTAGCTGATTAGAAAATCCATTTATTTTGCCGGGATACATCATAAGTTGGTATCAGAGATAGATTTTTGTCTTGGTGGGAGTTTTGATCGATTTCATTTCATGCTCTGTTATTAACAATGGCGTCTAGTCAAATTTCCCAAAATCAAGAGCAACTTATGAAGGAGAAGGAGGAATTAGAGCAGCGAGTGAAGTTCCTTTCACATTAGTTGAAACAATATATGTATCTACGCCGAGAAGAAATTCAGGATTCAGAGGAGGTTGGTTTTGATTCGGGAAATCCATTTGGGGATGAGGAAAACAGGGTACGAAACCATCGCAGAAGACGAGCACCACAGGAAGAAAGGCTTGACTTCAAGGTCGTTATTCCTGATTATGAAGGAGACCTTGACCCTGAGGTTTTCTTAGATTGGCTACAAACAGTGGAAAGGGTCTTTGATCTTAAGGATAACCAAAACGATAAGAAGGTAAAACTCATTGCTCTAAAATTGAGAAAACATGCCTCTATTTGGTGGACTAATTTGCAGAAGAAGAGGGTTTATGGGAAAGGAGAAGGTGCGTTCATAGGAGAAAATGAAGAAGAAGGCTAAGCAAAATTCCTTCCGGCTAGTTACCTCAATGATAATTACGTGAAGCTCCAACACATGGCTCAAGGTAACAAGTCTGTTGAAGAATACACTAAGAAATTTGAGCATTTGATTTAGAGGTGTGACCTTAAGGAAGATGAACCTCAAACCCTTGTGAGGTATCTCTCTGGTCTGGATGAAAGGATAAAAAATGTTGTGGAATTGCATCCTTATTCTACCCTTGATGAATTGAGTTCATTGGCACACAAGGTAGAGCTGCAAAAAAGAAACAAAGGGAAGGAAGTAACCCATAAACCCCAACCTCAAACACGCTCATATCCATTTTAGAACCCAAATCACCCTCCATAAAAACAGCCTTACCCATTCAAATTTCCAACCACTAAACCCCCACAAAATACCCAGCCTTATACTAGACAAAAGTCTACCCCTACTGTACCCAAAACCTACAGCCCCCAAAGGTGTTTTAGGTGCCAAGGACTAGGACACATTGCATCTAAATGTCCTAATAAACGAGTGGTGTCACTTATGGAATATCAAACTGCTTTGTTCGTTGCACCTGAACCAGGTTTGGAAGAGGAGTATGAGAAGGAGTTATAGGGTGAACCAGTTTATGATGAGGTAATTGAGGATCCATACGAAGGAGAAATGTTGGTGGTGAGGAGAGTTCTTAGTAGCTCTTCTATGCAAGAGGGACAGGAGGATAGGGAGAACATCTTTCATTCACGATGTACTATCAATGGGAAGGTGTGTTCGTTGATTACTAATGGAGGAAGTTACACCAATGCTGCCTCACAGTCCATGGTGAACAAGCTGAGGTTGCAAACCAACCCTCATACGGCTCCTTATACTATTCAGTAGCTTAATCAAGGCAAGGGCATTCAAGTGAATCAGAGATGCTTGGTGAACTTATCTATAGGTAAATCCTTCCAAGACTCACTTTGGTGTGACATATTACCTATGGATGCTTATCATGTTTTGCTTGGTAGGTCTTGGTTGTTTGATAGAGCTGTGCATCATGATAGGAGAGCCAACACATATACCCTTGTGTCTGATCACAAGAAGATTACCCTTGTACCCCTCAAACCTACCCAACTTTCAAAACCCAAGGAGAATGTGGTTGTTGAACCCAATTTGATCACACTCTTGATTGTTGAACACCATGAGTTTCATGAACATAAGGACTTTATTCTCTTGAACCAAAACACAAGCCTAAGTTCAACAAATAGCCACTCCCTTCTTACCCCCTCTTTTGGAACACTATTCCTTTGTGTTTCCTGAAGAGATTCCCTCTGATTTGCCTCCAAAGAGAGATATCCAACACAAGATTGACCTCATACCTGGGTCAATACTCCCTAATAAACCAGCTTACCGCAAGAAACCCAATGATGCCCAGGAGATCCAAAGGTAGGTAGATGACCTTCGTGAAAAGGGATATATATCAGGGAGACTTTAATTCCTTGTGTTGTGCCAGCCTTATTGGTACCAAAGAAAGATGGAAGTCAAAGGATGTTCGTTGATTGTCGAGCCATCAACAAAATCACAATCAAGTATAGGTATCCTATACCTAGACTTGAGGACTTGTTGGATGAGCTCCATGGTGCTAAGGTCTTTTCGAAGATTGATTTGAGAAGTGGATATTATCAGATAAGGATGTTTGAAGGAGACGAATGGAAGACTGCCTTTAAGACTAAAGGAGGTTTGTATGAATGGTTGGTAATGCCATTTGGTTTAACTAACGCTCCTTCAACCTTTATGAGATTGATGAACCAAGTTCTGAAGGCCCTTATAGGCAAGTGTGTTGTTGTCTACTTTGATGACATAATTGTTTATGGTCACAATGAAGAGGATCATGTCAAGCATTTACAAGCGGTGATGGAGATTGTTCGGTCTCGTTCTGAGCCGAATTTCTTCTATTTTATAGGGTATTTTTGCTTGTCTTTAATAATTATTTTAGTAGTCTTATTATGTTTTTACTCTTTTATTAGATTTTATAGCATTTTATTATTTTTTTTATTATTATTGTTAATATGAATCAATAATATAAATATTGAAAATAAATAGAAACCTATTCTAATCTATTATTTTTGTTTATGTGCCATTGCGAGTGTGCTCTTACCTACACCATTCTGAGATGCATGAGAGGATGCATGATTTGTTACTCTGGGCGTTGAATGGTTCTGACTTAGAGCCCGATATCGTGAGGTAAGAAGGAATGAGCTTATTGATAAGAAGTCTTCTAGGTAATATCCTTCCTCATCTATCTTGTATAGTAGTAAGTTAGTTTACTTTTCTTCTTTTATTTTCTTTTTGTGTGTGTCTTTTTCTTTTATTTTGGGGTGCTTGCTTACCTACTTCTGTTTCCATTTGAGGACACGACAACCTCTTTGTGTTGGAGTGTGAGGGTAGTTTGCATTCCAGTTTTCAAGTCTAAGAAAAGAAAAAAAAGAGTCATTTTGTAAATATTTTAGTTTCTTAATTCTTTAGTCCTTAGTGTCTTTCATAGTTTGACTTTCCTTTTTGATCTTGCATATGAACCATTTACACATAGTATGATTTTCTTGTTTATTCCTAACTTTTGGTGTGATGTTCTTCGGATCGTGGATCGAGTTGCTTTTATTGAAGATTCTGAGGTAACCTCTTTCCACCCTCTCTTTATGTGAATATATCATTTATCCATGATGCATGCTTGCTTTTATTTTTGGGTGGCGAACCCCTTGAGTGTGAATGTTGGACATATATTGTTGTTGGAGCCGTGTGGGCTCGGGTCGCCACCGCTTTTTATGTGATAAGTGTCTGTATATATGTTTTTCTTGGTTTTCTACCTTACTTGAGACACCCTTCTCATGAAGGAGACATTGTGATGTCTTGTGTTGGAGTGGGGAGTGGTATTTTCCATTTGTCATGGGTAGATCACCTAGTTTTTGAGTCTTTTGTTTTTCGTTTTTCTTAGTTTGTGTCTAAAAGTTTGAAAATGTTGGTGTGAAAAAGGAGAAAAAAGGGAGTGAAAAACCTTTTTCGTTTTTCGTTTTGTTTTGTTTTTGCTTCGTTTCTTGGATTTTGTTGTCAAAATTGGGAAGTCGTTCTTAATATTCTTTAAAAGATACCGGTTTGAGCAAGGTCCCTGATTCTTTTCACGTTCTGGTTGAAACTAGTATATTCAAGGGATTCATATCCGAGCTTATTTTCTAAAAAGTAAGAAAGAAAAAAAAAAGGGAGAAATGCAAAAGCAAAAGCAAAAGAAAGAAAAACGGAGCAACATTAAATAAATTGATTAAGTGGGGCGTGTCGGCTGAACGACATCAACCACCATACACTTAGCCAACCTACACGGGACCGGTATTAACGGTACGACGCTATTACCCCTTAAGCCTCCTTCTATATCGTTCGTGACGAAGAGGTGAATGGAAAAGACTGTGTTGGGAGGGTAAACCCCATTTTTGGCCGTTCCAATTCTCGAAAATAAGGCTAATACCGACCATTAAGAAAAAGTAAAGTAAAAAAAGTAAGAGAATTTTGTTGGGAATATCCAACCCAAAAAGAAAGTTTAAAGTGTTAATAAAGTGAGGGGTCTTTGCTTGCATCACCTGCGACCTTCACCAAGCTAAGGGCGACCAAATTCGGGGGAGGGCAACTCCTTTTTTATTTTCTGTCGTTCGCTTGTTTTAAGCTTGGGCGTTAGTCTTTGGGGTCGTTCGGAATCAGTTAGAACTTTCTAAACTTTTACGCAAGTGGGATTTAACTTTACATAAGGTGTAAGGGATCGAAAACTCCTGAGATTGGCGGTTGTTTAAGTTAGGTGTATGTGAGATGCTCACAACGGTTCCTTTTGGAGGATTAATATCGTTTTCTTGATTGAAACAACTTGATTCATGAAACTAGCAGTCTTTCCTTTCTTTCTTTTCAAACTTGTTTTGTTTTTCACTTCCCCTCTCTCCTTTTTCTTTGGCTTTTGTGGGTATAGTTGCTATAAACCCTCACGAGACCTACCTCGTCCACCCGGGCTACCGGGGGGTTTAAAGGGCTTGATGATTGTGCCAAATGCATCCGCGATGCCTGCAAAAGTGAGTTAGGGTTTTTAGATTCTTTTTCTAGTCCTTTTCATTGTTTTTAGTTTGCTCGGGGCGAGCAAACCCTTGAATTGGAGTGTTGCTCAGTCTCGTTCCGAGCCGAATTTCCTCTCTCATTTCTACCCAGCCGAATAAACAACCCCTCAACCCTATGTTTCAATTCCCCCTTTCCCTATTTCTCTCACTCTCTTCGTCCTTTCTCATCTCCCTCTCTACTTCTTCTTTTCAATAGTGACCAAACCTCCAACCAACTCCATCTCCTCCTCTCTTAATCTCTTCCATTATCTCCTTCTCTCTTCCCTTCCCTTCCATATTCTCAATTTCTCACGATTTCTCTCTCAGTCTCTCACTAATTTTCTCACCTCTTTTCGGTTGTAACTGATTTGAAGGAATGAACTGAAAAAGTACGAAGCAACTTCGCAGAACCATGGACGAATACACCTTCAAACCACCAAATGCATCTACACTGTCCACAAGGAAGAGGAAATCGATGGCTCAGATCGAAGGTTGAAGGGACGAACGCTACTATAAAAGAGGAGGAAGGAGCAGATTCGAGATTTATCAATGGTAGATTCTGGGAGTGACGCCCTAAGAGACTCCATTTAGGGTTAGGGTTTAATTTACTTTAGGTTTATTCATGTTTTAATTCAAGCTTTGAACTCTGTTTTGCATCTCTTTTCGCTTTCCTTTTCATCGATTCTGGGTTGGTTTTGTTAATGCTTTGTTCAGTTTTGATGTAATGTTCGAATTGATATTAGATTGTTCTTAAATTCTGAATGAATTCGGTTCTTGGTTTGATTTGGTTTGAATATGAGTTTTCAGTGATTTTGGTTCGAATTTGGTATGCTCGTTTTCTCCTTTCTTTCTCCTCTGATTCTCTTTCTCAGTTTTCCTTTCCGTCCTTCTCCTTCCTTTGTTCAAACGATGGGCAATACGAAGGTGAGTGATGTTTCTGCTTCTCGTCTCTCTGTCTCTATTTTCTTCTTTCTTTTCTTGCTTTCAGGCAGTAGCAGTAGTAGAGTTAATTTATTAGGTTTTCATTAGGTTAGGTTTCTGTTAGTATTAGGGTTTGGTTTTTGGACCTTCGTTTAGGTCAGATTAGGGTTCTCTTAGGGTTCTTAAGGTTTTGTTTAGAGTTTGTTTAGGTTTCTGTTTCAAAAGTTTCTTAAGTCTTTATTAGATTAGCGATAAAACAAATCCACTTTTAGTGACGAGGAGGGCTAAGGACCACAAATTCCACTCTCAAGTGAGGATTTGGGGATTCTTAGTAATCCAATTCTTGATTTCTTTTTTGTTCGGGGGAAATCCAGGTAGATTGAAGATTAGTGAAGAAGTTAGTTCATCGAAGGTATATCTTTCCCCTAATTTCATTGTTCATTCTAGTTTTTAACGATTCTTCTGTGTATGATGAGGATGATGACTACTAAGACCGATCATGCCTTGGACTGCTTAACGATTCCTTAGCTCTAGCCCCATCTAGTGAGCATGAGGAACAAGATGATTCTATGTGTGATGATGAAGAACTTGATGATTACATGCTTGATGAGGAACCATTGTCCACACCATTGTCCATGCCTTTGTGTGAAGAAAAAGTTGAGATTGATGAATGTCATGATGCTTATGATATAATTGATAATAATCTTATTGAGATGTAAATTGAATCTGCTGGGATTGAATGTGTGCTTGATACTGATTTGTTCACTTTCATTGAGGATCATTGCATTAGTGAGGCATTAGCTACCCTTGTATGTGAGTCCATTGATGTGCATTCTTGTAATGGTGAGCATAATTCTTTGGGGATTGATCATGATTGTTTGAACTTGGATTGTGGCAATGATGCTTTTGATAATGACATGCTTTATGAGTCATTCACTATGAGTTATGACCCGGAGCCTTCCACTTTCACTTTTGATGTTGTTTTGAATTATGCACGTTTGTCTTTTGATGTTGATAGTTCTTCTTGTGAGTCTGATATTGACGAAGATAAAGATGTGCTTGTTTGTGATGTTGGGAGTGTTATGATGTGGTCTAACCCTGCTTTTTCCTTATCACCCATTGATGATTATGATTATTATTTGGATGAAAGTTGTGATTTGGAATCTGTGTTTGATGAAAATTGCATGGATATTGAGTTTGAACCATTGTTGGCATCCAAGTATTCACATGAGCATGTTCACGATTGTGTTGTATTGTTCCCTCTTGTTGATTTGTATACCCAATCTTCATTTACGAGTCAATGGGATGATCTATTTGTCATGTCTCACTTCACCATGCCTAGGAAAGTCTCGTGTATTCATGTAGTGCGTCCTTTCTCAGACTTTTCTAAGGCATTTGATAAATTATTAAGGGCACTAATGTTTGTTTATGTGCCATTGCGAGTGTGCTCTTACCTACACCATTCTGAGATGCATGAGAGGATGCATGATTTGTTACTCTGGGCGTTGAATGGTTCTGACTTGGAGCCCGATATCGTGAGGTAAGAAGGAATGAGCTTATTGATAAGAAGCCTTCTAGGTAATATCCTTCCTCATCTATCTTGTATAGTAGTAAGTTAGTTTACTTTTCTTCTTTTATTTTCTTTTTGTGTGTGTCTTTTTCTTTTATTTTGGGATGCTTGCTTACCTACTTCTGTTTCCATTTGAGGACACGACAACCTCTTTGTGTTGGAGTGGGAGGGTAGTTTCCATTCCAGTTTTCAAGTCTAAGAAAAGAAAAAAAAAGAGTCATATTGTAAATATTTTAGTTTCTTAATTCTTTAGTCCTTAGTGTCTTATATAGTTTGATTTTTCTTTTTTATCTTGCATGTGAATCATTCACACATAGTATGATTTTCTTGTTTATTCCTAACTTTTGGTGTGATGTTCTTTGGATCGTGGATCGAGTTGCTTTTATTGAAGATTCTGAGGTAACCTCTTTCCACCCTCTCTTTATGTGAATATATCATTGATCCATAATGCATGCTTGCTTTTCTTTTTGGGTGGCCAACCCCTTGAGTGTGAATGTTGGATATATATTGTTGTTGGAGCCATGTGGGCTCAGGTCGCCACCGCTTTTTATGTGATAACTGTCTGTATATATGCTTTTCTTGGTTTTCTGCCTTACTTGAGACACCCTTCTCATGATGGAGACATTATGATGTCTTGTGTTGGAGTGGGGAGTGGTATTTTCCATTTGTCATGGGTAGATCACCTAGTTTTTGAGTCTTTTGTTTTCGTTTTTCTTAGTTTGTGTCTAAAAGTTTGAAAATGTTGGTGTGAAAACGGAGAAAAAAGGGAGTGAAAAACCTTTTTCGTTTTTCGTTTTGTTTTGTTTTTGCTTCGTTTCTTGGATTTTGTTGTCAAAATTGGGAAGTCGTTCTTAATATTCTTTAAAAGATACCGGTTTGAGCAAGGTCCCTGATTCTTTTCACGTTCTGGTTGAAACTGGTAGATTCTAGGGATTCATATCCGAGCTTATTTTCTAAAAAGTAAGAAAGAAAAAAAGGGACAAAAGCAAAAGCAAAAGCAAAAGAAAGAAAAACGGAGCAATGTTAAATAAATTGATTAAGTGGGGCGTGTCGGCTGAACGACATCAACCACCATACACTTAGCCAACCTACACAAGACCGGTATTAAGGGTACGACGCTATTACCCTTTAAGCCTCCTTCTATATTGTTCGTGACGAAGAGGTGAATGGAAAAGACTGTGTTGGGAGGGTAAACCCCATTTTGGGCCGTTCCAATTCCCGAAAATAAGGCTAATACCGACCATCAAAAAAAGTAAAGTAAAAAAAAGTAAGACAATTTTGTTGGAAATATCCAACCCAAAAAGAAAGTTTAAAGTGTTAATAAAGTGAGGGGTCTTTGCTTGCATCACCTGCGGCCTTCACCAAGCCAAGGGCGACCAAATGCGGGGGAGGGCAACTCCTTGTTTATTTTCTTTTGTTCGCTTGTTTTAAGCTCGGGCGTGAGTCTTTGGGGTCGTTCGGAATCAGTTAGAACTTTCTAAACTTTTACGCAAGTGGGATTTAACTTTACATGAGGTGTAAGGGATCGAAAGCTCCTGAGATTGGCAGTTGTTTGAGTTAGGTGTATGTGAAATGCTCACAACGCTTCCTTTTGGAGGATTAAAATCGTTTTCTTGATTGAAACAACTTGATTCATGAAACTAGCAATGTTTCCTTTCTTTCTTTTCAAACTTGGTTTGTTTTTCACTTTCCCTCTCTCCTTTTTCTTTGCCTTTTGTGGGTATAGTAGCTATAGACCCTCACGAGACCTACCTCCTCCACCCGGGCTATCGGGGGGTTTCAAGGGCTTGATGCATGTGCTAAATGCATCCGCGATTCCTGCAAAAGTAAGTTAGGGTTTTTAGTTTCTTTTTCTAGTCCTTTTCTTTGTTTTTAGCTTGCTGGGGGCAAGCAAACCCTTGTGTTGGAGTGTTGCACAGTCTCGTTCCGAGCCGAATTTCTTCTCTTTTATAGGGTATTTTTGCTTGTCTTTAATAATTATTTTAGTAGTCTTATTATGTTTTTACTCTTTTATTAGATTTTATAGCATTTTATTATTTTTGTTATAATTATTGTTAATATGAATCAATAATATAAATATTGAAAATAAATAGAAACCTATTCTAATCAATTCCTAATTACTAGCCCAAATTCTCCCTATTCCCTCATCTTTCCCCATCTTTCTCGGCCTAGCCCGACACTCACCATAGCCCAAGCCTACTCCTTCTATCCGTGAACCCATACCCGTGAACCCACCTATGTAACCCAGTCGGCCCACTTATCCTAACTCGTTTTCCCCCTTTCCTCTCTCATTTCTACCAAGCCGAATAAACAACCCCTCAACCCTAAGTTTCAATTCCCCCTTTCCCTATTTCTCTCACTCTCTTCGTCCTTTCTCATCTCCCTCTCTGCTTCTTCTTTTCGCGCAGCAATAAAGCCGACCAAACCTCCAACCAACTCCATCTCCTCCTCTCTTAGTTAATCTCTTCCATTATCTCCTTCTCTCTTTTCTTCCCTTCCATATTCTCAATTTCGCACGATTTCTCTCTCAGTCTCTCACTAATTTTCTCACCTCTTTTCGATTGGAACAGAATTGAAGGAATTAACTGAAGAAGTACGAAGCAACTTCGCAGCACCATGGACGAATACACCTTCAAACCACCAAATGCATCTACACCGTCCACAAGGAAGAGGAAATCGAGGGCTCAGATCGAAGGTTGAAGGGACGAACGCTACTATAAAAGTGGAGGAAGGAGCAAATTCGAGACTTATCAATGGTAGATTCTGGGAGTGACGCCCCAAGAGACTCCATTTAGGGTTAGGGTTTAATTTATTTTAGGTTTATTCATGTTTTAATTCAAGCTTTGAACTCTATTTTGCATCTCTTTTCGCTTTCCTTTTCATCGATTCTGGGTTTCTTTTGTTAATGCTTTGTTCAGTTTTGATGTAATGTTCTAATTGATATTGGATTGTTCTTAAGTTCTGAATGAATTCGGTTCTTGGTTTAATTTGGTTTGAATATGAGTTTTCAGTGATTTTGGTTCGAATTTGGTATGCTCGTTTTCTCCTTTCTTTCTCCTCTGATTCTCTTTCTCGGTTTTCCTTTCCTTCCTTCTCCTTCCTCTGTTCGAACGATGGGCAGTAGGGAGGTGAGTGATGTTTCTCCTTCTCGTCTCTTCTGATTTCTGTCTCGTCTCCCTGTCTCTATTTTCTTCTTTCTTTTCTTGCTTTCAGGCAGTAGCAATAATAGGGTTAGTTTATTAGGTTTTCATCAGGTTAGGTTTCTGTTAGTATTAGGATTTGGTTTTTGGACCTTCGTTTAGGTCAGATTAGGGTTCTCCTAGGTTAGTTCTTAGGGTTTTGTTTAGAGTTTGTTTAGCTTTCTGTTTCAAAAGTTCCTTAAGTCTTTATTAGATTAGCAACAAAAAAAATCCACTTTTAGTGACGAGGAGGGCTAAGGATCACAAATTCCACTCTCAAGTGGGGATTTTGGGATTCTTAGTAATCCAATTCACGATTTCTTGTTTGTTCGGGGAAAATCCAATTAGATTGAAGATTAGTGAAGAAGTTAGTTCATCGAAGGTATATCTTGCCCCTAATTTCATTGTTCATTCTAGTTTTAAATTCATGCTTTAAATGCTTTATTTGATTTTAGGCTTTTTATTGCTTTCCTATTTCTAGCTTTTTAATTGCTTTCATCTTTATTGCTTTCTTGATTATTATCATGTCTAGGTTAGTTTTATTGTTTTCCTTATACAATTTACTGTTTTCTGCATTGAGAAAACCCCAAACACAAACCAATTCCCCAAATCAAGACTAAACACCCATCCTCGTGGACCGACAACCCTACTAAAAACCACTAAAAATTACAACAGAACAGAGATTTTATCCCAAGAGAAGCTTTATGGGAACTTGGGAAAGTGTCAATTCTTCACCGACAATGTTACATTTCTTGGTTATGTGATCACTGCTGAGGGCATTCACGTTGATGAAGAGAAGACCCAAGACATTAGAGATTGGCCGGTTTCAACCACCATTCAGCAAGTAAGGAGTTTCCATGGCCTGGCTTCCTTTTATATATATATAGGAGGGTTGTGAGAAACTTTAGTACCATCCTAGCTCCCATGACTGAGTTAGTGAAGCCTAAGGAGTTCTCTTGGAACCTTTCTACCCAGAAGGCCTTTGAGACAATCAAGGAGATGCTAACCACTGCCCCTGTGTTAGCCTTGCCCAGCTTTTCCAAGATTTTTGAAGTAGAATGTGATGCATCTGGATTGGGCATAGGTGTTTTCCTATCTCAAGAGGGAAGGCCTATTGCTTATTTTAGCGAGAAGTTGAATGATGTGAAGAAGAATTATTGTGTCTATGATAAGGAGTTTTATGCAATCATTCGAGAATTGGAGCATTGGAGACATTTCCTCATTGGTAATGAATTTATTCTGCATAGTGATCATGCACCCTGGAAGTTCATCCAAGGACAGCATAAACTAAACCCACGCCATGCCAAATGGGTTGAGTATATGCAAACCTATCATTTCATGATCCGTCACAAGGTCGGTCATTTGAATAAAGGAGCTGATGCACTATCAAGGAAGTTTCTTCTGTTACGTGTTCTGGATCCTAGAGTATTTGGCTTTGATCAAATCAAGGCTTGGTATTCGAAAGATGAGGATTTTAAGGAGGTTTATGAAGCATGTCAACAGCGGCCCCAAGGTTTATTCCACCTTGAGCATGGGTTTCTCTTTAAGGGAGATAAGTTGTGCATCCCAAAGAGCATCTTACGTGAACTTCTCATCTTGGAGGTTCATGGAGGTAGGTTGGCAAGACATTTTGAGATTGAGAAGACTACCTTGATGATGAAGGAACATTACTATTAGCCTAAAATGAAGAAGGACGTTGAGCATCTGATCAGGAGGTGTTCAATATGCCAGCTCTCGAAGAGTCACAGTCTGCCTCATGGCCTTTACACACCACTGTCCATTCCTGAAGGTCCAAGGGAAGATATCAGCTTAGACTTCATTATTGGATTGCCTAGAACGCCCAGAGGTAAAGATTCTATTATGGTAGTTGTTGATCGTTTTTCCATGATGGCCCAGTTTATTCCTTGTCACACTACCTATGATGCAGTTAAAGTTGTTGAGTTGTACTTACAAGAAGTGGTTAAGTTGCATGGAATCCCTAAATCTATGGTCTTTGATACAGATGCCAAGTTCTCGAGTCATTTTTGGGTAACTTTATGGAAGAAGCTTGGTACACAACTCAAATTCAGCACTGCATGTCACCCCCAAACTGATGGCCAGACGGAGGTTACCAATAGGACCCTTGGTAAACTGTTAAGGTCCATAGTGAACAAAGATAAGGGGGGATTGGACACTTTGCTACCTCATGCTGAGTTTGCGTTTAGTAGTGCTCCTAGCAAGGCTACTGGGTTGTCTCCATTTCAAGTCGTATATGGGAAAAATCCAATCACGCCTACGAATTTGGCCCCTATTATTACTTCAACCCTGTTTAGCCATGACGCTAGCATGAGATCTAAGGATATTCAGGCGCTACATCAGCAAGTCCGAGAGAAGATAGCCAATTTCAATGAGAAGGTTTCCAATTCGGTCAATAAGAACAGAAGAAAGATAGTTTTCTAACCTGAGGATCTTGTTTGGATTCACCTAAGGAAGGATCGTTTTCCATCTACGAGGAAAGGTAAATTGGTTCCAAGGGCCGATGGACCATTTGAAGTGTTGGAAAAGGTTGGAGACAATGCCTACAAGCATGAACTTTCGAATGATTATGGAGGAAGTGCCACATTCAACGTCTCTGACTTGAGGCCTTATTATGCTGAGGGTGAAGGTCTTCCAAGTTAGAGGACAAACTTTTCTCAACTTGAGGGGGGGGGGATGATGAGAATCAGCCCAAGCATGCCCAAGCCATCCAAGCCTGTTACTTGGCCGTGGGTGAAACCAAGAAGGGAGTTGATCGTTTGGAAGGCCAATGTCCTTCACCTCGTGAGGCATCTCCAGTGTTTACTTCGGTTTCCCAGACATAGCGGTCAATTTGCTCAGACTGAAGGTCGTTTACATATCTTGTTCTGGGTGTGGGTAAAGGACGTTCATCCCTAGCTGCTTAGGTTTGAAATGAGATATTGGCTATTGTAATAAAACAGCATTAGCTTCTTTAAACCTGATTAGGAGGTTTTCTTTTTGTTCAAGAAACCCCTAATTAGCTGGATTAGTTACAATGTTCATTCGAGTATATAAACCCCTTTTTGTAATCGACATGAAAAAAACTAATCTGAATATTATCCTAAATTCGAGAAGCTTCTTTGCTCTCAAGGTTGTGAGTATCCTAAACTCTCATTTCTACTACTATAACTTGATTGGCTAATCAAGTAGGTGATTGGTAGAACTTAATCGAATTCTTGGAAGGTGAATCTGTAACTAAGAAAGAGATTAAGGAGCCCTTGTAATAATCGATCATGGTGTGTCTGTAATAATTGATTTTCACTTGTTCTATCCTCTGTTATAGTCGTTTTCTTTGTTCATTGTTGTTGGTCGATTCATTTGGGTTGTTGTTGAGCTGAAATCGGGACGCTAAACCACATTGATGATCTTAGCTGATTAGAAAATCCATTTATTTTGCCGGGATACATCATAAGTTGGTATCAGAGCTAGATTTTTGTCTTGGTGGGAGTTTTGATCGATTTCATTTCATGCTCTGTTATTAACAATGGCGTCTAGTCAAATTTCCCAAAATCAAGAGCAACTTATGAAGGAGAAGGAGGAACTAAAGCAGCGAGTGAAGTTCCTTTCACATTAATTGAAACAATATATGTATCTACGCCGAGAAGAAATTCAGGATTCAGAGGAGGTTGGTTTTGATTCGGGAAATCCATTTGGGGATGAGGAAAACAGGGTACGAAACCATCGCAGAAGACGAGCACCACAGGAAGAAAGGCTTGACTTCAAGGTCGTTATTCCTGATTATGAAGGAGACCTTGACCCTGAGGTTTTCTTAGATTGGCTACAAAGCTGGAAAGGGTCTTTGATCTTAAGGATAACCAAAACGATAAGAAGGTAAAACTCATTGCTCTAAAATTGAGAAAACATGCCTCTATTTGGTGGACTAATTTGCAGAAGAAGAGGGTTTCTATGGGAAAGGAGAATGTGCGTTCATAGGAGAAAATGAAGAAGAAGCTGCAAGCAAAATTCCTTCCGGCTAGTTACCTCAATGATAATTACGTGAAGCTCCAACACATGGCTCAAGGTAACAAGTCTGTTGAAGAATACACTAAGAAATTTGAGCATTTGATTTTGAGGTGTGACCTTAAAGAAGATGAACCTCAAACCCTTGTGAGGTATCTCTCTGGTCTGGATGAAAGGATAAAAAATGTTGTGGAATTGCATCCTTATTCTACCCTTGATGAATTGAGTTCATTGGCACACAAGGTAGAGCTGCAAAAAAGAAACAAAGGGAAGGAAGTAACCCATAAACCCCAACCTCAAACACACTCATATCCATTTTAGAACCCAAATCACCCTCCATAAAAACAGCCTTACCCATTCAAATTTCCAACCACTAAACCCCCACAAAATACCCAGCCTTATACCAGAGAAAAGTCTACCCCTACTGAACCCAAAACCTACAGCCCCCAAAGGTGTTTTAGGTGCCAAGGACTAGGACACATTGCATCTAAATGTCCTAATAAACGAGTGGTGTCACTTATGGAATATCAAACTGCTTTGTTCGTTGCACCTGAACCAGGTTTGGAAGAGGAGTATGAGAAGGAGTTATAGGGTGAACCAGTTTATGATGAGGTAATTGAGGATCCATACGAAGGAGAAATGTTGGTGGTGAGGAGAGTTCTTAGTAGCTCTTCTATGCAAGAGGGACAGGAGGATAGGGAGAACATCTTTCATTCACGATGTACTATCAATGGGAAGGTGTGTTCGTTGATTACTAATGGAGGAAGTTACACCAATGCTGCCTCACAGTCCATGGTGAACAAGCTGAGGTTGCAAACCAACCCTCATACGGCTCCTTATACTATTCAGTAGCTTAATCAAGGCAAGGGCATTCAAGTGAATCAGAGATGCTTGGTGAACTTATCTATAGGTAAATCCTTCCAAGACTCACTTTGGTGTGACATATTACCTATGGATGCTTATCATGTTTTGCTTGGTAGGTCTTGGTTGTTTCATAGAGCTGTGCATCATGATAGGAGAGCCAACACATATACCCTTGTGTCTGATCACAAGAAGATTACCCTTGTACCCCTCAAACCTACCCAACTTTCAAAACCCAAGGAGAATGTGGTTGTTGAACCCAATGTGGAAGTTCATCCAAGGACAGCATAAACTAAACTCACGCCATGCCAAATGGGTTGAGTATATGCAAGCCTATCATTTCATGATCGATCACAAGGTTGGTCATTTGAATAAAGGAGCTGATGCACTATCAAGGAAGTTTCTTACATTCGTGTTCGGATCCTGAGTATTTTGAGATTGAGAAGACTACCTTGATGATGAAGGAACATTACTATTAGCCTAAAATGAAGAAGGGCGTTGAGCATCTGATCAGGAGGTGTTCAATATGCCAGCTCTCGAAGAGTCACAGTCTGCCTCGTGGCCTTTACACACCATCCATTCTGAAGGTCCATGGGAAGATATCGGCGTAGACTTCATTATTGGATTGCACAGACGCCCAGAGGTAAAGATTCTATTATGGTAGTTGTTGATCGTTTTTCCAAGATGGCCCAGTTTATTCCTTGTCACACTACCTATGATGCAGTTAAAGTTGTTGAGTTGTACTTACAAGAAGTGGTTAAGTTGCATGGAATCCCTAAATCTATGGTCTTCGATATAGATGCCAAGTTCTCGAGTCATTTTTGGGTAACTTTATGGAAGAAGCTTGGTACACAACTCAAATTCAGCACTGCATGTCACCCCCAAACTGATGGCCAGACGGAGGTTACCAATAGGACCCTTGGTAAACTGTTAAGGTCCATAGTGAACAAAGATAAGGGGGGATTGGACACTTTGCTACCTCATGCTGAGTTTGCGTTTAGTAGAGCTCCTGGCAAGGCTCTTTGGTTTGTCTCATTTCAAGTCGTATATGGGAAAAATCCAATCACGCCTACGAATTTGGCCCCTATTATTACTTCAACCCTGTTTAGCCATGACGCTAGCATGAGATCTAAGGATATTCAGGCGCTACATCAGCAAGTCCGAGAGAAGATAGCCAATTTCAATGAGAAGGTTTCCAATTCGGTCAATAAGAACAGAAGAAAGATGGTTTTCTAAACTGAAGATCTTGTTTGGATTCACCTAAGGAAGGATCGTTTTCCATCTACGAGGAAAGGTAAATTGGTTCCAAGGGCCGATGGACCATTTGAAGTGTTGGAAAAGGTTGGAGACAATGCCTACAAGCATGAACTTTCGAATGATTATGGAGGAAGTGCGACATTCAACGTCTCTGACTTGAGGCCTTATTATGCTGAGGGTGAAGGTCTTCCAAGTTAGAGGACAAACTTTTCTCAACTTGGGGGGGGGGGATGATGAGAATCAGCCCAAGCATGCCCAAGCCATCCAAGCCTGTTACTTGGCCGTGGGTGAAACCAAGAAGGGAGTTGATCGTTTGGCAGGCCAATGTCCTTCACCTCGTGAGGCATCTCGATGTTACTTGCCGGTTTCCCGGACATAGCGGTCAATTTGCTCGGTGAAGGTCGTTCACATATCTTGTTGCAGGTATGGGTAAGGGCGTTCGTCCCTAGTCGCTTAGGTTTGAAATGAGATATTGGCTATTGTAATAAAACGACATTAGCTTCTTTAAACTGATTAGGAGGTTTTCTTTTGTTGAAACCCCTAATTAGTGGATTAGTTCTGATGTTCATTCGAGTATATAAACCCCTTTTTGTAATCGGCATGAAAAAACTAATCAATATTATCCTAAACTCGAGAAGCTTCTTTGCTCTCGAGGTTGTGAGTATCCTAAACTCTCATTTCTACTACTATAACTTGATTGGCTAATCAAGTAGGTGATTAGTAGAACTTAATCGAATTCTTGGAAGGTGAATCAGAACTAAGAAAGAGATTAAGGAGCCCTGTAATAATCGATCATGGTGTATGCGTAATAATTGATTTTCACTTGTTCTATCCTCTGTTATAGTCGTTTTCTTTGTTCATTGTTGTTGGTCGATTCATTTGGGTTGTTGTTGAGCTGAAATCGGGACGCTAAATCACATTGATGATGTTAGCTGATTAGAAAATCCATTTATTTCTTGGGATACATCATAAGTTGGTATCGAGATAGATTTTTGTCTTGGTGGGAGTTTTGATCGATTTCATTTCATGCTCTGTTATTAACAATGGCGTCTAGTCAAATTTCCCAAAATCAAGAGCAACTTATGAAGGAGAAGGAGGAATTAGAGCAGCGAGTGAAGTTCCTTTCACATTAGTTGAAACAATATATGTATCTACGCCGAGAAGAAATTCAGGATTCAGAGGAGGTTGGTTTTGATTCGGGAAATCCATTTGGGGATGAGGAAAACAGGGTACGAAACCATCGCAGAAGACGAGCACCACAGGAAGAAAGGCTTGACTTCAAGGTCGTTATTCCTGATTATGAAGGAGACCTTGACCCTGAGGTTTTCTTAGATTGGCTACAAACAGTGGAAAGGGTCTTTGATCTTAAGGATAACCAAAACGATAAGAAGGTAAAACTCATTGCTCTAAAATTGAGAAAACATGCCTCTATTTGGTGGACTAATTTGCAGAAGAAGAGGGTTTCTATGGGAAAGGAGAAGGTGCGTTCATAGGAGAAAATGAAGAAGAAGCTGCAAGCAAAATTCCTTCCGGCTAGTTACCTCAATGATAATTACGTGAAGCTCCAACACATGGCTCAAGGTAACAAGTCTGTTGAAGAATACACTAAGAAATTTGAGCATTTGATTTAGAGGTGTGACCTTAAGGAAGATGAACCTCAAACCCTTGTGAGGTATCTCTCTGGTCTGGATGAAAGGATAAAAAATGTTGTGGAATTGCATCCTTATTCTACCCTTGATGAATTGAGTTCATTGGCACACAAGGTAGAGCTGCAAAAAAGAAACAAAGGGAAGGAAGTAACCCATAAACCCCAACCTCAAACACGCTCATATCCATTTTAGAACCCAAATCACCCTCCATAAAAACAGCCTTACCCATTCAAATTTCCAACCACTAAACCCCCACAAAATACCCAGCCTTATACTAGACAAAAGTCTACCCCTACTGTACCCAAAACCTACATTTAAAGGTGTTTTAGGTGCAAGGACTAGGACACATTGCATCTAAATGTCCTAATAAACGAGTGGTGTCACTTATGGAATATCAAACTGCTTTGTTCGTTGCACCTGAACCAGGTTTGGAAGAGGAGTATGAGAAGGAGTTATAGGGTGAACCAGTTTATGATGAGGTAATTGAGGATCCAGACGAAGGAGAAATGTTGGTGGTGAGGAGAGTTCTTAGTAGCTCTTCTATGCAAGAGGGACAGGAGGATAGGGAGAACATCTTTCATTCACGATGTACTATCAATGGGAAGGTGTGTTCGTTGATTATTAATGGAGGAAGTTACTCCAATGCTGCCTCACAGTCCATTGTGAACAAGCTGAGGTTGCAAACCAACCCTCATACGGCTCCTTATACTATTCAGTAGCTTAATCAAGGCAAGGGCATTCAAGTGAATCAGAGATGCTTGGTGAACTTATCTATAGGAAAATCCTTCCAAGACTCACTTTGGTGTGACATATTACCTATGGATGCTTATCATGTTTTGCTTGGTAGGTCTTGGTTGTTTGATAGAGCTGTGCATCATGATGGGAGAGCCAACACATATACCCTTGTGTCTGATCACAAGAAGATTACCCTTGTACCCCTCAAACCTACCCAACTTTCAAAACCAAAGGAGAATGTGGTTGTTGAACCCAATTTGATCACACTCTTGATTGTTGAACACCATGAGTTTCATGAACATAAGGACTTTATTCTCTTGAACCAAAACACAAGCCTAAGTTCCACAAATAGCCACTCCCTTCTTACCCCCTCTTTTGGAACACTATTCCTTTGTGTTTCCTGAAGAGATTCCCTCTGGTTTGCCTCCAAAGAGAGATATCCAACACAAGATTGACCTCATACCTGGGTCAATACTCCCTAATAAACCAGCTTACCGCATAAACCCCAATGATACCCAGTAGATCCAAAGGCAGGTAGATGACCTTCTTGCAAAGGGATATATCAGGGAGACTTTAAGTCCTTGTGTTGTGCCAGCCTTATTGGTACCAAAGAAAGATGGAAGTCAAAGGATGTTCGTTGATTGTCGAGCCATCAACAAAATCACAATCAAGTATAGGTATCCTATACCTAGACTTAAGGACTTCTTGGATGAGCTCCATGGTGCTAAGGTCTTTTCGAAGATTGATTTGAGAAGTGGATATTATCAGATAAAGATCTTTGAAGGAGACGAATGGAAGACTGCCTTTAAGACGAAAGGAGGTTTGTATGAATGGTTGGTAATGCCATTTGGTTTTAACTAACACTCCTTCAACCTTTATGAGATTGATGAACCAAGTTCTGAAGGCCCTTATAGGCAAGTGTGTTGTTGCCTACTTTGATGACAGAATTTTTTATAGTCACAATGAAGAGGATCATGTCAAGCATTTACAAGCGGTGTTGGAGATTGTTCGGTCTCGTTCCGAGCCGAATTTCTTCTCTTTTATAGGGTATTTTTGCTTTTCTTTAATAATTATTTTAGTAATCTTATTATGTTTTTACTCTTTTATTAGATTTTATAGCATTTTATTATTTTTGTTATTATTATTGTTAATATGAATCAATAATATAAATATTGAAAATAAATAGAAACCTATTCTAATCTATTCCTAATTACTAGCCCAAATTCGCCCTATTCCCTCATCTTTCCCCATCTTTCTCGGCCCATCCCAACACTCACCACAGCCTAAGCCTCCTCCTTCTACCCGTAAACCCATACCCGTGAACCCATCTATCTCATTTCTACCCAGCCGAATAAACAACCCCTCAACCCTAATTTTCAATTTCCCCTTTCCTTATTTCTCTCACTCTCTTCGTGCCTTACTCATCTCCCTCTTTGCTTCTTCTTTTCGCGCAGCACTACAGCCGACCAAACCTCCAACCAACTCCATCTCCTCCTCTCTTAATCTCTTCCATTATCTCCTTCTCTCTTCTCTTCCATATTCTCAATTTCTCACGATTTCTCTCTCAATCTCTCACTCATTTTCTCACCTCTTTTTGGTTGTAACAGAATTGAAGGAATGAACTGAAGAAGTACGAAGCAACTTCGCAGCACCATGGACGAATACACCTTCAAACCACCAAATGCATCTACACCGTCCACAAGAAAGAGGAAATCGAGGGCTCAGATCGAAGTTTGAAGGGACGAACGCTACTATAAAAGAGGGGGAAGCAGCAGATTCGAGATTTATCAATCGTAGATTCTGGGAGTGATGTCCCAAGAGACTCCATTTAAGGTTAGGGTTTAATTTATTTTAGGTTTATTCATGTTTTAATTCAAGCTTTGAACTCTGTTTTGCATCTCTTTTCGCTTTCCTTTTCATCGATTCTGGGTTGGTTTTGTTAATGCTTTGTTCAGTTTTGATGTAATGTTCTAATTGATATTGGATTGTTCTTAAGTTCTGAATGAATTCGGTTCTTGGTTTAATTTGGTTTGAATCTGAGTTTTCAGTGATTTTGGTTCGAATTTGGTATGATCGTTTTCTCCTTTCTTTCTCCTCTGATTCGCTTTCTCGGTCTTCCTTTCCTTCCTTCTCCTTCCTTTGTTCAAACGATCGGCAGTAGGGAGGTGAGTGATGTTTCTGCTTCTCGTCTCTCTGTCTCTATTTTCTTCTTTCTTTTCTTGCTTTCAGGCAGTAGCAGTAGTAGGGTTAGTTTATTAGGTTTTCATTAGGTTAGGTTTCTGTTAGTATTAGGGTTTGGTTTTTGATCTTCGTTCAGGTCTGATTAGGGTTCTCTTAGGTTAGTTCTTAGGGTTTTGTTTAGAGTTTGTTTAGGTTTCTGTTTCAAAAGTTTCTTAAGTCTTTATTAGATTAGCAACAAAACAAATCCACTTTTAGTGACGAGGAGGGCTAAGGATCACAAATTCCACTCTCAAGTGAGGATTTGGGGATTTTTAGTAATCCAATTCACGATTTCTTGTTTGTTCGGGGGGAAATCCAAGTAGATTGAAGATTAGTGAAGAAGTTAGTTCATCGAAGGTATATCTTTCCCCTAATTTCATTGTTCATTCTAGTTTTTAATTCATGCTTTAATTGCTTTATTTGATTTCAGGCTTTTTATTGCTTTCCTATTTCTAGCTTTTTAATTGCTTTCATCTTTATTGCTTTCTTGGTTATTATCATGTCTAGGTTAGTTTTATTGTATTCCTTACATAATTTACTGCTTTCCGCATTGAGAAAACCCCAAACACAAACCAATTCCCCAAATCAAGCCTAAACACCCATCCTCGTGGACCGACAACGCTACTAAAAACCACTAAAAATTACAACCGAACAATGGCGCCGTTGTCGAGGATGGCGTTATTTGGTAGATTAGGCTATTGGTTTGTGTGTATATAGTTTATTGCTTTCTTGATTATGCTAGAAAAATGTACCACAAAAAGAGAAAAGTGAATATCGAAAAAAAAGAAAAAAATAGAAAGTTAGAAAAATAGAAAAAAAAAAAGAGTTATGGATAGTCCCCAATTTGAGCATGAAATATTTTGGAGGTACTTTGCTATATTGCATGATTACCGTGCTCAATGTGAATTATACGTTGTCTTTTATGATACATTATCTCTTTTGGGAATTGTTAGTGAGGATGTTAATTATGAGACCCGAAACGTTTTAGATTATTACGGGTTTTCTAGTTTAGTTGAAGAAAAAGCATGGGAGTTACTTGAATGGTTGTATAGGGATTCCTATGAATTTGAGCAACAAAGTGTTAGTCCTAGCTTCCAACCTCCATATGTACCACCCTCCGGGACCTTTCCTGAACAATCATGTGAATGCCCTGTGTATGTTGATGATCAATCTTATAGTGGGGATTATATGGAAGACTGTTAAGATCTTTCCCAATGTGCCGATGTTGAGTCTCATTCCGTGTGCTTCTTGTGTGATTGGCCGTACCATAGTGCTGATTCTTGTTTGAAAGCTACAATGGCTATCTTTGAAGCGGAAGGGGGAAAATTATGTGCGACAATGAATGAGTGCATACGTGCATTGTTTCTTGAATTGAATCATAGGGTAGAAACTCCTTCGCAAATTGTCGATTTGAATGTTGAAGTAGATCATTCATCATCTTTTAGTCCTGAAATGCATGTTGATTCTTCTGTGTATGATGAGGATGATGACTACTATGACCGATCATGCCTTGGACCGACAACCCTACTAAAAACCATTAAAAATTACAACCGAACAGAGATTTTAGCCCAAGAGAAGCTTTATGAGAACTTGGGAAAGTGTCAATTCTTCACCTACAAGGTTCCATTTCTTGGTTATGTGATCATTGCTGAGGGCATTCACGTTGATGAAGAGAAGATCCAAGCCATCACAGATTGGCCGGTTTCAACCACCATTCAGCAAGTAAGGAGTTTCCATGGCCTGACTTCCTTCTATTTATAGGAGGTTTGTGAGAAACTTTAGTACCATCCTAACTCCCATGACTGAGTTAGTGAAGGCTAAGGAGTTCTCTTGGAACCTTTCTTCCCAGAAGGCCTTTGAGACAATCGAGGAGAAGCTAACCATTGCCCCTGTGTTAGCCTTGCCCAGCTTTTCCAAGATTTTTGAAGTAGAATGTGATGCATCTGGATTGGGCATAGGTGTTGTCCTATCTCAAGAATGAAGGCCTATTGCTTATTTCAGCGAGAAGTTGAATGATGCGGAGAAGAAGTATTGTGTGTATGATAAGGAGTTTTATGCAATCATTCGAGCATTGGAGACATTACCTCATTGGTAATGAATTTATTTTGCATAGTGATCATGAACCCTTGAACTTCATCCAAGGACAGCATAAACTAAACCCACGCCATGCCAAATGGGTTGAGTATATGCAAGCCTATCATTTCATGATCCATCACAAGGTCGGTAATTTGAATAAAGGAGTTGATGCACTGTCAAGGATGTTTCTTCTGTTACATATTCTGGATTCTAGAGTACTTGGCTTTGATCAAACCAAGGCTTGGTATCCGAAAGATGAGGATTTCAAGGAGGTTTATCAAGCATGTCAGCAGCGACCCCAAGGTTTATTCCACCTTGAGCATGGGTTTCTCTTTAAGGGAGATAAGTTGTGCATCCCAAAGAACAGCTTACGTGAACTTCTCATCTTGGAGGTTCATGGAGGTAGCTTGGCAGGACATTTTGGGATTGAGAAGACTACCTTGATGATGAAGGAACATTACTATTGGCCTAAAATGAAGAAGGACGTTGAGCATCTGATCAAGAGGTGTTCAATATGCCAGCTCTCGAAGAGTCACAGTCTGCCTCAAGGCCTTTACACACCACTGCCCATTCCTGAAGGTCCATGGGAAGATATAAGCTTAGACTTCATTATTGGATTGCTTGGAACGCCCAGAGGTAAAGATTCTATTATGGTAGTTATTGATCGTTTTTTCAAGATGGCCCATTTTATTCCTTGTCACACTACCTATGATGCTGTGAAAGTTCTTGAGTTGTACTTCCAAGAGGTTGTTAAGTTGCATGGAATCCCTAAATCTATAGTCTCCGATAGAGATGCCAAGTTCTTGAGTCATTTTTGGGTAACTTTATGGAAAAAGCTTGGTACACAACTCAAATTCAGCACTGCATGTCACCCCCAAACTGATGGCCAGACGGAGGTTACCAATAGGACCCTTGGTACACTGTTAAGGT